>CM055125.1:396527073-397127073 GCA_029206835.1 Rana muscosa | reverse complement strand
CTCCCACACAACAGTAGACTTACCCCACACAGCAACAATAGATCACCCACAACAATATACCACACCCAGCAACATTACACCCCCCAGCAGCAACAACAGATCTCCCAGCAGCCAGCAACAATAGACCTCTCCCTCAACAGTAGATCCCTCCCAGCAACATAAGACCCTCCCCCGTGTATTTTGTCGCACGGCAAAAAAAAAACGCCCTTTGGTCTGCTCCACAAAAGTTCCTTGTGGCGTTTGTCGCGAGTGGGGCAGCCTATTCAAGTGAATGGGTTCCCTATGTGCAACATGCGTTAACTTGTGAAAAAAAAAATGCAAGCGGGAACGCGAGTTTCCCCGTTACGCAGAGATGTGAATGCAGCCTGATGCCGCGTACACACGATTGGAAATTCCGACAAGAAAACCGTGGATTTTTTTTTCCCGACGGAATTTCGGCTCAAACTTGTCTTACCCACACACATGGTCACACAAATCTTGTCGGAAAATTCCGAAGGTCAAGAACGCGGCGAAGTACAAGACGTTACAACGAGCCGAGATCAATGAAGTTCAATAGGCAGTTCGGCTCTTCTGCTTGATTCTGAGCATGCGTGTTTTTTTTTTTTTCGCGTTTGAATTGCATACAGACGATCGGAATTTCCGATAAGAACTTTTTCCGTCGGAAAAATAGAGAACCTGCTCTCAATCTTCTGTTGGCGGAAATTCCGACAGCAAAGGTCCGATGGAGCCTACACACGGTTGGAATTTCCGAGCAAAAGCTCACGTCGGACTTTTCTTGTCGGAATTTCCGATCGTGTGTACGCGGCATAACTGTAAGTATTGAAAGGGCTGCATTCGTCGGGACCTTGCCCCAACATGGCAGCATACGCGTGGCAGTACGCTGCCATGGATTGGCGCCAGGAAAGGAAAATGACGGTAAGTATTTGATCCAATTTTCCATTTTTAATCTCATTAGATGTTATTTTTATCTCCTCCTTCATCTACCCCTCCACCCCCCTCCTCCCAGAGACTAGAGGGACCCGGACTGGACTTTCATACATAAAATAATAACAATAAAAACATGACACGAACATTTTCATTAATTAAAAAAATTTCCTCCTTCAAATTAGCTAACGACGTTGTGATAAGGACATCCCAGGTGACGATAATCGGGGCGATTCGATAAAAGTGTTTCCGACACATTACTGGCGGTGCGGACGCTAACAGTACCGAAAATTTTTATTGTCTGTCGTTATCGCTGCGACACATTACCGCCATATTGGATCCAAGAAAAAGGGCGTAAAGTGCGACATCCTCCGTGTCGGTGTTAATTGTGTGGAATTGTCTTTCTAAGTTTGTACAATAATGAATGACTAATGTACTATAATAAATGATATTACATCACTCAAATATATTATTCTAACTATATTACGAAATATTGCATACAAATATATAAAATATAATATATATAGATATATACAGTATATATATATATATATAATATATATATATATATATATAGAACCACAGAAAATAGTGCACACATACAAAAATACAAAATAAGTAACTTTTAAATCTTACAAGGCTTTAAATCTTGTTTATAAATATATATATATATATATATATATATATATATATATAAATATATATACATATATATAGACAAGATTTAAAGCCTATATAATGATAAAATAAGTATAATCCAAAAGAAAATTTTTAATAAAAAAAAATATATGGATATAATAAGTATAATCAAAATAAATAATATATATATATATATATATATATATATAGAAGTAACTTTTAAATCTTACAAGGCCTTAAATCTTGTTTATAAATAAATATATATATATATATATATATATATATATATAAAAAATAAGTATAATCTAAAAAAATATATATATTTTAGATTGTACTTATTTTATATATATATATATTTATATATATAAACAAGATTTAAGGCCTTGCAAGATTTAAAAGTTACTTCTATATATTTTTTATTTGTTTATTTTGATTATACTTCTTATATCCATTTATATATTTTTTTATTAAAAATTTTATTTTGGATTATACTTATTTTATCATTATATATATATATATATATATATATATATATATATATTATATACAGTATCTCACAAAAATGTACCCTCACATTTGTGTAAATATTTTCTTGTATCTTTTCATGTGACAACACTGAAGAAATGACACTTTGCTACAATGTAAAGTAGTGAGTGTACACAGGGGGAGGAGTGTACACAGGGGGAGGAGTGTACACAGGGGGGGGGGAGTGTACACAGGGGGGAGGAGTGTACACAGGGGGGAGGAGTGTACACAGGGGGGAGGAGTGTACAGCTTGTATAACAGTGTAAATTTCCTCTCCCCTCAAAATAACTCAACACACAGCCATTAATGTCTAAACCGCTGGCAACAAAAGTCAGTACACCCCTAAGTGAAAATGTCCAAATTGGGCCCAATTAGCCATTTTCCCTCCCCGGTGTCATGTGACTCGTTAGTGTTACAAGGTCTCAGGTGTGAATGGGGAGCAGGTGTGTTAAATTTGGTGTTATCGCTCTCACTCTCTCATACTGGTCACTGGAAGTACAACATGGCACCTCATGGCAAAGAACTCTCTGAGGATCTGAAGAAAAGAATTGTTGCTCTACATAAAGATGGGCGGGGCTATAAGAAGATTGCCAAGACCCTGAAACTGAGCTGCAGCACGGTGGCCAAGACCATCCAGCGGTATAACAGGACAGGTTCCCCTCAGAACAGGCCTTGCCATGGTCCACCAAAGAAGTTGAGGTCACGTGCTCAGCGTCATATCCAGAGGTTGTCTTTGGGAAATAGACGTATGAGTGCTGCCAGCATTGCTGCAGAGGGTGAAGGGGTGGGGGAGGGGTCAGCCTGTCAGTGCTCAGACCATACGCCGCACGCTGCATCAAATTGGTCTGCATGGCTGTCGTCCCAGAAGGAAGCCTCTTCTAAAGATGATGCACAAGAAAGAGCCGCAAACAGTTTGCTGAAGACAAGCAGACTAAGGACATGGATTACTGGAACCATGTCCCGTGGTCTGATGAGACCAAGATAAACGTATTTGGTGTCAGATGGTGTCAGGCGTGTGCGGCGGCAACCAGGTGAGGAGGACAAAGACAAGTGTGTCTTCCCTACAGTCAGGCATGGTGGTGGGAGTGTCATGGTCTGGGGCTGCATGAGTGCTGCCGGCACTGGGGGGCTACAGATCATTGAGGGAACCATGAATGCCAACATGTACTGTGACATACTGAAGCAGAGCATGATCCTCTCCCTTCAGAGACTGGACCGCAGGGTAGTATTCCAACATGATAACGACCCCAAACACACCTCCAAGACCACCACTGCCTTGCTAAAGAACCTGAGGGTAAAGGTGATGGACTGGCCAAGCATGTCTCCAGACCTAAACCCTATTGATCATCTGTGGGGGATTCTCAAACGGAAGGGGGAGGAGCGCAAGGTCTCCAACATCCACCAGCTCCGTGATGTCGTCATGGAGGAGGGGAAGAGGACTCCAGTGACAACCTGTGAAGCTCTGGTGACCTCCATCCCCAAGAG
This sequence comes from Rana muscosa, assembly GCA_029206835.1. Taxonomy (NCBI): domain Eukaryota; kingdom Metazoa; phylum Chordata; class Amphibia; order Anura; family Ranidae; genus Rana; species Rana muscosa. The sequence continues at coordinate 397,123,500 of CM055125.1, read as the reverse complement.
GGTTAAGGCAGTGCTGGAAAATAATGGCGGTCACACAAAATATTGACACTTTGGGCCCAATTTGGACATTTTCACTTAGGGGTGTACTTACTTTTGTCAGATACTGTATAATGCAACAATGTATTCAAATATTGAAAATTTCTTCTCCTTCACTATCGTCTATGATATCTTCCCGATTTATGTGTTTGTAAACAAAGATCTTTATTTGCGGCGACGTTCCACCCACAAATCATTGCGAAGCGCAACAAAATTTGCGTCGTATGGAATTCACCAATAAAAAAAGACGCAGGACACAAGATTTACAGAAATACGTAATTACTTTCACCGATCCCATTCTCCGCCTTGAACAATTTTTTTTTAATTTCACGCTCACAAAAAGAATCGTTAATCCGCCCCCTTTTTTTGCTGAAAACGTTTTCAAGATTCAAAAACATTTTCGAGAGCGGAAGACGTCACTCCGAGACGGGCGAACACACCCCCACCTGGTTATCGCAACGCGCAAATCTGTCAACGCTGCAGCAAAAAAAAAAAAAATGAAATTAGAATTAAACTTGCGAGCGGCCGGCGATTCTGTAAAGATCAAATATGAATAATTGCATTCCCTGAGATTAAATTCGACAATTTCTAAACGTTTTAACACCTGATACGCTGGCGGGGGGGGGGCTTACGCCGTGCGACAGCGCGATAGGGGGCGGAGAAGGCGTGGAATGTTTTACTATCGTCACTGAATTCTGATCACGGACTGGTACCAAGCACCATGCAGATAGAACCAAACAAGACCCAAATCCTTCAATATACCGCCTCCAAATACAACCGATGTCACCGACTGACCCCAAATTATTCCCATAGGGGCCATGTCACCCCTCACCTTTTCTGCTATACTCTTCCCTTCAAACGCTAGGTAATCAGCAAAGACCGTGGGGGGAAAAAAAAGAGCATTCAATCAATACAGCTATCAAAAGGTAATTCTTTCCTGCCCCCCAGAACAATGCTGCCCCCATGCACCTGCCTAGATAGCAAACACAGCTCTAGGGGGATGAAGAATTTAATTAGGCAAGCTGAGATCATTGACTGTGCCGAGACTGAACATTGGATTATGGCAGATACTCGCCGCATTCTTTGTCCTCTTTTGTTGCCGTCCAGAACCTGCCAGTTTGTTTCAGAACTGGCGAAAGCCGCGGCAGGCCTGGAAACCCAGCAGCTCTGAGCGCCCCGATGACCCCCCCCCCCCCCCGGGATTATAGAAGCTAAGAACTGAAATCAGAGTTCTCGGCGGCGTAGACCTTCTACCAGTAGCAGCTCCTGCCTAGAGACCCTCCATGGTCCTCCCACGTTCTTAGGATTTCCCTCCATTAAGTCAAAGTGTTATTTACAAATGGCATCAACCCCCAAATCACCACCGGGGTGGACGCAGCCCTCCGGGTCAGGAGCTGTACCCAAAACATCTGCGCCAATGTTTTCCAACCTGTCGCTGCTTCATCACAGGTTCTCCTCATACAACTCGCGCAAATCACTTTTCTCCTATTCATTTACCACTTTAGGGCCTCCACTTAGCTGACCAATGAGAAGCCAACAGGGAAAAAAAAGAAAAAGAAGAAAAAATATATTAGGTTTGCTGATTACGTCTCCAAAGAGACAAGTTTGTATCCTGGGGCCTGCAAATGTTAACGTTTTAATTGACCTTAAAACAAGGCAAGCGGTCTAATAAAGAGGCAAAGACAACCCTGAATGTGGCACCGATACAATATATATAAACAAACGCAAATTCATTTTATATATATAATTTGTTTTCCTTGTCTGTGTATTATAAATATTTTATATCAGAGACATGTTTGTATTCTAGCGGCTGTAAACTACAAGCACTAAGTAATTTTATATACTGTATACACTATATATAAATATATATATATAAATATATAGATATATAGACTTATATATAGACTTATTCTCAATATTTTGATTATAATTTTATTTTGGATGATACAAAAATATTTATAAAAAAATATATATAATGTAAAATATATATAATGTAAAAAAATATATATATATATATTTACACATATATATATATATATATATATATATATATATATATATATAGACGTATTGTCAATATTTTGATTACATTTTTTTTTGGATGATACATTATATATGTTTTTATAAATATTTTTGTAATATATATATATATATATATATATATATATATATATATATATATAGACTTATTGTCAATATTTTGATTATATTTTTATTTTGGATGATACAAAAATATTTATAAAAAATATATATAATGTAGAATATATATATAAATATATATATAGTAGACGTATGTATTGTCAATATATATCATCCAAAATAAAAATATAATCAAAATATTGACAATAAGTCTATATATATATATATATATAAAATATATTTTTTTACATTATATATGTTTTTTATAAGTATTTTTGTATCATCCAAAATAAAAATATAATCAATATATATATATATATATATAAAAATATAATCAATATATATATATAATGCAGACGTATTTTGATAATATAAAAAATATTATCAAAATATTGACAATAAGTCAATATTTTGATTATATTTTTATTTTGGATGATACAAAAATATTTATAAAAAATATTTATAAAAAAATATATAATATAAAATATATATATATAATATTAATATGTGTATATATATATATATATATATATATATATTTCCTTTTCTCCATGTCTGGGTATTATAAATATTTATTTTTGTATCTTCTTTTTTTCTTAAATTTATTAAAAAGAGTTTAAAACCAAACAAAACAAAAATATAATAAAAACATTTAAAATAAGTCGAGGATATGTCGTCGATAAGACGATGGGAAGATTTGCATCCTCATATTGAAAGATTATTTAATGCTTTTATAAATATTTACAAAATAACTTATTCAACTTGATTGTTACATCTATCTATCTATCTATCTATCTATCTATCTATCTATCTATCTATCTATCTATCTATCTATCTATCTATCTATCTATCTATCTCTCTATCTATCTCTCTATCTATCTATCTATCTATCTATCTATCTATCTATCTATCTATCTATCTATCTATCTATCTATCTCTCTATCTATCTATCTATCGTTTTATCTATGTAACTGTCATCTACGTATCTATTTATTACAGTAGTATACATAGCTTGATAGATACATACAACATAGATACATTGTATTTTTATACACATAATAATCTAAATATATATCAAATGTTTCACACATTATATTACCTTCTGCATGTTATACTTTTAAAAAAATGAATTATTAATAAGATCTCTGTATTTAAAAAAAAAAAAAAAGGTTCTACACCGCACAATTTGATAACAGCCACTTAAATGCTTTATAATTGTCTAATATATTCACAGTGAATATTCTCACAGATAAAGGCTGGAGCGCAGACAGTAATATTGGGCGGGAGGGGGGAAGACACTGAATTATGGATTTAGGGCTGCAAAAAGAAAAAAAAAAAAAGACTCAGAAAAATCAGAATTTATGGGAAGCGTCACTGGTGACTGCTCTCCGAGCGGATGTCTTCTCTGCCTGTGACGGAGCGTTTGTGATTTAACATGGATGACCGAGCGCTGGCGGAGATGGATGTCCGGGAATTTAATACAGCGATAGAATAAGACGCTCCAGTTTATATTCAAGAACATCTGAAATCTCCAAGTCACAAATACAGCTTCACAGGAAATCTAATTACCCTCAGGAAGAGATTACTGGCATATTTTTTTTTTTTTTTTTTTGTGCGTTTACGGGGTAGTTGGAAATCCTGGGCATTCATAATGAAATGACACTCAACTTAAAGGCTCTTTATTCCAAATAAATACATGTTTAAAAATTGAAATAGAACATGTCTATTCATAAGTAGAGTTATTTTAAAATTCGCAATAAAAAAGAAAAATGTATGGGCGCCGCTGAATTTAACTTGCCGTGGAAAATTGGAATATTTGTCCTCTGACATGTAAATGTATAAACATCATTAAAAAAAAAACTAAAAAAAAACACTTTATCGATATTCTGGGAATTACTATTTTTAGAAGAAGGCCTGAAAGCCAAATAAAAAATAAAAAGAATCAAGCGTGATTAAAAAAAATAAAAAATAAAAAAAATGATAAAAATAAAATAAAAACAGTGTCTGATTTGTTCTTTCCAGTATTCAGTTTCAAAAAGTTCTTCCTTATGCAATTAGATGTAATTAGTTATTACTCTGTCTGGGATTTATTCTAATAAGGAGTGAACTGTGAGAGGGGTGCAATTCAAAACACAAGGCCCAAGTCCTCGCTGAGCAACCTCAGACGCGTGATTGGAAAATTCACGCCTTTCTTTCTGATTGTTACACCAGAATGAGAAAGAGTGTTACATTGTTATATCACATTTCCGAGGAATGTATGCAGCACCCTACAAAACAAAACCTAAACAGCTTACAAGACAACCAAATGGACAAACCAACATAAAAATGGACATCCGCTTCCATTGCCAAGATCAATTATTTGGATATTTTACACATAAATAGATAAATAAATAAATAAAATATATCTATCAATCTACCTATCTATCTCTTACTTCACATCTCAGCATCAAAATATAAATAAAAAAGTCAGATGTACTGTCTAGCCAAAACCTTTTAAAAAAAAAAAAAAAAAAAAAAAATCACATTAAAAAAAAAAAAAAATTACAAGATTCAACCTGTTATTATTTAACCCATCATATTTGCAGAGTTGAAATACATTAAGAGCACCTGAGAAATTTTCACAACATATTTTTGTAAAAAAGTATCCCGTCAGGTGTAAGGCACAAAATAAAATAATAAGTTGCATAAAATTAATTGTCTGACATATCAATAATTAGCTATAAAATATGTTTCTGTAATCAACACTATCAACAATTCACAATTAGCTTTAGAATTCTTTTTTTTTTTTTTTTCATTTTAAAATGAGGCCAAATGTCAGTATTTTTTTTCCAAATTAAGTGATTTGTTATTAGGCAAAAAATAAAATAAAAAAGTTACATCCTAATGGTTAATGTCATTCCTTTCATAATAATAATAATAATAATACTTCCTAACTGACTGTTAAAATAGTTTTGTTTTCCTATTTTTCTTTCTTCCTTGACAGGAAGCAAATAAATAAACTTATAAACAAAATCTTAAAAAATAAATATCTTTTTTTTCCCACCTTTATAAATATTGCACACCGGCACCTACACACAAAGCAATTACGCTCCATTTTGAAAAAAGTGTTTATTTTCTTTGTTTTTTTGTTTTGTTTTGTTTTTTGTTTTTGTTTTTTAATACAACAAATAAAATATTGCTCCCATATAAATTCTAAACTAAACTTGTTCAACAAAGAAACATTAACAATATTTTGTGTTGACATGTATTTAATTTTCAGACAACTTTTTTTTTTTCTTTAAACAGACTGCAGAATTTATTGAAAATAAATAATTGGCAACTGTAATAGGCAATTTGAATAAAATTGTTGAAAAAAGCAACCTTTAATGAAAATAGTGTTTATTATACATCAGATACTAAATGAATAAAGTAAATGATCTTTTTTATTTTTTTAACTTTTTTTTTTAAATTAACTTCAAAAAAAGTTTTAATATACAAAACTGTACACTTATAAAGTTGGCAGAAATTATTTTTGTTGATTGTTTTCTTTTTTTTTTTTTTTTTTTAGGGGGGGGGGGAGGGGGAGAGGGGGGCTGAAATTTAGCTCCTTAGAGAGAAGGCGTGAAAATGCCACAATGAATTGTAGTGAGGATGAAACCAGCGGTGTCTTTTTCTCCAGTGACCACAGAACAAGAGCCACAAAAGATTGTGGATAACAGGGGCAAAGAGGGAACTTTCAACCAGGGCAGCTTTTGTGTTTCTGGATACAAATAAGGCAATTGTAGCATTATGTGTGGAGGATTAAAAACACCAGGAAAACACTGAGCCAGGCTTAAGTGCAATGAAGATATGTAGGCTGAACAACAATTAGAGTAAGTGCTCTGCAATAAAAAAAATAAAAAAATAAAAATAAAAAGTAAAACAAAAGAAAAAAAAAGAGAAGCTTTTTTTTTCTTCTTTTCTATGATAGAAAAAGAAAGAAAAAAAAAGAAAAAGAGAATCTTTTTATTTTTTATTTTACTATCATAGTTGTTATTACTCCTACTTATTTTTATTGCTCCCATCATTGTTTTTTTGCTAACATTTCTGTTCTTGTTGGTGATATTATGGCTATGCTATTATTTTGTTTTACTATCAGTAATGATAATAATAATAAAATAATGGCATAATAAATAAAATGTTACATGTTTTCAAAATGATTGAATGCAGGGATAAATTAATAAAAAAAAAGGAGGAAAAACAAAGAATTTTTTTTTTATACAAAAATAGTAAATAGTGGAAAAAAAAAAGAAAAGGAAAATTGATTGAATTGCAGGAGGCAGAGAGAGAAGTTACAGAATATGATTACTATTAGTTAATTATGAATAACTATTACTATTATTATTACTATTAAAAAAAATATCTAAATATATGACAAGAGAAAGAGAGAGGGGAGGGGTGTTATTAAGAATTGTTTCACAAAATATTATTTTTTTTCTTCAAAAAGTAGTTGAATGAATGGGAGGAGACACAGATAGAGGGTACAGAATGAGTCACTACAAAAACAAATCCTGAAAGTAGGCGTGAGGGGGATGTTATTAAAATGATTTTACAAAATTAATTTAATAACTTTTCTTATAAATAAAAATAAATATTTGTCTAAATAATAAGAATTGAAGAGAATCAGAATAATTGGTTTACAGAAATAGTAGTACAGGTAGGGAGTGTACTCTCACCAGGTGTTCTGGAAACTTTAAGGCTGGATTCACACCTATGGCATTTTTAGTTCTTTTTGCATTTTGCAGATTTGCACTACAGAACGTGTTCCATAGGAAACCATGTTAAATGGACTGTAGTGCAAATCTGCAAAATGCAAAAAAGCACTAAAAATGCATAGGTGTGAATCCAGCCTAACAGTAAATGTAAAACTCCTGGGATAAATACAGACCAAATTTTTGGAGCAAAAATAAGAAAAAAAAAAAAAAGAAAAAAATTAACAGTAAGTTTAAAACTCCAGGGATAAATACAGACCAAATCTTTGGAGCAAAAAAAAAAAAAATAGAAAAAAAAATTAAAACTCCTGGGATAAATACAGACCAAAATTTGGGAGCAAAAAAGAAAAAAAAATTAACAGTAAATTTAAAAACTCCTGGGATAAATACAGACCAAAAGAAATAAAAAGAAAAAAACTGTGCCAATAATTATTTTTATTTCTTTTTATTTCTATTGTGTTTATACCACCATTATTGCTGCCTTTCTTTATTCAATTATTTGTATATTTATCTGATATTAGTTTTTGTTTTTTATAAATACAGACCAAATTTTTGGAGCAATTTTTTTTTAAAATAAAATAGAAAAAAATAATTAAACTCCTGGGAAATACAGACCAAAATTTGGGAGCAAAAAAGAAAAAAAATGGACAGTAAATTTAAAACTCCTGGGATAAATACAGACTAAATTTTTGGAGCAAATTTTTTTTTAACTAAAATAGAAAAAAAAAAAATAAAACTCCTGGGATAAATACAGACCAAAATTTGGGAGCAAAAAAATAAAAAAAAATAACACTAAATTTAAAACTCCTGGGATAAATACAGACCAAAATTTGGGAGCAAAAAATGAAAAAAAATGAACAGTAAATTTAAAACTCCTGGGATAAATACAGACCAAAATTTGGAGGAAAAAAATAAATAAAAATAAAATAGAAAAAAGTAAAAAAGAAAGATAAAAAAAAAATAAGATTAAATAATTTGTTAATGCTGACAATATTGGCATGTGTGTGACCACATGGATATTGTAAATAAGAAATAAAAAAAATATTATTGATCAGTGGGTAAGGTGTGTTTTGTCCCCAGTATTCTGCCACCACTGGGAGAACATTCCATAGACACCGCTGGGACCAGTGACATCTGTGAATTTTGATTGCAGCAAGAGAACAAAACCCAAAGAGAGAGAGAGAGGAGGGGGGCGGGGTCTGAGAACACCCCCCCCCCCTCTCCCTTTCCCCAGACCCACAGAGACCCCTCTGTCACACCGAACCTCTTCCATATACAACAAAAAGCTACAAAATAAAAATATATAAGATGCATAATGATATGTGATAGTGAATACATGACATGCAGCAATGCTCCATAGACAGCCTTGGATTATACATAATTCTAGGACATACAGAAGATACACTTGTGGGTTTTTTTTTTTTTTTTTTAGCCTGGAAACTCTTAAAAAAAAAAAAAAGAAAAAAAAGAAGAAAAAGAAACATTGTTGCAGAAGTCGAAGAAGAAGGTGGATGGTTTCCATCTCAGATCTTGGGATAGTAAAGACACCTCCAGACACAAGAAAATCCAATTCCCAGACTTTGAGGTTCTCCATAAAAACAATGGCAACAGAAAAAAATAAAACTCATTTCTCTTTTCTCTAATAAAAGGAAGGTCACCTGATAAGATTCTGCTGTGGTCAAGGCGCTGGAAGGCAGAGAGGCACACAAGTCTCTGGGAGAGGACAAGACAAGAAGTGTCCAGTAAACAGATTGGCTAGAATAGGTCATTTATGGTATTGCCATGTCTGGAGCTCCAAGCTCCTGGAGTCTTCTACTGAATTTTATTTTGTATAAAGTCTCTTTTTTTTTTTTTTCTCCTTCTTCCTCCAGAAGAGAATATAAGTTAAGAAAAAGCTCTTTTTTTTTTTTTTTTTTTTTTTAGGAAAAATCCACAGACCATGTTGTCCAGGTGTCCTCTGGTCAGAGATCATGACAGGATGAGTCTGATTTGACGCTATGGGAGAAAACTTCTAGTTGTTGGGGGTCTCCTGGTGGGGTCATCCTTTTCTCTTTCTGTCTCCTGTTACAGAACCAGACCCGGACCACCTCCTTCTCCAGCTGCAGGCTGTCTGCCAGGGAAGAGATCTCTTGGGCTGCAGGTTTGGGACATTTGAGAAAGTGGGTCTCCAGCACCCCCTTGACACTCACCTCTATAGAGGTCCTCTTCTTCCTTTTCCTGCCCTGAGCTGCGATCTTGTCTATACTGGTGGGGCTCCCAGTGGAGGAGTCAGCCTCCTCCAGCCACTTGTTCAGAAGGGGCTTCAGCTTGCACATGTTCTTGAAGCTGAGCTGGAGGGCTTCGAACCTGCAGATGGTGGTCTGCGAGAAGACATTCCCATAGAGGGTGCCCAGTGCCAAGCCCACGTCAGCCTGGGTGAAGCCCAACTTGATCCTCCTTTGTTTAAACTGCTTGGCAAACTGCTCCAGCTCGTCGGAGGTGGGGGTCTCCTCGTCGGAATGGTCCTGGCAGTGGTGGCTGCTCAGCTCCCCATGCTCGTTGGCATCTCTGAGCACCGGGTGTAGGCTCTGGGTGCTGACAGTCTGGGGTGGTGGTGGAGTGAGGGCACCATGGTCCAGCATGCCACTAACACTGAAGCCAGACTGGGAGTAGAGGGCCTGGGCGCTGGAGGTCAGAGAGGGGTTGTTGTGGATGGGGCTGCCCCCCCAGGCGTTCGGGTGGTTGGCATGGGGCGACCTGTGGTGGATTATGGCTCCTAGCTGGAGGTCCTCTCTGCCAGGCTTGATGTCCTGCTGCTCCAGGGGGCTGCTTGCCCAAGGGTTGGCATCGGCCAGGCTGCTCATCCAATGGTGCCCTAGAGGGTGGCCATTGCTGGGCATCCCCTGCAGGTAGTCGGTCTGCAGCAGCTTCTGGGGGTTCCTGAAGGGGCTTCCCTGCTGCATGCTACCAGGATCTGCATGGACCAGGGCTGAGCTGCCCAGAATGCTGTAGGGATTGGAGGCAGCTGTGGCCATTTCGGCTCCCCTGCCAGTCAGAGTGTGGCACAAGCTCCAGCCTCTGACATCTACAAGGTAAGGGGAGCCTGATCAGTGACAGCACCCCCAGCCAATGGGGACCGCCGGGGGGAGGGACTCTGCCTGCACAGTAGCCTGGCACTGGCAGGGGTTAACTGCTGCTGAGGAGGAAGTCTTCATTGGCTCCTGAGAGTCCCGGGGATTAACCCTTCCCTGACTGCAGAGGAGAGCAAGGAATCTGGAAATATTCTCCACTGCCTGCCTGAAAATTCACCCCTTCCCAAAATATTCACCCCCTTCCCTAAATATTCACCCTCTTCCCTAAATATTCTTCCCTTCCCTAAATATTCACCCCTTCCCTAAATATTTTTCCTTTTCCTATATTTACCTGCTTCCCTAAATATTCACCCGCTTCCCTAAATATTCACCCCTCCACCCTAAACATTCTTCCAGTCCATGTCATATACTCCTCTTCCTAAATATTCTTCCCTTCCCAAAATATTCACCCATTCATTCTAAACATTCTCACCCGTCCATGCTAACAAATACCCCTTCCTAAATATTCACCCCCTTCTTAAATATTCACCCTCTTCCTAAATATTCACCCCTTCCTAAATGTTGTTCACCCCCTTCCTAAATGTTAACCCCTTCCTAAATATTCACCCCCTTCCTAAACGTTCACCCCTTCCTAAATGTTAACCCCTTTCTAAATATTCACCCCTTCCTAAACGTTCACCCCTTCCTAAATGTTAACCCCTTCCTAAATATTCACCCCCTTCCTAAACGTTCACCCCTTCCTAAATGTTAACCCCTTTCTAAATATTCACCCCCTTCCTAAACGTTCACCCCTTCCTAAATGTTAACCCCTTCCTAAATATTCACCCCCTTCCTAAACGTTCACCCCTTCCTAAATGTTAACCCCTTCCTAAATATTCACCCCCTTCCTAAACGTTCACCCCTTCCTAAATGTTAACCCCTTCTTAAATATTCACCCCTTCCTAAATGTTAACCCCTTCTTAAATATTCACCCCCTTCTTAAATGTTCACCCCTTCCTATATTCACCCTTCCTAAATATTCATCCCTTCCTATATTCACCCCTTCCTAAATATCCATCCCTTCCTATATTCACCCCCTTCCTAAACTTTCACCCCTCCTAAATATTCACCCCCTTCCTAAATGTTCAATCCCCTCCTAAATGTTCACCCCTTCCTAAATATTGTTCACCCCTTCCTAAATGTTAAACCCTTTTTAAATATTCACCCCTTCCAAAATGTTCACCCCTTCCTAAATATTCACCCCCTTGCTAAATTTTCACCCCCTTGCTAAATATTCACCCCTTCCTAAATATTCACCCCCTTCCTAAATGTTCACCCCTTCCTATATTCACCCCCTTCCTAAATATTCACCCCTTCCTATACTCACCCCCTTCCTAAATATTCACCCCTTCCTAAATATTCTCCCCCTTCCTAAATATTCACCCCTTCCTATACTCACCCCCTTCCTAAACGTTCACCCCTTCCTAAATATTCACCCCCTTCCTAAATATTCACCCCTTCCTATATTCACCCCCTTCCTAAATATTCACCCCTTCCTATACTCACCCCCTTCCTAAATATTCACCCCTTCCTAAATATTCACCCCCTTCCTAAATATTCACCCCTTCCTATACTCACCCCCTTCCTAAACGTTCACCCCTTCCTAAATATTCACCCCCGTCCTAAATATTCACCCCCTTCCTAAATGTTCAATCCCCTCCTATATGTCCCCTCACTTCCTAAATATTCACCCATTCAAAACATTCTCACCCGTCCATGCTAAATACTGCACCTCCTAAATATTCACCAATCACCCACCACCTTCCTAAATGTGTATCGCTTCATCCTAAACATCCCTTCTCAATATATTACCCCCCCCCCCCCCCATCCTAAACATTCTTACCCGTCCATGCTAAATACTAACCCTTCCAGATATTCATCCCTTCCTAAATATTCACCCCTCTATCCTAAACATTCACCCCCATCCATGTTAAATACTGCCTTTCCTAAATACCCCCCTCCCCCTTAAATATTCACTGTTTAAAAAAAAAAAATGTACCCTTCCATTCTAAGCACCCTTCCTAAATATTCACCCCTCCATTCTAAACATCCTCCCCCTTCCACCCTGAATACTCATCTTTAAAAAAAACACCCCTCCTAGATATTCACCCCTCCATGAATATTTACCACCTCATTCCAAACTCCCCCCTCCATCTTAAAAACATTACCAACAACCCCCCCCCCTTTCAAAAATTGTCACCCCCTTATTAACTATTTATCCCCGCATCCAAAACATCCTTTCTAACTATTCACCCCCCTCCATTCTACCCCTTTCATCTTAATGGCACCCCTTCCTAAATATTTACCCCCTTAATAAATATTCACCACTTCCATCCTAAAAATATACCCCTCCAGCCTAAATATTCACCCCTTCATCCTAAATATTCACCACGCCTTACCCCTCTTTCTTATTATTCACCCTCCATCCAAAACATTAACCCCCTCCCCCTCCCATCCTAAATAGTTCCCTTATACCCCCAATCCTAAATATTAACCCCTTCATCCTAAATATTGACCCTATCCTTAATATTCACCCCTTCATCCAAATGTGTCACCCTATCCACCCTAAACATTCACCTGTTCATCCTCAATTCATACTGCTACATTAATTCTGCTTCTAAAATATTTACCCCCCCCATCCCATCGCCCCCTCCCCCCCCCCCCTACATCTCAACCTTTTCCCAGCTCTGAGCCCTCAAGCAGCATCCAGTCCTCCTGTCCCATCCTAGGACCTCCTATATGTCCCATCTCTCTGTGCACACCCTGTAATGAGGGGCCTGTGCCCCCCCCAGCCCCCCTCTCTCAGATTGGGGCAGATTGTCGTTAATCATAAAATAAATGTGTTTGTTACAATGTGTCTTTTGCTTTCATTTCACAGTTAAAATATTGCATTGTTTTTGTATCTCATGGGTTTATTTATTTCTTTTTCTCCCATTTTCTTCCTCATTTGTGTCGCAGAGGTTCCCCAGCCTCCAAGCAGCCCCCAAAAAAAACTAAAATAGGCGAATTTTCTAGACGTAAGCGGCGGTTTGTCGCAGCCCCTCCGCGCCTGGCTGAATGTGTCGCCGATTCCTCGCCTCTGCCGGCTGACAAAGTGACCTTCTGCTGCAGAACAGGAGGCGAGCCCGGCGACTAATTCTATTCGCACTTATAGAAGAAGCGCCAGAGCTCTTATTGGTTTGGAAATTCCATGAAATATATTGCTGTGCTCCCAGGTTAAGCTTGATTTAAATTAGCATACATTTTCATCTGTTTAGTGGAATAAAAGAAGCGAGCATGGAGCGCCGGGCTCATTAATTCCCAGACTGTGAGCAGCTCACAGGGGGCTCCGAGGGGCCACAATCCACCCCCATATCTGATCCGGGGCCCCGGACACTCACTGCATGCCTGGGACCGGCTCTGGAGGTAACTGCCTGCGCCCCAACCCCCGGATTTCTTTATATTCCCTGCGACCAATTCTGCCTGGAAATGGTCACTTTGTTATTATTTGTATCACTTTAATTGTGAGTATTGTGTGTTGTCGGGGGTGACTCCGAGATTAGAGCAAGATTTATTAAGAAGAGTTTTGGGGGGGGGGGGGGTCACCCTGCAATATGTGGGGGGCTGCATTGTCTGTCCTGTCACTCAGCTCTGGGCTGGGGGGTGTAAATGTTGCAGGTTGTATAGAAGAGTAACATGGGGGGAGTAGTTGTTGTCTGCACAGTGATGTGTGTAATAGGTTATATATATGGACAAAAAAGAGGAGTGCAGAAGGTTATATATGGTAAAAAAAATATATATATATATATATATATATATATATATATATATATATGTGTATATACATTGTATACAGAGGAGTGCAGAAGGTTATATACTGATATATGTTGTATAAAATATGTGTATTTACATTAGTATTGTAGATATATATATAGATCTCCATATATACAGTATGTGCAGAGGAGTGAGGAGTGTAGGAGGTTATATTTCATATAAAATTAAATTAAAATATGTACATTTCCATTTCATACACAGCGTAAATATATATATATATATATATATATATATATATATATATATATATATATATATATATATATAGTATGTGCAGAGGAATGCAGAAGGTATATATATACATATATATATATATATATATATTATATATACAGTATGTGCAGAGGAATGCAGAAGGTGTATATATATACATATATATATATGTATATATATATATATATGTTATATATACAGTATGTGCAGAGGTTTGTAGAAGGTTATATATCATATAAAATATGAAAATGAATACAAATTATTAAAGTATTGTAGAAGGTTGTACAATATTGTATAATAATAATAATAATAATTATTATTATACAGGATTTATATAGTGCCAACAGTTTGCGCAGCACTTTACAATGTGAGGGCAGACAGTACAGTTACAACATTTTATTTATTTCAGGTTATTATATAGCGCCCTCAATTTATGCAGCGCTTTACATATATATATATATTGTCCATTCACATCAGTCCCTACCCTCAAGGAGCTTACACTCTAAGGTCCCTAACTCACATTCATACGTACACATACTATAGGGACAATTTTACACAGGATCCAATTAACCTACCAGCATGTCTTTGGAGTGTGGGAGGAAACAACACAATTCAATACAGGAGGAATCAGAGGGCCCTGATCCTTAGAGCATACAATCTAGAAATATGTGTATGTACATTGTATAGAGAGGGGTGTAAGGTTGCCTATTGTATAAGAATATATTAATTAACCTTTAATGTAAAAAGGTTGTATATTGTATAAAAATTGTGTATTCACATTCTATAGAGAGGATTGTTGAAGGTTGTATATATATATATATATATATATATATTTATATAGAGAGAGAGAGAGAGAGAGAGAGAGAGAGAGAGAGAGAGAGAGAGAGAGAGAGAGAGAGGTAAAGGTACAATGTATGCAAAGTTATGTAGAAGGTTGTATATTGTATAATATTAGGTGTATGTACATTGTATACATTGAAATGTGGAAGGTGGTATATTGTGTTACAGTTTGTGTATCTGCATTTTATAGCTTGTAGTTTAAATAGGTAATGGCTATATATTGTATAACTAGTTGCATAATCCCCATTGTAATATCCCAGTGTATACTGTGTGTAACATTTTGTATAGTTGTATAAAGCAGAGAGATGCTGTGTGTATGATTTGTAGGCGGCTGCACACTGTGTAACTAGTTGTATAGTTGCATTGCATACAGAGAATTGTATAAGGTGGTATATTGTGTTAAAATGGTTTATTTACATTGTATATAGAGAAGTGTAGATTGTTGCAAATTGTATATTATTTTGAATATGTACATTGTATACAGAGAAGTATAGAAGGAAGTATATTGTGTTTCATTTTGGTATCTGCATTTTATATCTTAGATTATATATTGTATAACTAGTTGTATACTGGCATTATGTAGATGTGTGTGTACAGTGTAATAGTTTATGTAGTTGTATAAAAATATGTGTACAGTATATACGTTGTATACAGAGTATGTGAGGAGGTTGTATATTGTGTAACAATTTGTGTAGTTGTGTTGTATACAGAGATGTGTAAAATATTGCACATTATCTAACAGTTTGTGTACCTGCACTGTATACAGAGAAGTGTAGAATGTTGTATATTGTGTAACAATTTGTGTAGTTGCGTCGCTTACAGAGAATTGTAAAAGATTGTAGAAAGAAGTGTAGAAAGTTTTACATTGTGTTTCAGTCTGTGGATCTGCATTTTATAACTTGTAGCTTAAAGAGTAGATTGTTATATATTGTATAACTAGTTGTGTACTGGCATTATGTAGATGTGTGTATACTGTGTAATAGTTTGTGTAGTTGTATACAAATATGTGTATATACATTGTACACAGAGTATGTTAGAAGGTTGTTTATTGTGTAACAATTTGTGTGGCTGCATTGTATACGAAGAAATATATTGTGTAACAATTTGTGTAGTTGTGTTGTATACAGAGAATTGCAAAAGATTGCACATTATCTAACAGTTTGTGTAGCTGCACTTTATACAGTGAAGTGTAGAAGGTTGTACATTGTGTTACAGTTTGTGTATCTGCATTTTATAACTTGTAGCTTAAAGAGTAGATTGTTATATATTGTATAACTAGTTGTGTACTCCCACCTGAACTGAAGTGTAGATGTCTGCATACTGTATCTAGTTGTGTAAGGCAGAAGCATGCTAGTTGTATGATTTGTAGAAGGTGGCACACTGTGTCACTAATTTTGTAGTAGGATTGTATATAGAGAATTGTAGAAGGTTATATATAGTATTAAAAATCTATGTATATACATTGTATACAGTAAAGTGTAGAAGGTTGTTTATTGTGTTACAGGTTGTGTGTCTGCATTTTATAACTTGTAGCTTAGCGTAGCGTAGATTGTTTTATATATATATATATAACTAGTTGTGATTGAACTTGCATTATATGAATTGAAGTGTAGACATGTGCATATTGTGTATTAGTTTGTGTAGTTGTGTAAAGCAGAACCATGCCAGTGGTATGATTTGTAGAAGATGGCACACTGTGTAACTAGTTGTGTAATTGCATTGTATACAGAGAATTGTAGAAGATTGTATATTGTGTAACAAATTGTCTGGATTGTATACAGAGAAGTCTATTATGTAACAGTTTGTGTAGTTGCATTGTATAGAGGGGAAGTGGAGAAGGTTGTATATTGTGTAGTAATTTGTGTGGTTGAATTGTATACAGAGAAGTCTATTGTGTAACATTTTGTGTAATTGTACAAACATAGGTGTATATACATTGTATATAAAGTATTGTAGAAGGTTGTGTATTGTGTAACAATTTGGCTGCATTATATATAGAGAAGTAAATTATGTATCAATTTGTGCAATTGTATACAGATATGTGTATTTGCATTATATACAGAGTTTTGTGGAAGGTTGTATAGAGTGTAATTATTTGTGTGGTTGAATTGTATTCTGTGTAACATTTTGTGTAATTGTACAAAAATATGTGTATATACATTGTATATAAAGTATTGTAGAAGGTTGTGTATTGTGTAACAATTTGCCTTCATTATATATAGAGAAGTATAATATGTAACAGTTTGTGTAGTTGCATTGTATAGAGGGAAGTGGAGAAGGTTGTATATTGTGTAGTAATTTGTGTGTTTGAATTGTATACAGAGAAGTCTATTGTGTAACAATTTGTATAATTATATAAAACATACAGGATGTGTATTTACATTATATACAGTTTTGTATATTAGTGGCATTCTATGGTAGAACATATGTTGTGTGTTTGGAGGTTGTGGTAGCTGACAAGTGCCAGGCTGTATACTGTGTATATGGTATATATATGGTATGTATGGTATATATATATATATATATATATATATATATATATATATATATGGTGTATATGGTATATATATATGGTGTGTATGGTATACATATGGTATGTATTTTATATATATATATATATATATATATATATATATATATGGTATCTATATGGTATATATATATATATATATAGATATATGGTATGTATGGTATATATATGGTATATATGGTGTTTATGGTATGTATATATGGTTTATTTGGTATATATATGGTATGTATGGTATATCTAGGATGTATACGGTATATATATATATATATATATATATATATATATATATATAGTGTATATGGTATATATATGGTATGTATGGTATATATATATGGTGTATATGGTATATATATATGGTATGTATGGTATATATATATATATTTATATGGTGTATATGGTATATATATGGTGTATATGGTATATATATGGTATGTATGGTATATATATACATGGTGTATATGGTATATACATGGTGTATATGGTATATATATATATGCATGGTGTATATGGTATATATATGGTATGTATGGTATATATATATATTTATATGGTTTATATGGTATATATATGGTATGTATGGTATATATATATTTATATGGTGTATATGGTATATACATGGTGTATATGGTATATATTTGGTATGTATGGTATATATATATTTATATGGTGTATATGGTATATACATGGTGTATATGGTATATATTTGGTATGTATGGTATATATATATATATATTTATATGGTGTATATGGTATATACATGGTGTATATGGTATATATTTGGTATGTATGGTATATATTTGGTATGTATGGTATATAGGGCTGTTTAAGTGATCAGCAGGTGTGTAAAATCGATGTCATTGTGAGGCAGATGTACTAAAGGAGCAGAGAGTGTTGAAGGTCCACTGATCTTAGTGGATACGGTGAAGCTGTGTTTATTTGAACGACCAATTGTGCCAAGCACAACCTCTCCCCCCCCCCCCCCATAGGATTGAAATGAACAGAGCTTCACCATATTTACTATCCTCAGTGAACAGCCTCTCCTCCATTAGTAGATCAGCCCTTCTATGATGTGTAATATTGTGTTACGGTTTCAATCTATCAGTTGTTTAAATCCAGTTGTCTGCTAATTTTAATGAGCAGGGGGGAGGGGGTTCCACCAGATGTAATAAGAACTTCTAACCAAATCAGCTGGAATATTAATGGGAAGGTGTGAAAATATTAGTATTGATCTGACTGAATTTTAATGTGTATGGCGCGGTCTGGTTTTCGCAGCCTTGACGCGCATGTATATTCACCAACGTAGTGTGTGAGGTCATTCACTGATTTTTGCATCCTTAAAAACGATTAGAATGAACTGAATGTATGTGGCAGGATCACAGGAAAAAAAAAAAAAGAACGATTGTTTATAATAAAAAAGTTGATCGGTTTAAAGAATGCCGGAAATTAGGGGGGGGGGGGGCTTTCCACGAACACAGAAAATGTTTACAGCACTGGAATGATTGTAGGCGATCGATCAATAAGGCGATAGATTCCAGCAGATTTCTGGGAGCGGTAGTAGGGTTCCCCTTGAAAACTTTCATGTCTGATTGTCAGCTCTTGGGAGGGAGATTTACTAAACCTGGAGAGTGCAAAATCTGGTGCTTCTCTGCAAAGAATCCAATCAGCTTCCAGTAAAGTGGAAGTAAACCCTCCTATTGTTTTCAGCTAAGGAAGCTGACATCTTGGCCTCTGTTTAAACTTCAACTGCCACGATGCTGCACATGTGATCTGTTATGACACCAGCCATTGGATGGTTTGACAGTTTGCTTGAGAGCACAACCAATGGGACAGTTAGCATTTCCGGCATGCCGGGAATGCAACAGTTTTTTTAAACTGTTACATTGATGGGTTCACTTCCACTTTAATAATTGAACAAGCTGAAGTTAGGAGCCGATTGGCTCCCATGTGCACCGGATTCTGACTGCTCCAGTTTTAGGGAATCCCCCCCCCCCCCTTGTGTGTCGGGGGAAAGACCAACATTTTTCAGCCACTTGAGGTGCAAAATTTTCTTCCAAAAAATAATTTGGAGAGAATTTTTTTCCAGATTATTGGATATTGATTTCATTTGGTATTTCTTGTGTCAGTCGGTCGCGGTCCTTCCCGGATCTCTGAATGGCGCAATTTGTTGTACGGCACAAATATAAAAGAGCGACAGCAGAAATAGACTGAGCGGTCCATCAAGTCCCGCCCCATTGTTTGGTTTCTTTCTTTTTGTCGGAGTATTGATCCATGTTTGTCCCAAATCCACTTATACTTGACTGACTTCACCTCTGCTGGAAGTCTGTTCCAAGTATCAAATACTTTTTCGGGGACAATAATTCTTTCAAAGATTCGTTTTGAACTTTTCTTTCTGCTAGTTTGAGGTTCACCTGATCTCTGCTTCATATTCAAAATCCGGCCCTCCTGAACCTTATTCACACCCTTCATGTATTTAATTATGTCTCCCCCTTTCCATTCTGTACATATTAAGTTCCTGCAGTCTCCTGATTGATATGTTTTATCATCTTATCAACACTTTCGAGATCTCCAGAATTAGACACAGTATTCTAATTGAGGTCTAACTAAAGATCTATATAGAGGAATCAGGACCCCCTTCCTCCTGCTGGTGACCCCTCTAGTGATATAAAGATCTATATAGAGGAATCAGGACCCCCTTCCTCCTGATGAAAATCCCTCTAGTGATATAAAGATCTATATAGAGGAATCAGGACCTCATTCCTCCTGCTGGTGACCCCTCTAGTGATATAAAGATCTATATAGAGGAATCAGGACCTCCTTCCTCCTGCTGGTGATCCCTCTAGTGATATAAAGATCTATATAGAGAAATCAGGACCTCCTTCCTCCTGCTGGTGACCCCTCTAGTGATATAAAGATCTATATAGAGGGATCAGGACCTCCTTCCTCCTGCTGGTGACCCCTCTAGTGATATAAAGATCTATATAGAGGAATCAGGACCTCCTTCCTCCTGCTGGTGACCCCTCTAGTGATATAAAGATCTATATAGAGGAATCAGGACCTCCTTCCTCCTGCTGGTGACCCCTCTAGTGATATAAAGATCTATATAGAGGAATCAGGACCTCCTTCCTCCCCCTGGTGACCCCTCTAGTGATATAAAGATCTATATAGAGGAATCTGGACCTCCTTACTCCTGATGAAGACCCCTCTAGTGATATAAAGATCTATATAGAGGAATCAGGACCTCCTTCCCCCTGATAATGACCCCTCTAGTGATATAAAGATCTATATAGAGGAATCAGGACCTCCTTCCCCCTGATAATGACCCCTCTAGTGATATAAAGATCTATATAGAGGAATCAGGACCCCCTTCCTCCTGCTGGTGACCCCTCTAGTGATATAAAGATCTATATAGAGGAATCAGGACCTCCTTCCTCCTGCTGGTGACCCCTCTAGTGATATAAAGATCTATATAGAGGAATCAGGACCCCCTTCCTCCTGCTGGTGACCCCTCTAGTGATATAAAGATCTATATAGAGGAATCAGGACCTCCTTCCTCCAGCTGGTGACCCCTCTAGTGATATAAAGATCTATATATAGGAATCCGGACCTCCTTCCCCCTGATAATGACCCCTCTAGTGATATAAAGATCTATATAGAGGAATCAGGACCTCCTTCCTCCTGCCGGTGACCCCTCTTGTGATATAAAAATCTATATAGAGGAATCAGGACCTCCTTCCTCCTGCCGGTGACCCCTCTAGTGATGGCCCCCAGAATTCTGTTCACTTTCCTCATTGCCAGGCCACACTGTTTGCAGTTGATTATTAAACAGCATTGAGGGCCTCCAGGCACGATTATTATAATTAGGTCTGGCTCACCCCCGGCACGTTTACCTGCTTTTCAGTTTAATTTTTAAACCATCCGAATACAAAGACGGGAAGAGAGCTTTGCAGTGTGTCAGGAATTGTCCCTCATGATGCATTTATGTGAGTTGATCTGTTCCAGTCAAATAAAACGATAATGTGATGTAATGCAACGTTTCTAAAATTCATGCTTTGGGGACGCTGTCAGAAAGTGTGAATTCCTGAACTCTGCTGTGCTGTGATTGGTGTTTGGACATTGAGCATAGCGTATTCAGGTATTTTTAAAGGCTTTTTTGTGCACATTTTCCCCCCATGTTTTAGGAAATTAGGAATAATGTGCCATACAGGAGATTTTTTGGGGCTCCATAGACTTTTAGAGCCTGAAAAACAAGTGTAACACGCATTTTCGCCCTATTTTTTTAGTTGCTCACGTTGAAGGCCATGGGGCTTAAAAAAAAAAATAAAAAAAAAAAAAAAAGCCCAAATCTGCCTGAAGAAGCTCCCGTACTTTTTTTTTCGAGCAACAGGCACTTGAGCGCTCAGGTGTGAACAGGGACATTTAGAACAATGGGGTTAAAGCTAAAAATACCCGGGTGAGAATGGCGCCTTTGGTTGTGTGTGCTGAGTGGGAGTGTTATCTAGACTTTGCAATATTTTCCCGCTCTTCTTTGCCGAACTGCCCAAGGCCAGTTACATTTGATGGTAAGCGTTTGTGGACTCCAGTCTTCAATCATTCCACAGATTCTCAATGGAGTTTAGGTCTGGGCTCTGACTAGACCATGCAAGGACATTCCCCGCCTTCTCCTCCAACCGCTGTGTTCTCATTGGTGGACATTCCTCGCCTTCTCCTCCAACCGCTGTGTTCTCATTGGTGGACATTCCCCGCCTTCTCCTCCAACCACTGTGTGCTCATTGGTGGACATTCCCCGCCTCCTCCTCCAACCACTGTGTGCTCATTGTTGGACATTCCCCGCCTTCTCCTCCAAACACTGTGTGCTCATTGGTGGACATTTCCCGCCTTCTCCTCCAACCACTGTGTGCTCATTGGTGGACATTCCCCACCTTCTCCTCTAACCACTGTGTGCTCATTGGTGGACATTCCCCGCCTTCTCCTCCAACCACTGTGTGCTCATTGGTGGACATTCCCCACCTTCTCCTCCAACCACTGTGTGCTCATTGGTGGACATTCCCCGCCTTCTCCTCCAAACACTGTGTGCTCATTGGTGGACATTCCCCGCCTCCTCCTCCAACCACTGTGTGCTCATTGGTGGACATTCCCCGCCTTCTCCTCCAAACACTGTGTGCTCATTGGTGGACATTCCCCGCCTTCTCCTCCAACCACTGTGTGCTCATTGGTGGACATTCCCCGCCTTCTCCTCCAACCACTGTGTGCTCATTGGTGGACATTCCCCGCCTTCTCCTCCAAACACTGTGTGCTCATTGGTGGACATTCCCCGCCTCCTCCTCCAACCACTGTGTGCTCATTGGTGGACATTCCCCGCCTTCTCCTCCAAACACTGTGTGCTCATTGGTGGACATTTCCCGCCTTCTCCTCCAACCACTGTGTGCTCATTGGTGGACATTCCCCGCCTTCTCCTCTAACCACTGTGTGCTCATTGGTGGACATTTCCCGCCTTCTCCTCCAACCACTGTGTGCTCATTGGTGGACATTCCCCGCCTTCTCCTCCAAACACTGTGTGCTCATTGGTGGACATTCCCCGCCTTCTCCTCCAACCACTGTGTGCTCATTGGTGGACATTCCCCGCCTTCTCCTCCAACCACTGTGTGCTCATTGGTGGACATTCCCCGCCTTCTCCTCCAAACACTGTGTGCTCATTGGTGGACATTCCCCGCCTCCTCCTCCAACCACTGTGTGCTCATTGGTGGACATTCCCCGCCTTCTCCTCCAAACACTGTGTGCTCATTGGTGGACATTTCCCGCCTCCTCCTCCAACCACTGTGTGCTCATTGGTGGACATTCCCCGCCTTCTCCTCCAACCACTGTGTGCTCATTGGTAGACATTCCCCGCCTTCTCCTCCCACCACTGTGTGCTCATTGGTGGACATTCCCCGCCTTCTCCTCCCACCACTGTGTGCTCATTGGTGGACATTCCCCGCCTTCTCCTCCAATCGCTGTGTGCTCATTGGTGGACATTCCCCGCCTTCTCCTCCAACCACTGTGTGCTCATTGGTGGACATTCCCCGCCTTCTCTTCCCACCACTGTGTGCTTATTGGTGGACATTTGCCGCCTTCTCCTCCAACCACTGTGTGCTCATTGGTGGACATTCCCCGCCTTCTCCTCCAACCGCTGTGTGCTCATTGGTGGACATTCCCCGCCTTCTTCTCCAACCACTGTGTGCTCATTGGTGGACATTCCCCGCCTTCTCCTCCAACCACTGTGTGCTCATTGGTGGACATTCCCCGCCTTCTCCTCCAACCACTGTGTGCTCATTGGTGGACATTCCCCGCCTTCTCCTCCAACCACTGTGTGCTTATTGGTGGACAATCCCGCCTTCTCCTCCAACCACTGTGTGCTCATTGGTGGACATTCCCCGCCTTCTCCTCCAACCGCTGTGTGCTCATTGGTGGACATTCCCCGCCTTCTCCTCCAACCACTGTGTGCTCATTGGTGGACATTCCCCGCCTTCTCCTCCAACCACTGTGTGCTCATTGGTGGACATCCCCCCCCTTCTCCTCCAACCACTGTGTGCTCATTGGTGGACATTTCCAGCCTCCTCCTCCAACCACTGTGTGCTCATTGGTGGACATTCCCCGCCTCCTCCTCCAACCACTGTGTGCTCATTGGTGGACATTCCCCGCCTTCTCCTCCAACCACTGTGTGCTCATTGTTGCCGTGTGCTTTGGCTCCTTGTCGTGTTGGAAGGGAACCCTTCCTCCCATTGACAGCTTTCTGCCTGCAGAGGGCAGCAGATTTTTCTCAAGAACTTGATGTTATTTTGCCCCATCCAATTTCCTTCTATCCTGACATGTCCCTGCTACAAAGAAACACCCCCATACCAGGATATTACCACCCCCCATACCAGGATATTACCACCCCCCATACCAGGATATTACCACCCCCATACCAGGATATTACCACCCCCCATACCAGGATATTACCACCCCCCATACCAGGATATTACCACCCCATACCAGAATATTACCACCCCCCATACCAGGATATTACCACCCCCCATACCAGGATATTACCACCCCCATAACAGGATATTACCACCCCCATAACAGGATATTACCACCCCCCATGCCAGGATATTGCCACCCCCCATAACAGGATATTACCACCCCCATAATAGGATATTACCACCCCCATAACAGGATATTACCACCCCCCATGCCAGTCGCACACACCAGTGTTGGCGTTGTGCAGTCGGTCGCACACACCAGTGTTGGCGTTGTGCAGTCGGTCGCACACACCAGTGTTAGCGTTGTGCAGTCGGTCGCACACACCAGTGTTAGCGTTGTGCAATCAGTCGCACACACCAGTGTTGGCGTTGTGCAGTCGGTCGCACACACCAGTGTTGGCGTTGTGCAGTCGGTCGCACACACCAGTGTTGGCGTTGTGCAGTCGGTCGCACACAACAGTGTTAGCGTTGTGCAGTCGGTCGCACACACCAGTGTTAGCGTTGTGCAGTCGGTCGCACACACCAGTGTTAGCGTTGTGCAGTCGGTCGCACACACCAGTGTTAGCGTTGTGCAATCGGTCGCACACACCAGTCTTAGCGTTGTGCAGTCGGTCGCACACACCAGTGTTGGCGTTGTGCAGTCGGTCGCACACACCAGTGTTAGCGTTGTGCAGTCGGTCGCACACACCAGTGTTGGCGTTGTGCAATCGGTCGCACACACCAGTGTTAGCGTTGTGCAGTCGGTCGCACACAACAGTGTTAGCGTTGTGCAGTCGGTCGCACACACCAGTGTTAGCGTTGTGTAGTCGGTCGCACACACCAGTGTTGGCGTTGTGCAGTCGGTCGCACACACCAGTGTTAGCGTTGTGCAGTCGGTCGCACACACCAGTGTTGGCGTTGTGCAATCGGTCGCACACACCAGTGTTAGCGTTGTGCAGTCGGTCGCACACAACAGTGTTAGCGTTGTGCAGTCGGTCGCACACACCAGTCTTAGCGTTGTGTAGTCGGTCGCACACACCAGTGTTGGCGTTGTGCAGTCGGTCGCACACACCAGTGTTAGCGTTGTGCAGTCGGTCGCACACACCAGTGTTAGCGTTGTGCAATCGGTCGCACACACCAGTCTTAGCGTTGTGCAGTCGGTCGCACACACCAGTGTTGGCGTTGTGCAGTCGGTCGCACACACCAGTGTTAGCGTTGTGCAGTCGGTCGCACACACCAGTGTTGGCGTTGTGCAATCGGTCGCACACACCAGTGTTGGCGTTGTGCAGTCGGTCGCACACACCAGTGTTAGCGTTGTGCAGTCGGTCGCACACACCAGTGTTGGCGTTGTGCAGTCGGTCGCACACACCAGTCTTAGCGTTGTGCAATCGGTCGCACACACCAGTGTTAGCGTTGTGCAATCGGTCGCACACACCAGTGTTAGCGTTGTGCAGTCGGTCGCACACACCAGTGTTGGCGTTGTGCAGTCGGTCGCACACACCAGTGTTGGCGTTGTGCAGTCGGTCGCACACACCAGTCTTAGCGTTGTGCAGTCGGTCTCACACACCAGTGTTAGCGTTGTGCAATCGGTCGCACACACCAGTGTTGGCGTTGTGCAATCGGTCGCACACACCAGTGTTGGCGTTGTGCAATCGGTCGCACACACCAGTGTTAGCGTTGTGCAATTGGTCGCACACACCAGTGTTGGCGTTGTGCAATCGGTCGCACACACCAGTGTTAGCGTTGTGCAATCGGTCGCACACACCAGTGTTGGCGTTGTGCAATCGGTCGCACACACCAGTGTTGGCGTTGTGCAGTCGGTCGCACACACCAGTGTTAGCGTTGTGCAGTCGGTCGCACACACCAGTGTTAGCGTTGTGCAGTCGGTCGCACACACCAGTGTTAGCGTTGTGCAGTCGGTCGCACACACCAGTGTTGGCGTTGTGCAATCGGTCGCACACACCAGTGTTAGCGTTGTGCAATCGGTCGCACACACCAGTGTTGGCGTTGTGCAGTCGGTCGCACACACCAGTGTTGGCGTTGTGCAGTCGGTCGCACACACCAGTGTTAGCGTTGTGCAGTCGGTCGCACACACCAGTGTTGGCGTTGTGCAATCGGTCGCACACACCAGTGTTAGCGTTGTGCAATCGGTCGCACACACCAGTGTTAGCGTTGTGCAGTCGGTCGCACACACCAGTGTTGGCGTTGTGCAGTCGGTCGCACACACCAGTGTTAGCGTTGTGCAGTCGGTCGCACACACCAGTGTTGGCGTTGTGCAATCGGTCGCACACACCAGTGTTAGCGTTGTGCAATCGGTCGCACACACCAGTGTTGGCGTTGTGCAGTCGGTCGCACACACCAGTCTTAGCGTTGTGCAGTCGGTCTCACACACCAGTGTTAGCGTTGTGCAATCGGTCGCACACACCAGTGTTGGCGTTGTGCAGTCGGTCGCACACACCAGTGTTGGCGTTGTGCAGTCGGTCGCACACACCAGTGTTAGCGTTGTGCAATCGGTCGCACAAACCAGTGTTGGCGTTGTGCAGTCGGTCGCACACACCAGTCTTAGCGTTGTGCAGTCGGTCTCACACACCAGTGTTAGCGTTGTGCAATCGGTCGCACACACCAGTGTTGGCGTTGTGCAATCGGTCGCACACACCAGTGTTGGCGTTGTGCAGTCGGTCGCACACACCAGTGTTAGCGTTGTGCAGTCGGTCGCACACACCAGTGTTGGCGTTGTGCAATCGGTCGCACACACCAGTGTTAGCGTTGTGCAGTCGGTCGCACACACCAGTGTTGGCGTTGTGCAATCGGTCGCACACACCAGTGTTAGCGTTGTGCAATCGGTCGCACACACCAGTGTTGGCGTTGTGCAATCGGTCGCACACACCAGTGTTGGCGTTGTGCAGTCAGTCGCACACACCAGTGTTGGCGTTGTGCAGCCGGTCGCACACACCAGTGTTAGCGTTGTGCAGTCGGTCGCACACACCAGTGTTAGCGTTGTGCAGTCGGTCGCACACACCAGTGACGGCGTTGTGCAATCGGTCGCACACACCAGTGTTGGCGTTGTGCAGTCGGTCGCACACACCAGTGTTGGCGTTGTGCAGTCGGTCGCACACACCAGTGTTAGCGTTGTGCAGCCAGTCGCACACACCAGTCTTAGCGTTGTGCAATCGGTCGCACACACCAGTCTTAGCGTTGTGCAGTCGGTCGCACACACCAGTGTTGGCGTTGTGCAGTCGGTCGCACACACCAGTGTTAGCGTTGTGCAATCGGTCGCACACACCAGTGTTGGCGTTGTGCAGTCGGTCGCACACACCAGTGTTAGCGTTGTGCAGTCGGTCGCACACACCAGTGTTGGCGTTGTGCAGTCGGTCGCACACACCAGTGTTAGCGTTGTGCAGTCGGTCGCACACACCAGTGTTGGCGTTGTGCAGTCGGTCGCACACACCAGTGTTAGCGTTGTGCAGTCGGTCGCACACACCAGTGTTGGCGTTGTGCAGCCGGTCGCACACACCAGTCTTAGCGTTGTGCAGTCGGTCGCACACACCAGTGTTGGCGTTGTGCAATCGGTCGCACACACCAGTGTTAGCGTTGTGCAGTCGGTCGCACACACCAGTGTTGGCGTTGTGCAGTCGGTCGCACACACCAGTGTTAGCGTTGTGCAGTCGGTCGCACACACCAGTGTTGGCGTTGTGCAGTCGGTCGCACACACCAGTGTTAGCGTTGTGCAGTCGGTCGCACACACCAGTGTTGGCGTTGTGCAGCCGGTCGCACACACCAGTCTTAGCGTTGTGCAGTCGGTCGCACACACCAGTGTTGGCGTTGTGCAGTCGGTCGCACACACCAGTGTTAGCGTTGTGCAATCGGTCGCACACACCAGTGTTGGCGTTGTGCAGTCGGTCGCACACACCAGTGTTAGCGTTGTGCAGCCGGTCGCACACACCAGTGTTAGCGTTGTGCAGTCGGTCGCACACACCAGTGTTGGCGTTGTGCAGTCGGTCGCACACACCAGTGTTAGCGTTGTGCAGTCGGTCGCACACACCAGTCTTAGCGTTGTGCAGTCGGTCGCACACACCAGTGTTAGCGTTGTGCAGTCGGTCGCACACACCAGTCTTAGCGTTGTGCAGTCGGTCGCACACACCAGTCTTAGCGTTGTGCAGTCGGTCGCACACACCAGTGTTAGCGTTGTGCAGTCGGTCGCACACACCAGTGTTGGCGTTGTGCAGTCAGTCGCACACACCAGTGTTGGTGTTGTGCAGTCGGTCGCACACACCAGTGTTGGCGTTGTGCAGTCGGTCGCACACACCAGTGTTGGCGTTGTGCAGTCGGTTGCACACACCAGTGTTGGCGTTGTGCAGTCGGTCGCACACACCAGTGTTGGTGTTGTGCAGTCGGTCGCACACACCAGTGTTGGCGTTGTGCAGTCGGTCGCACACACCAGTGTTGGCGTTGTGCAGTCGGTCGCACACACCAGTGTTGGCGTTGTGCAGTCGGTCGCACACACCAGTGTTAGCATTGTGCAATCAGTCGCACACACCAGTGTTAGCGTTGTGCAGTCGGTCGCACACACCAGTGTTAGCGTTGTGCAGTCGGTCGCACACACCAGTGTTAGCATTGTGCAGTCGGTCGCACACACCAGTGTTAGCGTTGTGCAGTCGGTCGCACACACCAGTGTTAGCGTTGTGCAGTCAGTCGCACACACCAGTGTTAGCATTGTGCAGTCGGTCGCACACACCAGTGTTAGCGTTGTGCAGTCAGTCGCACACACCAGTGTTAGCGTTGTGCAGTCGGTCGCACACACCAGTGTTAGCGTTGTGCAATCAGTCGCACACACCAGTGTTAGCGTTGTGCAGTCGGTCGCACACACCAGTGTTGGCGTTGTGCAATCGGTCGCACACACCAGTGTTAGCGTTGTGCAGTCGGTCGCACACACCAGTGTTGGCGTTGTGCAGTCGGTCGCACACAGTGGTCTCTGCGCTGCACACAATGCTGCTTTGTGTCATTAGCGGTCCCCTCGCTGTGTTTGTTGCTCCTCGGATTAAACACAAGATTAATCCCAGTTTAATACCCTGCAGAGGTGTTAGTGACCCCTCCCCCCCCGCCGTGTGCGCAGTGCCGCTGTCCGTTCCCACAATATCACCCTCCTGGCGGTGTGACCCCACCCCAGTGACCCCATCCTAGTACAGCTGGGTGTAGGACTGATGTGACGGGGGGGGAGGGGGGGCTGCGATACTTTACCGCCCTGTGACCTCCCAGCCCTCCAGGGTCCATTCATTTCATAATCTCTTTCATTCATTCTGCCTTATTCAGTGGCGTCCTACAAAGGGGAATGAGAACACCGACCGTAACCTATAGCAACGTAAGATGAGGTATAGGCAGTGCTGGGACAAGGTCATCTAGAGCCCAGGGGCGAACATGTCAAAATGCGCCCCCCCCCCAAGATGTATGAGCGTCAGGTGTCAGCGAAAATCACCCCCCCCCAAAAAAACAAAAAATCAAGCGCCAATCTGCATGCTCGCCCCCTAAGCAAAATTCCCCTTTCTCCCAGTACAAATCCACCCCCCCTGCTGAAATCACCCCTCCCAGCACAAATCTTGCCCCCCCCCCATATCAAATCCTCTCTTCCCATATGCCCCTAGCACAAATCCCCACCCCCTCCCAAAAAAAAATCCCCCCTCCTAGCACAAATCCTCCCCCCCCACTCCAAACATCCCCCCTCTCCAGTACAAATTCCCCCGCCCCAAACCCCCAACCTAGCAATAATCCCCCCCCCCACAAATTTCCCCTCCTAGCACAAATGCCCCCCTCAGTTATCCCTACTAGCACAAATCCCCACCCCCTCCCAAAAAAAACCCCCCTCCTAGCAAAAATCCCCCCCCCACTCCAAACATCCCCCCACAAATTCCCGCGCCCCAAACCCCCAACCTAGCAATAATACCCCCCACCAATTTCCCCTCCTAGCACAAATGTCCCCCCCCCCCGGTCATCCCTACCAGCACAAATCCCAACCCTCTCCCAAAAAAAATCCCCCCTCCTAGCAGAAATCCCCCCCACTCCAAACATCCCCCCCTTTCCAGTACAAATTCCCCCGCCCCAAACCCCCAACCTAGCAATAATCCCCCCCCACAAATTTCCCCTATACCATTTTACTTTTATAGCACAAACACCCCCAAATCCCCCCTTCTAGCACAAATCCTCTTCCCCCATCGCCCCTCCCAACACAAATCCCCCCCAAATCACTATTCCTAGCACACCACCCCACATTTTCCCTCCTAGAACACTTCTGTCGCCCCCCCCCCCCACATTTTCCCTCCTAGAACACTTCTGTCGCCCCCCCCCCACATTTTCCCTCCTAGAACACTTCTGTGGCCCCCCCACATTTCCCTTCTTAGCACAAATCACCCCCCCCAAAAAAAAATTTTTGGTGCCCCCCCTCACATGACCCTCCTGCCCACCCCTTGTCCTGGCCCTGGGTATAGTGCTTGATTTACTAAAGGCAAATAGGCTGTGCACTTTTACAAGGGAGTTTTGCCCCAGAGCTTAGTGAATGTGGGGGGAAATGTCACTCTGCACTTTGCTTGCACGTGATTGGATGATGGAAGCCAGCTGAGCTTTACCTCATTTTCTAAGCTCTGGAGGAAAATGCATCATACAAAGTACCACTTCCCCATGCAAAGTGCAACTTCCCCATACAAAGTGCAACTTCCCCTACAAAGTGCAACTTCCCCTACAAAGTGCAACTTCTCCTATGAAGTGCAACTACCCCTACAAAGTGCAACTACCCCTACAAAGTGCAACTACCCCTAAAAAGTGCAACTTCCCCCTACAAAGTGCAACTTCCCCTACAAAGTGCAACTTCCCCTACAAAGTGAACAGTCTCTTTGCCGTAGTAAATCCAGCCCATCGCTTCTGTTATAAATCATTTACTCCTTACAGTTGCAGCTTCAATCATATTCCTCCATTAAGTTGATTGGTTGACTTTGCTTTAGTTGAATTGCGTCCTCATCTCTCTCCCGTGTTTGCTATCGATACTTTTTTTTTTTAGACCCCCCCCCAATGTCTTCAACTGAATTCAGATTGTATTTCGGGAATTGATGACTCGGTTCCCGGTGAGCTTCTCCTCTCCCTCATTTTTTTTTTTTTTTTTTTTGCTGCTTTTAATTTTTTTTCCTCATTATTGTACACACAGCACCCCATAATGTACACACAGCACCCCATAATGTACACACAGCTCCCCATAATGTACACACAGCGCCCCATAATGTACACACAGCCCCCCACAATGTACACACAGCACCCCATAATGTACACACAGCACCCCATAATATACACACAGCTCCCCATAATGTACACACAGCCCCCCATAATGTACACACAGCCCCCCATATTGTACACACAGCACCCCATAATGTACACACAGCACCCCATAATGTACACACAGCCCCCCATATTGTACACACAGCACCCCATAATGTACACACAGCCCCCCATATTGTACACACAGCATCCCATAATGTACACACAGCCCCCCATAATGTACACACAGCCCCCCATAATGTACACACAGCACCCCATATTGTACACACAGCACCCCATAATGTACACACAGCACCCCATAATGTACACACAGCCCCCCATATTGTACACACAGCCCCCCATAATGTACACACAGCACCCCATAATGTACACACAGCTCCCCATAATGTACACACAGCCCCCCATAATGTACACACAGCCCCCCATAATGTACACACAGCACCCCATATTGTACACACAGCACCCCATAATGTACACACAGCACCCCATAATGTACACACAGCACCCCATAATGTACACACAGCCCCCCATATTGTACACACAGCACCCCATAATGTACACACAGCACCCCATAATGTACACACAGCTCCCCATAATGTACACACAGCCCCCCATAATGTACACACAGCACCCCATATTGTACACACAGCCCCCCATAATGTACACACAGCACCCCATAATGTACACACAGCTCCCCATAATGTACACACAGCCCCCCATAATGTACACACAGCCCCCCATAATGTACACACAGCACCCCATAGTGACAGAAAAACACAGAATTGTTGACGTTTTTGCAGAAAATAAAAAGTGAAATATCACATGCTCCTAAGTATTCAGACCCTTTGCTGTGACACTCATATATATAACTCAGGTGCTGTCCATTTCTTCTCATCATCCTTGAGATGGTTCTACACCTTCATGTGAGTCCAGCTGTGTTTGATTATACTGATTGGACTTGATTAGGAAAGCCACACACCTGTCTATAGAAGACCTTACAGCTCACAGTGCATGTCAGAGCAAATGAGAATCATGAGGTCAAAGGAACTGCCTGAAGAGCTCAGAGACAGAATTGTGGCAAGGCACAGATCTGGCCAAGGTTACAAAAAAAAATTCTGCTGCACTTAAGGTTCCTAAGAGCTCAGTGGCCTCCATAATCCTTAAATGGAAGACGTTTGGGACGACCAGAACCCTTCCTAGAGCCGGCCGTCCGGCCAAACTGAGCTATCGGGGGAGGGGAGCCTTGGTGAGAGAGGTAAAGAAGAACCCAAAGATCACTGTGGCTGAGCTCCAGAGATGCAGTCGGGAGATGGGAGAAAGTTGTAGAAAGTCAACCATCACTGCAGCCCTCCACCAGTCGGGGCTTTATGGCAGAGGGGCCCGACGGAAGCCTCTCCTCAGTGCAAGACACATGAAAGCCGCATGGAGTTTGCTAAAAAAACACCTGAAGGACTCCAAGATGGTGAGAAATAAGATTCTCTGGTCTGATGAGACCAAGATAGAACTTTTTGGCCTTAATTCTAAGCGGTATGTGTGGAGAAAACCAGGCACTGCTCATCACCTGTCCAATACAGTCCCAACAGTGAAGCATGGTGGTGGCAGCATCATGCTGTGGGGGTGTTTTCAGCTGCAGGGACAGGACGACTGGTTGCAATCGAGGGAAAGATGAATGCGGCCAAGTACAGGGATATCCTGGAGGAAAACCTTCTCCAGAGTGCTCAGGACCTCAGACTGGGCCGAAGGTTTACCTTCCAACAAGACAAGGACCCTAAGCACACAGCTAAAATAAGGAAGGAGGGGCTTCACAACAACTCTGTGACTGTTCCTGAATGGCCCAGCCAGAGCCCTGACTTACACCCAACTGAGCATCTCTGGAGAGACCTAAAAATGGCCGTCCACCAATGTTTACCATCCAACCTGACAGAACTGGAGAGGATCTGCAAGGAGGAATGGCAGAGGATCCCCAAATCCAGGTGTGAGAAACTTGTTGCCT
This sequence comes from Rana muscosa, assembly GCA_029206835.1. Lineage (NCBI taxonomy): Eukaryota > Metazoa > Chordata > Amphibia > Anura > Ranidae > Rana > Rana muscosa. The sequence continues at coordinate 397,089,799 of CM055125.1, read as the reverse complement.
CTTTCCCAAAAAGACTCATCAAAAGGGTGCAAATACTAAATACTGAGCAAAGGGTCTGAATACTTAGGAGCATGTGATATTTCACTTTCTATTTTAATAAATCTGCAAAAATGTCACCAATTCTGTGTTTTTCTGTCACTATGGGGTGTTGTGTGTACATTATGGGGTGCTGTGTGTACATTATGGGGTGCTGTGTGTACATTATGGGGTGCTGTGTGTACATTATGGGGTGCTGTGTGTACATTATGGGGTGCTGTGAGTACAATATGGGGTGCTGTGTGTACATTATGGGGGGCTGTGTGTACATTATGGGGTGCTGTGTGTACAATATGGGGAGCTGTGTGTACACTATGGGGGGCTGTGTGTACATTATGGGGTGCTGTGTGTACATTATGGGGTGCTGTGTGTACATTATGGGGTGCTGTGTGTACATTATGGGGTGCTGTGAGTACAATATGGGGTGCTGTGTGTACATTATGGGGGGCTGTGTGTACAATATGGGGAGCTGTGTGTACATTATGGGGGGCCGTGTTTACATTATGGGGTGCTGTGTGTACATTATGGGGGGGCTGTGTGTACAATATGGGGTGCTGTGTGTACATTATGGGGTGCTGTGTGTACAATATGGGGTGCTGTGTGTACAATATGGGGTGCTGTGTGTACATTATGGGGTGCTGTGTGTACAATATGGGGAGCTGTGTGTACACTATGGGGTGCTGTGTGTACATTATGGGGTGCTGTGTGTACATTATGGGGAGCTGTGTGTACATTATGGGGGGCCGTGTTTACATTATGGGGTGCTGTGTGTACATTATGGGGGGCCGTGTTTACATTATGGGGTGCTGTGTGTACAATATGGGGTGCTGTGTGTACATTATGGGGTGCTGTGTGTACAATATGGGGTGCTGTGTGTACATTATGGGGTGCTGTGTGTACAATATGGGGAGCTGTGTGTACATTATGGGGGGCCGTGTTTACATTATGGGGTGCTGTGTGTACAATATGGGGTGCTGTGTGTACATTATGGGGTGCTGTGTGTACAATATGGGGTGCTGTGTGTACAATATGGGGTGCTGTGTGTACATTATGGGGTGCTGTGTGTACAATATGGGGAGCTGTGTGTACACTATGGGGTGCTGTGTGTACATTATGGGGTGCTGTGTGTACATTATGGGGAGCTGTGTGTACATTATGGGGGGCTGTGTGTACAATATGGGGTGCTGTGTGTACATTATGGGGTGCTGTGTGTACAATATGGGGAGCTGTGTGTACACTATGGGGTGCTGTGTGTACATTATGGGGAGCTGTGTGTACAATATGGGGGGCTGTGTGTACATTATGGGGTGCTGTGTGTACAATATGGGGAGCTGTGTGTACATTATGGGGAGCTGTGTGTACAATATGGGGTGCTGTGTGTACACTATGGGGTGCTGTGTGTACATTATGGGGTGCTGTGTGTACATTATGGGGTGCTGTTAGTACATTAATGAGGAAAAAAATGAACTTAAATGATTTTAGCAAATGGCTGCAATATAACAAAGAGTGACAAATTTAAGGGGGTCTGAATACTTTCCGTACCCACTGTATATATATATATATATATATATACACAGGGCTTTTTTTTCAGCGGGAGCGCAGTTCCGGCACCTCCTGGACTGACTGTATGTAATGACGAGGGGTGCTGGGGTGTGCTGCAGGGTATTGATGCTCACTGCTGGGGGATCTGTTGTTGCTGAGGAGGTCTATGGTTGCTGATGGGGGACTGCTGTTGCTGGGGGTGGGTTGTTGCTGAAGGAGATCTACTGTTGGGGGGAGGGATTTACTGTTGATGGTTGTCGGAGATCTGTTGATGCTGCTGGGAGTCTATTGTTGCTGGGGGGGGGGAATTTTGTTGTGGGTGATCCATTGCTGTTATGGGGATCTATTGTTGCTGGGGGGGATTTTGTTGTGGGTGGTCCATTGCTGTTAGGGGGATCTATTGTTGCTGGGGGGGATTTTGTTGTGGGTGGTCCATTGCTGTTAGGGGGATCTATTGTTGCTGGGGGGGTATTTGTTGTCGGTGGTCCATTGCTGTTAGGGGGATCTATTGTTGCTGGGGGGTATATATAAAGGTCCTTCTATGTAGAAAAAGGTGTACACCCCTAAAGATACAATTCACACTCAGAGGCTGAACTTGTCTTTTTCTGATCCTCTGTAACAATGTAACTCTTCCAGTAGGTAGGGCTACAAATGTTTATTTTCATGTATGACCCCCCCCCCCCCCCCAATCATATCCCGGGACAGACTCAGTTCCATTGGGTGGCTCCAGAATTCATTCACTTTGCGGCTGGGAGCGCCGGACAATATACTGTATGGGCGCAATGTAGCTAAACTGGCACTAGACATGGGCGCCGCCAATAAATTTGTTTTGTTTCGTATTAGACGAAAATTCGTATTTCGTAATTCGTGTCCAAAATTCAATTTTGATTCATATGAAATACGAAAGTGCGCTAGGTTCGTTAACTTTTCGTAACAATTACAAACATTCATTATGAGGGGCTCCCCCCATCCCTGTGCTGTGCTCATTATGAGGGGCTCCCCACCATCCCTGTGCTGTGCTCATTATGAGGGGCTCCCCACCATCCCTGTGCTGTGCTCATTATGAGGGGCTCACACCATCCCTGTGCTGTGCTCATTATGAGGGGCTCCCACCATCCCTGTGCTGTGCTCATTATGAGGGGCTCCCCCCATCCCTGTGCTGTGCTCATTATGAGGGGCTCCCATCATCCCTGTGCTGTGCTCATTATGAGGGGTTCCCACCATCCCTGTGCTGTGCTCATTATGAGGGGCTCCCCCCATCCCTGTGCTGTGCTCATTATGAGGGGCTCCCCCCATCCCTGTGCTGTGCTCATTATGAGGGGCCCCCACCATCCCTGTGCTGTGCTCATTATGAGGGGCTCCCCCCATCCCTGTGCTGTGCTTATTATGAGGGGCTCCCCACCATCCCTGTGCTGTGCTCATTATGAGGGGCTCCCACCATCCCTGTGCTGTGCTCATTATGAGGGGCTCCCACCATCCCTGTGCTGTGCTCATTATGAGGGGCTCCCCACCATCCCTGTGCTGTGCTCATTATGAGGGGCTCCCCCCATCCCTGTGCTGTGCTCATTATGAGGGGCTCCCCACCATCCCTGTGCTGTGCTCATTATGAGGGGCTCACACCATCCCTGTGCTGTGCTCATTATGAGGGGCTCCCACCATCCCTGTGCTGTGCTCATTATGAGGGGCTCCCCCCATCCCTGTGCTGTGCTCATTATGAGGGGCTCCCATCATCCCTGTGCTGTGCTCATTATGAGGGGTTCCCACCATCCCTGTGCTGTGCTCATTATGAGGGGCTCCCCCCATCCCTGTGCTGTGCTCATTATGAGGGGCTCCCCCCATCCCTGTGCTGTGCTCATTATGAGGGGCCCCCACCATCCCTGTGCTGTGCTCATTATGAGGGGCTCCCCCCATCCCTGTGCTGTGCTTATTATGAGGGGCTCCCCCCATCCCTGTACTGTGCTCATTATGAGGGGCTCCCACCATCCCTGTGCTGTGCTCATTATGAGGGGCTCCCACCATCCCTGTGCTGTGCTCATTATGAGGGGCTCCCCCCATCCCTGTGCTGTGCTTATTATGAGGGGCTCCCCCCATCCCTGTACTGTGCTCATTATGAGGGGCTCCCACCATCCCTGTGCTGTGCTCATTATGAGGGGCTCCCACCATCCCTGTGCTGTGCTCATTATGAGGGGCCCCCACCATCCCTGTGCTGTGCTCATTATGAGGGGCTCCCACCATCCCTGTGCTGTGCTCATTATGAGGGGCTCCCCCCATCCCTGTGCTGTGCTTATTATGAGGGGTTCCCACCATCCCTGTGCTGTGCTCATTATGAGGGGCTCCCACCCCCATCCCTGTGCTGTGCTCATTATGAGGGGCTCCCCCCCCCATCCCTGTGCTGTGCTCATTATGAGGGGCTCCCACCATCCCTGTGCTGTGCTCATTATGAGGGGCTCCCCCCATCCCTGTGCTGTGCTCATTATGAGGGGCTCCCATCATCCCTGTGCTGTGCTCATTCTGAGGGGCTCCCCCCATCCCTGTGCTGTGCTCATTATGAGGGGCTCCCCCCATCCCTGTGCTGTGCTCATTATGAGGGGCTTCCCCCATCCCTGTGCTGTGCTCATTATGAGGGGCTCCCCCCATCCCTGTGCTGTGCTCATTCTGAGGGGCTCCCCCCATCCCTGTGCTGTGCTCATTATGAGGGGCTCCCACCATCCCTGTGCTGTGCTCATTATGAGGGGCTCCCACCATCCCTGTGCTGTGCTCATTATGAGGGGCTCCCCCCATCCCTGTGCTGTGCTCATTATGAGGGGCTCCCATCATCCCTGTGCTGTGCTCATTATGAGGGGTTCCCACCATCCCTGTGCTGTGCTCATTATGAGGGGCTCCCCCCATCCCTGTGCTGTGCTCATTATGAGGGGCTCCCCCCATCCCTGTGCTGTGCTCATTATGAGGGGCCCCCACCATCCCTGTGCTGTGCTCATTATGAGGGGCTCCCCCCATCCCTGTGCTGTGCTTATTATGAGGGGCTCCCCCCATCCCTGTACTGTGCTCATTATGAGGGGCTCCCACCATCCCTGTGCTGTGCTCATTATGAGGGGCTCCCACCATCCCTGTGCTGTGCTCATTATGAGGGGCTCCCCCCATCCCTGTGCTGTGCTTATTATGAGGGGCTCCCCCCATCCCTGTACTGTGCTCATTATGAGGGGCTCCCACCATCCCTGTGCTGTGCTCATTATGAGGGGCTCCCACCATCCCTGTGCTGTGCTCATTATGAGGGGCCCCCACCATCCCTGTGCTGTGCTCATTATGAGGGGCTCCCACCATCCCTGTGCTGTGCTCATTATGAGGGGCTCCCCCCATCCCTGTGCTGTGCTTATTATGAGGGGTTCCCACCATCCCTGTGCTGTGCTCATTATGAGGGGCTCCCACCCCCATCCCTGTGCTGTGCTCATTATGAGGGGCTCCCCCCCCCATCCCTGTGCTGTGCTCATTATGAGGGGCTCCCACCATCCCTGTGCTGTGCTCATTATGAGGGGCTCCCCCCATCCCTGTGCTGTGCTCATTATGAGGGGCTCCCATCATCCCTGTGCTGTGCTCATTCTGAGGGGCTCCCCCCATCCCTGTGCTGTGCTCATTATGAGGGGCTCCCCCCATCCCTGTGCTGTGCTCATTATGAGGGGCTTCCCCCATCCCTGTGCTGTGCTCATTATGAGGGGCTCCCCCCATCCCTGTGCTGTGCTCATTCTGAGGGGCTCCCCCCATCCCTGTGCTGTGCTCATTATGAGGGGCTCCCACCATCCCTGTGCTGTGCTCATTATGAGGGGCTCCCCCCATCCCTGTGCTGTGCTCATTATGAGGGGCTCCCATCATCCCTGTGCTGTGCTCATTCTGAGGGGCTCCCCCCATCCCTGTGCTGACTTCCTCCTGGGGCTGTGCCCCTGCTGTGCTCATTATGAGGAGCTCCCACCATCCCTGTGCTGTGCTCATTATGAGGGGCTCCCCCCATCCCTGTGCTGTGCTCATTATGAGGGCCCCCCCCCCCATCCCTGTGCTGTGCTCATTATGAGGGGCTCCCCCCATCCCTGTGCTGTGCTCATTATGAGGGCCCCCCCCCCCATCCCTGTGCTGTGCTCATTATGAGGGGCTCCCCCCATCCCTGTGCTGTGCTCATTATGAGGGGCTCCCACCATCCCTGTGCTGTGCTCATTATGAGGGGCTCCCCCCATCCCTGTGCTGTGCTCATTATGAGGGGCTCCCCCCATCCCTGTGCTGTGCTCATTATGAGGGGCTCCCACCATCCCTGTGCTGTGCTCATTATGAGGGGCTCCCCCCATCCCTGTGCTGTGCTCATTATGAGGGGCTCCCACCATCCCTGTGCTGTGCTCATTATGAGGGGCTCCCCCCATCCCTGTGCTGTGCTCATTATGAGGGGCTCCCATCATCCCTGTGCTGTGCTCATTCTGAGGGGCTCCCCCCATCCCTGTGCTGTGCTCATTATGAGGGGCTTCCCCCATCCCTGTGCTGTGCTCATTATGAGGGGCTCCCCCCATCCCTGTGCTGTGCTCATTCTGAGGGGCTCCCCCCATCCCTGTGCTGTGCTCATTATGAGGGGCTCCCACCATCCCTGTGCTGTGCTCATTATGAGGGGCTCCCCCCATCCCTGTGCTGTGCTCATTATGAGGGGCTCCCATCATCCCTGTGCTGTGCTCATTCTGAGGGGCTCCCACCATCCCTGTGCTGTGCTCATTATGAGGGGCTCCCCACCATCCCTGTGCTGTGCTCATTCTGAGGGGCTCCCCACCATCCCTGTGCTGTGCTCATTATGAGGAGCTCCCACCATCCCTGTGCTGTGCTCATTATGAGGGGCTCCCCCCATCCCTGTGCTGTGCTCATTATGAGGGCCCCCCCCCCCATCCCTGTGCTGTGCTCATTATGAGGGGCTCCCCCCATCCCTGTGCTGTGCTCATTATGAGGGGCTCCCACCATCCCTGTGCTGTGCTCATTATGAGGGGCTCCCCCCATCCCTGTGCTGTGCTCATTATGAGGGGCTCCCCCCATCCCTGTGCTGTGCTCATTATGAGGGGCTCCCACCACCCCTGTGCTGTGCTCATTATGAGGGGCTCCCCCCATCCCTGTGCTGTGCTCATTATGAGGGGCTCCCCCCATCCCTGTGCTGTGCTCATTCTGAGGGGCTCCCCCCATCCCTGTGCTGACTTCCTCCTGGGGCTGTGCCCCTGCTGTGCTCATTATGAGGGGCTCCCCCCATCCCTGTGCTGTGCTCATTATGAGGGGCTCCCCCCATCCGTGTGCTCTGCTCATTATGAGGGGCTCCTTCCATCCCTGTGCTGTGCTCATTATGAGGGGCTCCTTCCATCCCTGTGCTGTGCTCATTATGAGGGGCTCCCATCATCCCTGTGCTGTGCTCATTATGAGGGGCTCCCCCCATCCCTGTGCTGTGCTCATTATGAGGGGCTCCCACCATCCCTGTGCTGTGCTCATTATGAGGGGCTCCCCCCATCCCTGTGCTCATTATGAGGGGCTCCCCCCATCCCTGTGCTGTGCTCATTATGAGGGGCTCCCCCCATCCGTGTGCTGTGCTCATTATGAGGGGCTCCCCCCATCCCTGTGCTGTGCTCATTATGAGGGGCTCCCCACATCCCTGTGCTGTGCTCATTATGAGGGGCTCCCCCCATCCCTGTGCTGTGCTCATTATGAGGGGCTCCCCCCATCCCTGTGCTGTGCTCATTATGAGGGGCTCCCCCCATCCCTGTGCTGTGCTCATTATGAGGGCCCCCACCATCCCTGTGCTGTGCTCATTATGAGGGGCTCCCACCATCCCTGTGCTGTGCTCATTATGAGGAGCTCCCCCCATCCCTGTGCTGTGCTCATTATGAGGGGCTCCCACCATCCCTGTGCTGTGCTCATTATGAGGAGCTCCCACCATCCCTGTGCTGTGCTCATTATGAGGGGCTCCCCCCATCCCTGTGCTGTGCTCATTATGAGGGGCCCCCACCATCCCTGTGCTGTGCTCATTATGAGGGGCTCCCACCATCCCTGTGCTGTGCTCATTATGAGGAGCTCCCCCCATCCCTGTGCTGTGCTCATTATGAGGGGCTCCCCCCATCCCTGTGCTCATTATGAGGGCCCCCACCATCCCTGTGCTGTGCTCATTATGAGGGGCTCCCCCCATCCCTGTGCTGTGCTCATTATGAGGGGCTCCCACCATCCCTGTGCTGTGCTCATTATGAGGGGCTCCCCCCATCCCTGTGCTGTGCTCATTATGAGGGGCTCCCCCCATCCCTGTGCTGTGCTCATTATGAGGAGCTCCCCCCATCCCTGTGCTGTGCTCATTATGAGGGGCTCCCCCCATCCCTGTGCTCATTATGAGGGCCCCCACCATCCCTGTGCTGTGCTCATTATGAGGGGCTCCCCCCATCCCTGTGCTGTGCTCATTATGAGGGGCTCCCACCATCCCTGTGCTGTGCTCATTATGAGGGGCTCCCCCCATCCCTGTGCTGTGCTCATTATGAGGGGCTCCCCCCATCCCTGTGCTGTGCTCATTATGAGGGGCTCCCCCCATCCCTGTGCTGTGCTCATTATGAGGGGCTCCCCCCATCCCTGTGCTGTGCTCATTATGAGGGGCTCCCCCCATCCCTGTGCTGTGCTCATTATGAGGGGCTCCCCCCATCCCTGTGCTGTGCTCATTATGAGGGGCCCCCATCATCCCTGTGCTGTGCTCATTATGAGGGGCTCCCACCATCCCTGTGCTGTGCTCATTATGAGGGGCCCCCATCATCCCTGTGCTGTGCTCATTATGAGGGGCTCCCACCATCCCTGTGCTGTGCTCATTATGAGGGGCTCCCACCATCCCTGTGCTGTGCTCATTATGAGGGGCTCCCACCATCCCTGTGCTGTGCTCATTATGAGGGGCTCCCACCATTCCTGTACTGTGCTCATTATGAGGGGCTCCCACCATCCCTGTGCTGTGCTCATTATGAGGGGCTCCCACCATCCCTGTGCTGTGCTCATTATGAGGGGCCCCCACCATCCCTGTGCTGTGCTCATTATGAGAGGCTCCCCCCCATCCCTGTGCTGTGCTCATTATGAGGGGCCCCCACCATCCCTGTGCTGTGCTCATTATGAGAGGCTCCCCCCCATCCCTGTGCTGTGCTCATTATGAGGGGTTCCCACCATCCCTGTGCTGTACTCATTATGAGGGGCCCCCACCATCCCTGTGCTGTGCCCATTATGAGGGGCTCCCCCATCCCTGTGCTGTGCTCATTATGAGGGGCTCCCCCCATCCCTGTGCTGTGCTCATTATGAGGGGCTCCCACCATCCCTGTGCTGTGCTCATTATGAGGGGCTCCCCCCATCCCTGTGCTGTGCTCATTATGAGGGGCTCCCACCATCCCTGTGCTCTGCTCATTATGAGGGGCTCCCACCATCCCTGTGCTGTGCTCATTATGAGGGGCTCCCACCATCCCTGTGCTGGTGCTCATTATGAGGGGCCCCCACCATCCCTGTGCTGTGCCCATTATGAGGGGCTCCCCCATCCCTTTGCTGTGCTCATTATGAGGGGCCCCCACCATCCCTGTGCTGTGCTCATTATGAGGGGCCCCCACCCTCCCTGTGCTGTGCTCATTATGAGGGGCCCCCACCATCCCTGTGCTGTGCTCATTATGAGGGGCTCCCCCCATCCCTGTGCTGTGCTCATTATGAGGGGCTCCCCCATCCCTTTGCTGTGCTCATTATGAGGGGCTCCCCCCATCCCTGTGCTGTGCTCATTATGAGGGGCCCCCACCATCCCTGTGCTGTGCTCATTATGAGGGGCTCCCCCCATCCCTGTGCTGTGCTCATTATGAGGGGCCCCCACCATCCCTGTGCTGTGCTCATTATGAGGGGCTCCCACCATCCCTGTGCTGTGCTCATTATGAGGGGCTCCCCACCATCCCTGTGCTGTGCTCATTATGAGGGCCCCCCCATCCCTGTGCTGTGCTCATTATGAGGGGCTCCCCACCATCCCTGTGCTGTGCTCATTATGAGGGCCCCCCCATCCCTTTGCTGTGCTCATTATGAGGGGCTCCCCCCCATCCCTGTGCTGTGCTCATTATGAGGGGCTCCCCCATCCCTTTGCTGTGCTCATTATGAGGGGCTCCCCCCATCCCTGTGCTGTGCTCATTATGAGGGGCTCCCCCATCCATTTGCTGTGCTCATTATGAGGGGCTCCCCCCCCCATCCCTGTGCTGTGCTCATTATGAGGGGCCCCCACCATCCCTGTGCTGTGCTCATTATGAGGGGCCCCCACCATCCCTGTGCTGTGCTCATTATGAGGGGCTCCCACCATCCCTGTGCTGTGCTCATTATGAGGGGCCCCCAACATCCCTGTGCTGTGCTCATTATGAGGGGCCCCCACCATCCCTGTGCTGTGCTCATTATGAGGGGCTCCCCCCATCCCTGTGCTGTGCTCATTATGAGGGGCTCCCCCATCCCTTTGCTGTGCTCATTATGAGGGGCTCCCCCCCATCCCTGTGCTGTGCTCATTATGAGGGGCCCCCACCATCCCTGTGCTGTGCTCATTATGAGGGCCCCCCCATCCCTATGCTGTGCTCATTATGAGGGGCTCCCCCCATCCCTGTGCTGTGCTCATTATGAGGGGCTCCCCCATCCCTGTGCTGTGCTCATTATGAGGGGCCCCCACCATCCCTGTGCTGTGCTCATTATGAGGGCCCCCCCCATCCCTGTGCTGTGCTCATTATGAGGGGCTCCCACCATCCCTGTGCTGTGCTCATTATGAGGGGCTCCCCCCATCCCTGTGCTGTGCTCATTATGAGGGGCTCCCACCATCCCAGTGCTGTTCTCATTATGAGGGGCCCCCACCATCCCTGTGCTGTGCTCATTATGAGGGGCTCCCACCATCCCAGTGCTGTGCTCATTATGAGGGCCCCCCCCCCATCCCTGTGCTGTGCTCATTATGAGGGGCTCCCACCATCCCTGTGCTGTGCTCATTATGAGGGGCTCCCCCCCATCCCTGTGCTGTGCTCATTATGAGGGGCTCCCACCATCCCTGTGCTGTGCTCATTATGAGGGGCTCCCCCCCATCCCTGTGCTGTGCTCATTATGAGGGGCCCCCACCATCCCTGTGCTGTGCCCATTATGAGGGGCTCCCCCATCCCTTTGCTGTGCTCATTATGAGGGGCCCCCACCATCCCTGTGCTGTGCTCATTATGAGGGGCTCCCCCCATCCCTTTGCTGTGCTCATTATGAGGGGCTCCCACCATCCCTGTGCTGTGCTCATTATGAGGGGCCCCCAACATCCCTGTGCTGTGCTTATTATGAGGGGCTCCCACCATCCCTGTGCTGTGCTCATTATGAGGGGCTCTCACCATCCCTGTGCTGTGCTCATTATGAGGGGCCCCCACCATCCCTGTGCTGTGCTCATTATGAGGGGCCCCCACCATCCCTGTGCTGTGCTCATTATGAGGGGCTCCCCCCATCCCTGTGCTGTGCTCATTATGAGGGGCCCCCACCATCCCTGTGCTGTGCTCATTATGAGGGGCTCCCACCATCCCTGTGCTGTGCTCATTATGAGGGGCTCCCCACCATCCCTGTGCTGTGCTCATTATGAGGGGCCCCCACCATCCCTGTGCTGTGCTCATTATGAGGGGCTCCCCCATCCCTTTGCTGTGCTCATTATGAGGGGCTCCCCCCCATCCCTGTGCTGTGCTCATTATGAGGGGCCCCCACCATCCCTGTGCTGTGCTCATTATGAGGGGCCCCCACCATCCCTGTGCTGTGCTCATTATGAGGGGCTCCCACCATCCCTGTGCTGTGCTCATTATGAGGGCCCCCCAACATCCCTGTGCTGTGCTCATTATGAGGGGCCCCCACCATCCCTGTGCTGTGCTCATTATGAGGGGCTCCCCCCATCCCTGTGCTGTGCTCATTATGAGGGGCTCCCCCCCATCCCTGTGCTGTGCTCATTATGAGGGGCTCCCCCCATCCCTGTGCTGTGCTCATTATGAGGGGCTCCCACCATCCCTGTGCTGTGCTCATTATGAGGGGCTCCCACCATCCCTTTGCTGTGCTCATTATGAGGGGCTCCCCCCATCCCTGTGCTGTGCTCATTATGAGGGGCTCCCACCATCCCTGTGCTGTGCTCATTATGAGGGGCTCCCCCATCCCTTTGCTGTGCTCATTATGAGGGGCTCCCCCCCATCCCTGTGCTGTGCTCATTATGAGGGGCCCCCACCATCCCTGTGCTGTGCTCATTATGAGGGGCCCCCACCATCCCTGTGCTGTGCTCATTATGAGGGCCCCCCCCATCCCTGTGCTGTGCTCATTATGAGGGGCTCCCACCATCCCTGTGCTGTGCTCATTATGAGGGGCCCCCACCATCCCTGTGCTGTGCTCATTATGAGGGGCCCCCACCATCCCTGTGCTGTGCTCATTATGAGGGGCCCCCAACATCCCTGTGCTGTGCTCATTATGAGGGGCCCCCAACATCCCTGTGCTGTGCTCATTATGAGGGGCCCCCACCATCCCTGTGCTGTGCTCATTATGAGGGGCTCCCCCCATCCCTGTGCTGTGCTCATTATGAGGGGCTCCCCCATCCCTGTGCTGTGCTCATTATGAGGGGCTCCCCCCCATCCCTGTGCTGTGCTCATTATGAGGGGCCCCCACCATCCCTGTGCTGTGCTCATTATGAGGGCCCCCCCATCCCTGTGCTGTGCTCATTATGAGGGGCTCCCACCATCCCTGTGCTGTGCTCATTATGAGGGGCTCCCCCCCATCCCTGTGCTGTGCTCATTATGAGGGGCTCCCCCATCCCTGTGCTGTGCTCATTATGAGGGGCCCCCACCATCCCTGTGCTGTGCTCATTATGAGGGCCCCCCCATCCCTGTGCTGGGCTCATTATGAGGGGCTCCCACCATCCCAGTGCTGTGCTCATTATGAGGGGCTCCCACCATCCCTGTGCTGTGCTCATTATGAGGGGCTCCCACCATCCCTGTGCTCTGCTCATTATGAGGGGCTCCCTCCATCCCTGTGCTCATTATGAGGGGCTCCCAACATCCCTGTGCTGTGCTCATTATGAGGGGCCCCCAACATCCCTGTGCTGTGCTCATTATGAGGGGCCCCCACCATCCCTGTGCTGTGCTCATTATGAGGGGCTCCCCCCATCCCTGTGCTGTGCTCATTATGAGGGGCTCCCCCATCCCTGTGCTGTGCTCATTATGAGGGGCTCCCCCCCATCCCTGTGCTGTGCTCATTATGAGGGGCCCCCACCATCCCTGTGCTGTGCTCATTATGAGGGCCCCCCCATCCCTGTGCTGTGCTCATTATGAGGGGCTCCCACCATCCCTGTGCTGTGCTCATTATGAGGGGCTCCCCCCCATCCCTGTGCTGTGCTCATTATGAGGGGCTCCCCCATCCCTGTGCTGTGCTCATTATGAGGGGCCCCCACCATCCCTGTGCTGTGCTCATTATGAGGGCCCCCCCATCCCTGTGCTGTGCTCATTATGAGGGGCTCCCACCATCCCTGTGCTGTGCTCATTATGAGGGGCTCCCCCCCATCCCTGTGCTGTGCTCATTATGAGGGGCTCCCCCATCCCTGTGCTGTGCTCATTATGAGGGGCTCCCACCATCCCTGTGCTGTGCTCATTATGAGGGGCTCCCACCATCCCTGTGCTGTGCTCATTATGAGGGGCTCCCACCATCCCTGTGCTGTGCTCATTATGAGGGCCCCCCCATCCCTGTGCTGTGCTCATTATGAGGGGCTCCCATCATCCCTGTGCTGTGCTCATTATGAGGGGCTCCCCCCATCCCTGTGCTGGGCTCATTATGAGGGGCTCCCACCATCCCAGTGCTGTGCTCATTATGAGGGGCTCCCTCCATCCCTGTGCTCATTATGAGGGGCTCCCACCATCCCTGTGCTCTGCTCATTATGAGGGGCTCCCACCATCCCTGTGCTGTGCTCATTATGAGGGGCTCCCCCCCCATCCCTGTGCTGTGCTCATTATGAGGGGCTCCCCCATCCCTGTGCTGTGCTCATTATGAGGGGCCCCCACCATCCCTGTGCTGTGCTCATTATGAGGGGCTCCCACCATCCCTGTGCTGTGCTCATTATGAGGGGCCACCCCATCCCTGTGCTGTGCTCATTATGAGGGGCCCCCACCATCCCTGTGCTGTGCTCATTATGAGGGGCTCCCACCATCCCTGTGCTGTGCTCATTATGAGGGGCTCCCCCCATCCCTGTGCTGTGCTCATTATGAGGGGCTCCCCCATCCCTGTGCTGTGCTCATTATGAGGGGCTCCCCCCCATCCCTGTGCTGTGCTCATTATGAGGGGCCCCCACCATCCCTGTGCTGTGCTCATTATGAGGGCCCCCCCATCCCTGTGCTGTGCTCATTATGAGGGGCTCCCACCATCCCTGTGCTGTGCTCATTATGAGGGGCTCCCCCCCATCCCTGTGCTGTGCTCATTATGAGGGGCTCCCACCATCCCTGTGCTGTGCTCATTATGAGGGGCTCCCCCCATCCCTGTGCTGTGCTCATTATGAGGGGCTCCCACCATCCCTGTGCTGTGCTCATTATGAGGGGCTCCCCCCCATCCCTGTGCTGTGCTCATTATGAGGGGCTCCCCCATCCCTGTGCTGTGCTCATTATGAGGGGCCACCACTATCCCTGTGCTGTGCTCATTATGAGGGGCTCCCCCCCATCCCTGTGCTCATTATGAGGGGCTCCCATCATCCCTGTGCTGTGCTCATTATGAGGGGCCCCCACCATCCCTGTGCTGTGCTCATTATGAGGGGCTCCCCCCATCCCTGTGCTGTGCTCATTATGAGGGGCTCCCCCCATCCCTGTGCTGTGCTCATTATGAGGGGCTCCCACCATCCCTGTGCTGTGCTCATTATGAGGGGCTCCCCCCATCCCTGTGCTGTGCTCATTATGAGGGGCTCCCCCCATCCCTGTGCTGTGCTCATTATGAGGGGCTCCCACCATCCCTGTGCTGTGCTCATTATGAGGAGCTCCCACCATCCCTGTGCTGTACTCATTATGAGGGGCTCCCCCCATCCCTGTGCTGTGCTCATTATGAGGGGCTCCCCCCATCCCTGTGCTGTGCTCATTATGAGGGGCTCCCCCCATCCCTGTGCTGTGCTCATTATGAGGGGCTCCCCCCATCCCTGTGCTGTGCTCATTATGAGGGGCTCCCCCCATCCTTGTGCTGTGCTCATTATGAGGGGCTCCCACCATCCCTGTGCTGTGCTCATTATGAGGGGCTCCTCCCACCATCCCTGTGCTCTGCTCATTATGAGGGGCTCCCACCATCCCTGTGCTGTGCTCATTATGAGGGGCTCCCACCATCCCTGTGCTGTGCTCATTATGAGGGGCTCCTCCCACCATCCCTGTGCTCTGCTCATTATGAGGGGCTCCCCCCATCCCTGTGCTGTGCTCATTATGAGGGGCTCCCACCATCCCTGTGCTGTGCTCATTATGAGGAGCTCCCCCCATCCCTGTGCTGTGCTCATTATGAGGGGCTCCCACCATCCCTGTGCTGTGCTCATTATGAGGGGCTCCCCCCATCCCTGTGCTGTGCTCATTATGAGGGGCTCCCTCCATCCCTGTGCTCATTATGAGGGGCTCCCCCCATCCCTGTGCTGTGCTCATTATGAGGGGCTCCCCCCATCCCTGTGCTGTGCTCATTATGAGGGGCTCCCCCCCATCCCTGTGCTGTGCTCATTATGAGGGGCTCCCCCCATCCCTGTGCTGTGCTCATTATGAGGGGCTCCCTCCATCCCTGTGCTCATTATGAGGGGCTCCCCCCATCCCTGTGCTGTGCTCATTATGAGGGGCTCCCCCCATCCCTGTGCTGTGCTCATTATGAGGGGCTCCCACCATCCCTGTGCTGTGCTCATTATGAGGGGCTCCCCCCATCCCTGTGCTGTGCTCATTATGAGGGGCTCCCACCATCCCTGTGCTGTGCTCATTATGAGGGGCTCCCACCATCCCTGTGCTGTGCTCATTATGAGGGGCTCCCCCCATCCCTGTGCTGTGCTCATTATGAGGGGCTCCCCCCATCCCTGTGCTGTGCTCATTATGAGGGGCTCCCCCCATCCCTGTGCTGTGCTCATTATGAGGGGCTCCCCCCATCCCTGTGCTGTGCTCATTATGAGGGGCCCCCACCATCCCTGTGCTGTGCTCATTATGAGGGGCTCCCCCCATCCCTGTGCTGTGCTCATTATGAGGGGCTCCCCCCATCCTTGTGCTGTGCTCATTATGAGGGGCTCCCACCATCCCTGTGCTGTGCTCATTATGAGGGGCTCCTCCCACCATCCCTGTGCTCTGCTCATTATGAGGGGCTCCCACCATCCCTGTGCTGTGCTCATTATGAGGGGCTCCCACCATCCCTGTGCTGTGCTCATTATGAGGGGCTCCTCCAACCATCCCTGTGCTCTGCTCATTATGAGGGGCTCCCCCCATCCCTGTGCTGTGCTCATTATGAGGGGCTCCCACCATCCCTGTGCTGTGCTCATTATGAGGAGCTCCCCCCATCCCTGTGCTGTGCTCATTATGAGGGGCTCCCACCATCCCTGTGCTGTGCTCATTATGAGGGGCTCCCACCATCCCTGTGCTGTGCTCATTATGAGGGGCTCCCCCCATCCCTGTGCTGTGCTCATTATGAGGGGCTCCCTCCATCCCTGTGCTCATTATGAGGGGCTCCCCCCATCCCTGTGCTGTGCTCATTATGAGGGGCTCCCACCATCCCTGTGCTGTGCTCATTATGAGGGGCTCCCCCCCATCCCTGTGCTGTGCTCATTATGAGGGGCTCCCCCCATCCCTGTGCTGTGCTCATTATGAGGGGCTCCCCCCATCCCTGTGCTGTGCTCATTATGAGGGGCTCCCCCCATCCTTGTGCTGTGCTCATTATGAGGGGCTCCCCCCATCCCTGTGCTGTGCTCATTATGAGGGGCTCCCCCCATCCCTGTGCTGTGCTCATTATGAGGGGCTCCCCCCCATCCCTGTGCTGTGCTCATTATGAGGGGCTCCCCCCATCCCTGTGCTGTGCTCATTATGAGGGGCTCCCTCCATCCCTGTGCTCATTATGAGGGGCTCCCCCCATCCCTGTGCTGTGCTCATTATGAGGGGCTCCCCCCATCCCTGTGCTGTGCTCATTATGAGGGGCTCCCACCATCCCTGTGCTGTGCTCATTATGAGGGGCTCCCACCATCCCTGTGCTGTGCTCTTTATGAGGGGCTCCCCCCATCCCTGTGCTGTGCTCATTATGAGGGGCTCCCCCCATCCCTGTGCTGTGCTCATTATGAGGGGCTCCCCCCATCCCTGTGCTGTGCTCATTATGAGGGGCTCCCCCCATCCCTGTGCTGTGCTCATTATGAGGGGCTCCCCCCCATCCCTGTGCTGTGCTCATTATGAGGGGCCCCCACCATCCCTGTGCTGTGCTCATTATGAGGGGCTCCCACCATCCCTGTGCTGTGCTCATTATGAGGGGCTCCCCCCATCCCTGTGCTGTGCTCATTATGAGGGGCTCCCCCCATCCCTGTGCTGTGCTCATTATGAGGGGCCCCCACCATCCCTGTGCTGTGCTCATTATGAGGGGCTCCCACCATCCCTGTGCTGTGCTCATTATGAGGGGCTCCCCCCATCCCTGTGCTGTGCTCATTATGAGGGGCTCCCCCATCCCTGTGCTGTGCTCATTATGAGGGCCCCCCCCCATCCCTGTGCTGTGCTCATTATGAGGGGCTCCCACCATCCCTGTGCTGTGCTCATTATGAGGGCCCCCCCCATCCCTGTGCTGTGCTCATTATGAGGGGCCCCCACCATCCCTGTGCTGTGCTCATTATGAGGGGCTCCCTCCATCCCTGTGCTGTGCTCATTATGAGGGCCCCCCCCCATCCCTGTGCTGTGCTCATTATGAGGGGCTCCCACCATCCCTGTGCTGTGCTCATTATGAGGGGCTCCCCCATCCCTGTGCTGTGCTCATTATGAGGGGCTCCCACCATCCCTGTGCTGTGCTCATTATGAGGGCCCCCCCCCATCCCTGTGCTGTGCTCATTATGAGGGGCCCCCACCATCCCTGTGCTGTGCTCATTATGAGGGGCTCCCCCATCCCTGTGCTGTGCTCATTATGAGGGCCCCCCCATCCCTGTGCTGTGCTCATTATGAGGGGCTCCCTCCATCCCTGTGCTGTGCTCATTATGAGGGGCTCCCCCCATCCCTGTGCTGTGCTCAGTATGAGGGGCTCCCACCATCCCTGTGCTGTGCTCATTATGAGGGGCCCCCCCCATCCCTGTGCTGTGCTCATTATGAGGGCCCCCCCATCCCTGTGCTGTGCTCATTATGAGGGCCCCCCCCCATCCCTGTGCTGTGCTCATTATGAGGGGCCCCCACCATCCCTGTGCTGTGCTCATTATGAGGGGCTCCCACCATCCCTGTGCTGTGCTCATTATGAGGGGCTCCCACCATCCCTGTGCTGTGCTCATTATGAGGGGCTCCCACCATCCCTGTGCTGTGCTCATTATGAGGGGCTCCCCCCCATCCCTGTGCTGTGCTCATTATGAGGGGCTCCCACCATCCCTGTGCTGTGCTCATTATGAGGGGCTCCCCACCATCCCTTAGCTGTGCTCATTATGAGGGGCTCCCCCCATCCCTGTGCTGTGCTCATTATGAGGGGCTCCCCCCCATCCCTGTGCTGTGCTCATTATGAGGGGCTCCCACCATCCCTGTGCTGTGCTCATTATGAGGGGCTCCCCCCATCCCTTAGCTGTGCTCATTATGAGGGGCTCCCCCCATCCCTGTGCTGTGCTCATTATGAGGGGCTCCCACCATCCCTGTGCTGTGCTCATTATGAGGGGCTCCCCCCATCCCTGTGCTGTGCTCATTATGAGGGGCTCCCATCATCCCTGTGCTGTGCTCATTATGAGGGGCTCCCACCACCCCTGTGCTGTGCTCATTATGAGGGGCTCCCCCCATCCCTGTGCTGTGCTCATTATGAGGGGCTCCCATCATCCCTGTGCTGTGCTCATTATGAGGGGCTCCCACCACCCCTGTGCTGTGCTCATTATGAGGGGCTCCCCCCATCCCTGTGCTGTGCTCATTATGAGGGGCTCACACCATCCCTGTGCTGTGCTCATTATGAGGGGCTCCCCCCATCCCTGTGCTGGGCTCATTATGAGGGGCTCCCCCCATCCCTGTGCTGTGCTCATTATGAGGGGCTCCCACCATCCCTGTGCTGTGCTCATTATGAGCCCCTCATGAGGGGCTCCCCCCATCCCTGTGCTGTGCTCATTATGAGGGGCTCCCATCATCCCTGTGCTGTGCTCATTATGAGCCCCTCATGAGGGGCTCCCACCATCCCTGTGCTGTGCTCATTATGAGGGGCTCCCACCATCCCTGTGCTGTGCTCATTATGAGGGGCTCCCACCATCCCTGTGCTGTGCTCATTGTGAGGAGCTTCCCCCATCCCTGTGCTGTGCTCATTATGAGGGGCTCCCCCATCCCTGTGCTGTGCTCATTATGAGGAGCTCCCACCATCCCTGTGCTGTGCTCATTATGAGGGGCCCCCACCATCCCTGTGCTGTGCTCATTATGAGGGGCTCCCCCCATCCCTGTGCTGTGCTCATTATGAGGGGCTCCCCCATCCCTGTGCTGTGCTCATTATGAGGGGCTCCCACCATCCCTGTGCTGTGCTCATTATGAGGGGCTCCCCCAATCCCTGTGCTGTGCTCATTATGAGGGGCTCCCACCATCCCTGTGCTGTGCTCATTATGAGGGGCCCCCACCATCCCTGTGCTGTGCTCATTATGAGGGGCTCCCCCCATCCCTGTGCTGTGCTCATTATGAGGGGCTCCCCCATCCCTGTGCTGTGCTCATTATGAGGGGCTCCCACCATCCCTGTGCTGTGCTCATTATGAGGGGCTCCCCCCATCCCTGTGCTGTGCTCATTATGAGGGGCTCCCCCCATCCCTGTGCTGTGCTCATTATGAGGGGCTCCCACCATCCCTGTGCTGTGCTCATTATGAGGGGCTCCCCCCATCCCTGTGCTGTGCTCATTATGAGGGGCTCCCACCATCCCTGTGCTGTGCTTATTATGAGGGGCTCCCCCCATCCCTGTGCTGTGCTCATTATGAGGGGCTCCCCCCATCCCTGTGCTGTGCTCATTATGAGGGGCTCCCCCCATCCCTGTGCTGTGCTCATTATGAGGGGCTCCTCCCATCCCTGTGCTGTGCTCATTATGAGGGGCTCCCCCCATCCCTGTGCTGTGCTCATTATGAGGGGCTCCCACCATCCCTGTGCTGTGCTCATTATGAGGGGCTCCCCCCATCCCTGTGCTGTGCTCATTATGAGGGGCCCCCACCATCCCTGTGCTGTGCTCATTATGAGGGGCTCCCATCATCCCTGTGCTGTGCTCATTATGAGGGGCTCCCACCATCCCTGTGCTGTGCTCATTATGAGGGGCCCCCATCATCCCTGTGCTGTGCTCATTATGAGGGGCTCCCCCCCATCCCTGTGCTGTGCTCATTATGAGGGGCTCCCACCATCCCTGTGCTGTGCTCATTATGAGGGGACCCCACCATCCCTGTGCTGTGCTCATTATGAGGGGCTCCCACCATCCCTGTGCTGTGCTCATTATGAGGGGCTCCCATCATCCCTGTGCTGTGCTCATTATGAGGGCCCCCCCCCCCATCCCTGTGCTGTGCTCATTATGAGGGGCCCCCACCATCCCTGTGCTGTGCTCATTATGAGGGGCTCCCCCCATCCCTGTGCTGTGCCCATTATGAGGGGCTCCCCCTATCCCTGTGCTGTGCTCATTATGAGGGGCCCCCACCATCCCTGTGCTGTGCTCATTATGAGGGGCTCCCACCATCCCTGTGCTGTGCCCATTATGAGGGGCTCCCCCTATCCCTGTGCTGTGCTCATTATGAGGGGCCCCCACCATCCCTGTGCTGTGCTCATTATGAGGGGCCCCCACCATCCCTGTGCTGTGCCCATTATGAGGGGCTCCCACCATCCCTGTGCTGTGCTCATTATGAGGGGCTCCCTCCATCCCTGTGCTGTGCTCATTATGAGGGGCTCCCACCATCCCTGTGCTGTGCTCATTATGAGGGGCTCCCACCATCCCTGTGCTGTGCTCATTATGAGGGCCCCCCCATCCCTGTGCTGTGCTCATTATGAGGGGCCCCCACCATCCCTGTGCTGTGCTCATTATGAGGGCTCCCCCCATCCCTGTGCTGTGCCCATTATGAGGGGCTCCCCCTATCCCTGTGCTGTGCTCATTATGAGGGGCCCCCACCATCCCTGTGCTGTGCTCATTATGAGGGGCTCCCACCATCCCTGTGCTGTGCCCATTATGAGGGGCTCCCCCCATCCCTGTGCTGTGCTCATTATGAGGGGCCCCCACCATCCCTGTGCTGTGCTCATTATGAGGGGCTCCCCCCATCCCTGTGCTGTGCTCATTATGAGGGGCTCCCCCCATCCCTGTGCTGTGCTCATTATGAGGGGCTCCCCCCATCCCTGTGCTGTGCTCATTATGAGGGGCTCCCCCCATCCCTGTGCTGTGCTCATTATGAGGGGCTCCCCCCATCCCTGTGCTGTGCTCATTATGAGGGGCTCCCCCCATCCCTGTGCTGTGCTCATTATGAGGGCCCCCCATCCCTGTGCTGTGCTCATTATGAGGGGCCCCCACCATCCCTGTGCTGTGCTCATTATGAGGGGCTCCCACAATCCCTGTGCTGTGCTCATTATGAGGGGCTCCCCACCATCCCTGTGCTGTGCTCATTATGAGGGCCCCCCATCCCTGTGCTGTGCTCATTATGAGGGGCCCCCACCATCCCTGTGCTGTGCTCATTATGAGGGGCTCCCCCATCCCTTTGCTGTGCTCATTATGAGGGGCTCCCCCCCATCCCTGTGCTGTGCTCATTATGAGGGGCCCCCACCATCCCTGTGCTGTGCTCATTATGAGGGGCTCCCACCATCCCTGTGCTGTGCTCATTATGAGGGGCCCCCAACATCCCTGTGCTGTGCTCATTATGAGGGGCTCCCCCATCCCTGTGCTGTGCTCATTATGAGGGGCTCCCCCCATCCCTGTGCTGTGCTCATTATGAGGGGCTCCCCCCATCCCTGTGCTGTGCTCATTATGAGGGCCCCCCATCCCTGTGCTGTGCTCATTATGAGGGGCCCCCACCATCCCTGTGCTGTGCTCATTATGAGGGGCTCCCCCATCCCTTTGCTGTGCTCATTATGAGGGGCTCCCCCCCATCCCTGTGCTGTGCTCATTATGAGGGGCCCCCACCATCCCTGTGCTGTGCTCATTATGAGGGGCCCCCACCATCCCTGTGCTGTGCTCATTATGAGGGGCTCCCACCATCCCTGTGCTGTGCTCATTATGAGGGGCCCCCACCATCCCTGTGCTGTGCTCATTATGAGGGGCTCCCCCCATCCCTGTGCTGTGCTCATTATGAGGGGCTCCCCCATCCATTTGCTGTGCTCATTATGAGGGGCTCCCCCCCATCCCTGTGCTGTGCTCATTATGAGGGGCCCCCACCATCCCTGTGCTGTGCTCATTATGAGGGGCCCCCACCATCCCTGTGCTGTGCTCATTATGAGGGGCCCCCACCATCCCTGTGCTGTGCTCATTATGAGGGGCTCCCCCCATCCCTGTGCTGTGCTCATTATGAGGGGCTCCCCCATCCCTTTGCTGTGCTCATTATGAGGGGCTCCCCCCCATCCCTGTGCTGTGCTCATTATGAGGGGCCCCCACCATCCCTGTGCTGTGCTCATTATGAGGGCCCCCCCCATCCCTGTGCTGTGCTCATTATGAGGGGCTCCCACCATCCCTGTGCTGTGCTCATTATGAGGGGCTCCCCCCCATCCCTGTGCTGTGCTCATTATGAGGGGCTCCCCCATCCCTGTGCTGTGCTCATTATGAGGGGCCCCCACCATCCCTGTGCTGTGCTCATTATGAGGGGCTCCCACCATCCCTGTGCTGTGCTCATTATGAGGGCCCCCCCCATCCCTGTGCTGTGCTCATTATGAGGGGCTCCCATCATCCCTGTGCTGTGCTCATTATGAGGGGCTCCCCCCATCCCTGTGCTGGGCTCATTATGAGGGGCTCCCTCCATCCCTGTGCTGTGCTCATTATGAGGGGCTCCCACCATCCCTGTGCTGTGCTCATTATGAGGGGCTCCCCCCCATCCCTGTGCTCTGCTCATTATGAGGGGCTCCCACCATCCCTGTGCTGTGCTCATTATGAGGGGCTCCCCCCCATCCCTGTGCTGTGCTCATTATGAGGGGCTCCCACCATCCCTGTGCTGTGCTCATTATGAGGGGCTCCCACCATCCCTGTGCTGTGCTCATTATGAGGGGCTCCCACCATCCCTGTGCTGTGCTCATTATGAGGGGCTCCCCCCATCCCTGTGCTGTGCTCATTATGAGGGGCTCCCACCATCCCTGTGCTGTGCTCATTATGAGGGCCCCCCCCCATCCCTGTGCTGTGCTCATTATGAGGGGCTCCCATCATCCCTGTGCTGTGCTCATTATGAGGGGCTCCCACCATCCCTGTGCTGTGCTCATTATGAGGGGCTCCCACCATCCCTGTGCTGTGCTCATTATGAGGGGCTCCTCCCACCATCCCTGTGCTCTGCTCATTATGAGGGGCTCCCACCATCCCTGTGCTGTGCTCATTATGAGGGGCTCCCTCCATCCCTGTGCTGTGCTCATTATGAGGGGCCCCCACCATCCCTGTGCTGTGCTCATTATGAGGGGCTCCCACCATCCCTGTGCTGTGCTCATTATGAGGGGCTCCCATCATCCCTGTGCTGTGCTCATTATGAGGGGCTCCTCCCATCCCTGTGCTGTGCTCATTATGAGGGGCTCCCGCCATCCCTGTGCTGTGCTCATTATGAGGGGCTCCTCCCATCCCTGTGCTGTGCTCATTATGAGGGGCTCCCATCATCCCTGTGCTGTGCTCATTATGAGGGGCTCCTCCCATCCCTGTGCTGTGCTCATTATGAGGGGCTCCCACCATCCCTGTGCTGTGCTCATTATGAGGGGCTCCCCCCCATCCCTGTGCTGTGCTCATTATGAGGGGCTCCCACCATCCCTGTGCTGTGCTCATTATGAGGGGCTCCCCCCATCCCTGTGCTGTGCTCATTATGAGGGGCTCCCCCCATCCCTGTGCTGTGCTCATTATGAGGGCCCCCCCCATCCCTGTGCTGTGCTCATTATGAGGGGCTCCCCCCATCCTTGTGCTGTGCTCATTATGAGGGGCTCCCACCATCCCTGTGCTGTGCTCATTATGAGGGGCTCCCCCCATCCTTGTGCTGTGCTCATTATGAGGGGCTCCCACCATCCCTGTGCTGTGCTCATTATGAGGGGCTCCCACCATCCCAGTGCTGTGCTCATTATGAGGGGCTCCCCCCATCCCTGTGCTGTGCTCATTATGAGGGGCCCCCACCATCCCTGTGCTGTGCTCATTATGAGGGGCTCCCACCATTCCCTGTGCTGTACTCATTATGAGGGGCTCCCCCCATCCCTGTGCTGTGCTCATTATGAGGGGCTCCCCCCATCCCTGTGCTGTGCTCATTATGAGGGGCTCCCACCATTCCCTGTGCTGTACTCATTATGAGGGGCTCCCCCCATCCCTGTGCTGTGCTCATTATGAGGGGCTCCCTCCATCCCTGTGCTGTGCTCATTATGAGGGGCCCCCACCATCCCTGTGCTGTGCTCATTATGAGGGGCTCCCCCCATCCCTGTGCTGTGCTCATTATGAGGGGCCCCCACCATCCCTGTGCTGTACTCATTATGAGGGGCTCCCCCCATCCCTGTGCTGTGCTCATTATGAGGGGCTCCCCCCATCCCTGTGCTGTGCTCATTATGAGGGGCTCCCACCATCCCTGTGCTGTGCTCATTATGAGGGGCTCCCCCCATCCCTGTGCTGTGCTCATTATGAGGGGCTCCCCCCATCCCTGTGCTGTGCTCATTATGAGGGGCTCCCCCCATCCCTGTGCTGTGCTCATTATGAGGGGCCCCCACCATCCCTGTGCTGTGCTCATTATGAGGGGCCCCCACCATCCCTGTGCTGTGCTCATTATGAGGGGCTCCCACCATCCCTGTGCTGTGCTCATTATGAGGGGCTCCCCCCCCATCCCTGTGCTGTGCTCATTATGAGGGGCCCCCACCATCCCTGTGCTGTGCTCATTATGAGGGGCTCCCACCATCCCTGTGCTGTGCTCATTATGAGGGGCTCCCACCATTCCCTGTGCTGTACTCATTATGAGGGGCTCCCCCCATCCCTGTGCTGTGCTCATTATGAGGGGCTCCCCCATCCCTTTGCTGTGCTCATTATGAGGGGCTCCCCCCATCCCTGTGCTGTGCTCATTATGAGGGGCTCCCTCCATCCCTGTGCTGTGCTCATTATGAGGGGCCCCCACCATCCCTGTGCTGTGCTCATTATGAGGGGCCCCCACCATCCCAGTGCTGTACTCATTATGAGGGGCTCCCACCATCCCTGTGCTGTGCTCATTATGAGGGGCTCCCACCATCCCTGTGCTGTGCTCATTATGAGGGGTCCCCACCATCCCTGTGCTGTACTCATTATGAGGGGCTCCCACCATCCCTGTGCTGTGCTCATTATGAGGGGCTCCCCCCATCCCTGTGCTGTGCTCTTTATGAGGGACTCCCCCATCCCTGTGCTGTGCTCATTATGAGGAGCTCCCACCATCCCTGTGCTGTGCTCATTATGAGGGGCTCCCCCCATCCCTGTGCTGTGCTCATTATGAGGGGCTCCCACCATCCCTGTGCTGTGCTCATTATGAGGGGCTCCCCCCATCCCTGTGCTGTGCTCATTATGAGGGGCTCCCCCCATCCCAGTGCTGTACTCATTATGAGGGGCTCCCACCATCCCTGTGCTGTGCTCATTATTAGGGGCTCCCCCCATCCTTGTGCTGTGCTCATTATGAGGGGCTCCCACCATCCCTGTGCTGTGCTCATTATGAGGGGCTCCCACCATCCCTGTGCTGTGCTCATTATGAGGGGCTCCCCCATCCTTGTGCTGTGCTCATTATGAGGGGCTCCCCCCATCCTTGTGCTGTGCTCATTATGAGGGGCTCCCCCCATCCCTGTGCTGTGCTCATTATGAGGGGCTCCCACCATCCCTGTGCTGTGCTCATTATGAGGGGCTCCCCCCATCCCTGTGCTGTGCTCATTATGAGGGGCTCCCCCCATCCTTGTGCTGTGCTCATTATGAGGGGCTCCCACCATCCCTGTGCTGTGCTCATTATGAGGGGCTCCCTCGATCCCTGTGCTGTGCTCATTATGAGGGGCTCCACCATCCCTGTGTTGTGCTCATTATGAGGGGCTCCCCCCATCCCTGTGCTGTGCTCATTATGAGGGGCTCCCACCATCCCTGTGCTGTGCTCATTATGAGGGGCTCCCCCCATCCTTGTGCTGTGCTCATTATGAGGGGCTCCCCCCATCCCTGTGCTGTGCTCATTATGAGGGGCTCCCACCATCCCTGTGCTGTGCTCATTATGAGGGGCTCCCCCCATCCCTGTGCTGTGCTCATTATGAGGGGCTCCCATCATCCCTGTGCTGTGCTCATTATGAGGAGCTCCCACCATCCCTGTGCTGTGCTCATTATGAGGGGCTCCCATCATCCCTGTGCTGTGCTCATTATGAGGGGCTCCCACCATCCCTGTGCTGTGCTCATTATGAGGGGCTCCCCCCATCCCTGTGCTGTGCTCATTATGAGGGGCTCCCACCATCCCTGTGCTGTGCTCATTATGAGGGGCTCCCACCATCCCTGTGCTGTGCTCATTATGAGGGGCTCCCCCCATCCCTGTGCTGTGCTCATTATGAGGGGCTCCCATCATCCCTGTGCTGTGCTCATTATGAGGAGCTCCCACCATCCCTGTGCTGTGCTCATTATGAGGGGCTCCCACCATCCCTGTGCTGTGCTCATTATGAGGGGCTCCCATCATCCCTGTGCTGTGCTCATTATGAGGGGCTCCCATCATCCCTGTGCTGTGCTCATTATGAGGGGCTCCCCCCATCCCTGTGCTGTGCTCATTATGAGGGGCTCCCCCCATCCCTGTGCTGTGCTCATTATGAGGGGCTCCCCCCATCCCTGTGCTGTGCTCATTATGAGGGGCTCCCCCCATCCCTGTGCTGTGCTCATTATGAGGGGCTCCCATCATCCCTGTGCTGTGCTCATTATGAGGGGCTCCCACCATCCCTGTGCTGTGCTCATTATGAGGGGCTCCCCCCATCCCTGTGCTGTGCTCATTATGAGGGGCTCCCACCATCCCTGTGCTGTGCTCATTATGAGGGGCTCCACCATCCCTGTGTTGTGCTCATTATGAGAGGCTCCCCCCATCCCTGTGCTGTGCTCATTATGAGGGGCTCCCCCCATCCCTGTGCTGTGCTCATTATGAGGGGCTCCCATCATCCCTGTGCTGTGCTCATTATGAGGAGCTCCCACCATCCCTGTGCTGTGCTCATTATGAGGGGCTCCCACCATCCCTGTGCTGTGCTCATTATGAGGGGCTCCCATCATCCCTGTGCTGTGCTCATTATGAGGGGCTCCCTCCATCCCTGTGCTGTGCTCATTATGAGGGGCTCCCACCATCCCTGTGCTGTGCTCATTATGAGGGGCTCCCCCCATCCCTGTGCTGTGCTCATTATGAGGGGCTCCCATCATCCCTGTGCTGTGCTCATTCTGAGGGGCCCCCACCATCCCTGTGCTGTGCTCATTATGAGGGGCTCCCCCCCATCCCTGTGCTGTGCTCATTATGAGGGGCTCCACCATCCCTGTGCTGTGCTCATTATGAGGGGCTCCCCCCATCCCTGTGCTGTGCTCATTATGAGGGGCTCCCATCATCCCTGTGCTGTGCTCATTCTGAGGGGCCCCCACCATCCCTGTGCTGTGCTCATTATGAGGGGCTCCCCCCATCCCTGTGCTGTGCTCATTATGAGGGGCTCCCACCATCCCTGTGCTGTGCTTATTATGAGGGGCTCCCCCCATCCCTGTGCTGTGCTCATTATGAGGGGCTCCCTCCATCCCTGTGCTGTGCTCATTATGAGGGGCTCCCCCCATCCCTGTGCTGTGCTCATTATGAGGGGCTCCCACCATCCCTGTGCTGTGCTCATTATGAGGGGCTCCCACCATCCCTGTGCTGTGCTTATTATGAGGGGCTCCCCCCATCCCTGTGCTGTGCTCATTATGAGGGGCTCCCACCATCCCTGTGCTGTGCTCATTATGAGGGGCTCCCCACCATCCCTGTGCTGTGCTCATTATGAGGGGCCCCCACCATCCCTGTGCTGTGTTCATTATGAGGGGCTCCCACCATCCCTGTGCTGTGCTCATTATGAGGGGCTCCCCCCATCCCTGTGCTATGCTCATTATGAGGGGCCCCCACCATCCCTGTGCTGTGCTCATTATGAGGGGCTCCCCCCATCCCTGTGCTGTGCTCATTATGAGGGGCTCCCCCATCCCTTTGCTGTGCTCATTATGAGGGGCTCCCCCCATCCCTGTGCTGTGCTCATTATGAGGGGCTCCCCACCATCCCTGTGCTGTGCTCATTATGAGGGGCCCCCACCATCCCTGTGCTGTGCTCATTATGAGGGGCTCCCACCATCCCTGTGCTGTGCTCATTATGAGGGGCTCCCATCATCCCTGTGCTGTGCTCATTATGAGGGGCTCCCACCATCCCTGTGCTGTGCTCATTATGAGGGGCTCCCCCATCCCTTTGCTGTGCTCATTATGAGGGGCTCCCCCCATCCCTGTGCTGTGCTCATTATGAGGGGCTCCCCACCATCCCTGTGCTGTGCTCATTATGAGGGGCTCCCCCATCCCTTTGCTGTGCTCATTATGAGGGGCTCCCACCATCCCTGTGCTGTGCTCATTATGAGGGGCTCCCCCATCCCTTTGCTGTGCTCATTATGAGGGGCTCCCCCCATCCCTGTGCTGTGCTCATTATGAGGGGCTCCCACCATCCCTGTGCTGTGCTCATTATGAGGGGCTCCCACCATCCCTGTGCTGTGCTCATTATGAGGGGCTCCCCCATCCCTTTGCTGTGCTCATTATGAGGGGCTCCCCACATCCCTTTGCTGTGCTCATTATGAGGGGCTCCCACCATCCCTGTGCTGTGCTCATTATGAGGGGCTCCCCACCATCCCTGTGCTGTGCTCATTATGAGGGGCCCCCACCATCCCTGTGCTGTGCTCATTATGAGGGGCTCCCACCATCCCTGTGCTTTGCTCATTATGAGGGGCCCCCACCATCCCTGTGCTGTGCTCATTATGAGGGGCTCCCACCATCCCTGTGCTGTGCTCATTATGAGGGGCTCCCCCCATCCCTGTGCTGTGCTCATTATGAGGGGCCCCCACCATCCCTGTGCTGTGCTCATTATGAGGGGCTCCCACCATCCCTGTGCTGTGCTCATTATGAGGGGCTCCCACCATCCCTGTGCTGTGCTCATTATGAGGGGCTCCCCCATCCCTTTGATGTGCTCATTATGAGGGGCTCCCCACCATCCCTGTGCTGTGCTCATTATGAGGGGCCCCCACCATCCCTGTGCTGTGCTCATTATGAGGGGCTCCCAACATCCCTGTGCTGTGCTCATTATGAGGGGCTCCCCCCCATCCCTGTGCTGTGCTCATTATGAGGGCCCCCCCATCCCTGTGCTGTGCTCATTATGAGGGGCTCCCCCATCCCTTTGCTGTGCTCATTATGAGGGGCCCCCACCATCCCTGTGCTGTGCTCATTATGAGGGGCCCCCACCATCCCTGTGCTGTGCTTATTATGAGGGGCTCCCCCATCCCTTTGCTGTGCTCATTATGAGGGGCTCCCCCCATCCCTGTGCTGTGCTCTTTATGAGGGGCTCCCACCATCCCTGTGCTGTGCTCATTATGAGGGGCTCCCACCATCCCTGTGCTGTGCTCATTATGAGGGGCTCCCCCCATCCCTGTGCTGTGCTCATTATGAGGGGCTCCCATCATCCCTGTGCTGTGCTCATTATGAGGGGCTTCCACCATCCCTGTGCTGTGCTCATTATGAGGGGCTCCCCCCATCCCTGTGCTGTGCTCATTATGAGGGGCTCCCACCATCCCTGTGCTGTGCTCTTTATGAGGGACTCCCCCATCCCTGTGCTGTGCTCATTATGAGGGGCTCCCATCATCCCTGTGCTGTGCTCATTATGAGGGGCTTCCACCATCCCTGTGCTGTGCTCATTATGAGGGGCTCCCACCATCCCTGTGCTGTGCTCATTATGAGGGGCTCCCCCATCCCTTTGCTGTGCTCATTATGAGGGGCTCCCCACCATCCCTGTGCTGTGCTCATTATGAGGGGCTCCCACCATCCCTGTGCTGTGCTCATTATGAGGGGCTCCCCCCATCCCTGTGCTGTGCTCATTATGAGGGGCTCCCACCATCCCTGTGCTGTGCTCTTTATGAGGGACTCCCCCATCCCTGTGCTGTGCTCATTATGAGGGGCTCCCCCCATCCCTGTGCTGTGCTCATTATGAGGGGCTCCCCCCCATCCCTGTGCTGTGCTCATTATGAGGGGCTCCCACCATCCCTGTGCTGTGCTCATTATGAGGGGCTCCCACCATCCCTGTGCTGTGCTCATTATGAGGGGCTCCCACCATCCCTGTGCTGTGCTCTTTATGAGGGACTCCCACCATCCCTG
The DNA here is from genome assembly GCA_029206835.1 of Rana muscosa. Classification (NCBI taxonomy): domain Eukaryota; kingdom Metazoa; phylum Chordata; class Amphibia; order Anura; family Ranidae; genus Rana; species Rana muscosa. Next base: position 397,059,526 of record CM055125.1, on the reverse strand, counting down.
TGCTGTGCTCATTATGAGGGGCTCCCACCATCCCTGTGCTGTGCTCATTATGAGGGGCTCCCACCATCCCTGTGCTGTGCTCTTTATGAGGGACTCCCACCATCCCTGTGCTGTGCTCATTATGAGGGGCTCCCTCCATCCCTGTGCTGTGCTCATTATGAGGGGCTCCCACCATCCCTGTGCTGTGCTCATTATGAGGGGCTCCCACCATCCCTGTGCTGTGCTCTTTATGAGGGACTCCCACCATCCCTGTGCTGTGCTCATTATGAGGGGCTCCCACCATCCCTGTGCTGTGCTCTTTATGAGGGACTCCCACCATCCCTGTGCTGTGCTCATTATGAGGGGCTCCCACCATCCCTGTGCTGTGCTCTTTATGAGGGACTCCCACCATCCCTGTGCTGTGCTCTTTATGAGGGGCTCCCCCCATCCCTGTGCTGTGCTCATTATGAGGGGCTCCCCCCATCCCTGTGCTGTGCTCATTATGAGGGGCTCCCACCATCCCTGTGCTGTGCTCATTATGAGGGGCTCCCATCATCCCTGTGCTGTGCTCATTATGAGGAGCTCCCACCATCCCTGTGCTGTGCTCATTATGAGGGGCTCCCCCCATCCCTGTGCTGTGCTCATTATGAGGGGCTCCCACCATCCCTGTGCTGTGCTCTTTATGAGGGACTCCCACCATCCCTGTGCTGTGCTCATTATGAGGGGCTCCCCCCATCCCTGTGCTGTGCTCATTATGAGGGGCTCCCACCATCCCTGTGCTGTGCTCATTATGAGGAGCTCCCACCATCCCTGTGCTGTGCTCATTATGAGGGGCTCCCCCCATCCCTGTGCTGTGCTCATTATGAGGGGCTCCCACCATCCCTGTGCTGTGCTCATTATGAGGAGCTCCCACCATCCCTGTGCTGTGCTCATTATGAGGGGCTCCCCCCATCCCTGTGCTGTGCTCATTATGAGGGGCTCCCCACCATCCCTGTGCTGTGCTCATTATGAGGGGCCCCCACCATCCCTGTGCTGTGCTCATTATGAGGGGCTCCCAACATCCCTGTGCTGTGCTCATTATGAGGGGCTCCCCCCCATCCCTGTGCTGTGCTCATTATGAGGGCCCCCCCCATCCCTGTGCTGTGCTCATTATGAGGGGCTCCCCCATCCCTTTGCTGTGCTCATTATGAGGGGCCCCCACCATCCCTGTGCTGTGCTCATTATGAGGGGCCCCCACCATCCCTGTGCTGTGCTTATTATGAGGGGCCCCCACCATCCCTTTGCTGTGCTCATTATGAGGGGCTCCTCCCACCATCCCTGTGCTGTGCTCATTATGAGGGGCTCCCCCATCCCTGTGCTGTGCTCATTATGAGGGGCCCCCACCATCCCTGTGCTGTGCTCATTATGAGGGGCTCCCACCATCCCTGTGCTGTGCTCATTATGAGGGGCTCCCCCCATCCCTTTGCTGTGCTCATTATGAGGGGCTCCCACCATCCCTGTGCTGTGCTCATTATGAGGGGCTCCCCCCATCCCTGTGCTGTGCTCATTATGAGGGGCTCCCCCCATCCCTGTGCTGTGCTCATTATGAGGGGCTCCCACCATCCCTGTGCTGTGCTCATTATGAGGGGCTCCCACCATCCCTGTGCTGTGCTCATTATGAGGGGCTCCCCACCATCCCTGTGCTGTGCTCATTATGAGGGGCTCCCCCCATCCCTGTGCTGTGCTCATTATGAGGGGCTCCCACCATCCCTGTGCTGTGCTCATTATGAGGGGCTCCCCCCATCCCTGTGCTGTGCTCATTATGAGGGGCTCCCACCATCCCTGTGCTGTGCTCTTTATGAGGGACTCCCCCATCCCTGTGCTGTGCTCATTATGAGGGGCTCCCCCCATCCCTGTGCTGTGCTCATTATGAGGGGCTCCCCCCCATCCCTGTGCTGTGCTCATTATGAGGGGCTCCCACCATCCCTGTGCTGTGCTCATTATGAGGGGCTCCCACCATCCCTGTGCTGTGCTCTTTATGAGGGACTCCCACCATCCCTGTGCTGTGCTCATTATGAGGGGCTCCCCCCATCCCTGTGCTGTGCTCATTATGAGGGGCTCCCCCCATCCCTGTGCTGTGCTCATTATGAGGGGCTCCCACCATCCCTGTGCTGTGCTCATTATGAGGGGCTCCCCCCATCCCTGTGCTGTGCTCATTATGAGGGGCTCCCCCCATCCCTGTGCTGTGCTCATTATGAGGGGCTCCCACCATCCCTGTGCTGTGCTCATTATGAGGAGCTCCCACCATCCCTGTGCTGTGCTCATTATGAGGGGCTCCCCCCATCCCTGTGCTGTGCTCATTATGAGGGGCTCCCCCCATCCCTGTGCTGTGCTCATTATGAGGGGCCCCCACCATCCCTGTGCTGTGCTCATTATGAGGGGCTCCCCCCATCCCTGTGCTGTGCTCATTATGAGGGGCTCCCATCATCCCTGTGCTGTGCTCATTATGAGGGGCTCCCCCCCATCCCTGTGCTGTGCTCATTATGAGGGGCTCCCATCATCCCTGTGCTGTGCTCATTATGAGGGGCCCCCACCATCCCTGTGCTGTGCTCATTATGAGGGGCTCCCCCCATCCCTGTGCTCTGCTCATTATGAGGGGCTCCCCCCATCCCTGTGCTGTGCTCATTATGAGGGGCTCCCACCATCCCTGTGCTGTGCTCATTATGAGGGGCTCCCACCATCCCTGTGCTGTGCTCATTATGAGGGGCTCCCACCATCCCTGTGCTGACTTCCTCCTGGGGCTGTGCCCCTGCTGTGCTCATTATGAGGGGCTCCCATCATCCCTGTGCTGTGCTCATTATGAGGGGCCCCCACCATCCCTGTGCTGTGCTCATTATGAGGGGCCCCCACCATCCCTGTGCTGTGCTCATTATGAGGGGCTCCCCCCATCCCTGTGCTGTGCTCATTATGAGGGGCTCCCACCATCCCTGTGCTGTGCTCATTATGAGGGGCTCCCCCCATCCCTGTGCTCATTATGAGGGCCCCCACCATCCCTGTGCTGTGCTCATTATGAGGGGCCCCCACCATCCCTGTGCTGTGCTCATTATGAGGGGCCCCCACCATCCCTGTGCTGTGCTCATTATGAGGGGCTCCCCCCATCCCTGTGCTGTGCTCATTATGAGGGGCTCCCCCCATCCCTGTGCTGTGCTCATTATGAGGGGCTCCCCCCATCCCTGTGCTCATTATGAGGGCCCCCACCATCCCTGTGCTGTGCTCATTATGAGGGGCCCCCACCATCCCTGTGCTGTGCTCATTATGAGGGGCTCCCCCTATCCCTGTGCTCTGCTCATTATGAGGGGCTCCCCCCATCCCTGTGCTGTGCTCATTATGAGGGGCTCCCATCATCCCTGTGCTGTGCTCATTATGAGGGGCTCCCACCATCCCTGTGCTGTGCTCATTATGAGGGGCTCCCACCATCCCTGTGCTGTGCTCATTATGAGGGGCTCCCCCCATCCCTGTGCTGTGCTCATTATGAGGGGCTCCCATCATCCCTGTGCTGTGCTCATTATGAGGGGCTCCCCCCATCCCTGTGCTGTGCTCATTATGAGGGGCTCCCACCATCCCTGTGCTGTGCTCATTATGAGGGGCTCCCACCATCCCTGTGCTGTGCTCATTATTCCTCAACAAAATTTCATATAAAATTCGTATTTCAGGCGCTTTCCAAATGTGCAGAATTTTCGGAAAATCGTACGAAACGAATCTCACATGTCTTACCAGCACCCGGGCAAGGAAATGATTGCGCCCCCTAATCTGTGTGGACCAATAGCACCCCCTTCCCTTCCACCAGGATATATGTGGATGTCGATCCCTAATAGGTGATCGGCAGGGACGCCACTTTTTCTTTAAGCCAAAACCTGAACACTCTAGTGGTACACGGTTATTCATTTTTTCTTTTTTTTTTGGGTCACACTATAGGATTGGAACAGACCGGGGACACCTTTTGGGAGCTCCAAAGAGAATAGAAATGCGGCGCACATAGTGCCCCTCCCCTCACCCCTCACCCATCTGTCAGGTCCTCTCCTGAGCCATATTCCCGTCTGAATATTGTGTCCGGGTTTCAGGTGAAATAAAACCTGGACACATGATTCAAAACCCGAACTGTCCGGGTGAATCCCGGACAGGTGGCAACCCTAGTGATATGAGGAGGGGTTTATATACAGTGCCCTGAAAAAGTATTCATACCCCTTGAAATTCCCCACATTTTGTCAGGTTACAACCAAAAACGTAAATGTATTTTATTGGGATTTTATGTGATGGACCAACACAAAGTGTCACATAATTGTGAAGTGGAAGGAAAATGATAAATGATACAAATAAATATGTGAAAAGTGTGGGGGGAGGGGCATTTGTATGGCGCCCCCCGGAGTCAATACTTTGTAGAACCCGCTTTCTCTACAAGTCTTTTTGGGGGTGTCTCTACCAGCTTTGCACATCTAGAGAGGGACATTTCTGCCCATTCTTCTTTGTAAAATATCTCAAGTTCTGTCAGATTGGATGGAGAGCGTCTGTGATCAGCAATTTTCAGGTCTTGCCACAGATTCTCAATGGGATTTAGGTCTGGACTGTGACTGGGCCATTCTAACACATGAATATGCTTTGATCTAAACCATTCCATTGTAGCTCTGGCTGTACTTTAGGGTCGTTGTCCTGCTGGAAGGTGAACCTCCCCACCCCCGGTCTCAAGTCTTTTGCAGACTCTTATGCCGCGTACACACGATCGATTTTTTTGACAGTGAAAACACCGTTGAGAAAATCGACGTGAAAAACGAGGAACAGCTTGTTCCTCCCACACACGGCCGTTTTAAATTACATTTTTTTTTTGGTCGAAAAAAACGACCGTGTGTGGGCTCCCCGGCAGTGTTTCCCTATGGAAAAACTGCCGCGGAAAAAAACGACGGGAATCACGACGAGAAAAATTAGAGCATGTTCTAATTTTTCTCGTCGTGATTAATGCCGTTTTTTCCGTCGAGAAAAACGACAAAAAGCCCACACACGGTCGTTTTTCTCGTCCAAAGGAAAAAATGTCATTTTTCTCGACGGGAAAAACGGTCGTGTGTACGCGGCATTACAGGTTTTCTTCTAAGATTGTCCTGTATTTGTCTCCATCCATCTTCCCATCAACTCTGACCAGCTTCCCTGTCCCTGCTGAAGAAAAGCATCCCCACCACATGATGCTGCCACCACCATGTTTCACGGGAAAATTTCAAGGGGTATGAATACTCTTTCAAGGCACTGTATCTGTAATAGGTAATATGAGGAGGGAGGGTCTATATATCTGTAATAGGTGATATGGGGGGGGGGGCTGTATATCTGTAATTGGTAATGGGGGGGCTGGTATATCTGCAATAGGTGATATGGGGGGGCTGTATATCTGTAATTGGTAATGGGGGGTGGTATATCTGTAATAGGTGATATGGGGGGGGGCTGTATATCTGTAATTGGTAATGGGGGGGCTGTATATCTGTAATAGGTGATATGGGGGGGTCAGTATATCTGTAATAGGTGATCTGGGGGGGGGCTGTATATCTGTAATTGGTAATGGGGGGGTGGTATATCTGTAATAGGTGATATGGGGGGGCTGTACATCTGTAATTGGTAATGGGGGGGCTGGTATATCTGTAATTGGTAATGGGGGGGTGGTATATCTGTAATAGGTGATATGGGGGGGCTGTATATCTGTAATTGGTAATGGGGGGGTGGTATATCTGTAATAGTTGATATGGGGGGAGGGCTGTATATCTGTAATTGGTAATGGGGGGGCTGTATATCTGTAGAATGTGATATGGGGGGAGTCAGTATATCTGTAATAGGTGATATGGGGGGGCAGTATATCTGTAATAGGTGATATGGGGGGGCAGTATATCTGTAATAGGTGATATGGGGGGGCTGTATATCTGTAATTGGTAATGGGGGGGCTGTATATCTGTAATAGGTGATCTGGGGGGGGCAGTATATCTGTAATAGGTGATATGGGGGGGCAGTATATCTGTAATAGGTGATATGGGGGGGCTGTATATCTGTAATTGGTAATGGGGGGGCTGTATATCTGTAATAGGTGATCTGGGGGGGGGAGGGGTCAGTATATCTGTAATAGGTGATATGGGGGGGCAGTATATCTGTAATAGGTGATCTGGGGGGGAGGGGTCAGTATATCTGTAATAGGTGATCTGGGGGGGGGAGGGGTCAGTATATCTGTAATAGGTGATCTGGGGGGGGAGGGGTCAGTATATCTGTAATAGGTGATCTGGGGGGGGGAGGGGTCAGTATATCTGTAATAGGTGATCTGGGGGGGGGAGGGGTCAGTATATCTGTAATAGGTGATCTGGGGGGGGGGAGGGGTCAGTATATCTGTAATAGGTGATAGAGATTTGCCCAAGTTGATTGACTAGACTGCTTGTGGATCCCATCCCTACTATGTGTAGTAAAGACATTTTCCTCAAATTGGGATTTTAAATGGATATCTGTAATAGGTAATATGAGGGGGGGGGGTGGTCTGTATATCTGATGGTGTGATATTTGGAAGGGTCTGTATATCTGATGGTGTGATATAAGGAGGGGTCTGTATATCTGGTGGTGTGATATAAGGAGGGGTCTGTATATCTGGTGGTGTGATATAAGGAGGGGTCTGTATATCTGGTGGTGTGATATAAGGAGGGGTCTGTATATCTGGTGGTGTGATATAAGGAGGGGTCTGTATATCTGATGGTGTGATATAAGGAGGGGTCTGTATATCTGATGGTGTGATATAAGGAGGGGTCTGTATATCTGATGGTGTGATATAAGGAGGGGTCTGTATATCTGGTGGTGTGATATAAGGAGGGGTCTGTATATCTGGTGGTGTGATATAAGGAGGGGTCTGTATATCTGATGGTGTGATATAAGGAGGGGTCTGTATATCTGGTGGTGTGATATTTGGAAGGGTCTGTATATCTGGTGGTGTGATATAAGGAGGGGTCTGTATATCTGGTGGTGTGATATAAGGAGGGGTCTGTATATCTGGTGGTGTGATATTTGGAAGGGTCTGTATATCTGGTGGTGTGATATAAGGAGGGGTCTGTATATCTGGTGGTGTGATATAAGGAGGGGTCTGTATATCTGATGGTGTGATATAAGGAGGGGTCTGTATATCTGATGGTGTGATATGTGGAGGGGTCTGTATATCTGGTGGTGTGATATAAGGAGGGGTCTGTATATCTGATGGTGTGATATAAGGAGGGGTCTGTATATCTGGTGGTGTGATATAAGGAGGGGTCTGTATATCTGATGGTGTGATATAAGGAGGGGTCTGTATATCTGATGGTGTGATATAAGGAGGGGTCTGTATATCTGGTGGTGTGATATAAGGAGGGGTCTGTATATCTGGTGGTGTGATATAAGGAGGGGTCTGTATATCTGGTGGTGTGATATAAGGAGGGGTCTGTATATCTGGTGGTGTGATATAAGGAGGGGTCTGTATATCTGGTGGTGTGATATAAGGAGGGGTCTGTATATCTGGTGGTGTGATATAAGGAGGGGTCTGTATATCTGGTGGTGTGATATAAGGAGGGGTCTGTATATCTGGTGGTGTGATATAAGGAGGGGTCTGTATATCTGGTGGTGTGATATTTGGAAGGGTCTGTATATCTGATGGTGTGATATAAGGAGGGGTCTGTATATCTGGTGGTGTGATATAAGGAGGGGTCTGTATATCTGGTGGTGTGATATAAGGAGGGGTCTGTATATCTGATGGTGTGATATAAGGAGGGGACTGTATATCTGATGGTGTGATATAAGGAGGGGTCTGTATATCTGGTGGTGTGATATAAGGAGGGGTCTGTATATCTGATGGTGTGATATAAGGAGGGGTCTGTATATCTGATGGTGTGATATAAGGAGGGGTCTGTATATCTGGTGGTGTGATATAAGGAGGGGTCTGTATATCTGATGGTGTGATATAAGGAGGGGTCTGTATATCTGGTGGTGTGATATAAGGAGGGGTCTGTATATCTGGAGGTGAGATATAAGGAGGGGTCTGTATATCTGGTGGTGTGATATAAGGAGGGGTCTGTATATCTGGTGGTGTGATATAAGGAGGGGTCTGTATATCTGATGGTGTGATATAAGGAGGGGTCTGTATATCTGGTGGTGTGATATTTGGAAGGGTCTGTATATCTGATGGTGTGATATAAGGAGGGGTCTGTATATCTGGTGGTGTGATATAAGGAGGGGTCTGTATATCTGATGGTGTGATATAAGGAGGGGTCTGTATATCTGGTGGTGTGATATAAGGAGGGGTCTGTATATCTGGTGGTGTGATATAAGGAGGGGTCTGTATATCTGATGGTGTGATATAAGGAGGGGTCTGTATATCTGGTGGTGTGATATAAGGAGGGGTCTGTATATCTGGTGGTGTGATATAAGGAGGGGTCTGTATATCTGGAGGTGAGATATAAGGAGGGGTCTGTATATCTGATGGTGTGATATAAGGAGGGGTCTGTATATCTGATGGTGTGATATAAGGAGGGGTCTGTATATCTGGTGGTGTGATATAAGGAGGGGTCTGTATATCTGGTGGTGTGATATAAGGAGGGGTCTGTATATCTGGAGGTGTGATATAAGGAGGGGTCTGTATATCTGGTGGTGTGATATAAGGAGGGGTCTGTATATCTGGTGGTGTGATATAAGGAGGGGTCTGTATATCTGATGGTGTGATATAAGGAGGGGTCTGTATATCTGATGGTGTGATATAAGGAGGGGTCTGTATATCTGGTGGTGTGATATAAGGAGGGGTCTGTATATCGGGTGGTGTGATATAAGGAGGGGTCTGTATATCTGATGGTGTGATATAAGGAGGGGTCTGTATATCTGGTGGTGTGATATAAGGAGGGGTCTGTATATCTGGTGGTGTGATATAAGGAGGGGTCTGTATATCTGGAGGTGAGATATAAGGAGGGGTCTGTATATCTGGTGGTGTGATATAAGGAGGGGTCTGTATATCTGATGGTGTGATATAAGGAGGGGTCTGTATATCTGATGGTGTGATATAAGGAGGGGTCTGTATATCTGATGGTGTGATATAAGGAGGGGTCTGTATATCTGGTGGTGTGATATAAGGAGGGGTCTGTATATCTGGTGGTGTGATATAAGGAGGGGTCTGTATATCTGGTGGTGTGATATAAGGAGGGGTCTGTATATCTGGTGGTGTGATATAAGGAGGGGTCTGTATATCTGGAGGTGTGATATAAGGAGGGGTCTGTATATCTGGTGGTGTGATATAAGGAGGGGTCTGTATATCTGGTGGTGTGATATAAGGAGGGGTCTGTATATCTGGTGGTGTGATATAAGGAGGGGTCTGTATATCTGGAGGTGTGATATAAGGAGGGGTCTGTATATCTGATGGTGTGATATAAGGAGGGGTCTGTATATCTGGTGGTGTGATATAAGGAGGGGTCTGTATATCGGGTGGTGTGATATAAGGAGGGGTCTGTATATCTGATGGTGTGATATAAGGAGGGGTCTGTATATCTGGTGGTGTGATATAAGGAGGGGTCTGTATATCTGATGGTGTGATATAAGGAGGGGTCTGTATATCTGGTGGTGTGATATGTGGAGGGGTCTGTATATCTGGTGGTGTGATATAAGGAGGGGTCTGTATATCTGGTGGTGTGATATTTGGAAGGGTCTGTATATCTGATGGTGTGATATAAGGAGGGGTCTGTATATCTGGTGGTGTGATATAAGGAGGGGTCTGTATATCTGGTGGTGTGATATAAGGAGGGGTCTGTATATCTGATGGTGTGATATAAGGAGGGGTCTGTATATCTGATGGTGTGATATAAGGAGGGGTCTGTATATCTGGAGGTGAGATATAAGGAGGGGTCTGTATATCTGGTGGTGTGATATAAGGAGGGGTCTGTATATCTGGTGGTGTGATATAAGGAGGGGTCTGTATATCTGGTGGTGTGATATAAGGAGGGGTCTGTATATCTGATGGTGTGATATAAGGAGGGGTCTGTATATCTGATGGTGTGATATAAGGAGGGGTCTGTATATCTGGTGGTGTGATATAAGGAGGGGTCTGTATATCTGGTGGTGTGATATAAGGAGGGGTCTGTATATCTGGTGGTGTGATATAAGGAGGGGTCTGTATATCTGGTGGTGTGATATAAGGAGGGGTCTGTATATCTGATGGTGTGATATAAGGAGGGGTCTGTATATCTGGTGGTGTGATATAAGGAGGGGTCTGTATATCTGATGGTGTGATATAAGGAGGGGTCTGTATATCTGGTGGTGTGATATAAGGAGGGGTCTGTATATCTGGTGGTGTGATATAAGGAGGGGTCTGTATATCTGATGGTGTGATATAAGGAGGGGTCTGTATATCTGATGGTGAGATATAAGGAGGGGTCTGTATATCTGATGGTGTGATATAAGGAGGGGTCTGTATATCTGGTGGTGTGATATAAGGAGGGGTCTGTATATCTGGTGGTGTGATATAAGGAGGGGTCTGTATATCTGGAGGTGTGATATAAGGAGGGGTCTGTATATCTGGTGGTGTGATATAAGGAGGGGTCTGTATATCTGGTGGTGTGATATAAGGAGGGGTCTGTATATCTGGTGGTGTGATATAAGGAGGGGTCTGTATATCTGGTGGTGTGATATAAGGAGGGGTCTGTATATCTGATGGTGTGATATAAGGAGGGGTCTGTATATCTGGTGGTGTGATATAAGGAGGGGTCTGTATATCTGATGGTGTGATATAAGGAGGGGTCTGTATATCTGGTGGTGTGATATAAGGAGGGGTCTGTATATCTGGTGGTGTGATATAAGGAGGGGTCTGTATATCTGATGGTGAGATATAAGGAGGGGTCTGTATATCTGATGGTGTGATATAAGGAGGGGTCTGTATATCTGGTGGTGTGATATAAGGAGGGGTCTGTATATCTGGTGGTGTGATATAAGGAGGGGTCTGTATATCTGGAGGTGTGATATAAGGAGGGGTCTGTATATCTGGTGGTGTGATATAAGGAGGGGTCTGTATATCTGGTGGTGTGATATAAGGAGGGGTCTGTATATCTGGAGGTGAGATATAAGGAGGGGTCTGTATATCTGGTGGTGTGATATAAGGAGGGGTCTGTATATCTGGTGGTGTGATATAAGGAGGGGTCTGTATATCTGATGGTGTGATATAAGGAGGGGTCTGTATATCTGATGGTGTGATATAAGGAGGGGTCTGTATATCTGATGGTGTGATATAAGGAGGGGTCTGTATATCTGGTGGTGTGATATAAGGAGGGGTCTGTATATCTGGAGGTGTGATATAAGGAGGGGTCTGTATATCTGGTGGTGTGATATGTGGAGGGGTCTGTATATCTGGTGGTGTGATATGTGGAGGGGACTGTATATCTGGTGGTGTGATATAAGGAGGGGTCTGTATATCTGATGGTGTGATATAAGGAGGGGTCTGTATATCTGGTGGTGTGATATGTGGAGGGGACTGTATATCTGGTGGTGTGATATAAGGAGGGGTCTGTATATCTGGTGGTGTGATATAAGGAGGGGTCTGTATATCTGGTGGTGTGATATGTGGAGGGGACTGTATATCTGGTGGTGTGATATAAGGAGGGGTCTGTATATCTGGTGGTGTGATATAAGGAAGGGTCTGTATATCTGATGGTGTGATATAAGGAGGGGTCTGTATATCTGGTGGTGTGATATGTGGAGGGGTCTGTATATCTGGTGGTGTGATATGTGGAGGGGTCTGTATATCTGGTGGTGTGATATGTGGAGGGGACTGTATATCTGGTGGTGTGATATAAGGAGGGGTCTGTATATCTGGTGGTGTGATATAAGGAAGGGTCTGTATATCTGATGGTGTGATATAAGGAGGGGTCTGTATATCTGGTGGTGTGATATAAGGAGGGGTCTGTATATCTGGTGGTGTGATATGTGGAGGGGTCTGTATATCTGGTGGTGTGATATAAGGAGGGGTCTGTATATCTGGTGGTGTGATATTAAGAGGGGTCTGTATATCTGGAGGTGTGATATAAGGAGGGGTCTGTATATCTGGTGGTGTGATATAAGGAGGGGTCTGTATATCTGATGGTGTGATATAAGGAGGGGTCTGTATATCTGGTGGTGTGATATGTGGAGGGGACTGTATATCTGGTGGTGTGATATAAGGAGGGGTCTGTATATCTGGTGGTGTGATATAAGGAGGGGTCTGTATATCTGGTGGTGTGATATGTGGAGGGGACTGTATATCTGGTGGTGTGATATAAGGAGGGGTCTGTATATCTGGTGGTGTGATATAAGGAAGGGTCTGTATATCTGATGGTGTGATATAAGGAGGGGTCTGTATATCTGATGGTGTGATATAAGGAGGGGTCTGTATATCGGGTGGTGTGATATAAGGAGGGGACTGTATATCTGATGGTGTGATATAAGGAGGGGTCTGTATATCTGATGGTGTGATATAAGTAGGGGTCTGTATATCTGATGGTGTGATATAAGGAGGGGTCTGTATATCTGATGGTGTGATATAAGGAGGGGTCTGTATATCTGATGGTGTGATATAAGGAGGGGTCTGTATATCTGATGGTGTGATATAAGGAGGGGTCTGTATATCTGGTGGTGTGATATAAGGAAGGGTCTGTATATCTGGAGGTGAGATATAAGGAGGGGTCTGTATATCTGATGGTGTGATATAAGGAGGGGTCTGTATATCGGGTGGTGTGATATAAGGAGGGGACTGTATATCTGATGGTGTGATATAAGGAGGGGTCTGTATATCTGGTGGTGTGATATAAGGAGGGGTCTGTATATCTGATGGTGTGATATAAGGAGGGGTCTGTATATCTGGTGGTGTGATATAAGGAGGGGTCTGTATATCTGGTGGTGTGATATAAGGAGGGGTCTGTATATCTGGTGGTGTGATATAAGGAGGGGTCTGTATATCTGGTGGTGTGATATAAGGAGGGGTCTGTATATCTGGAGGTGAGATATAAGGAGGGGTCTGTATATCTGATGGTGTGATATAAAGAGGGGTCTGTATATCTGGAGGTGAAATATAAGGAGGGGTCTGTATATCTGATGGTGTGATATAAAGAGGGGTCTGTATATCTGGTGGTGTGATATAAGGAGGGGTCTGTATATCTGGTGGTGTGATATAAGGAGGGGTCTGTATATCTGATGGTGTGATATAAGGAGGGGTCTGTATATCTGATGGTGTGATATAAGGAGGGGTCTGTATATCTGGTGGTGTGATATAAGGAGGGGTCTGTATATCTGGTGGTGTGATATAAGGAGGGGTCTGTATATCTGGTGGTGTGATATAAGGAGGGGTCTGTATATCTGGTGGTGTGATATAAGGAGGGGTCTGTATATCTGGTGGTGTGATATGTGGAGGGGACTGTATATCTGGTGGTGTGATATGTGGAGGGGTCTGTATATCTGATGGTGTGATATAAGGAGGGGTCTGTATATCTGATGGTGTGATATAAGGAGGGGTCTGTATATCTGGTGGTGTGATATGTGGAGGGGTCTGTATATCTGATGGTGTGATATAAGGAGGGGTCTGTATATCTGGAGGTGAGATATAAGGAGGGGTCTGTATATCTGGTGGTGTGATATAAGGAGGGGTCTGTATATCTGATGGTGTGATATAAGGAGGGGTCTGTATATCTGATGGTGTGATATAAGGAGGGGACTGTATATCTGATGGTGTGATATAAGGAGGGGTCTGTATATCTGGTGGTGTGATATAAGGAGGGGTCTGTATATCTGGTGGTGTGATATAAGGAGGGGTCTGTATATCTGATGGTGTGATATAAGGAGGGGTCTGTATATCTGGAGGTGAGATATAAGGAGGGGTCTGTATATCTGAAGGTGAGATATAAGGAGGGGTCTGTATATCTGGTGGTGTGATATAAGGAGGGGTCTGTATATCTGGTGGTGTGATATAAGGAGGGGTCTGTATATCTGAAGGTGAGATATAAGGAGGGGTCTGTATATCTGGTGGTGTGATATAAGTAGGGGTCTGTATATCTGGTGGTGTGATATAAGGAGGGGTCTGCATATCTGGTGGTGTGATATGTGGAGGGGTCTGTATATCTGGTGGTGAGATATAAGGAGGGGTCTGTATATCTGATGGTGTGATATGTGGAGGGGACTGTATATCTGATGGTGTGATATAAGGAGGGGTCTGTATATCTGATGGTGTGATATAAGGAGGGGTCTGTATATCTGATGGTGTGATATAAGGAGGGGTCTGTATATCTGATGGTGTGATATAAGGAGGGGTCTGTATATCTGGTGGTGTGATATAAGGAGGGGTCTGTATATCTGATGGTGTGATATAAGGAGGGGTCTGTATATCTGGTGGTGTGATATAAGGAGGGGTCTGTATATCTGGTGGTGTGATATAAGGAGGGGTCTGTATATCTGGTGGTGTGATATAAGGAGGGGTCTGTATATCTGGTGGTGTGATATAAGGAGGGGTCTGTATATCTGGTGGTGTGATATAAGGAGGGGTCTGTATATCTGGAGGTGTGATATAAGGAGGGGTCTGTATATCTGATGGTGTGATATAAGGAGGGGTCTGTATATCTGATGGTGTGATATAAGGAGGGGTCTGTATATCTGGTGGTGTGATATAAGGAGGGGTCTGTATATCTGATGGTGTGATATGTGGAAGGGACTGTATATCTGATGGTGTGATATAAAGAGGGGTCTGTATATCTGGAGGTGAGATATAAGGAGGGGTCTGTATATCTGGTGGTGTGATATAAGGAGGGGACTGTATATCTGATGGTGTGATATAAGGAGGGGTCTGTATATCTGATGGTGTGATATAAGTAGGGGTCTGTATATCTGATGGTGTGATATAAGGAGGGGTCTGTATATCTGATGGTGTGATATAAGGAGGGGTCTGTATATCTGATGGTGTGATATAAGGAGGGGTCTGTATATCTGATGGTGTGATATAAGGAGGGGTCTGTATATCTGGTGGTGTGATATAAGGAAGGGTCTGTATATCTGGAGGTGAGATATAAGGAGGGGTCTGTATATCTGATGGTGTGATATAAGGAGGGGTCTGTATATCGGGTGGTGTGATATAAGGAGGGGACTGTATATCTGATGGTGTGATATAAGGAGGGGTCTGTATATCTGATGGTGTGATATAAGTAGGGGTCTGTATATCTGATGGTGTGATATAAGGAGGGGTCTGTATATCTGATGGTGTGATATAAGGAGGGGTCTGTATATCTGATGGTGTGATATAAGGAGGGGTCTGTATATCTGATGGTGTGATATAAGGAGGGGTCTGTATATCTGGTGGTGTGATATAAGGAGGGGTCTGTATATCTGATGGTGTGATATAAGGAGGGGTCTGTATATCTGATGGTGTGATATAAGTAGGGGTCTGTATATCTGATGGTGTGATATAAGGAGGGGTCTGTATATCTGATGGTGTGATATAAGGAGGGGTCTGTATATCTGATGGTGTGATATAAGGAGGGGTCTGTATATCTGGTGGTGTGATATAAGGAGGGGTCTGTATATCTGGTGGTGTGATATAAGGAGGGGTCTGTATATCTGGAGGTGTGATATAAGGAGGGGTCTGTATATCTGGGGGTGTGATATAAGGAGGGGTCTGTATATCTGATGGTGTGATATAAGGAGGGGTCTGTATATCTGGTGGTGTGATATGTGGAGGGGACTGTATATCTGGTGGTGTGATATAAGGAGGGGTCTGTATATCTGGTGGTGTGATATAAGGAGGGGTCTGTATATCTGGTGGTGTGATATGTGGAGGGGACTGTATATCTGGTGGTGTGATATAAGGAGGGGTCTGTATATCTGGTGGTGTGATATAAGGAAGGGTCTGTATATCTGATGGTGTGATATAAGGAGGGGCCTGTATATCTGATGGTGTGATATAAGGAGGGGTCTGTATATCGGGTGGTGTGATATAAGGAGGGGACTGTATATCTGATGGTGTGATATAAGGAGGGGTCTGTATATCTGATGGTGTGATATAAGTAGGGGTCTGTATATCTGATGGTGTGATATAAGGAGGGGTCTGTATATCTGATGGTGTGATATAAGGAGGGGTCTGTATATCTGATGGTGTGATATAAGGAGGGGTCTGTATATCTGATGGTGTGATATAAGGAGGGGTCTGTATATCTGGTGGTGTGATATAAGGAAGGGTCTGTATATCTGGAGGTGAGATATAAGGAGGGGTCTGTATATCTGATGGTGTGATATAAGGAGGGGTCTGTATATCGGGTGGTGTGATATAAGGAGGGGACTGTATATCTGATGGTGTGATATAAGGAGGGGTCTGTATATCTGATGGTGTGATATAAGTAGGGGTCTGTATATCTGGTGGTGTGATATAAGGAGGGGTCTGTATATCTGATGGTGTGATATAAGGAGGGGTCTGTATATCTGATGGTGTGATATAAGGAGGGGTCTGTATATCTGGTGGTGTGATATAAGGGGGGGTCTGTATATCTGGTGGTGTGATATAAGGAGGGGTCTGTATATCTGGTGGTGTGATATAAGGAGGGGTCTGTATATCT
This sequence comes from Rana muscosa, assembly GCA_029206835.1. Classification (NCBI taxonomy): domain Eukaryota; kingdom Metazoa; phylum Chordata; class Amphibia; order Anura; family Ranidae; genus Rana; species Rana muscosa. The sequence continues at coordinate 397,042,940 of CM055125.1, read as the reverse complement.
GGTGGTGTGATATGTGGAGGGGTCTGTATATCTGATGGTGTGATATAAGGAGGGGTCTGTATATCTGATGGTGTGATATAAGGAGGGGTCTGTATATCTGGTGGTGTGATATAAGGAGGGGTCTGTATATCTGGTGGTGTGATATAAGGAGGGGTCTGTATATCTGGTGGTGTGATATAAGGAGGGGTCTGTATATCTGAAGGTGAGATATAAGGAGGGGTCTGTATATCTGGTGGTGTGATATAAGGAGGGGTCTGTATATCTGGTGGTGTGATATAAGGAGGGGTCTGTATATCTGGTGGTGTGATATAAGGAGGGGTCTGTATATCTGAAGGTGAGATATAAGGAGGGGTCTGTATATCTGGTGGTGTGATATAAGTAGGGGTCTGTATATCAGGTGGTGTGATATAAGGAGGGGTCTGTATATCTGAAGGTGAGATATAAGGAGGGGTCTGTATATCTGGTGGTGTGATATAAGTAGGGGTCTGTATATCTGGTGGTGTGATATAAGGAGGGGTCTGTATATCTGGTGGTGTGATATGTGGAGGGGTCTGTATATCTGGTGGTGTGATATAAGGAGGGGTCTGTATATCTGATGGTGTGATATAAGGAGGGGTCTGTATATCTGGTGGTGTGATATAAGTAGGGGTCTGTATATCTGGTGGTGTGATATAAGGAGGGGTCTGTATATCTGGAGGTGTGATATAAGGAGGGGTCTGTATATCTGGTGGTGTGATATAAGGAGGGGTCTGTATATCTGATGGTGTGATATAAGGAGGGGTCTGTATATCTGGTGGTGTGATATAAGGAGGGGTCTGTATATCTGATGGTGTGATATAAGGAGGGGTCTGTATATCTGGTGGTGTGATATGTGGAGGGGTCTGTATATCTGGTGGTGTGATATAAGGAGGGGTCTGTATATCTGATGGTGTGATATAAGGAGGGGTCTGTATATCTGGTGGTGTGATATAAGGAGGGGTCTGTATATCTGGTGGTGTGATATAAGGAGGGGTCTGTATATCTGATGGTGTGATATAAGGAGGGGTCTGTATATCTGGTGGTGTGATATAAGGAGGGGTCTGTATATCTGATGGTGTGATATGTGGAAGGGACTGTATATCTGATGGTGTGATATAAGGAGGGGTCTGTATATCTGGTGGTGTGATATAAGGAGGGGTCTGTATATCTGGTGGTGTGATATGTGGAGGGGTCTGTATATCTGGTGGTGTGATATGTGGAGGGGTCTGTATATCTGGTGGTGTGATATAAGGAGGGGTCTGTATATCTGGTGGTGTGATATAAGGAGGGGTCTGTATATCTGATGGTGTGATATAAGGAGGGGTCTGTATATCTGGTGGTGTGATATAAGGAGGGGTCTGTATATCTGATGGTGTGATATAAGGAGGGGTCTGTATATCTGGTGGTGTGATATAAGGAGGGGTCTGTATATCTGATGGTGTGATATAAGGAGGGGTCTGTATATCTGGTGGTGTGATATAAGGAGGGGTCTGTATATCTGGTGGTGTGATATAAGGAGGGGTCTGTATATCTGATGGTGTGATATAAGGAGGGGTCTGTATATCTGATGGTGTGATATAAGGAGGGGTCTGAATATCTGATGGTGTGATATAAGGAGGGGTCTGTATATCTGGTGGTGTGATATAAGGAGGGGTCTGTATATCTGATGGTGTGATATAAGGAGGGGTCTGTATATCTGGTGGTGTGATATAAGGAGGGGTCTGTATATCTGGTGGTGTGATATAAGGAGGGGTCTGTATATCTGGTGGTGTGATATAAGGAGGGGCCTGTATATCTGGTGGTGTGATATAAGGAGGGGTCTGTATATCGGGTGGTGTGATATGTGGAAGGGTCTGTATATCTGATGGTGTGATATAAGGAGGGGTCTGTATATCTGGTGGTGTGATATAAGGAGGGGTCTGTATATCTGGTGGTGTGATATAAGGAGGGGTCTGTATATCTGGTGGTGTGATATAAGGAAGGGTCTGTATATCTGATGGTGTGATATAAGGAGGGGTCTGTATATCTGATGGTGTGATATAAGGAGGGGTCTGTATATCTGGTGGTGTGATATGTGGAAGGGTCTGTATATCTGATGGTGTGATATAAGGAGGGGTCTGTATATCTGGTGGTGTGATATAAGGAGGGGTCTGTATATCTGGTGGTGTGATATAAGGAAGGGTCTGTATATCTGGTGGTGTGATATAAGGAGGGGTCTGTATATCTGATGGTGTGATATAAGGAGGGGTCTGTATATCTGATGGTGTGATATAAGGAGGGGTCTGTATATCTGGTGGTGTGATATAAGGAGGGGTCTGTATATCTGATGGTGTGATATAAGGAGGGGTCTGTATATCTGGTGGTGTGATATAAGGAGGGGTCTGTATATCGGGTGGTGTGATATGTGGAAGGGTCTGTATATCTGATGGTGTGATATAAGGAGGGGTCTGTATATCGGGTGGTGTGATATGTGGAAGGGTCTGTATATCTGATGGTGTGATATAAGGAGGGGTCTGTATATCTGGTGGTGTGATATAAGGAGGGGTCTGTATATCTGGTGGTGTGATATAAGGAAGGGTCTGTATATCTGGTGGTGTGATATAAGGAGGGGTCTGTATATCTGATGGTGTGATATAAGGAGGGGTCTGTATATCTGATGGTGTGATATAAGGAGGGGTCTGTATATCTGATGGTGTGATATAAGGAGGGGTCTGTATATCTGATGGTGTGATATAAGGAGGGTTCTGTATATCTGATGGTGTGATATAAGGAGGGGTCTGTATATCTGATGGTGTGATATAAGGAGGGGTCTGTATATCTGATGGTGTGATATAAGGAGGGGTCTGTATATCTGATGGTGTGATATAAGGAGGGGTCTGTATATCTGATGGTGTGATATGTGGAAGGGTCTGTATATCTGATGGTGTGATATAAGGAGGGGTCTGTATATCTGGTGGTGTGATATAAGGAGGGGTCTGTATATCTGGTGGTGTGATATAAGGAGGGGTCTGTATATCTGGTGGTGAGATATAAGGAGGGGTCTGTATATCTGATGGTGTGATATGTGGAAGGGACTGTATATCTGATGGTGTGATATAAGGAGGGGTCTGTATATCTGGTGGTGTGATATGTGGAAGGGTCTGTATATCTGATGGTGTGATATAAGGAGGGGTCTGTATATCTGATGGTGTGATATAAGGAGGGGTCTGTATATCTGGTGGTGTGATATAAGGAGGGGTCTGTATATCTGGTGGTGAGATATAAGGAGGGGTCTGTATATCTGGTGGTGTGATATAAGGAGGGGTCTGTATATCTGGTGGTGTGATATGTGGAAGGGACTGTATATCTGATGGTGTGATATAGGGAGGGGTCTGTATATCGGGTGGTGTGATATGTGGAAGGGTCTGTAGGCCTATGATGATATAATGAGAAAGGGTCTGCATGTCTGGCTGAGTAATATGAAGAGGGGTCTGTAGTTCTGTCCTAGGTAATGTTTGAGTTATATGAGGAGGGGTCTTTATATCTGGCTGGATAATAGGAAAATTGGTAATTATTTCTGTGCTGGGTAATATGAGGAGGGGTCCATATATTTGTCTTAGGATCAGGGGTCTCCAGTATGGGGATGGCCAATATGAGATGGGGTCTCTAGTTCAGACTGGGTTGTAGAAGGAGGGGTCTCCAAGATGGTGTTGGGTATATGGGGGTCTGTAGGACAGAGAGAGGGGGTCTCTAGGATACGGTTGGATAATATTAGGAGGAGGGTAAGGCTGGTTATAAGAGGTGGTGTCCATTATCCATAGGACAGAAGTTTGATAATACAATGTAAAAAGAGGTGTCTCTAGGATGGCAGGGGTCTCTAGAATGGGGGTTGGATAATATCATGAGGTGTCACAAGGAATGAAGTAAAATTAAACTAGAAGAGGCCTCTTGGACGAATGTCGGACGATGGAGGTTGGATGTTGTGGGGGTGTGGGGGGGGGGATCTCTAGGATGGAAGTTAGATAATGTGAGGAGGTTTCTCTAAAATATAGGTTGGATACTGTAAGGAGAGGTCTTTAGGATGGAGGTTGGATAATTTGAGGAGGGGTCTATGGGATGGAGGTTGGATAATTTGAGGAGGGGTCTATGGGATGGAGGTTGGATAATTTGAGGAGGGGTCTATGGGATGGAGGTTGGATAATTTGAGGAGGGGTCTCTCGAATGGAGGTTGGATAATGTGAGCAGAGGTCTGTAGAACTGAGGTTAGATAATGTGAGGAAAGATCCAAATGAAAGAGGTTGGCTAATGTGAAGAGGCCTCTCTAGTTTGGAGGTTGACTAATGAGAGAATGGGTGTCTGGGATGGAGGTTGGATAATGTGAGGAGGGATCTCTAGAACGTAGGTTGGATAATTTGAGGTGGGGGTCTCTAGAACAGAGGTTGGATAATGTGAAGATGTATCTCTACAGACAAAGTTGTATAATGTGAGGAGGGGTCTCTAGCACAGATTTTGCATAATGTGAGGAGGTGTCTCTAGGATGGAGGATGGATGATGTGTTGGAGAACTCTAGGATGGAAGTTTGGAAAATGTGATGAGGGGTCTCTATGATGAAGGATGGATAATGTAGGGAGGGATCTCTAGGGTGGAGGTTGGATAATTTGTTGGAGATCTCTAGGATAAAGGTTGAATAATGTGATGATGAGGTGTCTCTAGGATGGAGGTTGGATAATATGAGAAGGTGTCTCTAGGATGGAGGTTATATTAAGTTAAATAATGTGAGGAGGTGACTCTAGGACTGGGGTTGGATTATGTTTGATAATGTGAGGAGGGGTCTCTGGGATAGAGGTTAGAATATTTTGGGTAATTTGAAGAGGTGTCTCTAGGATGGAGGTCAAATAATGTGAGGAGGTGTCTCTAGGATAGAGGTTGGATTATGTTGGATAATGTGGGGAGGGGTCTCTAGGATGGAGGTCAAATAATGTGAGGAGGGGTCTCTAGGATAGAGGTTGGATTATGTTGGATAATGTGAGAAGGTGTCTCTAGGATGAAGGTTGGATTATCTTGGATAATGTGAGGAAGGGTCTCTAGGATGGAAGTTGGATAATGTGAGAAGACTGGAGGTTGGATAGTACAGGGAGGGATCTCTAGGGTGGAGGTTGGATAACATCAGGAGGTGTCTCTAGGATGAAGGTTGGATTATGTTGGATAACATCAGGAGGTGTCTCTAGGATGAAGGTTGGATTATGTTGGATAACATCAGGAGGTGTCTCTAGGATGGAGGTTGGATTATGTTGGATAATGTGGGGAGGGGTCTCTAGGATGGAGGTCAGATAATGTGAGGAGGGGTCTCTAGGGTACAGGTTGGAAAATATGAGGTGTCTCTAGGATGGAGGTTGGATTATGTTGGATAACATCAGGAGGTGTCTCTAGGATGAAGGTTGGATTATGTTGGATAATGTGAGAAGGTGTCTCTAGGATGAAGGTTGGATTATCTTGGATAATGTGAGGAGGGGTCTCTAGGATGGAAGTTGGATAATGTGAGAAGACTGGAGGTTGGATAGTACAGGGAGGGATCTCTAGGGTGGAGGTTGGATAACATCAGGAGGTGTCTCTAGGATGAAGGTTGGATTATGTTGGATAACATCAGGAGGTGTCTCTAGGATGGAGGTTGGATTATGTTGGATAACATCAGGAGGTGTCTCTAGGATGGAGGTTGGATTATGTTGGATAACATCAGGAGGTGTCTCTAGGATGGAGGTTGGATTATGTTGGATAACATCAGGAGGTCAAATAATGTGAGGAAGGGTCTCTAGGATAGAGGTTGGATTATGTTGGATAATGTGGGGAGGGGTCTCTAGGATGGAGGTCAAATAATGTGAGGAGGGGTCTCTAGGATAGAGGTTGGATTATGTTGGATAATGTGGGGAGGGGTCTCTAGGATGGAGGTCAGATAATGTGAGGAGGGGTCTCTAGGGTACAGGTTGGATAATATGAGGTGTCTCCATGATGAAGGTTGGATTATGTTGGATAACATCAGGAGGTGTCTCTAGGATGAAGGTTGGATTATGTTGGATAATGTGAGAAGGTGTCTCTAGGATGAAGGTTGGATTATCTTGGATAATGTGAGGAGGGGTCTCTAGGATGGAAGTTGGATAATGTGAGAAGACTGGAGGTTGGATAGTACAGGGAGGGATCTCTAGGGTGGAGGTTGGATAACATCAGGAGGTGTCTCTAGGATGAAGGTTGGATTATGTTGGATAACATCAGGAGGTGTCTCTAGGATGAAGGTTGGATTATGTTGGATAACATCAGGAGGTGTCTCTAGGATGGAGGTTGGATTATGTTGGATAATGTGGGGAGGGGTCTCTAGGATGGAGGTCAGATAATGTGAGGAGGGGTCTCTAGGGTACAGGTTGGAAAATATGAGGTGTCTCTAGGATGGAGGTTGGATTATGTTGGATAACATCAGGAGGTGTCTCTAGGATGAAGGTTGGATTATGTTGGATAATGTGAGAAGGTGTCTCTAGGATGAAGGTTGGATTATCTTGGATAATGTGAGGAGGGGTCTCTAGGATGGAAGTTGGATAATGTGAGAAGACTGGAGGTTGGATAGTACAGGGAGGGATCTCTAGGGTGGAGGTTGGATAACATCAGGAGGTGTCTCTAGGATGAAGGTTGGATTATGTTGGATAACATCAGGAGGTGTCTCTAGGATGGAGGTTGGATTATGTTGGATAACATCAGGAGGTGTCTCTAGGATGGAGGTTGGATTATGTTGGATAACATCAGGAGGTGTCTCTAGGATGGAGGTTGGATTATGTTGGATAACATCAGGAGGTGTCTCTAGGATGGAGGTTGGATTATCTTGGATAAAATGAGGAGGGGTCTCTAGGATGGAAGTTAGATAATGTAAGAAGACTGGAGGTTGGATAATACAGAGAGGGATCTCTAGGGTGGAAGTTGGATACTTTGAGTAGGTGTCTCTAGGATGAGGGTGGATAGTGCGAGGAGAGGTCTCTAGAATGGAGGTTGGATAATGTAAAAAGGTGTCTCTAGGATGGAGGTTGGATTATGCTGGATAATGTGGGGAATTGTCTCTAAAATGAAGGTTATATTAAAGCGGAGTTTCACCCAAAACTGGAACTTCCATTTTGAGGAGTCCTAACCCCCTGACAGCCACATTTGGCATGTCAATTTTTTTAGGGGCGGGGAGTGGGTACCTAGTTTAGATGCCTCCTAGGTGATTCCTCCTTTCCCCCTCCCTCCCTCCCTGTAATCTTCTGGGACATGTCACAGGTCCAGGAGATTGCTCGGCCATTCAGGACAGCGCAGCGCGACTCGTGCATGTGCAGTGCGCACCCGGCTGTGAAGCTGCAGGCTGTCACAGCCGGGTGCCCACACTTGCAAATCCGGCGCCGCCTAGAGGAGAGGAGAGGGGGAGGAGTGAGGCTTCGGGCGGCCGCATTGCTGGATCGTGGGACAGGTCACGTGAGTGTGTGTTTATTAAAAGTCAGCAGCTACACTTTTTATAGCTGCTGACTTTTAATAAACTGAAAAACAAGTGGAACTCTGTATTGAGTTAATGTGATAAGGTGTCTATAGGATGAAGGTTGGATTATGTTGGGTAATTTAAGCACTGCAGGTGTCTCTAGGATGGGGGCTGGATTATGTTGGGTAATGTGAGGAGGTGTCTCTAAAATGGAGGTTGGATTATGTTGGATAATGTGAGGTGGGGTCTCTAGGATGGAGGTTGGATAATGTGAGGAGGGGTCTCTAGGATGGAGGCTGGATAATATGAGGAGGGGTCTCTAGGACAGAGGTTGGAATATATTGCATGATGTAAGGAGGTGTCTCAAGGATGGAGGTTGGATTATGTTGGGTAATGTGAGGAGGTGTCTCTAGGATGGAGGTTGGACTATGATGGTTAATGTAAGGAGGTGTCCCTACAATGGAGGTTGGATTATGTTGGATAATGTAAGGTGGGGTCTCTAGGATGAAGGCTGGATAATATGAGGAGGGGTCTCTAGGTCCGAGGTTAGAATATCTTGGATAATGTGAGGAGGTGTCTCAAGGATGGAGGTTGGATTATGTGAGAAGGTGTCTCTAGGGTGGAGGTTGAATTATGTGAGAAGGTGTCTCTAGGGTGGAGGTTGAATTACATTGAATAACGTGAGGGGGTGTCTCTAGGATGGGGGTTGGAATATGTTGTATGATGTAAGGAGGTGTCTCAAGGATGGAGGTTGGATTATGTTGGGTAATGTGAGGAGGTGTCTCTAGGATGGAGGTTGGACTATGTTTGTTAATGTAAGGAGGTGTCCCTACAATGGAGGTTGGATTATGTTGCATAATGTAAGGTGGGGTCTCTAGGATGGAGGCTAGATAATATGAGGATGGGGTCTCTAGGTCTGAGGTTGGAATATCTTGGATAATGTGAGGAGGTGTCTCAGGGATGGGGGTTGGATAATGTGAGAAGGTGTCTCTAGGGTGGAGGTTGGATTACGTTGAATAATGTGAGGGGGTTTCTCTAGGATGGGGGTTGGGTAATGTGAGGAGGGGTCTTTTGCTCTGGCTGGGTTATATGTGGACTGGTCTCTAGGGTGTAGGTTGAATTATGTTGAATAATGTGAGGAGGTGTCTCTAGGATAGAGGTTGGATTATGTTGGATAATGTCAGGAGGGGTCTCTAGGGTGGAGGTTGAATTATGTTGAATAATGTGAGGGGGTGTCTCAGGGATGGGGGTTGGGTAATGTGAGGAGGAGTCTCTAGGGTGGAGGTTGAATTATGTTGAATAATGTGAGGGGGTTTCTCTAGGATGGGGGTTGGATAATGTGAAGGGGGTGTCTCTAGGATGGGGGTTGGGTAATGTGAGGGGGGTCTCTAAGGTGGAGGTTGAATTATGTTGGATAATGTGAGGAGGTGTCTCTAGGATGGGGGTTGGGTAATGTAAGGAGGGGTCTCTAGGATGGGGGTTGGGTAATGTGAAGGGGGTGTCTCTAGGATGGGGGTTGGGTAATGTGAAGGGGGTGTCTCTAGGATGGGGGTTGGGTAATGTGAAAGGGGTGTCTCTAGGATGGGGGTTGGGTAATGTGAGGGGGGTCTCTAGGGTGGAGGTTGAATTATGTTGGATAATGTGAGGAGGTGTCTCTAGGATGGGGGTTGGGTAATGTGAAGGGGGTGTCTCTAGGATGGGGGTTGGGTAATGTGAAGGGGGTGTCTCTAGGATGGGGGTTGGGTAATGTAAGGAGGGGTCTCTAGGTTGGGGGTTGGGTAATGTGAAAGGGGTGTCTCTAGGATGGGGGTTGGGTAATGTGAAGGGGGTGTCTCTAGGATGGGGGTTGGGTAATGTAAGGAGGGGTCTCTAGGTTGGGGGTTGGGTAATGTGAAAGGGGTGTCTCTAGGATGGGGGTTGGGTAATGTGAAGGGGGTGTCTCTAGGATGGGGGTTGGGTAATGTAAGGAGGGGTCTCTAGGACGGAGGTTGCATTATGTTGGATAATGTAAGGAGGGGTCTCTTGCTCCGGCTGGGTTATATGTGGAGGGGTCTCTAGTTCTGTGCTGTCACTCTTGCTCTCGGAGTGGAACAGATGTGGTGCTCTCTCTGTTGATTCCTATTATCCGCTCTCACATACTTCTGGCCATGATCTGGGTTTCCATAGTGAGAGGAATAATGGGGGGACCATAGTCACAAATCCCCCTGCCCGCTGCACATAATAGAAGCCGCTTCTCAATAGATGACCCGTCTGGACACCAGAGAAAGAGAGAGGCGATACTGTTACCAGAGGAGCCCACGATGTCCGAATAACTTCCTCCAAACTTCAAGTTCATTACTATTATTAATATTAGGAATACGTTTTATTTTATTTATTATCAACCCTACGAGTACGTATTCCCGCAGAGGTCCCTGTATTGTGTGGGCGATTCCGGGCTCCGGCGTCCTGTGATAAAGAAGAAGAAGAAGAAGAAGAAGAAGGATCTGCTGTTTTATTGGTCACACTTTTAATAAAATTTTACTCACAGGAGATTTTGAAGTTTTATAAAACCTGAGAAAAAGTTTTATATATATATATAAAAAATATATATATATATATATATATATAGATAAAAAAATAAAAAAATAAAAAATAAAATATATATATATATATAAGATGGAAAAGCAGATTTATATTATAATTGATGGTTTCTAAGAGAATCATCCTGCATGTATCTCTGATAATATAATATGAGGTATGTTTTGCACTGCACAAGCTTCCAATGAAGCCTTTTCTGATACAATGTCAATTGGCTGGGAAGGATTTTTTTCAGATGATTGCTGTTTTCCCCAAGAGTGGTTGGCTCCGGAGCGCCCCCTTTACTCCTCCAGAAGAGCAAACATCCATGTTCATCTGTGCATGCTTCAGGGACAAGAAAGGTACACCATCATAACTACTACCCCCAACACTGCCCCTGAAATAAGAATTATCATCACTACTACTCTCAACATTGCACCTAAAATAGGAATTATTATAATCACTACTACCCTCAACACTGCTCCTGAAATAAGAATAATTATCATCACTACTACCCCCAATACTGCCCCTTAAAAAGGAATTATCATCACTACTACCCCCAACGCTGCCCCTGAAATAAGAAGAATTATCATCACTACTACCCCCAACATTGCCCCTAAAATAGGAAGAATTATCATCACTACTACCCTCAACACTGCCCCTGAAATAGGAAGAATTATCATCACTACTACCCTCAACACTGCCCCTGAAATAATAGTTATCATCACTACTACCCCCAACACTGCCCCTGAAATAAGAAGAATAATCATCACTACTACCCCCAACATTGCCCCTAAAATAGGAATTATTATAATCACTACTACCCTCAACACTGCTCCTGAAATAAGAATAATTATCACTACTACCCCCAATACTGCCCCTTAAATAAGAATTATCATCACTACTACCCCCAACACTGCCCCTGAAATAAGAATTATCATCACTACTACCCCCAACACTGCCCCTGAAATAAAAATAATTATCATCACTACTACCCCCAACACTGCCCCTGAAATAAAAATAATTATCATCACTACTACCCCCAACACTGCCCCTGAAATAAGAAGAATTATCATCACTATTACCCCCAACATTGCCCCTAAAATAGGAATTATTATAATCACTACTACCCCCAACACTGCTCCTGAAATAAGAATAATTATCATCACTACTACCCCCAATACTGCCCCTTAAAAAGGAATTATCATCACTACTACCCCCAACGCTGCCCCTGAAATAAGAAGAATTATCATCACTACTACCCCCAACATTGCCCCTAAAATAGGAAGAATTATCATCACTACTACCCCCAACACTGCCCCTGAAATAATAGTTATCATCACTACTACCCCCAACACTGCCCCTGAAATAAGAAGAATAATCATCACTACTACCCCCAACACTGCCCCTAAAATAGGAATTATTATAATCACTACTACCCTCAACACTGCTCCTGAAATAAGAATAATTATCACTACTACCCCCAATACTGCCCCTTAAATAAGAATTATCATCACTACTACCCCCAACACTGCCCCTGAAATAAGAATTATCATCACTACTACCCCCAACACTGCCCCTGAAATAAAAAGAATTATCATCACTACTACCCCCAACACTGCCCCTAAAACAGGAATTATTATAATCACTACTACCCCCAACACTGCTCCTAAAATAATAGTTATCATCACCACTACCCCCAACACTGCCCCTGAAATAAGAAGAATTATCATCACTAAAAGTCTATGGGACTCGAACGTCAAAAATCAAAAGTGCAAATTTTAAAGGCTTATATGCAAGTTATTGTCATAAAAAGTGTTTGGGGACCCGGGTCCTACCCCAGGGGACATGTATCAATGCAAAAAAAGTTTTAAAAACAGCAGTTTTTTCGGGAGCAGTGATTTTAATAATGCTTAAAGTGAAAAAATAAAAGTTAAATATTCCGTTAAATATCGTACCTGGGGGGTGTCTATAGTATTCCTGTGAAGTGGCGCATCTTTCCCGTGCTTAGAACTGTCCCTGCACAAAATGACATTTCTTAATGAATAAAAGTCATTTAAAACTGCTTGCGGCTGTAATGTAATGTCGGGTCCCAGCAATATGGATGAAAAATATTGAGAAAAACGGCATGGGCACCCCCTACCCCCCAGACCATTACCAGGCCCTTTGGGTCTTGTATGGATATTAACCCTTTCAACACCGGGCTTTTTATACCACTTCCATACCGGGCCTTTTCTGGCACTTCTCTCCTACATGTACAAATCATCATTCTTTTGCTAGAAAATATATATGTTTTTTTAGCAGACACCCTAGGTAATAAAATTACGGTCGTTGCAACTTTTTATCTTGCACGGTATTTGCGCAATAATTTTTCAAACGCCTTTATTGGGGAAAAAAATGGTTTCATGAATAAAAAAATAACAAAACAGTAAAGTTAGCCCAATTGTTTTGTAAAATATGAAAGCTTATGTTACGCAGAGTAAATAGATACCTAACATGTCACGCTTTAAAATTGCGCACACTCATGGAATGGTGCCAAACTTTGGTACTTAAAAATCTCCATAGGCGACGCTTTGAAATTTTTTACAGGTTACCAGGTTAGAGTTACAGAGGAGGTCTAGTGCTAGAATTGTTGCACGCCCTCTAACGCATGCGGCGATACCTCACATATGTGGTTTTAACGGCGTTTACATATGTGGGCGGGACTTACATGTGCGTTCGCTTCTGAGCGCGAGCTATTGGGGACAGGGGCGTTTTAATTTTTTTTTTATTATTTATTTTTTTATTTTACTTAATTTTTTTTATTTTTACACTTTTTTTACATTTTTTTTTATCACTTTTATTCCTATTACAAGGAATGTAAACATCCCCTGTAATAGGAATGGTGTGTGACAGGTCCTCTTTATAGAGAGATGCGGGGTCAATAAGACCTCCCCTCCCCCCACATCTCTCCTCCAGGCTGGAAAGCATGAGATCGGGAAAAATAAATCACGATCTCATTCTTTCAGCCGCAATCGCGGCTTTGTTTACCTTTGGGAACCCGAGCGTGACGTCATCACATCGCGCCCGGGCCTCCGACGGTCATAGAGATGACTGGTGACCATTTGGTCACCAGTCATCTCTATGCTCGTCATGTGACCAACCACCGGTGCCGGACGATTCTTTCTCCGGGCCCCCGATGGCACAGGAGAGCCCGGAGAAGCACCGGATGGCGGCGGGAGGGGGGGATGTCCCCTCCCGCCGCCTATGAGAATAATCAAGTGGCGGAACCGCCGCTATGATCGTTCTTATGGTGTGCAGAATCGCCGGCAGAAGAGAAGGATATCTGAATGATGCCTTTAGCTGCACCCATCATTCAGATATCCCCCTACAAAGCCCAGGACGTCATATGACGTCCACCCGGAGGGAGAGAGGGTTCCTGCCGGCGTCATTTTACAATGGCCCAGTATGGATGTGGTTAAAGGGAACCCCGCACCCAAATGAAAAAAAGAAAAGGCATTGGGCCCCCAGGCCCTATATACTCTGAACAGTAGGGATGAGCTCCGAGTTCGAGTCAAACTCATGTTCGACTCAAACATTACCTGTTTGCCCGTTCGGCGAACAATTTGGGGTGTTCGCGGCAAATTCGAAAAGCCGCGGAACACCCTGTAAAAGGGAGAAATCTAAAGTGCTAATTTTAAAGGCTAATATGCAAGTTATTGTCATAAAAAGTGTTTGGGGACCCGGGTCCTGCCCCAGGGGACATGTATCAATGCAAAAAATAGTTTTAAAAACGGCCGTTTTTTTGGGAGCAGTGATTTTAATAATGCTTAAAGTGAAACAATAAGAGTGAAATATTCCTTTAAATATCGTACCTGGGGGGTGTGTATAGTATGCCTGTAAAGTAGTGCTTGTTTCTCGTGCTTAGAACAGTCTCTGCACAAAATGTAATTTCTGAAGGAAAAAAAGTAATTTAAAAGTGCTCGAGGCTGTAATGAATTGCCGGTCCCGGCAATACAGAGAAAAGTCATTGAAAGTCATTGATAAAAAAAAAAAATGCGTGGGGGTCCCCCCAAAATTCAATTACCAGGCCCTTCAGGTCTGGTATGGATATTAAGGGGAATTCTGCGGCAAAAAAAAAAAAATGGCGTGGGGTTCCCACAAAAATCCATACCAGACCCTTATCCGAGCACGCAACCTGGCAGGCCGCAGGAACGAGGACGAGAGAGCGCCCCCCCTCCTAAACCGTACCAGGCCACATGCCCTCAACATGGGGAGGATGTCCCCATGTTGATGGGGACAAGGGCCTCATCCTCTCAACCCTTGCCCGGTGCTTGTGGGGGTCTGCGGGCGGGGGGGCTTATTGGAATCTGGAAGACCCCTTTAACAAAGGGGACCCCCAGATCCCAGCCCCCCTATGTGAATTGGTAACGGGGTACATTGTACCCCTACCATTTCACAAAGAAAATGAAAAAAAATTGTAAGAAAACACACAGACACAGTAGGGATAAGTCCTTTAAAAAAAAAAAAGAGTTAAAAAAAAAAAGACTCCAGCTCTCATGTAGCTGAGGGCGGGGCCACCAGTCACGTGACCCCGTCCCCCTCTGATGCAACGCAGGTTTCCCGTTGCATCAGAGGGGGGGCGGGGTCACCCGTCACGTCACTGGGGAAGCCCGGGTTTCCCCTTGCGTCAGAGGGGGATGGGGTCACGTGACTGGGGGCCCCTCCCTCAGCTACATAAGAGCTGTCACTGGCTGAAGCCGCGTCATTCCCGGGGTGTCTCCGCTCTGGTGAAGAGAGGATCGTGTCCTGTTCCTCATCGCTGGAGCCTGGAGAGATCATCCATCGCAGGATACCGACATCGCTGGAGTGGAGATCGAGAGTGGATTACCACCGCTGGAGTCTTTTTTTTTTTATTCTTTTTTTTTTTTTAATAAAGGACTTACCGTATATACTCGAGTATAAGCCGAGATTTTCAGCCCTTTTTTTGGGGCTGAAAGTCCCCCCCTCGGCTTATACTCGAGTCATATAAATTTTACATTGTAAATATTACCTGTAAAGAAGCTGCGGCGTCCATCGTTCGAATTCCGCGGCGTCCATCGTTCAAAATTCCACGGTCTCTTCCTGTTCCTTCCTTGATAGGCGAGTCTCAGCAGACACTCTCCAACCTATCACGAACGTTCTCTCATCCTCAGTTTTCCAGCAGACGTCTGTGATTGGCGGAATACCCAACACAGTGTCTGCTGGGAAAACTAAGGATGAGAGAAGGATCGTGATAGGCGGAGAGTGTCTGCTGGGAAAACTAAGGATGAGAGAAGGATCGTGATAGGCGGAGAGTGTCTGCTGAGACTCGCCTATCAAGTAAGGAACAGGAAGAGACCGCGGAATTCGAACGATGGACGCCGCGGAATTTGAACGATGGACGCCGCAGCCGCAACTTCTTTACAGGTAATAATTACAATGTAAAAAATTCTTTTTACAGGGAAAAGTGGGGCATCGGCTTATACTCGGGTCAGTGAGGTTTCCCAGGTTTTTGGGCAACATTAGGTACCTCGACTTATACTCGAGTCGGCTTATACTCGAGTATATACGGTATCCCAACTGTGTGTTTTTTTACAATTTTTTACACTTTCTTTGTGAAATGGTAGGGGTACAATGTACCCCGTTACCAATTAACATAGAGGGAGGGCCGGGATCTGGGGGTCCCCTTTGTTCAAGGGGTCTTCCAGATTCCGATAAGCCCCCCGCCCGCAGACCCCCACAACCACCGGGCAAGGGTTGTGGGGATGAGGCCCTTGTCCCCATCAACATGGGGAGATCCTCCCCATGTTGAGGGCATGTGGCCTGGTACAGTTCAGGAGGAGGGGGGCGCTCTCTCATCCCCCCTCTTTTCCTGAGGCCTGCCAGGTTGCGTGCTCGGATAAGGGTCTGTTATGGATATTTGAGGGGAACCCCACGCCATTTTTTTTTAAATTTGCCACAGGGTTCCCCTTAATATCCATGCCAGACCTAAAGGGCCTGGTAATTGAATTTGGGAGGACCCCTACGCATTTTTATTTTTTTTATCAATGACTTTCAATGACTTTTCTCTGTATTGCTGGGACCCGCAATTCATTAATAGCCGCGAGTACTTTTAAATTACTTTTTTTCCTTCAGAAATTACATTTTGTGCAGGGACTGTTCTAAGCACGGGAAACATGCGCTACTTTACAGGCATACTATACACACCCCCCAGGTACGAAATTTAAAGGAATATTTCACTTTTATTGTTTCACTTTAAGCATTATTAAAATCACTGCTCCCGAAAAAACATCAGTCTTTAAAACTTTTTTTTGCATTGATACATGTCCCCTGGGGTAGGACCCGGGTCCCCAAACACTTTTTAGGACAATAACTTGCATATTAGCCTTTAAAATGAGCAATTTTGATTTTTCATGTTCGTGTCCCATAGACTTTAGCGTTGTTCGGATGTTCGAACAAATTTATTGCCTGTTCACATGTTCTGATGCGAACCGAACTGGGGGGTGTTCGGCTCATCCCTACTGAACAGCAGTATACAGGCGGTCCCAAAAAAGACAGGGACTGTAGGTTTGTTCTTAAGTAGAATCTGTTTGTAATTTGGAACAAGTGCATTTTTTAAGTGTAGCTCCAGCCAAAAAATCTATTTTCAAGCTTTGTGGATAACATAGGAAAGGGTTATTACCCCTGTAACATTTGTTTTGCTGTCTGTGCCCCAGTTCAGAAGATTTCACCTCACTCTCTGTCCCAATGACAATTGGATTTAGAAAATTTGGGGTTTTTATGGAAACAAGGATTGGTGATAAAGCATCAGTGGAGAGGAGACACCTTTTTCCCATATTAACTCTTACAGGAGAGAATTTCCCTTCCTAGGGGTAGATTTTCCCTCACTTCCTGTTGTTTCCCTCCATTTGTACGTAGGAGTCGTTTGTAAGTCAGATGTTTGAAAGTAGGGGACCGCCTGTATATACTATACGGCCTGCCCTATATACTCTGCAGAAAATTGGGCCTTAGGTGTTGGTGGTACCAGAACCCTGTAAGCCCTCACAGTTACTCTTGGTGGGCACTGGAACGCCCTGCTGTGAAATATTATATCAGGAATTGTAATTACACGCCCCTGTTTAACAGGGGCATAAAAATTGGGCCTTAGGCAGTGGTGGTGGTGCCACAACACTGCAGCCCCTCACAGATACTCTAGTTGAGTGCAGGAGCGAGCCCTGCTGCGAAATATTACAGCAAAAATAGTAATTACCCCCCCTGTTAAACAGGGGCAGACAAATTGGGCCTTAGCCACTGGTGGTGGTGCCCAGAAACAAAAATGTTCTTAGAAGCTATCAACATGAACATTGAGGAAGAATAGGATAGTCACTCAGCATAACAGGATAGTCACTCAGCATCAGCATAGGCAATCTTCAAGGGATGTCACATTCATAGTAAAATTAATCGGTTACATCAGCATCAGGTGCTTGGTAGCTGATGATCCAAGACTGATTCATTTTTATAAAGGTGAGCCGATCAACTAGGTCGGTGGACAGGCGCACTCTGTGATCGGTTACAAAGCCTCCAGCATCACTGAATGTGCGTTCAGATAGAACGCTGGGTGCAGGACAGGCCAGTAGCTCAATTGTATACTGTGCAAGCTCTGGCCAGTTATCCATCCTCAAGACCCAGTAACCCAGTGGATTTTCGGTTGGAAAGGTCTCCAAGTCGTATCTTGCCCCTAGGTATTACTGCACCATGTAAATCAGACGCTGGCGATGGTTGCTGGAACCGATCATACCTTGGGGCTGCGGACTAAAAAATTGTCTGAACGCATCGGTCAGATGGCCACCTTCTCCACCGCTCCTTCTGTGACTGACCGAAGCCTCAGCAACACGTTGTCCAGGACCAGGAAATTGTAACCTCCCAGTCTCTGGGAACGCGTTGCACAAACCTTTCTGCAAGGCCTCCCGGAGTTGTCTCATCCTCTGCTCCCTCTGCGTATGGCTGGATAATATCTGCAACCTTATCCTTGTAACGTGCATCAAGGAGGGTTGCCAGCCAGTACTGATCCCTCTCCTCGATCACACGAATCCGAGGGTCCTTTCGCAGGCTTTGCAGGATCAGGGAGGCCATACAGCGTAGGTTTGCTGAGGCATTCGGTCCAGAGTCCTCTGGGTCACTAAGGACGACATGATCTGCAGCCACCTCCTCCCAGCCACGTACAAGTCCATGGGTTTCTGGGGACTGAAAACGATCCCTTGAAGACTGCTGCTGATGCTGAGTGCTAGGCTCCACCTCCATGCTGACACAATCCTCATCTTCCTCCTCCTCTTCCTGTGAGATCGGCGGGCGCGCAGGAATACTGTCTGGATAATGGATAATCTCCCTCTGTTCTGCCTCAAGTGCCCTGTGCATTATTCCACACAGCGTGTGCTCCAACAGGAAGCCAAGAGGAACATTATCACTGATGCATGCACTGTCACTGCTCACCATCCTCGTGGCCTCCTCAAATGTTGACATTGATCATTAGCCACTGGCGTGGAGAAAAAAAGCCAAGCTCCCCTGACCCTGTCCTGGTGCCATACTCGCACAGGTACTCATTGATGGCCCTCTGCTGCATGTGCAGCCGCTGCAGCATTGCCAACATAGAGTTCCACCTGGTGGGCATGTCACAGATGAGGTGGTTCTTGGGCAGCTTGCATTCCTTTTGGAGGTCAGCCAGCCGAGCACTGGCATTATATGACCGGCGGAAATGCACACAGACTTTTCTGGCCTGCCTCAGGAGATCCTGTAAGCCCAGGGGTACCTGCCCAAGAACCGCTGCACCACCAAATTAAGGATGTGAGCCAAACAGGGCACATGGGTCAAGTGTCCCTGTCGGAGGGCGGAGAGGAGGTTGGTGCCATTGTCGCAAACCACCATTCCTGGCTGAATCTGGCGTGGCGTCAACCACCTCTGAGCCTGCCCCTGCAGAGCTGACAGAATCTCTGCTCCAGTGTGGCTCCTGTCCCCTAAGCAGACCAACTCAAGCACTGCATGGCATCTTTTTGCCTGAGTGCTTGCGCAGCCCCTAGAACGCCTACGGAGCACCGCTGGTTCGGAGGACAAATCTGCACAGGAAGAGGCCATGGAGGAAGAAGAAGAGGAGGGGGCGGAGGAGAGAGGTGTGGCAGAATCACCACTACCAGCATTTTGGAGGCGTGGTGGCGGAACAAGCTCCAACAATACTGCACCCTGTCCTGCATCCTTCCCAGCTGCCAGCAGAGTTACCCAGTGCACTGTGAAAGAAAGGTAACGTCCCTGTCCATGCCTGCTGGACCATGAGTCAGCGGTAATATGCACCTTACCGATGACCGCCCTGTCCAGCGAGGCCACGACATTGCCTTTTACATGCCGGTAAAGAGAGCTGGAATGGTCTTCCGAGAAAAAAAATGGCGTTTGGGAACCTGCCACTGAGGAACCGCACATTGCACAAACTCACGGAAGGGGGCCGAGTCTACCAACTGAAAAGGCAGCAGTTGAAGCGCTAGCAATTTAGCCAAGCTAGCATTCAACCGCTGGGCATGTGGATGGCTGGGAGTGAACTTCTTTCGACGGTCCAGCAGCTGGGGCAGGGAAATTTGCCTGCTAGAATCGGACGTCGGTGTACTGCTAGCAGAGTGGCCGCAAGTACTTGGCTGTGACACACCTAATTCTACACCTTCATTCCTCTCAGTGCATGTTTCAGAGAGGACTGAAGTTATAGTGGGGTTGGAGATCCCAGCTGATGCGGTGCAAGGAGAGGTCCGCTTTGTTCTTTGGTGTGGGTCTTTAAGGTAGGCTTGCCAACGAGCTGCATGGCAGGTCAACATATGTCTGATCAAGCATGTGGTGCCCAAGCGGCTGATGTTTTGGCCACGCGATATACGCTTCAGATATACTGTATGTTGCAAACAGCAACGGTGCGATCTGATGCACACGTCTCAAAAAAGGCCCACACCAAAGAACTTTTTAAAACACGCGGGGAGTCAGCAGCGCCCTTCACATGCGGAGCTCTGCGGTGTGATGCAGTCGGTTGGCTGCCCTTAAGCTGCCCCCTAGAGGGCATCCTGCCTCGTTGGAGATGTGCCTCCTCCTCCTCCTCTCTCCTATCAGGAACCCACGTGGAGTCAGTGACCTCATCATCCCCTCCCTCCTCAAAAAAGAATTATCATCACTACTACCCCCAACACTGTCCCCTGAAATATATTTTTTATTGTAAAAAGCAAACCTGCCCAAAATAGTAAAAAACATATTTATTTTATTTCAATTTGAGTTCCGTGTTTCTTGTTGTCATCAGAACTCGCCAACAAGGAACAACCTGTATTGAATTCTTCTACACCTGATAAGTACAGTGACACTGCATATGTGTGCGCTATTTGTTGTTTGTACCCGTAGTATGGCCAAGAAATTTTAGAGAGCATTTTTTTAACCACTGACACCAACAACACTGACACCGACACCGACACCAACACCGACACCAACACCGACACCAACAACACTGACACCAACACCGACACCAACAACACAGACACCAACAACACTGACACCAACAACACTGACACCAACACCGACACCAACAACACTGACACCAACAACACTGACACCAACACCGACACCAACAACACTGACACCAACAACACCGACACCAACAACACTGACACCAACACCGACACCAACAACACTGACACCAACACCAACAACACTGACACCAACACCGACACCAACAACATTGACATCAACAACACTGACACTGACACCAACACCCACACCAACAACACTGACACCAACACCGACACCAACAACACTGACACCGACACTGACACCAAAACTGACACTAATACCAACACCGACACTGACACCAGGACTGACACTAATACAGACACTGACACCAACACCAACACCAATACTGACACTAATACCGACACAGACACCAACAACACCGACACCAACAACACTGACACCAACAACACTGACACCAACAACACTGACACCAACACTGACACCAACACCCACACCAACAACACTGACACCAACCTCGACACCAACAACACCGACACCAACAACACCGACACCAACAACACTGACACCAACAACACTGACACCGACACCAACAACACTGACACCAACAACACTGACACCAACACCAATAACACTGACACCAACAACACTGACACCAACACCGACACCAACAACACTGACACCGACACTGACACCAACACCGACACCAACAACACTGACACCAACAACATTGACACCAACAACACTGACACTGACACTGACACCAACACCCACACCAACAACACTGACACCAACACCGACACCAACAACACTGACACCAACAACACTGACACCAACACCGACACCAACAACACTGACACCAACACCGACACTGACACCAACACTGACACTAATACAGACACTGACACCAACACCAACACTGACACCAATACTGACACTAATACCGACACTGACACCAACACCGACACCAACAACACTGACACCAACAACACTGACACCAACAACACTGACACCAACACTGACACCAACACCCACACCAACAACACTGACACCAACCTCGACACCTACAACACCGACACCAACAACACCGACACCAACAACACTGACACCAACAACACTGACACCGACACCAACAACACTGACACCAACAACTCTGACACCAACACCGACACCAACAACACTGACACCAACAACACTGACACCAACACCGACACCAACAACACTGACACCAACACTGACACCAACACCGACACTGACACAAATACCGACACTGACACCAACACCGACACTGACACAAATACCGACACTGACACCAACACCGACACTGACACAAATACCGACACTGACACCAACACCGACACTGACACCAACACCGACACTGACACAAATACTGACACTGACACCAACACTGACACCAACACAGACACTGACACCAATACTGACACTGACACCAATACTGAAACTGACACCAACACAGACACCAACACTGACACTAATACTGACACTAATACCGACACTGACACCAAAACCGACACTGACACCAATACTGACACTAATACCAACACCGACACTGACACCAATACTGACACTGACACCAACACTGACACTAATACTGACACTAATACCGACACTGACACCAACACCGACACCAACACTGACACTAATACTGACACTAATACCGACACTGACACCAATACTGACACTAATACCGACACCAACACTGACACCAACACTGACACTGACACCAATACTGACACTAATACCGACACCAACACTGACACTGCCAACAACACTGACACTGACACTAATACCGACACTGAAACCAACACTGACACCAATACTGACACTAATACCAACACTGACACCAAAACTGACACTAATACCGACACTGACACCAATACTGACACTGACACCAACACTGACACTGACACCAACACAGACACCAACACTGACACCAATACTGACACTAATACCGACACTGACACCAACACTGACACTGACACCAACACTGACACTGACACCAATACTGACACCAACACCAACACTGACACTAATACTGACACTAATACCGACACTGACACCGACACCAACATTGACACTAATACCGACACTGACACCAATGCTGACACTAATACCGACACCAACACTGACACCAACACCGACACTGACACCAACACTGACACTGACACCAATACTGACACTAATACCGACACCAACACTGACACTGACAACAACACTGACACTGACACTAATACCGACACTGAAACCAACACTGACACCAATACTGACACTAATACCAACACTGACACCAAAACTGACACTAATACCGACACTGACACCAATACTGACACTGACACTGACACCAACACAGACACCAACACTGACACCAATACTGACACTAATACCGACACTGACACCAACACTGACACTGACACCAACACTGACACTGACACCAATACTGACACCAACACTGACACTGACACTAATACCGACACTGACACCAACACAGACACCAACACTGACACCAATACTGACACTAATACCAACACTGACACCAAAACTGACACTAATACCGACACTGACACCAATACTGACACTGAAACCAACACTGACACTGACACCAACACTGACACTAATACGGACACTGACATCAATACTGACACTAATACCGACACTAACACTGACACTAACACCAACACCGACACTGACACCAACACCGACACTGACACCAATACTGACACTAATACCGACGCTGACACCAACACAGACACCAATACTGACACTGACACCAACACCAACACCGACACTGACACCAACACCGACACCAACACAGACACTGACACCAACACCGACACCAACACTGACACTGACACCAATACTGACACCAACACCAACACCGACACTGACACCAATACTGACACTAATACCGACACCCAGGGCCGCCATCAGAAAATTTGGGGCCCCTTACACAGCTTCAGACATGGGGCCCCCCTGGAGCAACCGGGGGAGGGGGGGGGTGCTGCCGCCGCAAATTGAGAAGTGGGGGGGCTGCCGCAAATTAAGAAGCGGGGGGGGGCACGAATTGAGAAGCAGGGCGTTTGGGTGCTGACGAACACAAAAAAAACAAAAAAAAAGAGGGAGGTTTCCATCTGGGGCCCTGGGGACCTCTGGGCCCCTCACAAAAAAATAAATAAATAAATAAAAATGTAATAAAAAAATTATAATATTTTTTTTAATAAAAAATAAATTTAAAAAAGGGAGGTTTCCATCCGAGCCTCTGGGGACCTCTGGGCCCCTTACGAAAAAAATAAAATAAAAAAAAAATAAAAATAAAAAAATAAATAAAAAAAATGTTAATAAAAAAAATAATAATAAAAAAAATTATAAAAAAAATACAAAAAAGGGGGGTTGACATTCGGGGCCCTGGGGAACTCCAGGCCCCTGGGGACCTCTGGGCCCCTTACAAAAAAAAAAAGGGGGGCATCCGGGCCCCTTACAGGGGCCCTGCCGACACCAACACTGACACTGACACCAACACTGACACTAATACCGACACTGACACCAACACAGACACCAACACTGACACCAACACTGACACTGACACCAACACAGACACCAACACTGACACCAATACTGACACTAATACCGACACTGACACCAACACTGACACTAATACCGACACTGACACCAATACTGACACTAATACCGACACTGACACTAACACCGACACTGACACAAATACCGACACTGACACCAATACTGACACTGACACAAATACTGACACTGACACGAATAGCGACACTGACACCAATACTGACACCAACACTGACACCAATACTGACAATGACACCAACACAGACACTGACACCAACACCGACACCAACACTGACACAAATACTGACACTAATACCGACACTGACACCAACACTGACACCAATACTGACACTAATACCGACACCAACACTGACACGAACACTGACACCAATACTGACACTAATACCGACACCAACACTGACACTGACACCAACACTGACACTAATACCGACACTGACACCAACACAGACACCAACACTGACACCAATACTGACACTGACACGAATACTGACACTAATACCAACTCTGACACCAAAACTGACACTAATACCGACACTGACACCAATACTGACACTGACACCAACACAAACACCAACACTGACACCAATACTGACACTAATACCGACACTGACACCAACACTGACACCAACACTGACACTGAAACCAACACCGACACCAACACCGACACTGACACCAACACTGACACTGACACTAATACCGACGCTGACACCAACACAGACACCAATACCGACACCGACACCAACACCGACACTGACACCAACACAGACACTGACACCAACACTGACACCAACACTGACACTGACACCAACACTGACACCAATACTGACACTAATACCGACACCAACACTGACACTGACACCAACACCGACACCAATACTGACACCAACACCAACACCGACACTGACACCAACACCAACACTGACACTGACACCAATACTGACACTAATACCGACACCAACACTGACACTAATACCGACACTAATACCGACACTAATACCGACACTGACACCAACACTGACACCAATACTGACACTGACACCAACACTGACACCAACACAGACACCAACACTGACACCAATACTGACACTAATACCGACACTGACACCAACACTGACACTAATACCGACACTGACACCAATACTGACACTAATACCGACACTGACACTAACACCGACACTGA
The DNA here is from genome assembly GCA_029206835.1 of Rana muscosa. Classification (NCBI taxonomy): domain Eukaryota; kingdom Metazoa; phylum Chordata; class Amphibia; order Anura; family Ranidae; genus Rana; species Rana muscosa. The sequence continues at coordinate 397,017,585 of CM055125.1, read as the reverse complement.
CACAAATACCGACACTGACACCAATACTGACACTGACACAAATACCGACACTGACACCAACACTGACAACAACACTGACACCAACACTGACACCAACACCGACACTGACACAAATACCAACACTGACACCAACACTGACACCAACACTGACACAAATACCGACACTGACACCAACACTGACACAAATACCGACACTGACACCAACACTGACACCAACACCGACACTGACACAAATACCGACACTGACACCAATACTGACACCAACACTGACACCAATACTGACACTGACACCAACACAGACACTGACACCAATACTGACACTGACACCAACACCGACACCAACACTGACACCAATACTGACACTAATACCAACACTGACACCAATACTGACACTAATACCGACACTGACACCAACACTGACACCAACACTGACACTGACACCAACACCGACACTGACACCAACACTGACACTGACACCAATACTGACACTAATACCGACACCAACACTGACACTGACACCAACACTGACACTAATACCGACACTGACACCAACACAGACACCAATACTGACACTGACACCAACACTGACACTGACACCAACACAGACACCAACACTGACACCAATACTGACACTAATACCGACACTGACACCAACACTGACACTAATACCGACACTGACACCAATACTGACACTAATACCGACACTGACACTAACACCGACACTGACACAAATACCGACACTGACACCAATACTGACACTGACACAAATACAGACACTGACACCAACACTGACACCAACACTGACACCAACACTGACACCAACACTGACACCAACACCGACACCAACACTGACACAAATACCGACACCAACACTGACACCAACACCGACACTGACACAAATACCGACACTGACACCAACACTGACACCAACACCGACACTGACACAAATACCGACACTGACACCAATACTGACACTAATACCGACACTGACACTAACACCGACACTGACACAAATACCGACACTGACACCAATACTGACACTGACACAAATACAGACACTGACACCAACACTGACACCAACACTGACACCAACACTGACACCAACACCGACACTGACACCAACACTGACACCAACACTGACACAAATACCGACACCAACACTGACACCAACACCGACACTGACACAAATACCGACACTGACACCAACACTGACACCAACACCGACACTGACACAAATACCGACACTGACACCAATACTGACACTAATACCGACACTGACACTAACACCGACACTGACACAAATACCGACACTGACACCAATACTGACACTGACACAAATACAGACACTGACACCAACACTGACACCAACACTGACACCAACACCGACACTGGCACCAACACTGACACCAACACTGACACAAATACCGACACTGACACCAACACTGACACCAACACCGACACTGACACAAATACCGACACTGACACCAACACTGACACCAACACCGACACTGACACAAATACTGACACTGACACCAACACAGACACTGACACCAATACTGACACTGACACCAACACCGACACCAACACTGACACCAATACTGACACTAATACCAACACTGACACCAACACCGACACCAATACTGACACTAATACCGACACTGACACCAACACTGACACTGACACCAACACCAACACTGACACCGACACCAACACCAACACTGACACCAACACTGACACTGACACCAATACTGACACTAATACCGACACCAACACTGACACTGACACCAACACTGACACTAATACCGACACTGACACCAACACAGACACCAACACTGACACCAATACTGGCACTGACACCAACACTGACACCAACACAGACACCAACACTGACACCAATACTGACACTAATACCAACACTGACACTAATACCGACACTGACACCAATACTGACACTAATACCGACACTGACACTAACACCGACACTGACACAAATACAGACACTGACACCAATACTGACACTGACACAAATACCGACACTGACACCAACACTGACACCAACACCGACACTGACACCAACACTGACACAAATACCGACACTGACACCAATACTGACACCAACACTGACACCAATACTGACACTGACACCAACACAGACACTGACACCAATACTGACACTGACACCAACACCGACACCAACACTGACACCAATACTGACACTAATACCAACACTGACACCAACACTGACACCAATACTGACACTAATACAGACACTGACACCAACACTGACACCAACACCGACACTGACACCAACACTGACACTGACACCAATACTGACACTAATACCGACACCAACACTGACACTGACACCAATACTGACACTAATACCAACACTGACACCACAACTGACACTAATACCGACACTGACACCAACACTGACACTGACACCAACACAGACACCAACACTGACACCAAAACTGGCACTAATACCGACACTGACACCAATACTGACACTGACACCAACACTGACACCAACACAAACACCAACACTGACACCAATACTGACACTAATACCGACACCGACACCAATACTGACACCAACACCGACACTGACACCGACACCAATATTGACACCAACACCGACACTGACACCAACACTGACACTGACACTAATACCGACACTGACACCAACACAGACACCAACACTGACACCAATACAGACACTAATACCGACACCGACACCAATACTGACACCAACACTGACACCAACACCGACACCAATACTGACACCAACACTGACACTGACACCAACACTGACACTGACACTAATACCGACAATGACACCAATACTGACACCAATACTGACACTGACACCAACACAGACATCAACACTGACACCAATACTGACACTAAAACTGACACTAACACCAACACAGACACTGACACCAATACTGACACCAATACTGACACTGACACCAACACTGACACAACACAGACACTGACACCAATACTGACACTAATACCGACACCAACACTGACACCAACACTGACACCAACACCGACACTGACACCAATACTGACACTAATACCGACACTGACACCAACACCGACACTGACACCAACACTGACACCAATACTGACACTAAAACCAACACTAACACCAACACAGACACTGACACCAATACTGACACTGACACCAACACCGACACTGACACCAACACAGACACTGACACCAATACTGACACTAATACCGACACCAACACTGACACTGACACCAACACCGACACTGACACCAACACTGACACTGACACCAATACTGACACTAATACCGACACCAACACTGACACTGACACCAACACAGACACCAACACTGACACCAATACTGACACTAATACCAACACTGACACCAAAACTGACACTAATAACAACACTGACACCAATACTGACACTGACACCAATACTGACACTAATACCGACACCAACACTGACACTGACACCAACACTGACACCAACACTGACACCAACACTGACACTAATACCGACACTGACACCAACACTGACACTGACACCAACACTGACACCAACACTGACACCGACACTGACACCAACACTGACACCAACACTGACACTGACACCAACACAGACACTGACACAGACACTGACACCAACACAGACACTGACACCAACACTGACACCAACACAGACACTGACACCAACACTGACACTGACACCAACACAGACACTGACACCAACACTGACACTGACACCAACACTGACACCGACACTGACACTGACACCAATACTGACACCAACATTGACACTAATACTGACCTGTCCTTTCTGTGTCCCTGGAAATGATCTCCGGATCTCAGACTCAGTGATCTGTCCTGTCTGTGTCCCTGGAAATAATCTCCGGATCTCAGACCCAGTGATCTGTCCTGTCTGTGTCCCTGGAAATGATCTCCGGATCTCAGACTCAGTGATCTGTCCTGTCTGTGTCCCTGGAAATGATCTCCGGATCTCAGACTCAGTGATCTGTCCTGTCTGTGTCCCTGGAAATGATCAGCGGATCTCAGACTCAGTGATCTGTCCTGTCTGTGTCCCTGGAAATGATCTCTGGATCTCAGACTCAGTGATCTGTCCTGTCTGTGTCCCTGGAAATGATCTCCGGATCTCAGACTCAGTGATCTATCCTGTCTGTGTCCCTGGAAATAATCTCCGGATCTCAGACCCAGTGATCTGTCCTGTCTGTGTCCCTGGAAATGATCTCCGGATCTCAGACTCAGTGATCTGTCCTGTCTGTGTCCCTGGAAATGATCTCCGGATCTCAGACTCAGTGATCTGTCCTGTCTGTGTCCCTGGAAATGATCAGCGGATCTCAGACTCAGTGATCTGTCCTGTCTGTGTCCCTGGAAATGATCTCTGGATCTCAGACTCAGTGATCTGTCCTGTCTGTGTCCCTGGAAATGATCTCCGGATCTCAGACTCAGTGATCTATCCTGTCTGTGTCCCTGGAAATGATCTTTGGATCTCAGACTCAGTGATCTGTCCTGTCTGTGTCCCTGGAAATGATCTCCGGATCTCAGACTCAGTGATCTATCCTGTCTGTGTCCCTGGAAATGATCTCCGGATCTCAGACTCAGTGATCTGTCCTGTCTGTGTCCCTGGAAATGATCAGCGGATCTCAGACTCAGTGATCTATCCTGTCTGTGTCCCTGGAAATTATCTCTGGATCTCAGACTCAGTGATCTGTCCGGTCTGTGTCCCTGGAAATGATCTCCCGATCTCAGACTCAGTGATCTATCCTGTCTGTGTCCCTGGAAATGATCTCCGGATCTCAGACTCAGTGATCTGTCCTGTCTGTGTCCCTGGAAATGATCAGCGGATCTCAGACTCAGTGATCTGTCCTGTCTGTGTCCCTGGAAATGATCTCTGGAACTCAGACTCAGTGATCTGTCCTGTCTGTGTCCCTGGAAATGATCTCCGGATCTCAGACTCAGTGATCTATCCTGTCTGTGTCCCTGGAAATGATCAGCGGATCTCAGACTCAGTGATCTGTCCTGTCTGTGTCCCTGGAAATGATCAGCGGATCTCAGACTCAGTGATTTGTCCTGTCTGTGTCCCTGGAAATGATCAGCGGATCTCAGACTCAGTGATCTATCCTGTCTGTGTCCCTGGAAATAATCTCCGGATCTCAGACTCAGTGATCTATCCTGTCTGTGTCCCTGGAAATAATCTCCGGATCTCAGACTCAGTGATCTGTCCTGTCTGTGTCCCTGGAAATGATCTCCGGATCTCAGACTCAGTGATCTGTCCTGTCTGTGTCCCTGGAAATGATCTCCGGATCTCAGACTCAGTGATCTATCCTGTCTGTGTCCCTGGAAATGATCTCCGGATCTCAGACTCAGTGATCTATCCTGTCTGTGTCCCTGGAAATGATCAGCGGATCTCAGACTCAGTGATCTGTCCTGTCTGTGTCCCTGGAAATTATCAGCGGATCTCAGACTCAGTGATCTGTCCTGTCTGTGTCCCTGGAAATGATCTCCGGATCTCAGACTCAGCGATCTGTCCTGTCTGTGTCCCTGGAAATAATCTCCGGATCTCAGACTCAGTGATCTGTCCTGTCTGTGTCCCTGGAAATGATCTCCGGATCTCAGACTCAGTGATCTGTCCTGTCTGTGTCCCTGGAAATTATCTCTGGATTTCAGACTCAGTGATCTATCCTGTCTGTGTCCCCGGAAATGATCAGCGGATCTCAGACTCAGTGATCTGTCCTGTCTGTGTCCCTGGAAATGATCTCCGGATCTCAGACTCAGTGATCTATCCTGTCTGTGTCCCTGGAAATGATCTCCGGATCTCAGACTCAGTGATCTGTCCTGTCTGTGTCCCTGGAAATGATCTCCGGATCTCAGACTCAGTGATCTATCCTGTCTGTGTCCCTGGAAATGATCTCCGGATCTCAGACTCAGTGATCTATCCTTTCTGTGTCCCTGGAAATGATCAGCGGATCTCAGACTCAGTGATCTATCCTGTCTGTGTCCCTGGAAATAATCTCCGGATCTCAGACTCAGTGATCTATCCTGTCTGTGTCCCTGGAAATGATCAGCGGATCTCAGACTCAGTGATCTATCCTGTCTGTGTCCCTGGAAATGATCTCCGGATCTCAGACTCAGTGATCTGTCCTGTCTGTGTCCCTGGAAATGATCAGCGGATCTCAGACTCAGTGATCTATCCTGTCTGTGTCCCTGGAAATGATCTCCGGATCTCAGACTCAGTGATCTGTCCTGTCTGTGTCCCTGGAAATGATCAGCGGATCTCAGACTCAGTGATCTGTCCTGTCTGTGTCCCTGGAAATGATCTCCGGATCTCAGACTCAGTGATCTATCCTGTCTGTGTCCCTGGAAATGATCAGCGGATCTCAGACTCAGTGATCTATCCTGTCTGTGTCCCTGGAAATGATCAGCGGATCTCAGACTCAGTGATCTGTCCTGTCTGTGTCCCTGGAAATGATCTCCGGATCTCAGACTCAGTGATCTGTCCTGTCTGTGTCCCTGGAAATGATCAGTGGATCTCAGACTCAGTGATCTGTCCTGTCTGTGTCCCTGGAAATGATCAGCGGATCTCAGACTCAGTGATCTGTCCTGTCTGTGTCCCTGGAAATTATCAGCGGATCTCAGACTCAGTGATCTGTCCTGTCTGTGTCCCTGGAAATGATCAGTGGATCTCAGACTCAGTGATCTGTCCTGTCTGTGTCCCTGGAAATGATCAGCGGATCTCAGACTCAGTGATCTGTCCTGTCTGTGTCCCTGGAAATTATCAGCGGATCTCAGACTCAGTGATCTGTCCTGTCTGTGTCCCTGGAAATGATCTCCGGATCTCAGACTCAGTGATCTGTCCTGTCTGTGTCCCTGGAAATGATCAGTGGATCTCAGACTCAGTGATCTGTCCTGTCTGTGTCCCTGGAAATGATCAGCGGATCTCAGACTCAGTGATCTGTCCTGTCTGTGTCCCTGGAAATTATCAGCGGATCTCAGACTCAGTGATCTGTCCTGTCTGTGTCCCTGGAAATTATCAGCGGATCTCAGACTCAGTGATCTGTCCTGTCTGTGTCCCTGGAAATGATCTCCGGATCTCAGACTCACTGATCTGTCCTGTCTGTGTCCCTGGATATGATCAGCGGATCTCAGACTCAGTGATCTGTCCTGTCTGTGTCCCTGGAAATGATCTCCTGATCTCAGACTCAGTGATCTATCCTGTCTGTGTCCCTGGAAATGATCTCCGGATCTCAGACTCAGTGATCTATCCTTTCTGTGTCCCTGGAAATGATCTCCGGATCTCAGACTCAGTGATCTGTCCTGTCTGTGTCCCTGGAAATAATCTCCGGATCTCAGACTCAGTGATCTATCCTGTCTGTGTCCCTGGAAATGATCTCCGGATCTCAGACTCAGTGATCTATCCTGTCTGTGTCCCTGGAAATGATCTCCGGATCTCAGACTCAGTGATCTATCCTTTCTGTGTCCCTGGAAATGATCAGCGGATCTCAGACTCAGTGATCTATCCTTTCTGTGTCCCTGGAAATGATCTCCGGATCTCAGACTCAGTGATCTATCCTGTCTGTGTCCCTGGAAATAATCTCCGGATCTCAGACTCAGTGATCTATCCTGTCTGTGTCCCTGGAAATGATCAGCGGATCTCAGACTCAGCGATCTGTCCTGTCTGTGTCCCTGGAAATTATCTCTGGATCTCAGACTCAGTGATCTGTCCTGTCTGTGTCCCTGGAAATGATCTCCGGATCTCAGACTCAGTGATCTATCCTGTCTGTGTCCCTGGAAATGATCTCCGGATCTCAGACTCAGTGATCTATCCTGTCTGTGTCCCTGGAAATGATCTCCGGATCTCAGACTCAGTGATCTGTCCTGTCTGTGTCCCTGGAAATGATCTCCGGATCTCAGACTCAGTGATCTATCCTGTCTGTGTCCCTGGAAATGATCTCCGGATCTCAGACTCAGTGATCTGTCCTGTCTGTGTCCCTGGAAATGATCAGCGGATCTCAGACTCAGTGATCTATCCTGTCTGTGTCCCCGGAAATGATCAGCGGATCTCAGACTCAGTGATCTGTCCTGTCTGTGTCCCTGGAAATGATCTCCGGATCTCAGACTCAGTGATCTATCCTGTCTGTGTCCCTGGAAATGATCTCCGGATCTCAGACTCAGTGATCTATCCTGTCTGTGTCCCTGGAAATGATCTCCGGATCTCAGACTCAGTGATCTATCCTGTCTGTGTCCCTGGAAATGATCTCCGGATCTCAGACTCAGTGATCTGTCCTGTCTGTGTCCCTGGAAATGATCTCCGGATCTCAGACTCAGTGATCTATCCTGTCTGTGTCCCTGGAAATGATCAGCGGATCTCAGACTCAGTGATCTATCCTGTCTGTGTCCCTGGAAATGATCAGTGGATCTCAGACTCAGTGATCTGTCCTGTCTGTGTCCCTGGAAATGATCTCCGGATCTCAGACTCAGTGATCTGTCCTGTCTGTGTCCCTGGAAATGATCAGCGGATCTCAGACTCAGTGATCTGTCCTGTCTGTGTCCCTGGAAATGATCTCCGGATCTCAGACTCAGTGATCTGTCCTGTCTGTGTCCCTGGAAATGATCAGCGGATCTCAGACTCAGTGATCTGTCCTGTCTGTGTCCCTGGAAATTATCAGCGGATCTCAGACTCAGTGATCTGTCCTGTCTGTGTCCCTGGAAATGATCAGCGGATCTCAGACTCAGTGATCTGTCCTGTCTGTGTCCCTGGAAATTATCAGCGGATCTCAGACTCAGTGATCTGTCCTGTCTGTGTCCCTGGAAATGATCAGCGGATCTCAGACTCAGTGATCTGTCCTGTCTGTGTCCCTGGAAATTATCAGCGGATCTCAGACTCAGTGATCTATCCTGTCTGTGTCCCTGGAAATAATCTCCGGATCTCAGACTCAGTGATCTGTCCTGTCTGTGTCCCTGGAAATGATCTCCTGATCTCAGACTCAGTGATCTATCCTGTCTGTGTCCCTGGAAATGATCTCCGGATCTCAGACTCAGTGATCTATCCTTTCTGTGTCCCTGGAAATGATCTCCGGATCTCAGACTCAGTGATCTGTCCTGTCTGTGTCCCTGGAAATGATCAGCGGATCTCAGACTCAGTGATCTATCCTGTCTGTGTCCCTGGAAATAATCTCCGGATCTCAGACTCAGTGATCTATCCTGTCTGTGTCCCTGGAAATGATCTCCGGATCTCAGACTCAGTGATCTATCCTGTCTGTGTCCCTGGAAATGATCTCCGGATCTCAGACTCAGTGATCTGTCCTGTCTGTGTCCCTGGAAATGATCAGCGGATCTCAGACTCAGCGATCTGTCCTGTCTGTGTCCCTGGAAATAATCTCTGGATCTCAGACTCAGTGATCTATCCTGTCTGTGTCCCTGGAAATAATCTCCGGATCTCAGACTCAGTGATCTATCCTGTCTGTGTCCCTGGAAATGATCTCCGGATCTCAGACTCAGTGATCTATCCTGTCTGTGTCCCTGGAAATGATCTCCGGATCTCAGACTCAGTGATCTGTCCTGTCTGTGTCCCTGGAAATGATCAGCGGATCTCAGACTCAGCGATCTGTCCTGTCTGTGTCCCTGGAAATTATCTCTGGATCTCAGACTCAGTGATCTGTCCGGTCTGTGTCCCTGGAAATTATCTCTGGATCTCAGACTCAGTGATCTGTCCTGTCTGTGTCCCTGGAAATGATCAGCGGATCTCAGACTCAGTGATCTATCCTGTCTGTGTCCCTGGAAATAATCTCCGGATCTCAGACTCAGTGATCTATCCTGTCTGTGTCCCTGGAAATGATCTCCTGATCTCAGACTCAGTGATCTGTCCTGTCTGTGTCCCTGGAAATGATCTCCGGATCTCAGACTCAGTGATCTGTCCTGTCTGTGTCCCTGGAAATGATCTCCGGATCTCAGACTCAGTGATCTGTCCTGTCTGTGTCCCCGGAAATGATCTCCTGATCTCAGACTCAGTGATCTATCCTGTCTGTGTCCCCGGAAATGATCTCCGGATCTCAGACTCAGTGATCTGTCCTGTCTGTGTCCCCGGAAATGATCTCCGGATCTCAGACTCAGTGATCTATCCTGTCTGTGTCCCTGGAAATAATCTCCGGATCTCAGACTCAGTGATCTGTCCTGTCTGTGTCCCTGGAAATAATCTCCGGATCTCAGACTCAGTGATCTGTCCTGTCTGTGTCCCTGGAAATGATCTCCGGATCTCAGACTCAGTGATCTATCCTGTCTGTGTCCCTGGAAATGATCAGCGGATCTCAGACTCAGTGATCTATCCTGTCTGTGTCCCTGGAAATGATCAGCGGATCTCAGACTCAGTGATCTGTCCTGTCTGTGTCCCTGGAAATAATCTCCGGATCTCAGACTCAGTGATCTATCCTGTCTGTGTCCCTGGAAATAATCTCCGGATCTCAGACTCAGTGATCTGTCCTGTCTGTGTCCCTGGAAATAATCTCCGGATCTCAGACTCAGTGATCTATCCTGTCTGTGTCCCTGGAAATAATCTCCGGATCTCAGACTCAGTGATCTGTCCTGTCTGTGTCCCTGGAAATGATCAGCGGATCTCAGACTCAGTGATCTATCCTGTCTGTGTCCCTGGAAATAATCTCCGGATCTCAGACTCAGTGATCTGTCCTGTCTGTGTCCCTGGAAATGATCTCCGGATCTCAGACTCAGTGATCTGTCCTGTCTGTGTCCCTGGAAATGATCTCCGGATCTCAGACTCAGTGATCTATCCTGTCTGTGTCCCTGGAAATGATCAGCGGATCTCAGACTCAGTGATCTGTCCTGTCTGTGTCCCTGGAAATGATCAGCGGATCTCAGACTCAGTGATCTGTCCTGTCTGTGTCCCTGGAAATAATCTCCGGATCTCAGACTCAGTGATCTATCCTGTCTGTGTCCCTGGAAATAATCTCCGGATCTCAGACTCAGTGATCTGTCCTGTCTGTGTCCCTGGAAATGATCAGCGGATCTCAGACTCAGTGATCTATCCTGTCTGTGTCCCTGGAAATAATCTCCGGATCTCAGACTCAGTGATCTGTCCTGTCTGTGTCCCTGGAAATGATCTCCGGATCTCAGACTCAGTGATCTATCCTGTCTGTGTCCCTGGAAATGATCAGCGGATCTCAGACTCAGTGATCTATCCTGTCTGTGTCCCTGGAAATAATCTCCGGATCTCAGACTCAGTGATCTATCCTGTCTGTGTCCCTGGAAATAATCTCCGGATCTCAGACTCAGTGATCTGTCCTGTCTGTGTCCCTGGAAATAATCTCCGGATCTCAGACTCAGTGATCTATCCTGTCTGTGTCCCTGGAAATAATCTCCGGATCTCAGACTCAGTGATCTGTCCTGTCTGTGTCCCTGGAAATAATCTCCGGATCTCAGACTCAGTGATCTATCCTGTCTGTGTCCCTGGAAATAATCTCCGGATCTCAGACTCAGTGATCTGTCCTGTCTGTGTCCCTGGAAATAATCTCCGGATCTCAGACTCAGTGATCTATCCTGTCTGTGTCCCTGGAAATAATCTCCGGATCTCAGACTCAGTGATCTGTCCTGTCTGTGTCCCTGGAAATAATCTCCGGATCTCAGACTCAGTGATCTATCCTGTCTGTGTCCCTGGAAATGATCTCCGGATCTCAGACTCAGTGATCTATCCTGTCTGTGTCCCTGGAAATGATCTCCGGATCTCAGACTCAGCGATCTGTCCTGTCTGTGTCCCTGGAAATGATCAGCGGATCTCAGACTCAGTGATCTATCCTGTCTGTGTCCCTGGAAATAATCTCCGGATCTCAGACTCAGTGATCTATCCTGTCTGTGTCCCTGGAAATAATCTCCGGATCTCAGACTCAGTGATCTGTCCTGTCTGTGTCCCTGGAAATGATCAGCGGATCTCAGACTCAGTGATCTATCCTGTCTGTGTCCCTGGAAATGATCTTTGGATCTCAGACTCAGTGATCTATCCTGTCTGTGTCCCTGGAAATGATCTCCGGATCTCAGACTCAGTGATCTGTCCTGTCTGTGTCCCTGGAAATGATCAGCGGATCTCAGACTCAGTGATCTATCCTGTCTGTGTCCCTGGAAATGATCTTTGGATCTCAGACTCAGTGATTTGTCCTGTCTGTGTCCCTGGAAATGATCAGCGGATCTCAGACTCAGTGATCTGTCCTGTCTGTGTCCCTGGAAATAATCTCCGGATCTCAGACTCAGTGATCTATCCTGTCTGTGTCCCTGGAAATGATCAGCAGATCTCAGACTCAGTGATCTGTCCTGTCTGTGTCCCTGGAAATGATCTCCGGATCTCAGACTCAGTGATCTATCCTGTCAGTAGCTCACATAGAGGTGGTAGGGGGTTGATGCTGTGACATTGTGAGGCCGTGTCCCTGGGGCTGTCACTCCAGGTAAAGGACGATGGCGGGGGGGGGGGGGGGGGTGCTGGAAGTTCGACAATCCGGACACAACGAGTGCCTGCACTGCAACATGCAAAACACGCCTGTCAGAGCCGAGCGCTGTCATGGGGCCCTTCCATGCTGAAGCAGAAAATATAAAATGCAGATCAGGAAATTACAGTGCCTACCTATTCATTCATATACCAAAGCATAGCAATCAGAGTTTACTATGCTTCAGTGAAGAATGGACACATGAGCGATCGGTACCAAAAAAAGGGAGGGGCTGGTAAATATGACTTATTTACAGAAAACTCATCACCCCCGTACCCTCCATCCTGAAACATCCCCCTGTGTGGCGGCAGCAGCTGGGGGGAGAGGAGGGAACTTACCTGGTACTGGACGGCCAGCTGTACTGCACTTATCGGGCGCCCCTATGCAGACTCCTAAAGGAAAGATGCAATCAATTTCAACTTTTCTCTTTGTTTTTTTTTGTTTTTTCCTATTTATATAATGCAGAGATTTCCTCTACAGAAAACACCAAACAATTCACAGATATGGCAGCAAGCACACTTTAGCGCTCCGTGAACATTTACAAAAAGAGAAAATTGTGGAAAGGGTGATGCCGCGTACACACGATCATTTTTCCCGTCGGGAAAAATTTCATTTTTTTTTTAACAAGAAAAACGAGCGTGTGTGGGCTTTTTGTCATTTTTCCCGATGGGAAAAACGTCATTAATCACGACGAGAAAAATTAGAACATGCTCTAATTTTTCTCGTCGTGATTCCCGTCATTTTTTTCCGCGGCAGTTTTCCCATAGGGAAACACTGCCGGGGGAGCCTACACACGGTCGTTTTTCTCGACCAAGAAAAAAAATGTCGGGAAAAACAGCCGTGTAGGGAACCAAGCCGTTCCCTCGTTTTTCCCGTCGATTTTCTCGACGGTGTTTTCACCGTCGAGAAAATCGATCGTGTGTATGCGGCATAAGGGGTCATTATGGGGTACTGGAAAGGGGTAGGGGTCATTATTGGGTACTGGAAAGGGGTAGGGGTCATTATGGGGTAATGGAAAGGGGTAGGGGTCATTATGGGGTAATGGAAAGGGGTAGGGGCTATTATGGGGTAGTAGAAAGGGGTAGGGGTCATTATGGGGTAGTGGAAAGGGGTAGGTGCCATTATGGGGTAATGGAAAGGGGTAGGGGTCATTATGGGGTAGTGGAAAGGGGTAGGGGCTATTATGGGGTAATGGAAAGGGGTAGGGGCTATTATGGGGTAATGGAAAGGGGTAGGGGTCATTATGGGGTAGTGGAAAGGGGTAGGGGCCATTATGGGGTAATGGAAAGGGGTAGGGGCCATTATGGGGTAGTAGAAAGGGGTAGGGGTCATTATGGGGTAGTGGAAAGGGGTAGGGGTCATTATGGGGTAGTGGAAAGGGGTAGGGGCCATGATGGGGTAATGGAAAGGGGTAGGGGCTATTATGGGGTAATGGAAAGGGGTAGGGGTCATTATGGGGTAGTGGAAAGGGGTAGGGGTCATTATGGGGTAATGGAAAGGGGTAGGGGCTATTATGGGGTAGTGGAAAGGGGTAGGGGCCATTAAGGGGTAATGGAAAGGGGTAGGGGCTTTTATGGGGTAATGGAAAGGGGTAGGGGTCATTATGGGGTAGTGGAAAGGGGTAGGGGCCATTATGGGGTAGTGGAAAGGGGTAGAGGTCATTATTGGGTACTGGAAAGGGGTAGGTGCCATTATGGGGTAATGGAAAGGGGTAGGGGTCATTATGGGGTAGTGGAAAGGGGTAGGGGTCATTATTGGGTACTGGAAAGGGGTAGGTGCCAATTAGGGGGTAATGGAAAGGGGTAGGGGTCATTATGGGGTAGTGGAAAGGGGTAGGGGCTATTATGGGGTAATAGAAAGGGGTAGGGGCTATTACGGGGTATTGGAAAGGGGTAGGGGTCATTATGGGGTAGTGGAAAGGGGTAGGGGCCATTATGGGGTAATGGAAAGGGGTAGGAGCCATTATGGGGTAATGGAAAGGGGTAGGGGCCATTATGGGGTAGTGGAAAGGGGTAGGGGTCATTATGGGGTAGTGGAAAGGGGTAGGGGCCATGATGGGGTAATGGAAAGGGGTAGGGGTCATTATGGGGTAATGGAAAGGGGTAGGGGCCATTATGGGGTAATGGAAAGGGGTAGGGGCTATTATGGGTTAATGGAAAGGGGTAGGGGTCATTATGGGGTAGTGGAAAGGGGTAGGGGTCATTATGGGGTAATGGAAAGGGATAGGGGCCATTATGGGGTAATGGAAAGGGGTAGGGGCTATTATGGGGTAATGGAAAGGTGTAGGGGTCATTATGGGGTACTGGAAAGGGGTAGGGGCCATTATGGGGTAGTAGAAAGGGGTAGGGGTCATTATGGGGTAGTGGACAGGGGTAGGGGCCATTATGGGGTAAAGGAAAGGGGTTATTATGGGTTAGTGGAAAGGGGTAGGGGCCAATATGGGGCAAGATGCGTCGGTGTGCCCCTAAGAATGACTGGCACCACCGCAACACGACACAAAACATGTTGTAGTAACGTGTCTTCCCCCGGCCCCAATGACTTACTAATTATACTATGTACATGATAAACATAATATAATGTTCTGCTTTTTATATATTATTTATTATTATTATTTATTTATATATACTGTATATCCATCGATGAGAACAAGTGGCAGAGTCTGGTGCCTCCTGTGATCGTCATATTATTGGGGCCCCACATTGCACAGATGAGAAATTGTATTATCCGTAATAATTCTTCCTCCAGGATACAATGTAACAATCTGTGTAGAGGGATCCTTGTAGTGCACATCCCAGCCACAAGGGGGTGCCAGCGAGTGCTGCTCTGGTAAAGAAACCTGAACTAAGGAATACAGAGCCCCCTGATCTAGAAATGTTCATTGCCTGGCTGTCTCCGGCCTCTATACTTGAAGTCAGTGGCTGAGAAGATAGTGAAGCCACTGAAACAGCAGCCAGGGGACGGGCATTTCACAGCATAATCTGGCAAGGGCAGACGTGTTTTTTTTCAGTACAGGTTTCTGCTCTACATTATATAATTACCCCGCTGACCACTATATATATATCTGTGTATTTGATACAGAAATGTTGCATTATTTTTATTATTGATCGCTATAGATAAGGTTTAAAAATTTGCACCTTTGTTCTTCTCCATCCTGTGTGGAAAGGGGTTGTGGGAAGAATGGCGTAAGTTGAAAGTGGGAGGAGACAATACTAGGTAAGGCAAAAGAGGGAGAAAACAATTGGGGGTTGTGGCAAAGTGATGTGGGCAGTATGGGGTAGTGGAAAGGGGTAGGGGCTGTTATGGGGTAATGGAAAGGTGTAGGGGCCATTATGGGGTAGAGGCCAATATGGGGTAGTGGAAGGGGGGGGGAAGGGGTAGTGGAAAGATGGGGGATATGGTATAATGGAAAGGTGTAGGGGCCATTATGTAGTGGGGGCCAATATGGGGTAGTGGAAAGGGGTAGGGGCTGTTATGGGGTAATGGAAAGGTGTAGGGGCCATTATGGGGTAGAGGCCAATATGGGGTAGTGGAAGGGGGGGGGGAAATATGTGGTAGTGGAAAGAGGGGGGATATGGTGTAATGGAAAGGTGTAGGGGCCATTATGTAGTGGGGGACAATATGGGGTAGTGGAAAGGGGTAGGGATCATTATGGGGTAGTGAAAAGGGGAGGGGCCATTATGGGGTAGCGGAAAGGGGTAGGGGCCAATATGAGGTAGTGGAAAGGGGTAGGGGATAATATGGGGTAGTGGAAAGGGATAGGGGCCATTATGGGGTAGTGGAAAGGGGGGGGCAATATGGGGTAATGGAAAGGTATAGGAGCCATTATGTAGTGGGGGCCAATATGGGGTAGTGGAAAGGAGTAGGGGCCATTATGGGGTAGTGGAAAGGGGTAGGGGATAATATGGGGTAGTGGAAAAGGTTAGGGGCCATTATGGGGTAGTGGAAAGGGGTAGGGGATAATATGAGGTAGTGGAAAGGGGTAGGGGCCATTATGGGGTAGTGGAAAGGGGGGCAACATGGGGTAATGGAAAGGTGTAGGGGCCATTATGTAGTGGGGGCCAATATGGGGTAGTGGAAAGGGGTAGGGGTCATTATGGGGTAGTGGAAAGGGGTAAGGGACATTATGAGGTAGTGAGAAAGGGAGGGGAACTTAAGGGGTAGTGAGTAGGAGTAGGGGCCATTATGGGGTAGTGGAAAGAGGTAGGGGCCAATATGGGGTAGTGGAAAGGGGGGGCAATATGGGGTAGTGGAAAGGGAGGGGGCATTATGTAGTGGGGGCCAATATGGGGTAGTGGAAAGGGATAGGGGCCATTATGGGGTAGTGGAAGGGGGTAGGGGCCATTATGGGGTAGTGGAAAGGGGTAGGGGCCAATATGGGGTAGTGGAAAGGGGTAGAAGGCCATTATGGGGTAGTGGAACGGGGTAGAGGCTGTAATGGGGTAATGGAAAGGTGAAGGAGCCATTATGTAGTGGGGGCCAATATGGGGTAGTGGAAAGGGGTAGGGGCCATTATGGGGTAGTGAAAAGGGGTACAGGATAATATGGGGTAGTGGAAAGGGGTAGGGGTCATTATGTAGTGGGGGCCAATATGGGGTAGTGGAAAGGGGTAGGGGTCATTATGAGGTAGTGAGAAAGGGAGGGGCCCTTAAGGGGTAGTGAGTAGGAGTAGGGGCCATTATGGAGTAGTGGAAAGAGGTAGGGGCCAATATGGGGTAGTGGAAAGGGGGGGCAATAAGGGGTAGTGGAAAGGGGTAGGGGCCATTATGGGGTAGTGGAAAGGGGGGCAATATGGGGTAGTGGAAAGGGAGGGGACATTATGTAGTGGGGTCCAATATGGGGTAGTGGAAAGAGATCGGGGCCATTATGGGGTAGTGGAAAGGGGTAGGGGCCAATATGGGGTAGTGGAAAGTGGTAGGGGATAATATGGGGTAGTGGAAAGGGGTAGAGGCTGTAATGGGGTAATGGAAAGGTGTAGGAGCCATTATGTAGTGGGGGCCAATATGGGGTAGTGGAAAGGGGTAGGGGCCATTATGGGGTAGTGAAAAGGGGTAGGGGATAATATGGGGTAGTGGACAGGGGTAGGGGATAATATGGGGTAGTGGACAGGTGTAGGGGTCATTATGTAGTGGGGGCCAATATGGGGTAGTGGAAAGGGGTAGGGGTCATTATGAGGTAGTGAGAAAGGGAGGGGCCCTTAAGGGGTAGTGAGTAGGAGTAGGGGCCATTATGGGGTAGTGGAAAGAGGTAGGGGCCAATATGGGGTAGTGGAAAGGGGGGGCAATATGGGGTAGTGGAAAGGGGTAGGGGCCATTATGGGGTAGTGGAAAGGGGGGCCAATATGGGGTAGTGGAAACGGATCGGGGCCACTATGGGGTAGTGGAAAGGGGAAGGGGCCATTATGGGGTAGTGGAAAGGGATCGGGGCCATTATGGGGTAGTGGAAAGGGGAAGGGGCCATTATGGGGTAGTGGAAAGGGGAAGGGGCCATTATGGGGTAGTGGAAAGGGGGGCCAATATGGGGTAGTGGAAACGGATCGGGGTCATTATGGGGTAGTGGAAAGGGGAAGGGGCCATTATGGGGTAGTGGAACGGGGTAGAGGCTGTTATGGGATAATGGAAAGGTGTAGGAGCCATTATGTGGTAGGGGCCAATATATGGTAGTGGAAAGGGGTAGCCCCCCCCCCTAGCCTGTGATTGGACATTGAAAGGAGAAGCAGCAGGCTAATGCAATTATCGCTCTCTCACTTTGCTCTCTCCTCAGGATAGCACATGAGCACTGCAGCACAACTGATAGGCCCCATGTGCTGCTTTTTCTTCCCCCACTCTGAGCTCTGCTGTACCGGGTTAAATGGAGGTACTTACACTAGATGCATTTACAAACAACGATTTTATAATGTATTAATGATTACCAAGCTGCATTGATTTGTGTCATTTATTTCTGCCGGCAGTTCAGCATAAAAAAATAAAAAAATGAGTTTGTTTTGAAGGCAACTTGTTTATAATGTATGATAAGAAGGAGATAATGAAGTGGACCTATCAGTGTGCTGCACCTGCATTTTCACTGTCCAATCACAGGCTAGGGGCGGGAAGGTGACCTAGCTGCACGACTTAACAACAATAGAGAAAAGTCACCGACCTGACCGTACTGTGTGGCAGAGCTGTGTACATTTTGAGACTAATGACCTCATCTGCAGGATCCGTAAGAGCTGCTGGTTGATCTTTGCAGAGATGATCTAGGAGGCTTCTGTCTGATGTTCCTCAAAGAATGTCCAGGATGCTGGAGAGTCCCCATTAGGGGCCCATTCACATTGCAGTAAGGCGTGCATGGAAAGCCAAGTGTGACGCACTCTTTCCTCTGCTGGTGACCCCTCTAGTGATATAAAGATCTATATAGAGGAATCAGGACCTCCTTCCTCCTGCTGGTGACCCCTCTAGTGATATAAAGATCTATATAGAGGAGTCAGGACCCCCTTCCTCCTGCTGGTGACCCCTCTAGTGATCTATATAGAGGAATCAGGACCTCCTTCCTCCTGCTGGTGACCCCTCTAGTGATATAAAGATCTATATAGAGGAATCAGGACCTCCTTCCCCCTGATGAAGACCCCTCTAGTGATATAAAGATCTATATAGAGGAATCGGGACCTCCTTCCTCCTGCTGGTGACCCCTCTAGTGATATAAAGATCTATATAGAGGAGTCAGGACCCCCTTCCTCCTGCTGGTGACCCCTCTAGTGATATAAAGATCTATATAGAGGAATCAGGACCTCCTTCCTCCTGCTGGTGACCCCTCTAGTGATATAAAGATCTATATAGAGAAATCAGGACCCCCTTCCTCCTGCTGGTGACCCCTCTAGTGATATAAAGATCTATATAGAGGAGTCAGGACCCCCTTCCTCCTGCTGGTGACCCCTCTAGTGATCTATATAGAGGAATCAGGACCTCCTTCCTCCTGCTGGTGACCCCTCTAGTGATATAAAGATCTATATAGAGGAATCAGGACCTCCTTCCTCCTGCTGGTGACCCCTCTAGTGATATAAAGATCTATATAGAGGAATCTGGACCTCCTTCCTCCTGATGAAGACACCTCTAGTGATATAAAGATCTATATAGAGGAATCAGGACCTCCTCCCTCCCCCTGGTGACCCCTCTAGTGATATAAAGATCTATATGGAGGAATCAGGACCTCCTTCCTCCCCCTGGTGACCCATCTAGTGATATAAAGATCTATATAGAGGAATCAGGACCTCCTTCCTCCTGATGAAGACCCCTCTAGTGATATAAAGATCTATATAGAGGAATCAGGACCTCCTTCCTTCTTCTGGTGACCCCTCTAGTGATATAAAGATCTATATAGAGGATTTAGGACCTCCTTCCCCCTGATGAAGACCCCTCTAGTGATATAAAGATCTATAAAGAGGAATCAGGACCTCCTTCCTCCTGCTGGAGACCCCTCTAGTGATATAAAGATCTATATAGAGGAATCAGGACCTCATTCCTGCTGCTGGTGATCCCTCTAGTTATATAAAGATCTATATAGAGGAATCAGGACCTCCTTCCCCCTGATGAAGACCCCTCTAGTGATATGAAGATCTATATAGAGGAATCAGGACCTCATTCCTCCTGCTGGTGACCCCTCTAGTGATATAAAGATCTATATAGAGGAATCAGGACCTCCTTCCTTCCCCTGGTGATCCCTCTAGTGATGAAAAGATCTATATAGAGGAATCAGGACCTCCTTCCTTCCCCTGGTGATCCCTCTAGTGATGAAAAGATCTATATAGAGGAATCAGGACCTCCTTCTTCCTGCTGGTGACCCCTCTAGTGATATAAAGATCTGTATAGAGGAATCAGGGCCTCCTTCCTCCTGCTGGTGATCCCTCTAGTGAAATAAAGATCTATATAGAGGAATTGGGACCTCCTTCCTCCTGATGAAGACCCCTCTAGTGATATAAAGATCTATATAGAGGAATCAGGACCTCCTTCCTCCTGCTGGTGATCCCTCTAGTGATATAAAGATCTATATAGAGGAATCAGGACCTCCTTCCTCCTGATGATGACCCCTCTTGTGATATAAAGATCTATATAGAGGAATC
Source organism: Rana muscosa (assembly GCA_029206835.1). Lineage (NCBI taxonomy): Eukaryota > Metazoa > Chordata > Amphibia > Anura > Ranidae > Rana > Rana muscosa. The sequence goes on along the minus strand of CM055125.1, from coordinate 396,996,973 downwards.
AGGACCTCCTTCCTCCTGATGATGACCCCTCTTGTGATATAAAGATCTATATAGAGGAATCAGGACCTCCTTCCTCCTGCTGGTGACCCCTCTAGTGATATAAAGATCTATATAGAGGAATCAGGACCTCCTTCCTCCTGCTGGTGACCCCTCTAGTGATATAAAGATCTATATAGAGGAATCAGGACCTCCTTCCTCCTGCTGGTGATCCCTCTAGTGATATAAAGATCTATATAGAGGAATCAGGACCTCCTTCCTCCTGCTGGTCATTCTCTGTACATAAATATGTCCTATGTGTAAATGTATGTGATGTCCAGGGACTGGAGAGGTGTTGGCTCTATATACGAGTGATATATATATATATATATGCACACACACACACACCCACGCAGTGAATTCTGCCTCTTCCCCTCCACTCTCGCTTGCATTTGATCATTCCGTCGAGTCCCTCAGCTGAGCCAATCTCTTTTCAAGCCGGGATAAAAAGAGAGGAACTTCAAAGCCGGTTCAGGTAATTAAGAGCTGAGGGGAATATAATTTAAACCATGGGCCTTGCTTTGCACCCAGGTCCGCCTTTCACAGGCAGCCGGTAAGGGAGCCACAATTCCCTGCTGCCTCCAAATCTGCTTCCTCTTCTCGCACTGCGCTGCCCCCCCAGCCCCCCCCAGCCCTCGCATCTGCATTTCAAACAGCCAGTCTCTGGCATTAATTATTAATTAGCCTGCAGTCACCCCAGAGGATTGTCGTTCCCGGCTGCACATACTTATTATTGACCTCTATCGCAGTTTGGCTGCCGGGAGCCCCCACCAGAATGTTTAATAATTTCCTTTCCCGAGTTATAATTTTCACAGAGAAGAAGTGATGGCGGCGCCGCAACCAGATAACCTTTTCCTGCCAGCCACAGATACGGGGGGCTCAGCCCTCCGCGGACAGGGGGCCTGGCAGGTGATTGTCGGGATGGGGGGGTAGGGGGGGCACCGGGCGCTAATCCTGACATGGACACATCGAGCGGAGAGTGGACACCTGAGCCCGGCCAATCACCTGGGAGCGACGTTATCCCAGCTGCTGCATTAATTACAGTGAACCTGTCAGGTTGCTTTTAAAACGGTGTCGGCCCTGAGACTAGGGTTGCCACCTGGCTGGCATTTTACCAGTCTGGCCAAAGAAATGGGGACTTCTTGCCAATGCTACTAATGGGCAAGAGATCATAAGGGCCGTTATATGTTCCCAGAAATGGTGGAGACCAGTGGCAGCTGGTACTCAAACATTTTTGGGGGGGCACAAACAAACTCAAAGATTCTGAAAAATACTGAAAACAATATATCAAATGCAGCCACTGTGCCCATCAAATGCCGCCATTGTGCCCATCAATTGCAGCCACTGTGCCCATCAAATGCCGCCACTGTGCCCCATCAAATCAATTGCAGCCACTGTGCCCATCAAATGCAGCCACTGTGCCCATCAATTGCAGCCACTGTGCCCATCAAATGCAGCCACTGTGCCATCTATTGCAGCCACTGTGCCCCATCAAATCAATTGCAGCCACTGTGCTCATCAAATGCAGCAACTGTGCCCATCAAATGCAGCCACTGTGCCCATTAATTGCAGCCACTGTGCCCATCAAATGCAGCCACTGTGCCCATCAATTGCAGCCACTGTGCCCATCCAATGCAGCCACTGTGCCATCAAATGCAGCCACTGTGCCCATCAAATCAATTGCAGCCACTGTGCCCATCAATTGCAGCCACTGTGCCCATTAATTGCTGCCACTGTGCCCAACAAATGCAGCCACTGTGCCCATCAAACGCAGCCACTGTGCCCATCAATTGCAGCCACTGTGCCCATCAAATGCAGCCACTGTGCCATCTATTGCAGCCACTGTGCCCCATCAAATCAATTGCAGCCACTGTGCCCATCAATTGCTGCCACTGTGCCCAACAAATGCAGCCACTGTGCCCATCAAACGCAGCCACTGTGCCCATCAATTGCAGCCACTGTGCCCATCAAATGCAGCCACTGTGCCATCTATTGCAGCCACTGTGCCCCATCAAATCAATTGCAGCCACTGTGCTCATCAAATGCAGCAAATGTTCCCATCAAATGCAGCCATTGTGCCCATTAATTGCAGCCACTGTGCCCATCAAATGCAGCCACTGTGCCCATCAATTGCAGCCACTGTGCCCATCCAATGCAGCCACTGTGCCATCAAATGCAGCCACTGTGCCCATTAAATCAATTGCAGCCACTGTTCCCATCAATTGCAGCCACTGTGCCCATCAATTGCAGCCACTGTGCCCATCAATTGCTGCCACTGTGCCCATCAAATGCAGCCACTGCGCCCATCAAAAGCAGCCACTGTGCCCATTAATTTCAGCCACTGTGCCCATCAAATGCAGCCACTGTGCCCACCAAACGCAGCCACTGTGCCCATTAATTGCAGCCACTGTGCCCATCAAATGCCACCATCGTGCCCAAAAAAGGTCACCATTGTGCCCTATCAGATGCAGCCTCTGTGACCCCACCTGCCCGCTGTCGGACTGGCACTTACCCCATCTTGGTGGCGGGTCAGGCAGCGGCGAGCTGTGTCCTCCGTGTGTCTCTTCTTGCTTCCTCCTAGGCGTCCAATAGCAGTGCCTGTCCTTTCAGCCAATCAGGTGACGGGTATCAGACCCGCGCTACCTGAGTGGCAGAAAGGCGGTTCAGTGTTAGAAAAGCGAATATTCATTTGCTTTTCTAACACACCTGGGTGGGCTTCAGACGCAACGCTTTGCGCTCCGAGACCACCTTACTTTGAAGCCTCTGGCTCTAATCAGGTGCTTAAAAAAAGAAAACACCCCCCCCCCCGCCGCTGTAATTCAGGTGCCTAAAAGGGGCCGGACACCTGAATAGGGGGTGGCGGCGGCGGCCATTGATTTATGCAATACATGAATTTATCTATTGGTGAAAGAGGGGGGTGGCTGGAGAGAGGGGGCGGCGCCCGTGCGCCCCTAATGGACGGGTCACCCCCCCCTGGTGGTAACTGTCACCCCAATTCTGCCCTAACCAACGGGGCTTATTCATAAGAAGCAGAGAAAGTTCACTGAGCTTAGTGAGAGCGTTCGCTCAAATCCTCCAATCATGTGAAAGCAGTTTTTGTGATTTTTTTGCAGCACTGGGGTCCTTCCAATCCCAACCAGGATGCCGCCTGCATGGAGTTTGTATGTTCTCCCCGTGTCGCCGTCCCCGGGTTTCTTCCCACACTACAAAGACACGCTGCCGGCTTCATTCGCAGTGGTCTGAGATTGGTGACGGGAGAAAGTGAACACGCCCACCCAGAGGATGAGGGGGGGGGGGCATTGCTCTAAGAGGGTCATTTCACATTGTGGCTCTTAGATCTACAGGACAAACCCTACAGGGGGAGGGGGAGGGGTGGGGAGTTACTAGTTCAGGGGACAGAAAACTAAAACTACATTAAACAGTTCAGCCCCCCCCCTCCCCCCCTACAGAGCAATTCTTACATTTCTACTATTAGTCTGTTTATTCAGCACTAATGTTGTCATTATTTGAAGCGTACTAATCCAAAAACAAACAATGTTACTTTATATCTCTCTATCTCCTGTCTGATCAATGTTTATAAACAATGTTACTTTGTATCTCTCTATCTCCTGTCTGATCAATGTTTATAAACAATGTTACTTTGTATCTCTCTATCTCCCGTCTGATCAATGTTTATAAACAATGTTACTTTATATCTCTCTATCTCCCATCTGAACAATGTATATAAACAATGTTACATTGTATCTCTCCATATCCTGTCTGATCAATGTTTATAAACAATGTTACTTTGTATCTCTCTATCTCCTGTCTGATCAATGTTTACAAACAATGTTACTTTGTATCTCTCTATCTCTTTTCTGTACAATGTTTATAAACAATGTTACTTTATATCTCTCTATCTCCCATCTGATCAATGTTTATAAACAATGTTACTTTGTATCTCTCTATCTCCCGTCTGATCAATGTTTATAAACAATGTTACTTTGTATCTCTCTATCTCCTGTCTGATCAATGTTTATAAACAATGTTACTTTGTATCTCTCTATCTCCTGTCCGATCAATGTTTATAAACAATGTTACTTTGTATCTCTCTATCTCCTGTCTGATCAATGTTCATAAACAATGTTACTTTGTATCTCTCTATCTCCTGTCTGATCAATGTTTATAAACAATGTTACTTTGTATCTCTCTATCTCCTGTCTGATCAATGTTTATAAACAATGTTACTTTGTATCTCTCTATCTCCTGTCTGATCATTGTTTATAAACAATGTTACTTTGTATCTCTCTATCTCCTGTCTGATCAATGTTTATAAACAATGTTACTTTGTATCTCTCTATCTCCTGTCTGATCAATGTTCATAAACAATGTTACTTTGTATCTCTCTATCTCCTGTCTGATCAATGTTTATAAACAATGTTACTTTGTATCTCTCTATCTCCTGTCTGATCAATGTTTATAAACAATGTTACTTTGTATCTCTCTATTTCCTGTCTGATCATTGTTTATAAACAATGTTACTTTGTATCTCTCTATCTCCTGTCTGATCAATGTTTATAAACAATGTTACTTTGTATCTCTCTATCTCCTGTCTGATCAATGTTCATAAACAATGTTACTTTGTATCTCTCTATCTCCTGTCTGATCAATGTTTATAAACAATGTTACTTTGTATCTCTCTATCTCCTGTCTGATCAATGTTTATAAACAATGTTACTTTGTATCTCTCTATCTCCTGTCTGATCATTGTTTATAAACAATGTTACTTTGTATCTCTCTATCTCCTGTCTGATCAATGTTTATAAACAATGTTACTTTGTATCTCTCTATCTCCTGTCTGATCAATGTTCATAAACAATGTTACTTTGTATCTCTCTATCTCCTGTCTGATCAATGTTTATAAACAATGTTACTTTGTATCTCTCTATCTCCTGTCTGATCAATGTTTATAAACAATGTTACTTTGTATCTCTCTATTTCCTGTCTGATCAATGTTTATAAACAATGTTACTTTGTATCTCTGTATCTCCAGTCTGAACAATGTTTATAAACAATGTTACTTTGTATCTCTCTATTTCCTGTCTGATCAATGTTTATAAACAATGTTACTTTGTATCTCTGTATCTCCAGTCTGAACAATGTTTATAAACAATGTTACTTTGTATCTCTCTATCTCCTGTCTGATCAATGTTTATAAACAGCAGCGGGGGGGGGGGGGGGGAGGGGAGGGGTGCTGTATACTTCTAGACGTTTTTTTGTGTAGCACATTCTATGGCTGCAGCTGGTTAAAGCGGAGCTCCGCCGGAAAGAAAAATATTAAAAGCCAGCAGCTACAGCTACAGCAGCTGCTGGCTTTTAATATTTGGACACTTACCTGTCCTGGGGTCCAGCGACGTCCACAGCAGAGGACGAGCGACCGCTCGTCACTCTGCTGCTCCCTCCGCCATCCTCGCTGAGGGAACCAGGAAGTGAAGCCCTGCGGCTTCATGCCCGGTTCCCTACAGCGCATGCGCGAGTCGCGCTGCGCCGTTCTGATTGGTGCTCCTGTGTTCTGGGAGCCGAGTGTCTCCCAGAACACTACGGGAAGTCTGGGGGAAGTGACGTGTCTCCCGCAGATTTCCCGGAGAGAGGACTCCTGGATGTGGGTGAAAATACCCGTCTTAGAGGTATCTTCACCCCCCTCCCCCCTGAAAGGTGTCAATTGTGACACCGGAGGGGGGGAGGGTTCCGATGAGAGGAACTTTTAATTTAGGGTGGAGCTCCACTTTAATAAAATAACAAAAGTGGAATTTGCTTCTTAGAGGAGATCTGAATAATAATAATAAAAATAAATCTGAATAATGTGTTTTAGTGAATTGAAAGTCAAACCTTTTCTCGAAGTTTTGGATAACATTGAGATTTCTTTTCTCTGGTCATCTTCGTCTCCAGGACAGGAAGACCCCTTTCACACGGAGGGTCCCCCTGTCAGTTTTTTAGGTGGACCTGAACGGATCCTCCATGTAGCCCTCCTAGGGAGCCACGGATGTCAGCGGTGACATGTCCGCCGACATCCGACCCGCTCCGATCCGCCAAAGTGTGACGGAGGAAAACCCTATTTTTCCTTCCGCCTGCGGAGCGGATCGGATGAACACGGACTCTACGGTCCGTCGTCATCCGATTCCCCATAGGGGAGAGCGGCGCTCTGACAGGGCGGTCCCTGCACAGTGTGTGGGGACCACCCTGTCATCTGCCGGCTCAGCGGGGATCAACGGAGCGATCCCCGCTGAGCAAGCGGAGCTTCACGGGGCGGAGCTTCACGGATCCATCCCGTGTGAAAGGGGCCCTAAGTGATGGAATTCCAAACAGTTGTCACCAGAACAGGAGATGAGGATAAATCTTCCAATGGGGGACACCCTTACTAGTGACAACTGTCTAAAGCCGGCCAGAGGCGGTTTGAATCTCAGCCAGTTCAGCCGGGACCAGCCGAGATTTGAACCATGTGTGGGGCCGGCTGGATGTACCCAAGTTGATCGATCGACTGGGTATAACCGGCCTGTCGGATTTTTTCATGCAATCATTGCCAACAGTTATAGCGGCTAGAAATAATCACTGTGTGTTCTCCGGGGGGGGGGGGGGGGGGGGGGGGGCAATGGAGATGATTTTCTAAAGGCAAATAGATTGTGTACTTTGTAAAGTGCAGTTCCTCCAGAGCTTAGTAAATGAGGGGAAGCTCTGCTGACTTCCATCATCCAATCATGTGCCAGCAAAAATGCAGTTATTAACACCATAACCCCCTTTCCCCCCCCCCCCCACACCATATTCCCCTCCCCCCACACCATAATCCCCCCCCACCATAATCCCCCCACACCATTATACCCCCCCACACCATAATCCCCCCCACCATAACCCCCTTTCCCCCCCCACACCATAATCCCCTCCCCCCACACCATAATCCCCCCACACCATTATACCCCCCCACACCATAATCCCCTCCCCCCCCACACCATAATCCCCCCCACCATAATCCCCCCACACCATTATACCCCCCCACACCATAATCCCCCCTCCCCCACACACCATAATCCCCCCTCCCCCCCACACCATAATCCCCTCCCCCACACCATAATCCCCCCACCATAATCCCCCCACACCATTATACCCCCCCACACCATAATCCCCCCTCCCCCACACACCATAATCCCCCCCCACACCATAATCCCCCCTCCCCCCACACCATAATCCCCCCTCCACCAAATGGTTTGGACCAGTGCACAAAGCAAGATCCATAAAGACATGGAGGAGTGAGTTTGGGGTGGAGGAACTTGACTGACCTGCACAGAGTCCTGAACTCAACCTCATAGAACACCTTTGGAATGAATTAGAGCAGAGACTGCGAGCCAGGCCTTCTCGTCCAACATCAGTGCCTAACCTCACAAATGCGCTTCTGGAAGAATGGTCAAACATTCCCATAGACACCCTCCTAAACCTTGTGGACGGCCTTCCCAGAAGAGGTGAAGCTGTTATAGCTGCAAAGGGCGGGGCCAACTCAATATTGAACCCTCCGGACTAAGACTGGGATGTCATTAAAGTTCATGTGTGTGGAAAGGCAGGCGTCCCAATACTTTTGGTAATATAGTGTATGATATATAGCAATAATAATTAATAATAATATCACTGTAAAATTGTTAATAATTAATATTATATTATTATTATTATTATTATATTATAATATTATTATTATTTATAATTTATTTAAGAAAATGTAATAATAAAAATGAATAACAGGACAGTTTAATATACATTGTAAAGCGCTGCGCAAACTGTTGGCACCATATAAATCCTGTAAAATAATAATATTAATAAATGTAATATATATATAAATATTTCAAATTGTGTGTGTAAAGGCAGGTGTCCCAATACTTTTGGTGACATATATATATATATTATATAAGACATGGGGCAGACTCAATGGGTTCTTTTTTCTACTATCGCTCTTCTATGTTTCCCACGTTGTGTTCTTATTGGGTTATTTTTAAAATGATTTGGTGTTTGTAGCTTTAGATCCGCAGTTTCAATAATTTTATGTTGTTTGTTTCCTATCACTGATGAAGGGGCTTTGAGCCCCGAAACATGTTGGCTTTTTTTTGTTCTTCTTTTTGTGAATTTTTTTTTTCTTGTTTTTTTTTTTTACAGGACTCATTCATGTCTTGTGGCACTTTTATCCTTGTCCCTCTGGGACATCCCAGTTGGCAAAGAGCTCCCCCTTCGGCTGCATTCACACCTGAGCGTCTTTGAGCATTTTTCCAGCGTTTTTTTTTCACACGTTTTTATATGCGTTTTTTTTTACGCATTTGTATGCAGCGTTTTTGGGCTTTGGCATTTTTTTTTTATTAGCCAATAGAGAAAACTATTATCTGTTGCATCTTTTGTTGCTCGGTATTTCCGCTTTTTTTTAGCTTTTCCATTAGCTTTTATTTCTTTTTTTATTATTATTCATTTATTATAATGTTTTTTCATTAGGGTAAGGGGTTGGGGTTAGGATTAGGAGTTGGGGTTAGGGTTATTTATTATTATTTTATTCATTTTTATTTTTATTTTATTTATTATACGAATAACAATAAATGAATAAATAAATGTAAAGTAAATACACAAATAGATAAAAATCATAAATTAAAAAAAATAAAATAAATGAATACTAAGTAAAAAGCAATAAATAATTAACCCTTAACTTTAACCCTTACCTGGGGTTAGGGTTATTATTATTATTTTATTTTATTTATTATTTTATGAATAATAATAATTGAATAAATAAATGTAAAATAAATACACAAATAAAAATCATAAATAAAAAATAAACAAATTCAATAAATTAATACTAACAATAAATAAATAATTAACCCTTAACTTTAACCCTTACCCCTTAAAAAAATTAAATAGGAGTTGGGGCAACCCTTAACCCTTACCCCTTAAAAAAAATAGGAGTTCGGGTTAGGGTTATTATTATTATTTTATTTTGTTTATTATTTTATGAATACAAATAAATGAATAAATAAATGTAAAATAAATACACAAATAAAAATCATAATTAAAAAAAAACAATAAATTAATACTAACAATAAATACATAATTAACCCTTATCTTTAACCCTTACCCCTTAAAAAAATAAAATAGGAGTTGGGGTTAGGGTTATTATTATTATTATTTTTTTTTATTATTTTATGAATAATAACAAAAGAATAAATAAATCTAAAGTAAATACACAAATAAATAAAAATCATAAATAAATAAAAAAAATCAATAAATGAATAATAAGTAACAATAAAAAAAATAACCCCTAACTTTAACCCTTACCCCTGAAAAAAATAAAATAGGAGTTGGGGTAACCCTTAACCCTTACCCCTTAAACAAAAATAGGAGTTGGGGTTAGGGTTATTATTATTATTTTATTTTGTTTATTATTTTATTAATACAAATACATGAATAAATAAATGTAAAATAAATACACAAATAACAATCATAAATAAAAAATAAACAAATTCAATAAATTAATACTAACAATAAATAAATAATTAACCCTCAACATTAACCCTTACCCCTTAAAAAATAAAATAGTTAAGGTTATTATTATTATTATTATTATTATTATTATTTTATTTTATTTATTATTTTATGAATAATAACAAAAGAATAAATAAATCTCAAGTAAATACACAAATAAATAAAAATCATAAATAAATAAAACAAAATCAATAAATGAATACTAAGTAAAAATAAACAAATAATTAACCCTTATCTTTAACCCTTACCCCTTAAAAAATAGGAGTTGGGGTTAGGGTTATTATTATTATTTTGTTGTATTTATTATTTTATGAATAATAACAAAAGAAAGAATAAATAAATCTAAAGTAAATACACAAATAAATAAAAATCATAAATAAATAACAAAAAATCAATAAATGAATACTAAGTAACAATAAAAAATAACCCTTAACTTTAACCCTTACCCCTGAAAAAAAAATAGGAGTTGGGGTTAGGGTTATTATTATTATTTTATTTATTATTTTATTAACAATAACAAATGAATACATAAATGTATTATTTATTATAATGTTTTTTCATTAGGGTAAGGGGTTGGAGTTCAGTTTAGGTTAGGATTAGGAGTTGGGGCCAGGGTTATTTATTATTATTTTATTTATATTTTTATTTTATTTTATGTATTATTATATGAATAATAATAAATGAATAAATAAATATAAAGTAAATACACAAATAAATAAAAATCATAAATAGATAAAAAATGCAATAAATGAATACTAAGTAAAAATAAATAAATAATAAACCCTTATCTTTAACCCTTACCCCTTAAAAAAAATAGGAGTTTGGGTTAGGGTTATTATTATTATTTTATTGTATTTATTATTTTATGAATAATAACAAAAGAATAAATAAATCTAAAGTAGATACACAAATAAATAAAAATCATAAATAAATAAAAAAAATCAATAAATGAATACTAAGTAACAATAAAAAAATAACACTTAACTTTAACCCTTACCCCTGAAAAAAATAAAATAGGAGTTGGGGTTATGGTTATTATTATTATTTTATTTATTATTTTATGAATAATAACAAAAGAATAAATAAATCTAAAGTAAATACACAAATAAATAAAAATCATAAATCAATAAAAAAAAACAATACATGAATACTAAGTAACAATAAAAAAAATAACCCTTAACTTTAACCCTTACCCCTGAAAAAAAAATAGGAGTTGGGGTTAGGGTTATTATTATTATTTTGTTTTATTTATTATTTTATGAATAATAACAAATTAATAAATAAATGTAAAATAAATACACAAATAAATGAAAATAATAAAAAAATAAAATAATTAATACTAACAATAAATAAATAATTAACCCTTACCCCTTAAAAAAATAACTAAGCACCCTAACCCTAACACAAAATAAATTATTATTATTAATATTATTATTAGTAATAATTAATTTTTTTGTTCGAGTCTGGGTGTTTAGTGTTATTTTATTATTATTATTATTATTATTATTATTAATAATGCCAATACTAATAATAATAATGTATTTAAGATTTTTTAAGGTTAATTATTATTTATTAATGTATTATTACATATTATTCATTTATTTTACTTACTTATGATGATTTTTAGTTATTTGTGTATTTTTTTTAAAATGTATTTATTCATATATTATTACTATTTTATTTTTTACTTTTTTTTTTCATTTGAGTAGAAAATTACGCTAAAACACGTGAACGGCGCGTTTTCATTTATTTCTATGGGAATATAAACGCGCCAAAAACGCCCAAATCTGCCCGATTCGAGGGACACAAAAAGCTCCAGAACTTGTTTGAGCTTCAGGCGATTGGCTTCAGGCGATTTGGAGTGGAGATGTGAACCGTCTCCATAGAGAAGCATTGACTTTTTTCTCCTCCAACGTTTTTGAGCTTCAAGCTACAAAATACTCAGGTGTGAATGGGGCCCTACAGTTGGACCCCTTTCTGTTTGTTTTTTTCGGGGTCCATCACTCCCCCAACACATATCCTGCTGAAAGGATAAGGCAGAGAAAGGATTTTTTTCCCCGGGATAAATGATTAGCTTTCTCTCAGCATATTTATTTTTTTCCCTTTTTTATCTTTTTTTTTATTTATTTTTTTTTTTTTTTTATTATACTCGTTGTTTTGCAAAAGGAAACAGAAAATCCCCAAAAATTCCGAAACTTTTCTCTAATAAAATCCTCTTTTTTTATTTCAGGTTTGAGTCACCGCCAGCCCCGAGGACGTCGATCTGGAGGATGGAGTAATTTGCTGTGAAGTCTGTGCTGCTTATGGAGGAACTTTTTTATTTATAATTTTTTTTTAAAAATAATAATACAATTGTGAAATTCCAATTTGATTTAAAAAAATAAAAAATCTAAATAAATAAATAAATAAATAAAGTCCTTACAAACAACAAAAAAAAAATCTAAATAAATAAAATCTTTACAAACCCAAAAAAATATAAAAAATCCTCTTCTGTTATTTTAATTTTGAGTCACCGCCAGCCCTGAGGACGTTGAAATAAATAAATAAATAAAATCCGTACAAACAAAAAATAAATAATAATAATAATACAATTGTGAAATTCCAATTTGATTATTAAAACATTTTTTTTAAAAATCCTTACAAACAAAAACAAATCCTCTTCTGTTATTTTAGGTTTGAGTCACCGCCAGCTCTGAGGACGTCGATCTGGAGGATGGAGTAATACAACAAAGTCTGTGCTGCTTATGGAGGAACTTTTTTATTTATTAAAAAAAAAAAAATCCTAAATTTACAATTTGTTAAGAAAAAAGATTTCAAAGATTTTAGAGGATTTTATTAGTGATCCTTACCTGCTTCTGTTCTGTAGATAGAGAGGAAGGCATTCCCATTACAGTTGCTAATACTGCGTAGTCTGTGCTGCTTATGGAGAAACTTTTTTATTTATAAAAAAACAATACAAAAATAATACAATTGTGAAATTACAATTTGATTAAAAAAAAACTAATAAATAAATAAAATAAAATCCTCTTTTGTTATTTTGGGTTTGAGTCACCGCCAACCCTGAGGATGTCGATCTGAAGGATGGAGTAATAACAAATAAATCGTAAATTTCCAATTTGATAAAAAAAAATAATAATAAAAAAAATAAATAAAATCCTTACAAACAAAAAAAAAAAAAATGAAATCCTCTTCTGTTATTTTGGGTTTGAGTCACCGCCAACCCTGAGGACGTCGATCTGGAGGATGGAGTAATACAAAGAAGTCTGTGCTGCTTATGGAGGAACTTTTTTATTTATTAAAAAAAAAAAAAAAAACGTAAATTTCCAATTTGATAAAAAAAAATAAAAATCCTTACAAACAAATTAAAAAAAAAATAATTAAATCCTCATCTGTTATTTTGGGTTTGAGTCACTGCCAACCCTGAGGACAATGATCTGGAGGATGGAGTAATACAAAGAAGTCTGTGCTGCTTAGGGAAAAACGTTTTTATTTATTAAAAAAAAAAAAAAAATCGTAAATTTCCAATTTGTTAAGAAAGAAAAAAGTAACACCACCCTCCCGGGAACTGATTAAGATTTAAAAGATTTTAGAGGATTTTATTAGTGATCCTTACCTGCTTCTGTTCTGTAGATAGAGACAGGTTTGCCATGCCATTACAGTAGCTAATACATCGTAGTCTGTGCTGCTTATGGAGAAACTTTTTTATTTATAAAAAAAAAAAAAATAATACAATTGTGAAATTCCAAATTGATAAAAAAAAAACAAAAAAAAAATCCTTACGAACAAAATAAAAAAAAAACAAAAAAAAAAAATCCTCTTCTGTTATTTTGGGTTTGAGTCACCGCCAACCCTGAGGACGTCGATCTGGAGGATGGAGTAATACAAAGAAGTCTGTGCTGCTTATGGAGGAACTTTTTTATTTATAAAAAAAAAAAAAAAATCGTAAATTTCCAATTTGATAAAAAAAAAAAAAAAAAAAAAATCCTTACAAACAAAAAAAAAAAATGAAATCCTCTTCTGTTATTTTGGGTTTGAGTCACCGCCAACCCTGAGGACGTCGATCTGGAGGATGGAGTAATACAAAGAAGTCTGTGCTGCTTATGGAGGAACTTTTTTATTTATTAAAAAAAAAAAAAAAAACGTAAATTTCCAATTTGATAAAAATAAAAAAAAAATCCTTACAAACAAATTAAAAAAAAAAAAATTAAATCCTCATCTGTTATTTTGGGTTTGAGTCACCGCCAACCCTGAGGACATTGATCTGGAGGATGGAGTAATACAAAGAAGTCTGTGCTGCTTAGGGAAAAACGTTTTTATTTATAAAAAAAAAAAAAAAATCGTAAATTTCCAATTTGTTAAGAAAGAAAAAAGTAACACCACCCTCCCGGGAACTGATTAAGATTTAAAAGATTTTAGAGGATTTTATTAGTGATCCTTACCTGCTTCTGTTCTGTAGATAGAGACAGGTTTGCCATGCCATTACAGTAGCTAATACAGCGTAGTCTGTGCTGCTTATGGAGAAACTTTTTTATTTATTAAAAAAAAAAATAAAAAAATAATACAATTGTGAAATTCCAAATTGATAAAAAAAAAAAAACAAAAAAAAAAATCCTTACGAACAAAATAAAAAAAAAACAAAAAAAAAATCCTCTTCTGTTATTTTGGGTTTGAGTCACCGCCAACCCTGAGGACGTCGATCTGGAGGATGGAGTAATGCAAAGAAGTCTGTGCTGCTTATGGAGGAACTTTTTTATTTATTAAAAAAAAAAAAAAAACGTAAATTTCCAATTTGATAAAAAAAAAAAAAATCCTTACAAACAAATTTAAAAAAAAAATAATTAAATCCTCATCTGTTATTTTGGGTTTGAGTCACTGCCAACCCTGAGGACATTGATCTGGAGGATGGAGTAATACAAAGAAGTCTGTGCTGCTTAGGGAAAAACGTTTTTATTTATAAAAAAAAAAAAAAAATCGTAAATTTCCAATTTGTTAAGAAAGAAAAAAGTAACACCACCCTCCCGGGAACTGATTAAGATTTAAAAGATTTTAGAGGATTTTATTAGTGATCCTTACCTGCTTCTGTTCTGTAGATAGAGACAGGTTTGCCATGCCATTACAGTAGCTAATACATCGTAGTCTGTGCTGCTTATGGAGAAACTTTTTTATTTATAAAAAAAAAAATAATACAATTGTGAAATTCCAAATTGATAAAAAAAAACAAAAAAAAAATCCTTACGAACAAAATAAAAAAAAAAAAAAAAAAAAATCCTCTTCTGTTATTTTGGGTTTGAGTCAGCGCCAACCCTGAGGACGTCGATCTGGAGGATGGAGTAATACAAAGAAGTCTGTGCTGCTTATGGAGGAAATTTTTTATTTATAAAAAAAAAAAAAAAATCGTAAATTTCCAATTTGATAAAAAAAAAAAAAAAAAAAAATAAAATCCTTACAAACAAAAAAAAAAAATGAAATCCTCTTCTGTTATTTTGGGTTTGAGTCACCGCCAACCCTGAGGACGTCGATCTGGAGGATGGAGTAATACAAAGAAGTCTGTGCTGCTTATGGAGGAACTTTTTTATTTATTAAAAAAAAAAAAAAAAAACGTAAATTTCCAATTTGATAAAAAAAAAAAAAAAAAAATACTTACAAACAAATTAAAAAAATAATAATTAAATCCTCATCTGTTATTTTGGGTTTGAGTCACCGCCAACCCTGAGGACATTGATCTGGAGGATGGAGTAATACAAAGAAGTCTGTGCTGCTTAGGGAAAAACGTTTTTATTTATAAAAAAAAAAAAAAAATCGTAAATTTCCAATTTGTTAAGAAAGAAAAAAGTAACACCACCCTCCCGGGAACTGATTAAGATTTAAAAGATTTTAGAGGATTTTATTAGTGATCCTTACCTGCTTCTGTTCTGTAGATAGAGACAGGTTTGCCATGCCATTACAGTAGCTAATACAGCGTAGTCTGTGCTGCTTATGGAGAAACTTTTTTATTTATTAAAAAAAAAATAAAAAAATAATACAATTGTGAAATTCCAAATTGATAAAAAAAAAAAACAAAAAAAAAAATCCTTACGAACAAAATAAAAAAAAAACAAAAAAAAAAATCCTCTTCTGTTATTTTGGGTTTGAGTCACCGCCAACCCTGAGGACGTCGATCTGGAGGATGGAGTAATACAAAGAAGTCTGTGCTGCTTATGGAGGAACTTTTTTATTTATTAAAAAAAAAAAAAAAAACGTAAATTTCCAATTTGATAAAAAAAAAAAAAAATCCTTACAAACAAATTTAAAAAAAAAATAATTAAATCCTCATCTGTTATTTTGGGTTTGAGTCACTGCCAACCCTGAGGACATTGATCTGGAGGATGGAGTAATACAAAGAAGTCTGTGCTGCTTAGGGAAAAACGTTTTTATTTATAAAAAAAAAAAAAAAATCGTAAATTTCCAATTTGTTAAGAAAGAAAAAAGTAACACCACCCTCCCGGGAACTGATTAAGATTTAAAAGATTTTAGAGGATTTTATTAGTGATCCTTACCTGCTTCTGTTCTGTAGATAGAGACAGGTTTGCCATGCCATTACAGTAGCTAATACATCGTAGTCTGTGCTGCTTATGGAGAAACTTTTTTATTTATAAAAAAAAAAATAATACAATTGTGAAATTCCAAATTGATAAAAAAAAACAAAAAAAAAATCCTTACGAACAAAATAAAAAAAAAAAAAAAAAAAAATCCTCTTCTGTTATTTTGGGTTTGAGTCAGCGCCAACCCTGAGGACGTCGATCTGGAGGATGGAGTAATACAAAGAAGTCTGTGCTGCTTATGGAGGAAATTTTTTATTTATAAAAAAAAAAAAAAAAATCGTAAATTTCCAATTTGATAAAAAAAAAAAAAATAAAAAAAAAAAATCCTTACAAACAAAAAAAAAAAATGAAATCCTCTTCTGTTATTTTGGGTTTGAGTCACCGCCAACCCTGAGGACGTCGATCTGGAGGATGGAGTAATACAAAGAAGTCTGTGCTGCTTAGGGAAAAACGTTTTTATTTATTAAAAAAAAAAAAAAAATCGTAAATTTCCAATTTGTTAAGAAAGAAAAAAGTAACACCACCCTCCCGGGAACTGATTAAGATTTAAAAGATTTTAGAGGATTTTATTAGTGATCCTTACCTGCTTCTGTTCTGTAGATAGAGACAGGTTTGCCATGCCATTACAGTAGCTAATACAGCGTAGTCTGTGCTGCTTATGGAGAAACTTTTTTATTTATTAAAAAAAAAATAAAAAAATAATACAATTGTGAAATTCCAAATTGATAAAAAAAAAACAAAAAAAAAATCCTTACGAACAAAATAAAAAAAAAACAAAAAAAAAAATCCTCTTCTGTTATTTTGGGTTTGAGTCACCGCCAACCCTGAGGACGCCGATCTGGAGGATGGAGTAATACAAATAAGTCTGTGCTGCTTATGGAGGAACTTTTTTTATTTAAAAAATAAATAAAAATAATTTAATTGGGAAATTCCAATTTGAATAAAAAAATAAAACAAAACAAAACAAAAAAAACAAACAAGAAGCACCGCCCTCCCGGGAACTGATTAACATTTCAAAGATTTTAAAGGACTTTATTAGTGATCCTTACCTGCTCCTGTTCTGTAGATAGCGAGGTAGGCCATGCCATTACAGATGCTGAAACCCTTTATAATCAGGGCTGAGTGGAAGAGTCGGCCTTTAGTACAATTTTCTGTCTAAGGGGGTCTATAAAGCAGTGAAGGTGACTTTCACCCGGAGGAAAACCAATCAATGATAATTAAACCCCTCCCCCTCCCCCCCCCCCCTTAAGGGTAAAACAAATGTTAATGCCTAAACCCAATTTTGCAACTTTGACCTGTGTTAGTAAAACCGTTCACCTGACGATCGCAGCGATCCCACATGTACAGAGCCTTGACAAAGTTTTCATACCCCTTGACATTTTCCATTTATCATTTTCATGTGACACTTTAGCCCTCGTACACACGATCGGATTTCCTATGGATTCTAATCCGATGGTTTTGTCCATCGGAAATCCCATGAAGCTGACTTCCATCAGTCTTGCCCACACACCATCAGTCAAAAAACCGATCGTCCCAAACGTCGTGACGTAAAACACTCCGATGAGCCGAGAAAAATGAAGTTCAATGCTTCTGAGCATGCGTCGACTTGATTCTGAGCATGCGTGGGTTTTTTATTCGATGGACTTGCCCACAGACGATCGGAATTTGCTATCGGTTTTTTTAACCATCGGATAAATTTAAAACATGTTTTATTTTTTAAAACCGATGGAAAAAAGACCGATGGGGCCCACACACGATCGGTTTGTCCGATGAAAAAAGTCCATCGGACGGTTTTCATCTGTAAAACCGATCGTGTGTACGGGGCTTTTGTGTTTGTCCATCACATAAAATCCCAATAAAATACATTTATGTCTTTGGGTGTAACGTGACAAAATGTGGAGAATTTCAAGGGGTATGAATACTTTTTCAAGGCACTGTATGTATGTTATTGGTTGTACCCATATTTTTTTTTTTTTATCCTGCCTAAAACACACCGACACTAATATACTAATTTAAAATGAAGAAAAACAAAATCCCGTCCAAAAAATACTGACCCTGACCGTGATCCTTGACCTTGACCTTTGACTCTGACCTTTGACCCAAACACTAACCGAGGGGCTGTCCAAGATCAGACCTCCATCTAGGTATTTATTTTATTTTTATTTTTATTGTGATTATTATTTTTTTCTACACACACTTTTTTTTTTTTTTTCTCGGCAAGGACAGAGAAAGATACAATGTATCTCTCTCCTCCATTCACAGAGATAGAAAACACAGGGGGGGGGGGGGGAGGGGGGCGGGATTCACAGGGACTGATCACCGTCATAGCCAATCAGAGGGATATCACAGTGATCAGGTGACCCTGAAATTGGACGTTTCCGGGTCCTGATTGTTAGAACGGGGCCCGGGGCTCTCGGTGGGACCCCTGGTCTCTGTGCTGGGATCACGCCGTGCGGAGGACGTGAACGTATCGTTATGACGTCACGTCCGGCCTCGGCAATTGTAAACACCGGGAAACCCGAGACCCTTTTTTTCATTTTTGATTTTAGGCTTCCCAGCCTAGAGGTGAGACGTGGGGGACTGATAGACCCCACATCTCTCCATAAAGAGCACCTGTCATCAGCGCCGTCTTTAATGTTGATTGGACCTGGGGCAAAAAATTTCTTGGGCCCCCCCCCCCCCTCCATGCAATTTTGCTCTCCACCTGTTCTGAGACATACAATAAATATCAGCTAGACTTAAAATCAGTTTACTGTATCAGATCAGGCAGTGAATGCGACTGGTTGCTAGAGGTTACAGCACATGATTTCTTCTTGTTGATTGGTTGCTGGAGATTACTGTACAGTAATACTGCTCACTGATTGGTTGCTAGAGGTTACAGCACACATTACGGCTCACTGATTAGTTGCTAGAGGTTACAGCATATCATTACCAATTACTGACTGGTTGCTAGAGGCTACAGCACATGATTTCTTCTTGTTGATTGGTTGCTAGAGATTACTGTACAGTAATACTGCTCACTGATTAGTTGCTAGAGGGTACAGCACATGATTTCTTCTTGTTGATTGGTTGCTAGAGATTACTGTACAGTAATACTGCTCACTGTTTGGTTGCTAGAGGTTACAGCACATCATCTCTTCACTGCAGAGGGGCAAGATATTCATATGAATGCTCTTGTTATTTACACCGCCACTATTTACATATGAATGCCGGTTATTTACATGTAAACACGGGGTCTGCAGGTGAGTCATCGGTACACAACAACAGGGCAGAGCTGGGCAGCATTAGTAGCAGCACTTCACACTGAGATATCAGGACACAGCACAGGACTAAAACTTCAAGGGATAAGGCAATTTAAACTGGGATAGTTGGCAAGTATGAGGCAGCTGCTTTGGGCCCCACAACAATGACAGGGCCCAGGGCAGCTGTCCCTTTTGCCCTACCTTAAGCCCCGTACACACGATCCGAATATCGTACGAAAAATGTCGTCCGAGGAAGAATCGTACGATAATCGGATCGTTAGTACAGAGCTTCGAGAGCCGATCAGGACAGTTCATATTATTTTATCGGACAAGCATGAAAATTTTCCTCGTACGATACCAGATCGTACGATTTTCATTTAGTCAGTACAGTTGTCGTCCGAAAATACAACACAAATACATGACATCACTTCCGATTTTTTTTTTCTGTCGTACGAGAATTTTAGTGACTTTAATAACCTATTTAATTTTACTTGCGACTATTAAGCGAAAAAAGTCCTACGATCTGTCGTACGATATTCGGATCGTGTGTCCGGGGCATTAAAGACGGTCCTGCCCGTCATGCCCTATTCCTATTACAAGGGATGTTTACATTCCTTGTAATAGGAATAAAGGTGATCGAAAAAAAAAAAGGAAAGGGAAAGTGTCAAAATATAAAAATAAAAGTAAATCAAACAATTCATTTTTATTAAAACGACCCCCCCCTCCCCGCCACCCGCGTGCTCGCTCGCAGAAACAAACAAATACGTATGTTGCACTTGCATATGTAAACGGCGTTCAAGCCACACAGGTGAGGTATCGCCGCAATCTTTAGAGCGAGAGCAATTTTTCTAGCCCTAGACCTCCTCTGTAACTTTAAACTGGTAACCCTCAAAAAAAAAATACAAAAAAAAAAAAAAATATTAAAATGTCACCTATGGAGATTTGTAAGTACCGTAGTTTGGCGCCATTCCACGAGCGTGCGCAATTTTGAAGCGAGACGTGTTAGGCATCTATTTACTCAGCATAACATCATCTTTCACATTCTGAAAAAAATAAATCGGGCTAACTTTAGTGTTTTTTTATTTTTTTTATTTGTGATACTGTTTTTTTTTTTACAAAAAAAAAAAACGCGTTTGAAAAATTGCTGCACAATTGCCGTGCCACATAAAAAGTTGCAATGACCGCCATTTCTTTCTCTAGGGTCTCTGCTAAAAAAAAAAAAAAAAAAAACATTATTAATGTTTGGGGTGTTCTGAGTAATTTTCTATCAAAAAAAATAAAAAAATTATGGTTTTTACATGTAGGAGAGAAGTGTCAGAATTGGTCTGGGTGGCAAGTGATTAAGTCAGTATTTTATGTTAGAAAATTACTTATAACCCCCCAAACATTATATATATATATATATATATATATATTTATATATATATTTTTTAGCAGAGACCCTAGGGAACAAAATGGCGATCGTTGCAATATTTTATGTCAATATTTATATTTATTTAATATTATATATTATAAAATTTATATATTATAATAATATTATATTATATATATATAATATAATATAATATTATATTATAATATTATATTATAATATTATATATATATATAATATTATATATTATAATATTATATTTATTTAATATTATATTTATTTTATATTTAATATTTATGTCAATATTATATCAATATTTTTATGTATTTGCGCTAGCAGTTTTGCAAACGCTATTTCTTTAAAAAAAAATACTCTTAAACTAATTAAAACAAAACACAATAGTTACCCCAATTTTTTTGCATAATGTGGAAGATGATGTTACGCTGAGTAAATAGATACCTAACATGTCACGCTTTAAATTTGCGCAGGCTTGTGGAACGGCGACAAACCACGGTACTTAAAAATCTTTATAGGTGACACTTTAAATGCCTTTACAGGTCACATGTTTATAGTTACAGAGGAGGTCTGGTGCTAGAATTATTGCCCTCACTCTAACGTTGGCGGCCATACCTCACATGTGTGGTGCTAATACCGTTTGCATATGTGGGCGTGACTTACGTATGCGCTCACTTCTGCGCGCGAGCACGGAGGGGTGGGGGCGCTTTACATTTTTTTATTATTATTATTTTACTTTTTTCTTTCTTTTTTTTTACACTGTTCGTTTACATTTTTTTTTTTTTTTTTTTTTACTTTTATTCCTATTACAAGGAATGTAAACATCCCTTAGAAATAAGGATGACAGGTCCTCTTTATGGAGAGATCTGGGTTCAAAAAGACCCCCAAATCTCTTCTTTACCTTTAAAGGAAAAGATCAAAAATAAATAAAAATGTTTTTTGATCTTTTGATTTAATTTGTTTATTTATTTTTTCTAGCCTGGACCGGAAGTGAGGTCATGACGTCGCTTCGGTCCGCGAAGGCCATAGAGGCGATCAAAGAGTGATAACTCAGTGATTGCCTATGAGAGCTTCCGGCAGCACCGTCAGATTGTTGATCGTTTCTCAGGTGAACCGCCGGTAACGGTGAGCTTGAGAAGCACCGGCTGTTTGGGACTTGTTGGTCATCATCAGCGCAGTATGCGAACGCCATGACCTCTATGGGAAGATGGTTTGTGCAGTGATTATATAGGCATAGTTGCCGGCTGTTCTGGATTTTCCGGGACACTCCGGCATCTTGGCCCTCTGTCCTGGCAATGTTGTGTCCCGGGGACCGTGTCCTGGAATCACGTCACCAACCCTATTTAAATGACTGCACTAAAAGGGTAACTCAAAAAGATATTAATTGGGGGGATTGAGGCTGTGAGTGGGCGGCGCCCACATATAAAGGAGCCGGTGGAACCCAGAAAGTATTTGTGAAGACTGGTCCCCATCTATTTAACCACTTTGTGCCCGCGCTATAGCGAAATAGGACGGCTACAGCGAGAGCCTAAATTGCCGGGAGGGCATCCATGTACTTCGTTCCATGCATATGAGGACCTATCAGTGCCCACTAGTGCCACCTATCAGTGCCGCCTTATCAGTGCCCATCAGTGCTGCCTATCAGTGCCCATTAGTGCAGCCTATCAGTGCCCACCAGGGCCGCTTTATCAGTGCCCAACAGTGCAGCCTATCAGTGCCCACCAGTGCAGTCTATCAATGCGCATCAGTGCCCATCAGTGCTGCCTATCAGTGCCCATCAGTGCTGCTGTATCAGTGCCCATCAGTACAGTCTATCAGTGCCCAACAGTGCAGTCCATCAGTGCTGCTTTATCAGTGCCCATCAGTGCTGCCTAAGGCTCAATTCACACTAATGCATGTTGCTTTTGAGCGTTTTTGCCTTGCTTTTTGCGGTGCTTGCGTTTTTCAACATGCGTTTTTCAACATGCGTTTTTACCGCGTTTTTACCGCAATTTGCGTTTTGCGTTTTTTTTTTTATTAATTTTTATACATTAATTTTTATTTTTATACATTTCCATTAAAAAAAATAAAAAAAAATAAACGCAAAACGCAAATCGCGGCAAAATCGCGGTAAAAACGCAGCAAAAACGCGGTACTTGCGTTTTTGATGCTGGTCCATTGACTTCTATTACATGCAAAATGCTGCTTTTTGCATGAAAAAAAGTCCCCGACCCTTTCCAAAAACGCAGAGGCACAAAAATGCATTGATGTGAACATGTTTCATAGGAACCCATGTTACAAAATTTCCATGCATTTCTGCAAAATGCACCAAAAAACGCAAACCTAACAGTGCCCATTAGTGAAGCTTATCAGTGCCCACCAGTGCAGCCTATCAATGCCCATCAGTCAGTGCCCATCAGTGCTGCCTATCAGTGCCCATCAGTACAGTCTATCAGTGCCCAACAGTGCAGCCCATCAGTGCCCATCAGTGCTCACCAGTGCTGCTTTATCAGTGCCCATCAGTACTGCCTATCAGTGCCCATTAGTGAAGCTTATCAGTGCCCACTAGTGCCACGTATTAGTGCCGCCTTATCAGTGCTGCTTATCAGTGCCCATTAGTGCAGCATATCAGTGCCCAACAGTGCAGCTTATCAGTGCCCACCAGGGCCGCCTTATCAGTGCTCACCAGTGCAGCCTATCAATGCCCATCAGTGCCCATCAGTACTGCCGTAACAGTGCCCATCAGTGCTGCCGTAACAGTGCCCATCAGTACAGTCTATCAGTGCCCAACAGTGCAGCCCATCAGTGCCCACCAATGCTGCTTTATCAGTGCCCATCAGTGCTGCCTATCAGTGCCCATTAGTGAAGCTTATCAGTACCCACTAGTGCCACCTATCAGTGCCGCCTTATCAGTGCCCATCAGTGCTGCCTATCAGTGCCTATCAGTGCTGCCTATCAGTGCCTACCAGTGCTGCCGTATCAGTGCCCATCAGTACAGTCTATCAGTGCCCAACAGTGCAGCCCATCAGTGCCCACCAGTGCTGCTTTATCAGTGCTGCCTATCAGCACACATCAATGATGGAGAAAAATTACCTGTTTGAAATTTTTTATAACTAACTGAAACTATGAAAACATTTTGTTTTGTTTCCAAATTTTTGGCCCTTTTTTGTTTATTTAGCAAAAAATAAAACCCCCCCAGAGGTGATTAAATACCACAAAACAAAGCTCTAGTTGTGTGAAAAAAAATGATAAAAATGTCATATATGTACAATGTCACATGACCGCGTAATTGTCATTCAAAGTGTGACAGCGCTGAGAGCTGAAAATTGGGCTGGGCAGGAAGGGAGTGCAAGTGCCCACCGGTATTGAAGGGGTTAAAGGTGGAGCCTGGATGGGACATAAAGTGGGCGTGATTTAGGGGTACATAAAATGCTATTGATGGACAGGGGGAACCATGTGGCGGGACAAACAATGTTGGTCCTCTCAGGCCGGCGACTATTCCTACCACCGACAGATGGACACTTCGCAGAAAGGGGGTGTAGGTTGGTTGTAGCCGGGGTCTCTCAAGACTTTTCTGTGGAAAGAAAAAAATAAATAATAATAATAAATGTTAAAAATAAAATAAAAGGGCAGACTTGGTGGACTATTCAGTCATTTTCTCCTCTGTGTTTCTATGTATATTCACAAACAAATCCTTAATAAAATTTCACCAATAGGCTAGGGTTTGTACAACTACAAAAAATAAAAAATAAAAATACTGTCTAAATAAATGTAAAAAAAATAAAATAAAAAAGCTCTCTAAATAAATAAATAATTCAATAAAATTTGACAAAAAAAAATAAAATAAATATACACAAGAACGAAAAAAAAAATTGTTATATATATGTCACAACTGTTCACAACATTTTTTTCGTTTTTAAGAATATTTTTTGTCAATTTTTATTTAGTTATTTAGAGAGATGTTTTTATTATTATTTATTTAGACAGTATTTTTCTCGATACATATATATATATATATATATATATATATATATATATATATATATATATTTACATATCTATATAAATCAATTTTTAATAAGATTTACATAATTTCCTGGTTCACTGCACTTTAAGAGGAAGTTGTTTAACATATGTATTTTTTTTTTCTTTGGTCCTTTTTTTTTTTCTGTTTTGAGTTTGACTATTTATTTTAAATTGTGTAGCTCTATATACATTTGAATATTTTTGGTTGGATTCTGTTTGTTGTTACATGTGCTATTCTGACTTTTGAGTATTGAGGTCATCCGTTTAGGGAAATCTTTGGTGGGGCAGCAACTTAATTTTTTTTTCTGTATATTCACAAACAAATTTTAATTTACTTATTTATTTTTAGGCATTTTTTTAATTGCTGTTTGATTATTTATGTTTATTATTATTATCCTAGATAGAGAGCTTCTGCACCCCATCACTCACCCTCCCCTACACCCGTTCTTCTTTTTTTTTTTCCCCTTTCTTTTGAATTTTTCAAATATCCTTCTCATTATATGTTTTGGGACCCAACCAAGTTTATATGTTACTTATTGTCTGTTATGAGATTTACATTGCAATCCTTATCTTCACACATTGACGACTGCTTGACTAATATCTTGATTCAACTGTTGTACTTTCTAAGCTGTTTTCCACAAATACACCAATTGTGACAATATGGTCATATTCATATACTGTATGTACTAAAAACCTTTATTTTCAATAAAATCTGTTTTAAAAAAAATAATATATATATATATATATATATATATATATATATATATATATATATATATATTTCTTATAATTATTTTTATTACCTATTTTTATTTGTTTTCTTATTTTTCATTTGATTTTGATTATATAATAGTCATATTCATATACTGTATGTACTAAAAAAAATTATTTTCAATAAAATTTGTTTGGATAAAAATATATATATATATTATATATTTCTTATAATTATTTTTATTACCTATTTTTATTTTTTTGGATTTTTGATTAATTTTTTTTGTTGTTTTTTTGTTTTTCAACTAATTCACTATTTAATTATTTATGGTTATTATTATTTATTTTATAATTATGTTTTAAACTCTTTTTTATTACATTTTTATGTAAAAAAAGACATAACATAACATTCACAAACATGTATATCATTCCTAGAATATACTATATTATAAAACATTTGAAATCCTTCAAAATATGGACAAATTTCTTAGGTTCTAAAGTTCTCTCACCCCTCTCTTTCTCCTTCAACAACCACCACCCCCCTTCCCCTCCCCCCCCCCAAAAAAAAAAGAAAAAAAAGGGGGGGGGGGACACAACAACCCATGCCCCTTCCCTCTTATCAACCGTGAATTACCAAATATACTAAAAATTTAGAAGTGAATTGTTTATTGATTTTTTTATAATTATGTGTGACTTATATTTATTTGTTTTTTTATTTATCATTGGATTTTTTTTTCATTTAATTTACTTATTTATCTTTAGGCATTTTTTTTTTGTAATTTTATTATTTATGTTTATCATTATTTAATTTTTATCATTCATTTTATTACCTTTAGCACACATAATATAACAATTCTTTGTAAATATATATAAAAAAATTGTATGTACTTTAGCTTTCAGTTTTATTTAAAATTTTTATATTATTATATATTTTTCTAAAATATATAACATATATCATTCACAAACAAAAAGTGCCATTATAGACATTTATGTCTATACGGTTGGAATGAAACCCTTGATAAATTTTATTGAAAGAAAAAGGTTGAGCGAAAATTGTAATCAAATTATAATTGTAAAAATAAATGTAATTTATAATTACAATTATAAAAACGAGAAAATAAATAAACAACAATCATATGGAAAAATATGGATTCATTCCAGGTAATTCCTATCTCCGTGAGATCCATTGAATCCGCCATGTTAGGTCTTCAATTGCATTGCAATTTCAGGGGAAAAAAATTGAGTGGAAAGTCTGATTGCATGGTCAGCTTCAAATTGCGTGGGGACACGCAACACTTATTTTTAATAAGATAAGTATTAAAAATAAGTAAAACAAATCATTATAAAAAATAATAATAATAAACATAAATTTTAAAATACATATAAAATAAAAATACCTAAAAATAAATAAGTAAATTAGATTGAAAAAATAATTAAACAATAACCAGAAATCCAATAATAAATAAAAATATAAAAATAAAGCAGAACTCCAGTCAGAATTAAAAAAAAAATCCCATTAAATAATGAAAATAATAAATAAAAAATAAATAAAAATTAGCAATGAAAATAAGAAAATAAATAATAATAAAATAAAAATGCCTAAAATTAAATAAGTACCATTTAGTTAGATTTTTAAAAAATAAAATTAATAAACAAACATTAAATAATTATTAAAACATAAAAAAATAATATCATGTGACCTCATCATATATCATGTGCATATCATGTGACCTCATCATATATGTATCGTTGTATGGAAGCAGATGGAGGAAATTACAAGAGCAGAGGGACAAGGATTCTGGGAACAGCTGAATATGAACTGCAGTAAATTTCGCTGGTGCAGTTTGGAATTATTTTATTTATTTTGCCAATTGCTGAAAATCCCAGTGGGAGCTTAACTCAAATGAAAAGTTAAAATTAATAATGTTAAAGCAGAACTCCAGTCAGAATTTAAATACAAAAATCGAATTAAATAATGAAAACAATAAAACAATAATAAAATAAAAATAATAAATTAAAATAATAAAATAAATAATAAAATAACAGAAAAAAACAAAAATGCCTTAAAAAAATAAGTAAATTAGATTTTTGAAAAAAAAAAAAGAAAAGAAAACAATTTATAAAAAAAATAGATGAAATCATAAAAACAAGTATTAAAAATAAAGCAGAACTCAAGTCAGAATTTAAAAACGAAAATCCCATTAAATAATGAAAACAATAAATAAATAAATAAATAAAAATAAGTAATGAAAATAATAATAAAATAAATAATAAAAAAACATAAAAAAAGGCCTTAAAATATATAAGTAAATTCGTTTTTTTTTTAAATGAAAAAAATAAATAATAATAATACAAAAATAGATAAAAACATAAAAATAAGTACTAAAAATCAAGCAGAACTCGTCAGAATTTAAAAACAAAAATACCATTAAATAATGAAAACAATCAATAAAAAAATAAAATAAGTAACGAAAATAATAATAAAATAAATAATAAAATAACAGGAAAAAATAAAAATGCCTTAAAATAAATAAGTAAATTATATTTAAAATTATCAACTTTTGCTGCAAAATGCATCTTCAGTCCAGAGTTGTCCAATATGATACTTTTATGCTACTATATGACACCGATTTCCAGGCTAAATGACAGTCAGTGAGCATCATTCAGCCCACTTCCTCTGAGCCCAGACTGTCATGGATCCACCCCCCAGCCTATGACTGGACAGTGAAAGGGCAGAGTTCAGCTTTAACTACGGTACTTCCGGACCGCCCGCCGTCCTTATACGTCGGCTGTTTGGCGTGGAATACGGTTGTTATGGCTGCAGATAGCTACCATAACCCCGGTATCCTCTTCAACAATGTGCGGTCCTCTTTCAGATAAAAATGGTCTCTGCGACGGATTCGCTGTGAAGATCTCTTTTATTGGGGGCGGGAGAGAGCCTGCCCCTCCCGCCGCGCTCTGGTTGTCTCCGCTGCTAACCGGAGCCGTCGGTTGCGGCAGAGACGGCTGGGGTTCCTCTCCCCTCTGAGGATGGATGCCGAGTGAGGGAAAGATGACCCCCCCACTCGGCTCCACGCCATTGGATGACGGAAGCGAAGTCAAACATCACTTCCGCCCAATGCTCTTAAAGGGGGATTTTTTTTTTGTAAAAAATATGTTTATTCTTTATTTTTATTGCATTTTAGTGTAAAGATGAGATGTGACGTCTTTTTGACCCCCAGATCTCATATTAAAGAGGACCTGTCATGCTTTTTCTCTATTACAAGGGATGTTTACATTCCTTGTAATAGGAATAAATGTCACCCAATTTTTTTTTGTTTTAAAGGGCAGCGTAAAAAAAAAGTTAAATAAATAAGTAAAAAAAGAGGCAAAAGACATAATGAGCTAGTATGCACAGCATACTAGCTCATTATGAAATACTTACCTTAGAACGAAGCGTTGGTATCTCAGCCGGTCCACGCCGAGGGAGATGACATGTTGCCTCAGGGTGCCTTCCGTGTGTCGCGGCTCCAGCGCTGTGAGTGGCTGGAGCAGCAATGTCGTCACTCCCGCGCATGCGCACGGGAGACATCTTTCCGGCAAGGTCCGGCGTCTGCCAGGCTTTCAGCCGAGAATCCCCGATGCGCATGCGCTGCTAGGCTTACCTGTAGGTAAAAGTAAAAAATCTGACTATACAACCACTTTAAGTAGTTAAAATACAAAGACATGAGTAATAATAATTATTCGCACCACGCAGGCTTTTTTAGCTGGGGGCAGAAATTACATTTTAAAATGTTCAGAAATAAAAAATAAAAAAATCGAAACCAACCTTCTGCGTTTTTTTTTAATAAGCCGGGAGTATGAGGATGTTTTTGTTGAAAAGCTTTGATCTAAATAAAGTAAAAAAAATCGATAAAACTGTCCAGATGATGAGAGAAGATGGGGGAAGAGACTGATCGGCAACGAATCGGAGAGGACGGGGGAAGAGACGGATCGGTGAGGACAGGGGAAGAGACGGATCGGCGAGGACGAGGGAAGAGACGGATCGGCGACAGATCGGCCAGGACGGGGGAAGAGACGGATCGGCGAGGACAGGGGAATAGATGGATCGGCGGGGACAGGGGAAGAGACAGATCAGCGAGGACGGGGGAAGAGACGGATCGGCGATGGATCGGCGAGGACGGGGGAAGAGACGGTATGGCGAGGACGGGGGAAGAGACGGATCGGCGAGGACAGGGGAAGAGACAGATCGGCGAGGACGGGGGAAGAGACGGATCAGCGAGGACAGGGGTAGAGACGGATCAGCGAGGACGGGGGAAGAGACGGGGGAAGAGATGGATCGGCGATGGATCGGCGAGGACGGGGGAAGAGACGGTATGGCGAGGACGGGGGAAGAGACGGATTGGCGAAGATGGGGGAAGAGACAGATCAACGAGGACAGGGGTAGAGACGGATCAGCGAGGACGGGGGAATAGACGGATCGGCGAGGACGGGGGAAGAGACGGATCGGCGACAGATCGGCGAGGACGGGGGAAGAGATGGATCAGCGAGGACGAGGGAAGAGACGGATCGGCGAGGACAGGGGAAGAGACGGATCGGCGAGGACAGGGGTAGAGACGGATCAGCGAGGACGGGGGAAGAGACGGATCAGCGAGGACAGGGGTAGAGACGGATCAGCGAGGACGGGGAAAGAGACGGATCGGCGATGGATCGGCGAGGACGGGGAAGAGACGGTATGGCGAGGACGGGGGAAGAGACGGATTGGCAAGGACAGGGGTAGAGACGGATCGGCGAGGATGGGGGAAGAGATGGATCGGCAAGGACGGGGGAAGAGATGGATCGGCGAGGACGGGGGAAGAGACGGATCGGCGACAGATCGGCAAGGACGGGGGAAGAGACGGATCAGCGAGGACAGAGGAAGAGACGGATCGGCGAGGACAGGGGAAGAGACGGATCGGCGACAGATCGGCGAGGTCGGGGGAAGAGACGGATCGGCGAGGACGGGGGAAGAGACGGATCGGTGAGGACAGGGGAAAAGACGGATCGGCGACAGATCGGCGAGGACGGGGGAAGAGACGGATCGGCAAGGACGGGGGAAGAGACGGATCGGTGAGGACAGGGGTAGAGACAGATCAGCGAGGACAGGGGTAGAGACGGATCAGCGAGGACGGGGAAAGAGACGGATCGGCGATGGATCGGCGAGGACGGGGGAAGAGACAGTATGGCGAGGACGGGGGAAGAGACGGATTGGCGAGGACGGGGGAAGAGACGGATTGGCAAGGACAGGGGTAGAGACGGATCGGCGAGGATGGGGGAAGAAATGGATCGGCAAGGACGGGGGAAGAGATGGATCGGCAAGGACGGGGGAAGAGATGGATCGGCGAGGACGGGGGAAGAGACGGATCGGCGACAGATCGGCAAGGACGGGGGAAGAGGCGGATCAGTGAGCACAGAGGAAGAGACGGATCGGCGAGGACAGGGGAAGAGACGGATCAGTGAGGACGGGGGAAGAGACGGATCGGCGACGGATCGGCGAGGACGGGGGAAGAGACTGTATGGCGAGGACAGGGGAAGAGACGGATTGGCGAGGACGGGGGAAGAGACGGATCGGCGAGGACAGGGGTAGAGACGGATCGGCGAGGATGGGGGAAGAGACAGATCAGCGATGGATCGGCGAGGATGGGGGAAAAGATGGATCGGCAAGGATGGGGGAAGAGACGGATCGGTGAGGACGGGGGAAGAGACGGATCGGCGACGGATCGGCGAGGACGGGGGAAGAGACTGTATGGCGAGGACGGGGGAAGAGACGGATTGGCGAGGACGGGGGAAGAGACGGATCGGCGAGGACAGGGGTAGAGACGGATCGGCGAGGATGGGGGAAGAGACAGATCAGCGATGGATCGGCGAGGACGGGGGAAAAGATGGATCGGCAAGGACGGGGGAAGAGACGGATCGGTGAGGACGGGGGAAGAGACGGATCGGCGAGGACGGGGGAAGACACGGATCGGCGACGGATCGGCGAGGACCCATCCGCTTACGATTGGAGGAGATCTGGCGGCCTCTCGCTCTGTGAATTGGGCGGGTCTGACGTGTATTTTTATCATTTTTTGTACGATTAACTCTTCTAAAAATAGCGACAGATAAATACGGATATAGATAAACAGAGCGCGCTCAGTACGGGGCGCTTCTATTGAGGAGCCGGCGGGGGGGGGAGAGTAAATATTTTCTCAGAAATTGGAATAAACCATCAAAAGGAATTGCGCCCCGATCTCGTGTCACCCGTTTATTTTTGGTGGAGGGAAAACAAACGTTCTGTTTGGTTAAATAAACTCCAATTTCATTATTTTGTAACATTTTCCACCTTGATATGATGAGCAGCGGGACGACACTGAGGAAGGTGAAGGACAATCCCAACCCCCATCAATATTTTGGTTACATTGTTTTGTCTCGTATTGGGTTACGTTTCGCCTCGCGGAGCCCCGAGAGAGCCGAGGGAGCTTCTTTTTTCTTTCTTTTTTTGTCCGATTGGAAACAATTGTGCAGAATAAGGAAGAGATAATATTCATAGATTATACTCTCTCTCTTTAACCGCTTGCCTTCCGAGGTGCGTTTATAATTGGCGCGGTAAGTGAGCGGTTATAGAAAGCTTGCGTCTGCACATTTTTCCACGCGTTTCTGCGCATTGTGTTTCAGGGCGGCCATTCATTTCAGTCAGCTGCCCCTACTTGCGAAAAATTGCAGTCCCTGACTCTTTTGCAAAACTGTGCCGCATCGAAACGCATGGCGTGTACAAACAATGCGCGCATTAGCAGCTGCGTGGAGCTGTCGTTAAGAATCGATAGCACCGCCGTACCTAAAATTTTGTGTGCGCTCCCAACATGCACCCCCCCCCCCCCCAGCCTAAGATACCAGTCCTGGAGAAAATGCTGCGCCATCCTCCCTCCAGTGCTGATCAAGTAACCGTAAGCCCTTGGCCAGCGATGGCAAACCTTGGCACCCCAGATGGTTTGGAACTACATTTCCCATGATGCTCCGGCACCCTGTAGAGTAGTTGAGCATCATGGGAAATGTAGTTCCAAAACATCCGGGGTGCCAAAGTTCACTATCACTGGCCTAGGCCATGTGATCTCTGCTGAAAGGAATCAAGTCATCAGGATTCTGGTCTGTCAAAAGCAGCAGTTTCTCCAGGTGGTACATATCGGCCCTGCGCCCGGTGTACTATATACAGTACATACAGTATCTGACAAAAGTAAGTACACCCCTCCGTCACATTTGTGTAAATCTTTTCTTGTATCTTTTCATGTGACAACACTGAAGAAATGACACTTTGCTACAATGTAAAGTAGTGAGTGTACACAGGGGGGAGGAGTGTACACAGGGGGGAGGAGTGTACACAGGGGGGAGGAGTGTACACAGGGGGGAGGAGTGTACACAGGGGGAGGAGTGTACACAGGGGAGAGGAGTGTACAGCTTGTATAACGGTGTAAATTTCCTGTCCCCTCAAAATAACTCAACACACAGCCATTAATGTCTAAACCGCTGGCAACAAAAGTGAGGACACCCCTAAGTGAAAATGTCCAAATTGGGCCCAAAGTGTCAATATTTTGTGTGGCCGCCATTATTTTCCAGCACTGCCTTAACCCTCTTGGGCATGGAGGTCACCAGAGCTTCACAGGTTGTCACTGGAGTCCTCTTCCCCTCCTTCATGACGTCATCACGGAGCTGGTGGATGTTAGAGACCTTGCGCTCCTCCACCTTCCGTTTGAGGATCCCCCACAGATGATCAATAGGGTTTAGGTCTGGAGACATGCTTGGCCAGTCCATCACCTTTACCCTCAGATTCTTTAGCAAGGCAGTGGTGGTCTTGGAGGTGTGTTTGGGGTGGTTATCATGTTGGAATACTACCCTGCGGCCCAGTCTCTGAAGGGAGGGGATCATGCTCTGCTTCAGTATGTCACAGTACATGTTGGCATTTATGGTCCCCTCAATGATCTGTAGCCCCCCAGTGCTGGCAGCACTCATGCAGCCCCAGACCATGACACTCCCACCACCATGCCTGACTGTAGGGAAGACACACTTGTCTTTGTCCTCCTCACCTGGTTGCCGCCGCACACGCCTGACACCATCTGACACCAAATACGTTTATCTTGGTCTCATCAGACCACGGGACAGGGTTCCAGTAATCCATGTCCTTAGTCTGCTTGTCTTCAGCAAACTGTTTGCGGCTCTTTCTTGTGGATCATCTTTAGAAGAGGCTTCCTTCTGGGACGACAGCCATGCAGACCAATTTGATGCAGTGTGCGGCGTATGGTCTGAGCACTGACAGGCTGACCCCTCCCCCACCCCTTCACTCTCTGCAGCAATGCTGGCAGCACTCATACGTCTATTTCCCAAAGACACCCTCTGGATATGACGCTGGGCACAGAGACACAAACTACTGCAGGGAAATCTCATCATTGTGGGAGGGGCAAAGGCACAAACTACTGCAGGGAATCTCCACATTGTGGGAGGGGCAGAGACACAAACTACTGCAGGGAATCTCCCCATTGTGGGAGGGGCAGAGACACAAACTACTGCTGGAAATCTCCCCATTGTGGGAGGGGCAGAGACACAAACTACTGCTGGAAATCTCCCCATTGTGGGAGGGGCAGAGACACAAACTACTGCAAGAAATCTCATCATTGTGGGAGGGGCAGAGACACAAACTACTGCAGGAAATCTCCCCATTGTGGGAGGGGCAGAGACACAAACTACTGCAGGAAATCTCCCCATTGTGGGAGGGGCAGAGACACAAACTATTGCAGGAATTCTCACCATTGTGGGAGGGGCTGAAAAACAATCTACTGCAGGGAATCTCCACATTGTGGGAGGGGCAGAGACACAAACTACTGCAGGAAATCTCATCATTGTGGGAGGGGCAAAGGCACAAACTACTGCAGGGAATCTCCACATTGTGGGAGGGGCAGAGACACAAACTACTGCAGGGAATCTCCACATTGTGGGAGGGGCAGAGACACAAACTACTGCAGGAAATCTCCCCATTGTGGGAGGGGCAGAGACACAAACTACTGCTGGAAATCTCCCCATTGTGGGAGGGGCAGAGACACAAACTACTGCAAGAAATCTCATCATTGTGGGAGGGGCAGAGACACAAACTACTGCAGGAAATCTCCCCATTGTGGGAGGGGCAGAGACACAAACTACTGCAGGAAATCTCCCCATTGTGGGAGGGGCAGAGACACAAACTATTGCAGGAATTCTCACCATTGTGGGAGGGGCTGAAAAACAATCTACTGCAGGGAATCTCCACATTGTGGGAGGGGCAGAGACACAAACTACTGCAGGAAATCTCATCATTGTGGGAGGGGCAGAGACACAAACTACTGCAGGAAATCTCCCCATTGTGGGAGGGGCAGAGACACAAACTACTGCAGGGAATCTCCACATTGTGGGAGGGGAAGAGACACAAACTACTGCAGGAAATCTCATCATTGTGGGAGGGGCAGAGACACAAACTATTGCAGGAAATCTCCCCATTGTGGGAGGGGCAGAGACACAAACTACTACAGGGAATCTCCCCATTGTGGGAGGGGCAGAGACACAAACTACTGCAGGAAATCTCCCCATTGTGGGAGGGGCAGAGACACAAACTATTGCAGGAAATCTCACCATTGTGGGAGGGGCAGAGACACAAACTACTGCAGGAAATCTCCCCATTGTGGGAGGGGCAGAGACACAAACTACTGCAAGAAATCTCATCATTGTGGGAGGGGCAGAGACACAAACTACTGCAGGAAATCTCCCCATTGTGGGAGGAAAGAGACAGAGACCTCAGCCTATAGAAATAAGGAATCTGTGACAAATCCAACAGGAAAAGAATACAATGTAATTCATCATGAACTTTTTGCAGATAATGAAACAATGTATCGCGTGTAAATAGGGAATATAATTCCATCATATAAAATAGAAGAAAATTGGGGTGTTTTATTTTTCCCATGAAGTTTGGTTGTCTCGGGGTCATTGTAGGATTGGCAGAGGTTGTGTTGTCGCGGGTTTGGCCGCTGACCCCGGGCCCTGGAGGAATTGGCGTTTTGGGAATTGGGAGCGGAGAGATGGACATGTACTGTCATTGTACTTGTCAGTGTGGAGTGACAGCTGGTCGTCTGGATTGCGTTATCCGGAGTTAGTAAATGGCGCGCCCCCCGCCATTCGTCTCTTAACACTCACATTTCGGGAGACCTGCTACGCTGTTTACGTTCGTCTTTCTGCAGCTTTGTTGTTGCGTTACCCGCCGGGCTGATGTATGGATGATGGACGCCAAGAGTTGTGTTTATTGCCCTTACATGGGGTTGGTGTGACCGATCACCTCCAACTGGGTCTAATTATACCCCCATCATGCTAAAGTGATATACGCCGCGCTTTGAGCGTTTTTCTGTCGTTTTTTTGCGCGTTTTTATGCACGACTTGCGTGTTTTTACACAGCGTTTTTGAGCTTTGGTGTTTTTTTATTAGCCAATAGAGAAAACTAATTTCTGCTGCATCATTTGATGCAAGGTATTTTAGCTTTTTTAGCTTTTTTTTTTTTTATTATTATTATTATTCATTTATTATCATTTTTTTTTTTCAATAGGGTAAGAAGTTAGGTTAGGGTTAGGATTAGGAGTTGGGTTTATTTATTATTATTATTTGTTAGGGATTAGGTATTAATATTACTATTACTACTACTACTACTACTACTACTAATAATAATAATAATAATAAATGAATAAAATAAATGTAAAATAAATACCCAAATAAATAAAAATCATAAATAAAAAATAAATAAATTCAATAAATGAATACTAAGCAATAATAAATAAATAATTACCCTTAACTTTAACCCCTACCCCTTAAAAAAATATAATAATAGTAAATAACTAAACGACCTAACCCAAACACAAAATAAATCAATTATTATTACTATTAAATAATATTAATATTTTAAAAAAAATATTTGGGTGTTTATTGTTATTTTAATATTATTGTTATTATTATTAATAATAATAATAATAAGCAATAATAAATAAATAATTACCCTTAAATTTAACCTCTACCCCTTAAAAAAATATAATAATAATAAATAACTAAATAACCTAACCCAAACACAAAATAAATCAATTATTATTACTATTAAATAATATTAATATATTTTTTATTTTATTTGGGTGTTAATTGTTATTTTAATATTAATGTTATTATTATTATTATTATTATTATTATTACAATAATAATGTATTTCATATTTTTTAAGGTATGGGGTTAATTATTATTTAGTCATGTATTATTAAATATTATTAATTTATTTTATTTATTTATTTATGATGATTTTTAGTTATTTGTGTATTTGTTTTACATTTTTTTATTCATATATTATTACTATTTTATTTTGGAAATTGTTTAATTTGAGCAGAAAATCACGCAAAAACCATTACCCCTTAAACAAAATATATTAATAATAAATAACGAAACAACCTAACCCAAACACAAAATAAATCAATTATTATTACTATTAAATAATATTAATATATTTTTTTATTTTATTTGGGTGTTTATTGTTATTTTAATATTAGTGTTATTATCATTATTATTAATAATAATGTATTTCATATTTTTTAAGGTTGGGGTTAATTATTATTTAGTCATGTATTATTACATATTATTAATTTTATTTATTTATTTATTTATGATGATTTTTAGTTATTTGTGTA
This sequence comes from Rana muscosa, assembly GCA_029206835.1. Lineage (NCBI taxonomy): Eukaryota > Metazoa > Chordata > Amphibia > Anura > Ranidae > Rana > Rana muscosa. Next base: position 396,959,748 of record CM055125.1, on the reverse strand, counting down.
TTTGTTTTACATTTTTTTATTCATATATTATTACTATTTTATTTTGGAAATTCTTTAATTTGAGCAGAAAATCACGCAAAAACCATTACCCCTTAAAAAAAATATATTAATAATAAATAACGAAACAACCTAACCCAAACACAAAATAAATCAATTATTATTACTATTAAATAATATTAATATTTTTTTTTCATTTGGGTGTTTATTGTTATTTTAATATTAGTGTTATTTTTATTATTATTATGATTATTATTATTATTATTAATAATGTATTTCATATTTTTTAAGGTATGGGGTTAATTATTATTTAGTCATGTATTATTACATATTATTAATTTATTTTATTTATTTATGATGATTTTTGGTTATTTGTGTATTTGTTTTATATTTATTTATTCATATATTATCACTATTTTATTTTGGAAATTCTTTCATTTGAGCAGAAAATCACGCAAAAACCCCTACCCCTTAAAAAATATAATAATAATAAATAACTAAACAACCTAACCCAAACACAAAATAAATCAATTATTATTACTATTAAATAATATTAATATATATTTTTATTTTATTTGGGTGTTTATTGTTATTTTAATATTAGTGTTATTATCATTATTATTAATAATAATGTATTTCATATTTTTTAAGGTTGGGGTTAATTATTATTTAGTCATGTATTATTACATATTATTAATTTATTTTATTTATTTATTTATTTATGATGATTTTTAGTTATTTGTGTATTTGTTTTACATTTATTTATTCATATATTATTACTATTTTATTTTGGAAATTCTTTAATTTGAGCAGAAAATCACGCAAAAACTCCTACCCCTTCAAAAAATATAATAATAATAAATAACGAAACAACTTAACCCAAACACAAATTAAATCAATTATTATTACTATTCAATAATATTAATATATTTTTTTCCATTTGGGTGTTTATTGTTATTTTAATATTAGTGTTATTATTATTATTATTATTATTATTAATGTATTTCATATTTTTTAAGGTTAGGGGTTAATTATTATTTAGTCATGTATTATTACATATTATTAATTTATTTTATTTATTTATTTATTTATGATGATTTTTAGTTATTTGTGTATTTGTTTTACATTTATTTATTCATATATTATCACTATTTTATTTTGGAAATTCTTTCATTTGAGCAGAAAATCACGCAAAAACCCCTACCCCTTAAAAAAAATATAATAATAATAAATAACGAAACAACTTAACCCAAACACAAATTAAATCAATTATTATTACTATTAAATAATATTAATATATTTTTTTCCATTTGGGTGTTTATTGTTATTTTAATATTAGTGTTATTATTATTATTATTATTATTATTATTAATGTATTTCATATTTTTTAAGGTTAGGGGTTAATTATTATTTAGTCATGTATTATTACATATTATTAATTTATTTTATTTATTTATTTATTTATGATGATTTTTAGTTATTTGTGTATTTGTTTTACATTTTTTTATTCATATATTATCACTATTTTATTTTGGAAATTCTTTCATTTGAGCAGAAAATCACGCAAAAACGCTCAACAACCAAAAAAAAAAACCACATGAATGAGCACAAAAAACATGCGAATGGCGCATTTCTATTCATCTCTATGAGAATAAAAACGTGCCAAAAAAATGCTCAAATCTGCCCGATTCTAGCTACAACAAAAGCTCCAGAACTTTTTTGAGCTTCAGGCGCCTCTATTCCATGGAGAATATTTGATTTTCCTGGTGCCTCCATGGCAGCATACCTGTGATAGAGCTCCGCCTCGACTCCTCCTTCAGGACTAGTGAATAGCATAAATTAAAGGCATAGCCCCTCCCCCAACATTCTCCTTTTTTTCCTCATACCTTCTTGTGCTGGTGAAGAGTAGCGGTATGTCCATACCTCTGCAGTCGGCAGCGTCCGCCGGGTTTAGCCTTTCCCGTGCGCAGTCCCTGTTCTTGGGCCGCTCACAGCGCTGATAAGACTGGGAACCCCTCTGTGGATCTGTTGGGGTCTTTCGCAGAGTTTCCTCACAGGAACGCAGTCTGCTATCACATCCATGATGAATGCAGTGGAAGTCGCAAAAGGATCAGCTCCATCTTCCCAGGCTGGTGGTTTCCATTTTTTATTACAGGCATTTGTGTTTTTCCCCTTTCTTTTCCTCTCTTCCCCTCCCCCTCCCCTTTCCTTTGCTTGTTAGGCGCCTTTAAAATGATTATTTTCTTACTTTTTTGTTCCTTTAAAACTGTGCAACTGGATAGGGCAGGTGTCTCTCTGTGCAACAACATTGTGGTCCTTATTTCCGGGTTCGGGGGGGGCTACAGGTGCTCTGTACGTCCCGCCAGGTAGGAGAGTGTCATGGCACGGCGTCCTCGCCGCCGTCTGCGCATGCGCGATTCGGGAGTGATACAGAGCCGTAGTTTCTCGGCTCTCTGTACTGGGCGGCGCTGGATCTTCTGCGCGTGCGCATGCATGGTCGCTTGGTTCAGTGGTGGCCATCTTGGATTCTGGAAAGAAGGCTAGATTTGCCCTTTTTTCAATCCATTCCAAATGTTGGTTTATGGGATTAGCCCACGCACCTTGAGCCTAATTAGGTTCAGATTCAGGGATGGCTGTCAGTCTCCTCAGCTGTGCCCTGCTAGGTCTCTCTGATGCTGCTTTGTGGTAGGTACTTTTTATTTTCTCAAAAAAAAAATATGTTGCCGATCAAAAATGTTTATGTTTAAAAAAAAAAAAAAGAATGACGATATAAAAATGTTTATGTTTAAAAAAAAAAAAAAAAAGATGACGATATAAAAATGTTTGTTTAAAAAAAAAAAAGTGACGCCAAAAACTCCTGATTCTTTTCCCTTTCTTACTATATTTCCGGAGCTGATCCTTGTGCCCAACTCCGCAATGAGTCATTCATCTCACAGCAAAGATCCTCACACTTCTATTAGGTATGTGACCAACTATACGTGAGTATGAAAAAAAAGTGCGCTCACTGGTCTAGTGTGAGTTCCTTACATCGTAGCCCTACCCACTCCAAGGGGTCCCGCTCATCAGGGTGTAGGTCCCATTCTTCACATCGTAGATCAGAGAGGTCAAGATCCAGAGGACATGATCGGTCCCCCTCTCCTAGGACCTATAGGAAGAAGAGATGCTGGATATGTGGGGCTACACCGCTACCAGACAGAGTGGTCTGTAAGGACTATTTTACGGACTATGCGTCCAACCGCGAGCTAGAAAATCAGCACGCTGTAGATCTGCTCAAGCGAACAATGAAGGACTCCTTCTCTGAGCTTTTGGCTTCGGTCCCCGCTCAACCACTTCAGCAGATATCCCTGGTTCAGGATATAGAACCTAATCTCCCTGGTCCGTCAGCAGTCAGTACACCTCTGCCGCCGTCAGGCCGACCAGCTAGAGATTCACCACCTGAAGACTCTTCAGGGGACTCTTCAGAGGAATCAGAACCTTCCGGCTTCAGTCTCTCCTTGGTAAAGCCATTCATCCAGGCAGTCAAAACTGCAATCGCCTGGAAAGACGCAGAATAGCCTCCCCAAGAGTCTACAAGCTACTTCCCATTCCTCAAAAGGAAGCAGGTTCTTTTTCCGTTGATGGGCAAGATTAGTCAAGTCATTCAGAACGAATGGTCAAAGTGGGTCGGTTCAATAAACTATATACCCCTTACCAGAGTCTGGAACGCAGTCACTAAACTCCATGCCAGTGGTAGCCGCGTCGGTGGTGCGACTCGCAAAAAATATAACTTTGCCAATGGAGGATTCCGCTTCCTTCAAAGACCCTCTAGACAGGTGAATCGACCTGGAGCTGAAGAAGAGCTACTTAGCCGCGGGAGCAGCGTGTAAGCCAGCTATTGCCCTCACATCAGTATCAAATGCCATAAGATCTTGGACAGATAATATTGAGATGGCTTTGCGTCAGGATGTCCCCATGGAGGATATAATTAAGGCCTTAGAAGAGCTTAGATTGTTGGCAGACTTTGTCTGCGTAGCGGCCATTGACACGATCAGGTGGTCGGCAAGATCCATGTTGCATTCAGTGATGGCGAAGAGGGCCTTGTGGCTGAAACCCTGGATGGCTGACTTATCCTCCAAACAAAATTGGTGCAAAATCCCGTTTGATGGGAAAGCACTATTCGGAGACGAAATGGATAAAGCTATCTCCAGGCTGTCAGGAGGGAAGTCTGGTATGCTTCCACAGGACAGAAGTATGCGAAGATTCAGAGGTGGTTCCTCTAGGTTCTTCCAGTCAAACCCAAGGGATTTTAGGCAGTCGAGACAGCCCAGAGACAACAAAAGACCTTGGAAAGGTACTCAGGGATCCTTTTTGAACAGGAAGATGAAAGCCCTTCCGGCTCCACAGGAGCAGAAGCAGTCTTTTTTTACGCCAGAGTAGCCCAGGCACTCCCGGTGGGAGCCAGGCTAAAGTTTTTTACCCCAGTCTGTGCCAACCGCTGCCATGACCACTGGGTTCTGTCAGCAATTCAATGGGGGCACTTTTGGAATTTTTCTCACCCCCCACCTCGGAACTCTTTCAAAGGAACAGAGATTCCATCCTCTCCACTGAGGCTCAAGCTCTGAAAAACTTCCTAACGTCACTCCAGCTTCAGGGGGCGGCTGTTCCAGTTCCCTTGGCAGAGCGCTTCGCAGGCTTTTACTCCACTTTTTATTTCTGGTCCCAAAGAGGACAGGGGGGTGGAGGCCTGTGATAGACCTAAAGAGGCTCAACCGGTATATCCGCCCTGAAAGCTTCAAAATGGAGTCCCTGCAGACAATTATTCAGGCAGTCCAGCCATCAGATTGGATGATTTTGGTCGATCTGCAGGATGCGTACCTACATGTTCCAATTCTACCTGCATTTCAAAAATACCTGAGATTTGCAGTGGGACGGACCCACCTACAGTTTCAAGCCCTGCCTTTCGGTCTGTGCACCTCTCCCAGTGTGTTCACCAAGATACTAATATCTGCTTTGGTTCCCCGGCGGGAGAGGGGCTTGAGGATATACCACTACTTGGACGGCATCCTACTCCTAGCAAGCAATCCGGATCAGTTGGTATGTCACCGGGACATTCTTCTACAGTCCCTAGAAGAGCTAGGGTGGCTGGTGAATTCCGACAAGAGTCAACTAACGCCAACACAGCAGATAATCTACGCGCAATGTTCGACACTCAGGAGGGGACAGTGTCATTACCATCGCCGAAGGCAAGGATTGTCATCCAGAGAATGATCAAAGTCACCCGGAGCCTGTATCTGACGGCTTCACAATGCCTGAGCCTCATTGGCACAATGTCTTCCTGTATACCCATGGTTCCTTGGGCACATTGGCATTTGAGGTATTTCCAGACTGGTTTCTTGGTGCAGTGGAAGAAACAACAACTATCTCAGATGATCCTGCTGACGGGAAAAATGCGCAGAAGCCTTCACTGGTGGACAGTTCCGGAAAACCCCTCCAAGCCTCATCACCTGGGCTCCCTTTCTTGGATCACAATTACGTCCGATGCAAGCAGACAGGGCAGGGGAGCCCATTGCGGACAAACCAGAATACAGGGGAGATGGTCATGCACCACCCAGGGAATGGTATCCAACATCTTGGAGATGAGGGCAGCCTTCTTTGCACTGACCTCCTTTGGCACCCCAAATCAGAGGCCAAATAATACTCCTACGCCTAGATAACAGGGCAGCTGTCGCTTATCTGCAGAAGCAGGGAGGCACTCGCAGCAGGTCACTCCTCAAGCGATGTATCTGCCAGGCAGGTTGAACACGGAAGCAGACACATTATCCAGAAACTTCCTGGACAACGAGTGGGCTCTTCACCCCCATGCCTTCCCTCAGATTGCCAACATATGGGATCCCCCTCAGGTAGATCTGTTCACCTCCCCGAAGAACGCCTAGCTGGACAGGTTCTTCTCTCGGCTGCTGCATCCACAAGCCGAGGCAGTGGATGCCCTGTCATGTCCCTGAAGGTTCACCACGGCATATGCCTTTCCTCCCAGGCCATTAATCTTAAAATTCCTCCTGAGGCTCCTCAGGGAGCCAGTCCAGGTGGTGGCAGTACTTCCGTATTGCGCCTCAGTGTGGGCTCTCCAATCAAGATCCCTCCTTTCCCTCAACTTCTGTTGCAGGGCAGTCTAGTTCATCCAAACCCTCAGAAGTTGAATCTTCAAATCTGGAGGTTGAGAGGCAAAGGTTCGAGTCCCTAGGGTGTTCTCCAGGAGTCATATCAACCCTTCTAAAAGCTAGGAAGCCAGCAACTAATGCCATATTTTCAAGAATATGGGACAAGGTCTTGTCATTTGTTTCTGGAAATGGATTTGATCCAATCCTTCCTTCTACATCTCATGTTCTAGGATTCCTTCAGACAGGACTTGATCTGGGACTTGGTCTGAGCTCTCTCAAAGTGCAGGTAGCAGCAATCTCTGCTGCAACAAATAAGAGATGGGCAGAGGATCCTTCAGTAGTCACTTTCCTCAGAGGTATATTGAAGATTCGCCCTCCTGTCAGACGATCATTTCCTAAGTGGGATCTGCCCCTAGTTCTGGAAGTTCTATCTGACCATCCCTTTGCTCCAGTGGAACAAGTAACAATATGGAACCTGACACTAAAGACGGCTTTCCTGCTAGCCATTACATCTGGCAGAAGAATCTCGGAACGTCACTCTTTAGGGATAGGTGACGACCACATCTCCTTCTCCCCAGACAGAGTGGAACTTCGTCCCCTTTGGGGGTTCACACCAAAGGTTGCTACTCCAAGCCACCTGTTGGAACCCTGGGCACTACCAGTGTTTACAGACACGGATTCAGAGTCTTGTCACGAACTGGATGTATCCAGAGTGCTCAGGGCCTACCTAGAAGCCACCGGCCCCTTCAGAAATTCTGAGAGATTTTCATCGTACCGTTCGGTAAATACAGGGGCAAAGAAGCTTCCATCAGAACTCTGGCATCTTGGGTTGTAAAGTTAATCCAGAAGGCCTACAGGGTGAAGAATATGGAGCCTCCATCCCGAGTGAATGCTCATTCTACAAGGGCAGTCTCAGCTTCCTGGGCGGCAAGGGCTAATGTTTTGTTGGAGACGGTGTGCAGGGCCGCCACCTGGTCTTCTCACCATACGTTCCTCAGACACTACCATGTTGATCCAGGAGCGCTCACGACTGTTGAGTTTGGAAGGAGGGTATTTCAGGCTGCTATGTCCTCTTCTAATTAAACATTTATTGTTAAGCAATTATCCCACCCATGTCAGCTAGTTATTTATCACAGGTATGCTGCCATGGAGGCACCAGGAAAACGGAAAATTGTATCATACTTACCAGTAAGTTTCCTTTCCTGGTGCCTATCCATGGCAGCATACGCTCCCACCCTCGGTATTCTATATTACAGAGAATGTTGGGGGAGGGACTATGCCTTTAATTTATGCTATTCACTAGTCCTGAAGGAGGAGTCGAGGCGGAGCTCTATCACAGGTATGCTGCCATGCATAGGCACCAGGAAAGGAAAATTACTGGTAAGTATGATACAATTTTCCATTTTTTTTTCTCCTCCAGCGTTTTGGTGTGACTGGAGTCTCAATGTACAAAGTTTTCATTTTTCGCACCCATGTTAAAATTTGCATTTTTTTTTTTACTAGAAAATGACTTAAAACCCCCAAACAATTAATATTTCTCTGAAAGAAGAGGCCCTGGAGGATAAGATGAATATGAATAAGATGAATTTTAGTGCAAATAAGCACAATATTATACCAATTTTCTTTTTTTTTTTTTTTACTTTTTCTCCAACAAATTCTAAATTATCGGGAAAGAAAAGAAAAAAAAGAGGGGAGAGAAAAGAAAAAAAAAATACCCAATTTGTTAGGTAAAAATAAATGTGACCAGGTGCCTATCATTTCGTACCTCCATCACAATATATATTTTGCGCACATACAAACAATATTCGCCCGTGGGACTTTAAATGAGGCATAACACAAAAGTCATAAAATTGTATTTTATTGTATCAAGGATTTGACACATAAATTTATTAGGTAGACATAAAAAAAAATATTTGGCATATCAAGCCAATGGGTTACACGTAACAATATACAGCGGAACCTCGGATTTCGAGCATAATCCGTTCCAGGAGAATGCGTGTAATCCAAAGCACTCGCATATCAAAGCGAGTTTCCCCATAGAAGTCAATGGAAACGAAAATAAATTAGTTCCGCATTGACTTCCATGGCATGCAATACCGCATGTGGCCAGAGGTGGGGGGCGCCGGGAGCCCAGGAAACACTCGGAAAGGCCCAGGGACAGCTCGGGTGAACTCAGAAAACCTCGGAAAGGCTTGGGAACTGAGTATTTCCGAGTTTTTCCGAGTATTTTCTAACGGCTCCGCTCGGCTCCGGCGCCCCCCCCACCTTAGGCCAAACGTGGTACTGCACATCGCTATGGCTTGAATCCTGCTCGTTTTGCGAGACAACGCTCGCAAATCGAGTCAGGATTTTTAAAAATACATTTTACGTATTGCGAAACGCTCGTTAACCGCATTACTCGCAGTCCGAGGTTTCACTGTACAATGTACATCAAGCTGGTATATTCTAAAATGCTTGCTTTACATAACCAAGGCGATTGCAATACAGGAGAGGAATGCATCCTGTAACTCAGCCCGTTTCGTGAATACTTTCACTTCTTCAGGAGTGGAGGCCTCCAACAGAACACCCCCCGCCCGCTGTGTAGACAAATGACGGTGGGCGGGGCGCTCTCTTGTTCATATGACGTCGCCCCAGTCTCACCGCCCTTTGCGCGACCGCTGGGGCGCCCAGTGTCCCTGGGACATGACGTGTCCCCGATCTCGGTAAAGAGCCGATGGCGAGGATTTTTACCCATGTGATCGGCTGTGTCGAATTACAACTGATCACATGTTTACAGGGAAATGCCGCCGGTTATCGGCTCTCGTCGCCTCACATTGACAGAGTGTGAGGAGAGGAGAGCCGATCAGTAGCATTTCCTCACAGGAGAGACCTACACAGATATTTAGGGTACTGATCCTCGGTGCCCTGATTATTAGTGCAGCCCCAACAGTGCCCATCAGTGATGCCAGTCAGTGCCCATCAGTGATGCCAATTTGCGCCCATCAGTGATGCCAATCTGTGCCACCCATCAGTGGCACCTATCTTTGGTGCCTATCATTGCCTATAAGTGCCACCTATCAGTGCCCATCAGTTCTGCCTATCAGTGCTCATCAGTGCTGCATATTAATGCCTCCTCATCAGTGCCCATCAGTGCCACCTCATCAGTGCCCATCAGTCCTGCCTATCAGTGCCCATCAGTCCTGCCTATCAGTGCTCATCAGTGCTGCATATTAATGCCGCCTCATCTGTGCCCATCAGTCCTGCCTATCTGTGCCCATCAGTCCTGCCTATCTGTGCCCATCAGTCCTGCCTATCAGTGCCCATCGGTCCTGCCTATCAGTGCTCCATATTAATGCCTCCTCATCAGTGCCCATCAGTGAAAGAGAAAATTTTTGGGACTTTTTTCATTTTTTAGCAAAACATAGAAAACCCAGCGGTGATTAAATACCACCAAAATGGTATCACAATTCTCTATTTGTGTGAAAAAATGATAAAAATGTAATTTGAGTACAATGTTACATGACCGCGTAATTGTCTTTCAAAGTGCGACAGTGCCGAAAGCTGAAGATTGGGCTGGACAGGAAGAGGGAGGGGAGTGCCCGGTATTGAAGGGGTTAAATCGCTCCCTCTGTGATAGTCTGTGATACTTATGTACACGGGAGGAGCCTGTGATACTTATGTACATGGGAGGAGTCTGTGATACTTATGTACACGGGAGGAGCCTGTGATACTTATGTACATGGGAGGAGCCTGTGATACTTATGTACATGGGAGGAGCCTGTGATACTTATGTACATGGGAGGAGCCTGTGATACTTATGTACATGGGAGGAGTCTGTGATACTTATGTACATGGGCGCAGCCTGTGATACTTATGTACATGGGAGGAGTTTTTTATACTTATGTACATGGGAGGAGTCTGTGATACTTATGTACATGGGAGGAGCCTGTGATACTTATGTACATGGGAGGAGTCTGTGATACTTATGTACATGGGAGGAGTCTGTGATACTTATATACATGGGAGGAGTCTGTGATACTTATGTACATGGGCGGAGCCTGTGATACTTATGTACATGGGAGGAGTCTGTGATAACTTATGTACATGGGAGGAGTCTGTGATACTTATGTACATGGGAGGAGCCTGTGATACTTATGTACAGGGGCGGAGCCTGTGATATTTATGTATATGGGAGGAGCCTGTGATACTTATGTACATGGGAGGAGTCTGTGATACTTATGTACATGGGAGGAGTCTGTGATACTTATGTACATGGGAGGAGCCTGTGACACTTATGTACATGGGAGGAGCCTGTGATACTTATGTACATGGGAGGAGTCTGTGATACTTATGTACATGGGAGGAGCCTGTGATACTTATGTACATGGGAGGAGTTTTTTATACTTATGTACATGGGAGGAGTCTGTGATACTTATGTACAGGGGCGGAGCCTGTGATATTTATGTATATGGGAGGAGCCTGTGATACTTATGTACATGGGAGGAGTCTGTGATACTTATGTACATGGGAGGAGTCTGTGATACTTATGTACATGGGAGGAGCCTGTGACACTTATGTACATGAGAGGAGCCTGTGATACTTATGTACATGGGAGGAGCCTGTGATACTTATGTACATGGGAGGAGCCTGTGATAATTATGTACATGGGAGGAGTTTTTTATACTTATGTACATGGGAGGAGTCTGTGATACTTATGTACATGGGAGGAGCCTGTGATACTTATGTACATGGGAGGAGTCTGTGATACTTATGTACATGGGAGGAGTCTGTGATACTTATGTACATGGGAGGAGTCTGTGATACTTATATACATGGGAGGAGTCTGTGATACTTATGTACATGGGCGGAGCCTGTGATACTTATGTACATGGGAGGAGTCTGTGATAACTTATGTACATGGGAGGAGTCTGTGATACTTATGTACATGGGAGGAGCCTGTGATACTTATGTACAGGGGCGGAGCCTGTGATATTTATGTATATGGGAGGAGCCTGTGATACTTATGTACATGGGAGGAGTCTGTGATACTTATGTACATGGGAGGAGTCTGTGATACTTATGTACATGGGAGGAGCCTGTGACACTTATGTACATGAGAGGAGCCTGTGATACTTATGTACATGGGAGGAGCCTGTGATACTTATGTACATGGGAGGAGTCTGTGATACTTATGTACATGGGAGGAGTCTGTGATACTTATGTACATGGGAGGAGTCTGTGATACTTATGTACATGGGAGGAGACTGTGATACTTATGTACAGGGGCGGAGCCTGTGATATTTATGTATATGGGAGGAGCCTGTGATACTTATGTACATGGGAGGAGTCTGTGATACTTATGTACATGGGAGGAGTCTGTGATACTTATGTACATGGGAGGAGCCTGTGACACTTATGTACATGAGAGGAGCCTGTGATACTTATGTACATGGGAGGAGCCTGTGATACTTATGTACATGGGAGGAGCCTGTGATACTTATGTACATGGGAGGAGTCTGTGATACTTATGTACATGGGAGGAGTCTGTGATACTTATGTACATGGGAGGAGACTGTGATACTTATGTACATGGGAGGAGCCTGTGATACTTATGTACATGGGAGGAGCCTGTGATACTTATATACATGGGAGGAGCCTGTGATACTTATGTACATGGGCGGAGCCTGTGATATTTATGTACATGGGAGGAGCCTGTGATACTTATGTACATGGGAGGAGCCTGTGATACTTATGTGCATGGGAGGAGCCTGTGATACTTATGTGCATGGGCGGAGCCTGTGATACTTATGTGCATGGGCGGAGCCTGTGATACTTATGTACATGGGAGGAGCCTGTGATACTTATGTACATGGGAGGAGCCTGTGATACTTATGTACATGGGATTTCTTTCCTTTATTATTTTTAATAAATTTGCAAGGATTTCAAACAAACTTCTCTCACGTTATCATTATGGGGGATTATTTGTAGAATTTTGAGGAAAATAATGAATTTAATCCATTGTGGAATAAGACTGTAACATAACAAAATGTGGAGAAAGTGAAGCTCTGTGAGTACTTTCCAGATGCTCTGTATATATATATATCATCAGTAGGATCAGCTGAATTATTTGTCATTCTTCATATAAAATAAATAAATAAATAAAACAATAAATTCACCTCCATTAATACACAAATTGCTCTTTCCGTACGTCGCCCGCCGTTAACAAAGACCTATGACAGCGGCGCGGCGCGTCTCCCTGACTCGGAGGAGCTGAAGCTTTATTGTTATGAAGTCAGCGTGAGGGAATTATTGCTGCGAAGATTCCTCCTCATCTTGGAAGGCGATCGCTTTAATTCCTTCCTCGCCGTCTCCTTCTCCTCCCCCCCACAGCGTCCGTTGCTATAAAGCACGCGGCTCAGAAAACCTCCATTAATCCTTTCATTTCCGAGATGGTATCGGCGGCGCGACGGGTTTCCGCAGAAATTAATTTGTCCTGACAACAGGCCTAAAGATTGGAGTCCGGGGATCACTTGGGCAATTCCCTCTAAACGGGGCGCAATAATAAACATGAAAACTGATAACGACGTCAGCCGCAGGACCACACAGAGGACGCCGCCGCCGCCACGCGCCGAGGTGTAAACGGGCCTATAAAGCGGCACGCCGGGAGCCAGCGCCGAGGTCTCTCAGTCTTTCACCGTCGTGACTATCGCTGGGGGAACAAAAGGAAAATAAATTGTTATTTTATTTGCAGCCGGAATCCTTCGGGGTCACGGGGGGAGTTTTTACCGCGACTTTGCGGTATGATGATGTCACAAGGTGTGCGCTAGATTGTGATGCGGACAGGTTTGTGGTTCTTGCAGTTAGCAGGTTCTAGATGGCCAATGAGAGGCCAGAGATGTGTGTTTCACTCTTCAGCATCTCTTGGATCACAAAAGTGTGTTTGTCTCTTCGCGCCTTCCAATCATTGGACTGATCCATGTTACATCAGTGATACAATGTAACACCATCGCGGGGGAAGGAGGAGGCTGCAGAGAGCCGAGCACAGCAGCAGCCAGCGCCACAAGCAGACGCCATGCAGCTTGTTCATTCTGAGTTTGTTGCAGGACCAGAGCAAGTCATCGCAACTTCAGATTAACCCTTTCAGGACCACAGGTCATTGAGGTCTGGATGTCCTGGAGAAAATGAGCAGTGTTTGTTTATTTGACTTTTTTTTTTTTTTTCAATAATAAAATGACAAACAGACAGTTTTTTGTTTAACTGTATTTATCACTATTTTGTATAAAAAAGTTTTTAACCACTTAAGGACCGAGCCTCTTTCTGAGATTTGTTGTTTACAAGTTGAAAACAGTTTTTTTTGCTAGAAAATTACTTAGAACCCTCAAACATTAAACATTTTTTTTCCTAACACCCTAGAGAATAAAATGGCGGTCGTTGCAATACTTTTTGCGCAGCAGTCTTACAAGCGCACTTTTTTTGGGGAAAAAAATCACTTTTTTTAATTAAAAAATAAGACAACAGTAAAGTTAGCCCAATTGTTTTTTATATTGTGAAAGATGATGTTTCGCCGAGTAAATTGATACCCAACACGTCACGCTTCCAAATTGCGCCCGCTCGTGGGATGGCGACAAACTTTTACCTTTAAAAATCTCCATAGTCGACGTTTAAAAAAATCCTCCAGGTTGCATGTTTAGAGTTACAGGGGAGGTCTAGGGCTAGAATTATTGCTCTCGCTCTAACGGTCACGGCAAAACCTCACATGTGAGGTTTGAACGCCGTTTTCATATGCGGGCGCTGCTCACGTATGCGTTCGCTTCTGCACGCGAGCTCGGCGGGACAGGCGCATTTAAAAATATATTTTTTTCTTATTTATTTTACCTTTCATTTTTTTTTGTTTACACTGTCGTTTAAAAAAAAATATTGTGTCACTTTTATTCCTATTACAAGGAATTTAAACATCCCTTGTAAAAGAAAAAAAGCATGACAGGTCCTCTGAAATATGAAATCTGGGGGTCAGAAAGACCTCATCTCATATTTACACTAAAATGCAATAATAAAAAAAAAAATTGGGCATTTGGAAAAAATAAAAATAAAAATGGCCCTTTAGCCACTTCATCCCCGGGGCTTTTTTTACCACCTCAATGCCGGGCCTATTCCGGCACTTCTCTCCTACATGTACAAATCATCATTCTTTTGCTAGAAAATTACTCAGAACCCCCAAACATTATATATGTTTTTTTTTAGCAGACACCCTAAGGAATAAAATGACGGTCATTGCAACTTTTTTTCTTGCACGGTATTTCCGCAATCATTTTTCAAACTTTTTTTGGGGGAAAAAAATGGTTTCATGAATTAAAAAATAACAAAACATTAAAGTTAGTTGGAGAAAATATGAAAGATGATGTTACGCCGAGTAAATAGATACCTAACATGTCACGCTTTAAAATTGCGCACACTCATGGATTGGCGCCAAACTTCGGCACTTAAAAATCTCCATAGGCGACGCTTAATTTTTTTTACAGGTTACCAGGTTAGAGTTAGAGAAGGTCTAGTGCTAGAATTGTTGCACGCGCTCTAACGCACGCGGCGATACCTCACATGTGTGGTTTGAACGGCATTTACATATGTGGGCGGGACTTACGTGTGCGTTCGCTTCTGATCGTGAGCTACCGGGGACAGGGGCGTTTTAATTTTTTTTTTTTATTTATTTTCCTTCTTTTTTTTCTTTTTTTTTACACTTTTTTTTTTTGATCACTTTTATTCCTATTACAAGTAAACATCCCTTGTAATAGGAATGTGTGTGACAGGTCCTCTTTATGGAGAGATGCGGGGTCAATAAGACCTCCCCCTCCCCCCACATCTCTCCTCCAGGCTGGAAAGCATGAGATCAGGAAAAAAATTCACTGATCTCATGTTTACTAGCCGCAATGGCGGCTTTGTTTACTTCTGAGGGGTCGGGCGTGACGTCATCACATCGCACCCGGGCCTCCGACGATCATAGAGATGACTGGTAACCATCTGATCACCAGTCATCTCTATGCTCCTCGTCATGTGACCCACCACCGGCGCCGGACGATTCTCTCCGGGTCCCCGATGACACAGGAGAGCCCGGAGAAGCACCGGATGGTGGCGGGAGGGGGGGGTGTCCAGCGGCGGAACTGCCGCTATGATCATTCTTATGGTGCACAGAATCGCCGGCAGAAGAGAAGGATATCTGAATGATGCCTCTAGCTGCCCCCCCATCATTCAGATATCTCCCTACAAAGCCCAGGACGTCATATGACGCCCACCCAGGAGGGGAGATCCCATCTGTGGACGTCATTTGACTATGGCTGGGTAGGGAAGTGGTTAAGAGCTATGGGTGGAAGTGACGTTTTGACGTCGCTTCCGCCCTGCGATGGTATGGAGACGGGTGGGGGCCATCTTCCCCTTCACTCGTCTCCATACCCAGCCACAGGAAGGACCCCATCGCCTCCAGCCGCTGCTGATGGCTCCTGGTAAGCGGCGGAGGGCGCGGGAGAGCGGCAGGAGAGGGGGGGCCTCTCCCGCCACCGATAACGGTGATCTCGCGGCGAATCCCCCGCAGAGACCACCATTAATGGAAACCGGACCGCCGGCTGAAGAAAAGGTTACCTGGCTTATGGTAACTAGCTGCTGCCATAACAGGGATATCCCTCTTCAAACAGCCGACGTATATTGGTGTGCGGCGGTCCGGAAGTGGTTAATAAAAAAAAAAAAGGATTTCATAAAATAAATGCATAAAAAGTTATGCAAAATAGACAAACATTCATTTTATAACATAATAACAAAAATACATTTAATAATAATTGATTCAGAAAATGACATGCAATTTGTTCATTCTGAGTTTGTCTTTTATTTGGAAAATTGGAGTTCATTTACTAAAACTAGAGAGTGCAAAATGTGGTGACGCTGTGCATGGGAGCCAATCAGCTTCTAACGTCAAGCTTGTTCAATAAAACTTTGACCAAAAAACCTGGAAGCTGATTGGTTTCTCTGCAGAGCTGCACCAGAATTTGCACTCTCCAGTTTTAGTAAACGATGCCCAGAGTTTTAATAACTTCACTGCCAATTTTTATTCTTATTATTTTTTTTTTATTACAGGTACTTACAGTATCTGACAAAAGTAAGTACACCCCTCAGTCACATTTCTGTAAATCTTTTCTTGTATCTTTTCATGTGACAACACTGAAGAAATGACACTTTGCTACAATGTAAAGTAGTGAGTGTACACAGGGGGGAGGAGTGTACACAGGGGGGGGAGGAGTGTACACAGGGGGAGGAGTGTACACAGGGGGAGGAGTGTACACAGGGGGGGGGGGGGGAGTGTACACAGGGGGGAGGAGTGTACAGCTTGTATAACGGTGTAAATTTCCTCTCCCCTCAAAATAACCCAACACACAGCCATTAATGTCTAAACCGCTGACAGCAAAAGTCAGTACACCCCTAAGTGAAAATGTCCAAATTGGGCCCAAAGTGTCAATATTTTGTGTGGCCGCCATTATTTTCCAGCACGGCCTTAACCCTCTTGGGCATTGAGGTGACCAGAGCTTCACAGGTTGCCACTGGAGTCCTCTTCCCCTCCTTCATGACGACATCACGGAGCTGGTGGATGTTGGAGACCTTGCGCTCCTCCACCTTCCGTTTGAGGATCCCCCACAGATGATCAATAGGGTTTAGGTCTGGAGACATGCTTGGCCAGTCCATCACTTTTACCCTCAGCTTCTTTAGCAAGGCAGTGGTGGTCTTGGAGGTGTGTTTGGGGTGGTTATCATGTTGGAATACTACCCTGCGGTCCAGTCTCTGAAGGGAGGGGATCATGCTCTGCTTCAGTATGTCACAGTACATGTTGGCATTCATGGTTCCCTCAATGATCTGTAGCCCCCCAGTGCCGGTGTACTGTCGAGCATTGCCCCCCAGCGGATTCTGCCCGCTCTGTACTGCGCAGGCGCGGCGCTTTTTCCGAAAATAGCCGAACATGTAGAGCTGAGAGTCAGCTCTACATGGCGCCTGCGCACACCAAATTGTGCTACACTGCTGACATCCAGGCTCTTTCTTTACCATCCCCGTGGACATGGAGGATGTTAAAAAAAGAGCCAGGAGGCCGAGCGAGCGTAGCGAGCCGTCCGAGCGAAGCGAGGACGTGAGGCCGACTGGCCACTTACATCTAGGTAATCCCATTACGGCTATGAAGTGGACGAGGTAAAAGTTATGGGTCTCTCAGCTCTACACGTTCGGCTATTTTCGGAAGCTCATTGACGTTCGTACTGCGCAAGCGCCGCGCCTGCGCAGTACAGTTGGGGGCAGAATCTGCCGGGGGGACGTTTGTCGGCAGATCACCGGCAGCACTCATGCAGCCCCAGACCATGACACTCCCACCACCATGCCTGACTGTAGGGAAGACACACTTGTCTTTGTCCTCCTCACCTGGTTGCCGCCGCACACGCCTGACACCATCTGACACCAAATACGTTTATCTTGGTCTCATCAGACCACAGGACATGGTTCCAGTAATCCATGTCCTTAGTCTGCTTGTCTTCAGCAAACTGTTTGCGGCTCTTTCTTGTGCATCATCTTTAGAAGAGGCTTCCTTCTGGGACAACAGCCATGCAGACCAATTTGATGCAGCGTGCGGCGTATGGTCTGAGCACTGACAGGCTGACCCCTCCCCCACCCCTTCAATCTCTGCAGCAATGCTGGCAGCACTCATACGTCTATTTCCCAAAGACAACCTCTGGATATGACGCTGAGCACGTGACCTCAACTTCTTTGGTGGACCATGGCGAGGCCTGTTCTGAGGGGAACCTGTCCTGTTATACCGCTGGATGGTCTTGGCCACCGTGCTGCAGATCAGTTTCAGGGTCTTGGCAATCTTCTTATAGCCCCGCCCATCTTTATGTAGAGCAACAATTCTTTTCTTCAGATCCTCAGAGAGTTCTTTGCCATGAGGTGCCATGTTGTACTTCCAGTGACCAGTATGAGAGAGTGAGAGCGATAACACCAAATTTATCACACCTGCTCCCCATTCACACCTGAGACCTTCTAACACTAACGAGTCACATGACACCGGGGAAGGAAAATGGCTAATTGGGCCCCAATTTGGACATTTTCACTTAGGGGTGTCCTCACTTTTGTTGCCAGCGGTTTAGACATTAATGGCTGTGTGTTGAGTTATTTTGAGGGGAGAGGAAATTTACACCGTTATACAAGCTGTACACTCCTCTCCCCTGTGTACACTCCTCCCCCCTGTGTACACTCCTCCCCCCTGTGTACACTCCTCCCCCTGTGTACACTCCTCCCCCTGTATACACTCCTCCCCCTGTGTACACTCCTCCCCCTGTGTACACTCCTCCCCCCTGTGTACACTCCCCCCCCTGTGTACACTCCTCTCCCCCTGTGTGCACTCCTCCCCCTGTGTACACTCCTCTCCCCCTGTATACACTCCTCCCCCTGTGTACACTCCTCTCCCCCTGTGTGCACTCCTCCCCCCTGTGTACACTCCGCCCCCTGTGTACACTCACTACTTTACATTGTAGCAAAGTGTCATTTCTTCAGTGTTGTCACATGAAAAGATACAAGAAAAGATTTACAAAAATGTGAGTGAGGGGTGTACTTACTTTTGTCAGATACTGTATATAGCACCGTCTATTTAGAAACTGCGCTAAAGTCAGTAATACGTGAATAACAGCAGCGACTAACCATGTGATATAAACATAGTGCAAATCAGAATATTCAAATAGTCGCGTTAGTAAATGCAAAAAAATACGTGAAAAAAAGGTAAATATCGTGACAAATAATAAACAATCACATAAATATGATGTACGTGATATAAAAAAAGTGATTTAGGAAAAATGGTAAAAAAATAATAATTGGTAATTCAAAATTCGAAATACGCAATTTCGGAAATCCGAAAATTCTAAAATCCGAAAATAAGAAGGAAAATTCAAAAGAATGAAAATTCGAAAACCCGAAAACTCTAAAATCTGAAATAATAACTAACTGATGATAACTTAACTGTTACTAACTATTAAATGATAGGTATTTGAATTTCCTTTCAAATTTGGCTGTTAGTGTACGTAACGAATACGAATTTATCCCAAGTTCCGAATTATCCGAAAAAGCGAATGCCATATCTAAACGCATGGAACGTAACTAATTAATAATAATAAATAACAATAATAATAATAAAAACTTTTTTTCATTATTATTATTATTAATTCATTCCATTCCATTTGTTTAGATGTGGCATTCGTTATTTCGGGTAATTTGTAACTTCGGATAAATTCGTATTTGTTACGTTCACTAACAGCCAAATTTGAAAAGAAATTCCAATACCTCTAATTTAATAGTTAGTAACAGTTAAGTTATTATTAGTTAGTTATTTACTTCAGTTTTTAGAATTTTAGAATTTTAATTCTTTTGAATTGTCGTCCTTATTTTCAGATTTTCAAATTTTCGGACTTTAGAATTTCTGAATTTCCGAAATTTCGTATTTCGAATTTTGAACATCTGAATTTTCGAATATTTGAATTTACGTATTTATGAATTTTCGAATATTTGAATTTACGAATATTCGTAAAAATTAGTTAAACAGGTTTTCGTTCCATTTCTATCATTGAATAGTTTGTTATTATTAGTTAGTTATTATTTCGAATTTTCAGATTTTCGTTCTTTCGAATCGCCTGTGGGAGTCATGCTTGTAACTGTCAGCCAGTAAATGCCTCATGGGACTTGTAGTTTTGCAACAGCAAAAGTTTGAGACCCCTGCTCTAAGGGGTAGAGTGGATTAGACATGTGCAATTCGTTTCGTTCCGAATTAGTTTTTTTAACAAATTTTCGACAAATATGTTAATTCGGAAATATCCGAATGAACGAAAACCTGTTTAACGTTTTTTTACGAATATTCATGAATTTGAATATTCGAAAATTCGTAAATTCGTAAATTCAAATATTCAAAAATTCGGATGTTCAAAATTCGAAATACGAAATTTTCGGAAATTCTAAAATCCCAAAATTTGAAAATCCGAAAAATAAGAACGAAAATTCAAAAGAATGAAAATTCGAAAACCCGAAAATTCTAAAATCTGAAATAATAACTAACTAATAATAACTTAACTGTTACTAACTATTAAATTATAGGTATTGGAATTTTCTTTTCAAATTTGGCTGTTAGTGAACGCAACGAATACAAATTTATCCAAAGTTCCGAATTATCCGAAAAAACGAATGCCGTATCTAAACGAATGGAACATAACTAATTAATAATAATAAATAACAATAATAATAATAATATTAATAATAAAAACTTTTTTCATTATCATTATTATTAATTCATTCCATTCCATTTGTTTAGACACGGCATTCGTTATTTCGGGTAATTCGTAACTTCGGATAAATTTGTATTCGTTACGTTTCACTAACAGCCAAATTTTAAAGGAAATTCCAATACCTATAATTTAATAGTTAGTAACAGTTAAGTTATTATTAGTTAGTTATTACTTCAGATTTTAGGATTTTAGGGTTTTTCTAATTTTCATTCTTTTGAATTTTCATCCTGATTTCCGAATTTTCAAATTTTCGGGCTTTAGAATTTCTTAATTTCAGCAATTTCGTATTTCGAATTTTGAACATCCGATTTTTCGAATATTTGAATTTAAGAATATTTAAATTTAAGAATTTTCGAATATTTTCATTCCATACCTATAATTTAATAGTTAGTTATTATTAGTTAGTTATTATTTCGAATTTTTAGATTTTCGTTCTTTCGAATTGACGAATTTTTGAATTTACGAATTTATGAATTTCCATCATAACGAATGACCCGACAAACGAAAAAAAAAAAAGATGAATGAAATGAAATTTTTTTTGGCAGTGCACATGTCTAGTGCGGATGGACGGGGTTCTCCTGCAGTTCCAGGTTCCCACTAATGGTAGGGGGGGGGTCTTCCTATGTTTCCAAACTCCCGCCAGTCATCTCCAGGACAACCATGACAACAGCCATGAAGATTGGTATAAAGAAGAAGAAAATCGTGTGATACCGTATGGGGATACTTTATTAACCACTTCCATACCGGGCATTTTCACCCCCTTCCTGCCCAGACCAATTTTTAGTTTTCAGCACTGTTGCACTTTGAATGACAATTGCGCGGTCATGCAACACTGTACCCAAATGAAATCTTTATGTTTTTTTCCCCCCACAAATAGAGCTTTCTTTTGGTGGTATTTGATCACCTCTTCGGGTTTTTTTTTTTGCGCTATAAACAAAAATAGAGCGACAATTTAAAAAAAAAAAACACAATATTTTGTACTTTTTGATTTAATAAATATCAAAATTTCTATTAAAATTTTTTTTTTCCTCAGTTTAGGCTGATACGTATTCTTCTACATATTTTTTGTAAAAAAAAATCTCAATAAGCGTTTATTGATTGGTTTGCGCAAAAGTTATAGCGTCTACAAAATAGGGGATAGATTTATGGCATTTTTAATTTTTTTTACTTGTAATGGCGGCGATCTGCGATTTTTATTGTGACCGTGACATTGCGGCGGACAAATCGGACACTTTTGACATGCTATAAAACTGCACTGATTACTGTGTAAATGTGACTGGCAGGGATAGGGTTAACACTAGGGGGGCGCTGAAGGGGTTAATGTGTTCCCTAGGGAGTGATTCTAACTGTAGGGGGAGGGGACTCACAAGGGGAGGAGACCGATGTGTGTTCCTCTGTACTGGGAACACACATCGGTCTCCTCACCTCTGACAGGAGGTTTACACACACAGATCCACACTCCTGCCGTGATCGCGGGCAATTGCGGGTGCCCGGCGGACATTGCGGCCGGCGGGGGCCACGAGCGGTGCCGCTGGCGCACGCGCGCGCCCCCCTAGACGGCCCGAGAAGAAAAGACGTCATATGACGTCCACCCGGAGGGAGGGAGGGTTCCTGCCGGCGTCATATGACTATGGCCCGGTAAGGGGTTAAAATAGTATGAAAATGCACTTACATTCCACAAGTAAAATAACAGCCTTGGTTTAAAGTTGGTTGTTTGTCGACAAACAAGAAAAACACCCGCACTTCCGGGATCGGGGAGGACGGGATGACGTCAGCACGTCCTCCCCGGTCGTTCTTGCCAGACCAATCTGCTAAAATTCCACGAGGAAGTAAGCCGCCGGGGGAGGCTTGTGGATTTAGTGTATCTGGATTTTGCAAAAGCATTTGATACAGTCCCACATGAACGCTTAATCTGCAAGGCGTGGGCCACAAGGCAGGGGCGGATCCAGAGTCTAGTCTCGGGAGGGGCACTGCCAGAAAGTACGTTTTTTTGGTGGGCAATTTATCGGGGAAATGACTGGTGTTCGAGCTTCAATCATCCCGGCACCATGGTTGTTATGGTGTCAGGATGATTGAAGCGCATTATTTCTATTATTACATTGTAACATAAAATGAAATAGTTCAACTCACCGAAATGCCGAATCAGTGGGAGCCCCGAGCGCGTCACTTGCCGCCGTCACCTGCCACACCTTGCAGATTGTCCCTTGCCTGCCACCAGATGCAGATTGTCACTTGCCAGTTAGTTCTTGCGGGCGTGCTCCCATGATACAGCCGGCGGCTATAGCCGCTCACTGTATCACTCGGCCCCGCCCCCCGGCGCGCCGCGTCATTGGATGTGATTGACAGCAGCGCGAGCCAATGGCTGCGCTGCTTTCAGTCCATCCACTCTAGCCAATCAACGGCCAGGCTGAGCGGCGAAGAGGAGGTCGGGGGCGAGCGCAGCAGGTGAATGGGCTCAGGTAAGTAAATTGGGGGGGCTGTGGAGGCCGGTATTGTCGGATTCAGCCCCGGACCATTTTGTAGCTAAAGGACCAGGCCCATTTTTGCGATTCAGCACTGCGTCAATTTAACTGACAATTGCGCGGTCGTGCGACGTGGCTCCCAAACAAAATTGACGTCCTTTTTTTCCCACAAATAGAGCTTTCTTTTGGTGGTATTTGATCACCTCTGCGGTTTTTATTTTTTGCGCGATAAACAAAAATAGAGCGACAATTTTGAAAAAAATTCAATATTTTTTACTTTTTGCTATAATAAATATCCCCAAAAAATATATAAAAAAAATTTTTTCCCTCAGTTTAGTCTGTATTCTTATACATATTTTTGGTAAAAAAAACAACCTTTTTTCCCCTTTATACCAATCTTCATGGCTGTCGTCACGGTTGTCCTGGAGAGCTAAAACAAAAATCCACAAGCGCTAAAGCTATGAGTTATATGTGAAAATGTCCTAATCCAACAAGGTTTGATGGACCAAACCCAGCGCAGCCATCAACCGCTGGAACAATGGATATACAAAAAGAAGACCACTTGAAGATGGCGCTCTATGGGTCAACTCCAAAAATGTGTCTTCTTATGGTGGCCCTTGAGATGACTGGCGGGAGTTTGGAAACATATGACGCCCCCCCCCCTACCATTAGTGGGAACCTGGAACTGCAGGAGAACCCCGTCCATCCGCACTACCCCCTTAGTGCAGTGGTTCTCAACCTTCCTAGTGCCGTGACCCCTTGATAAAACTACCCAAGTTGTGGGGACCCCTAACAGTAAAATTATTTTCGTAGCGTGGGTTGTCAGCACCCAAGGCAAGACAGGTAATTTGTGCCCCTAACCCACGGACATTTAGCACTCCCTTCCACTCGTACAGTATTAAAACCCCTTAGGGTATATTTTAGGATGTACCACTTTTTCTCTTTGTTCTCCTTTCTTTCCTTTTTATCTCTCTCTATCCTAATTTCTTGTCCCCCCCCCCCATCCCTCTCTAGATGTTTTTCTTGTTCTTTCTCTTATTCTTTCTCTCCCTTTTTCTTCCTCCCCCTCTTTTCCTCTCCCTTCCATGTATTTATTTTTTTACCTTCTCTTACTCCTTGGTGGGGGATTAGTGGCAGTGCTGATGGGGGGCTTAGGGGGTGGGATCAGTGGCAGTGCTGGTGGGGGGTGGGATCAGTGGCAGTGCTGGTGGGGGGTGGGATCAGTGGCAGTGCTGATGGGGGGGTGGGATCATTGGCAGTGCTGGTGGGGGGTGGGATCGGTGGCAGTGCTGGTGGGGGGGTGGGATCAGAGGCAGTGTTGGTAGAGGGTGGGATCAGTGGCAGTGCTGTGGGGGGGTGGGATCAGTGGCAGTGCTGGTGGGGGGGTGGGATCAGTGGCAGTGCTGATGGGGGGTGGGATCAGTGGCAGTGCTGGTGGGGGGGCGTGGGATCAGTGGCAGTGCTGATGGGGGGTGGGATCAGTGGCAGTGCTGATGGGGGGTGGGATCAGTGGCAGTGCTGGTGGGGGGTGGGATCAGTGGCAGTGCTGATGGGGGGTGGGATCAGTGGCAGTGCTGGTGGGGGGGTGGGATCAGTGGCAGTGCTCGTCGGGGTGGGATAAGTGGCAGTGCTGATGGGGGGTGGGATCAGTGGCAGTGCTGGTGGGGGGGTGGGATCAGTGGCAGTGCTGGTCAGGGGTGGGATCAGTTGCAGTGCTGATGGGGGGTGGGATCAGTGGCAGTGCTGGTGGGGGGTGGGATCAGTGGCAGTGCTGATGTGGATTGGGATCAGGGGTAGTGCTGGTCAGGGGTGGGATCAGTGGCAGTGCTGATGGGGGTGGGATCAGTGGCAGTGCTGATGGGGGGTGGGATCAGGGGCAGTGCTGGTGGGGGGTGGGATCAGTGGCAGTGCTGGTGAGGAGGTGGGATCAGTGGCAGTGCTGTTGGGGGGTGGGATCAGTGGCAGTGCTGGTGGGGGGGTGGGATCAGTGGCAGTGCTGATGGGGGGTGGGATCATTGGCAGTGCTGGCGGGGGGTGGGATCAGTGGCAGTGCTGGTGGGGGGGTGGGATCAGTGGCAGTGCTGGTGGGGGGTGGGATCAGTGGCAGTGCTGGTAGGGGGTGGGATCAGTGGCAGTGCTGGTGGGGGGGATCAGTGGCAGTGCTGGTGGGGGGGATCAGTGGCAGTGCTGATGGGGGGTGGGATCAGTGGCAGTGCTGATGGGAGGTGGGATCAGTGGCAGTGCTGGTGGGGGGGTGGGATCAGTGGCAGTGCTGATGGGGGTGGGATCAGTGGCAGTGCTGGTGGGGGGTGGGATCAGTGGCAGTGCTGATGGGGGGTGGGATCAGTGGCAGTGCTGGTGGGGAGATGAGATCAGTGGCAGTGCTGATGGGGGGTGGGATCAGTGGCAGTGCTGGTGGGGGGTGGGATCAGTTGCAGTGCTGATGGGGAGATGGGATCAGTGGCAGTGCTGATGGGGGGTGCGATCAGTGGCAGTGCTGGTGGGGGGTGGGATCAGTGGTAGTGCTGGTGGGGGGATGGGATCAGTGGCAGTGCTGGTCAGTGGTGGGATCAGTGGCAGTGCTGATGGGGGGTGGGATCAGTGGCAGTGCTGGTGGGGGGGTGGGATCAGTGGCAGTGCTGATGGAGGGTGGGATCAGTGGCAGTGCTGAGGGGGGGTGGGATCAGTGGCAGTGCTGAGGGGGGGTGGGATCAGTGGCAGTGCTGGTGGGGGGTGGGATCAGTGGCAGTGCTGGTGGGGGGTGGGATCAGTGGCAGTGCTGATGGGGGGTGGGATCAGTGGCAGTGCTGGTCAGGGGTGGGATCAGTGGCAGTGCTGATGGGGGGTGGGATCAGTGGCAGTGCTGGTGGGGGGGTGGGATCAGTGGCAGTGCTGGTGGGGGGGTGGGATGAGTGGCAGTGCTGGTGGGGGGTGGGATCAGTGGCAGTGCTGATGGGGGGGTGGGATCAGTGGCAGTGCTGATGGGGGGGTGGGATCAGTGGCAGTGCTGGTGGGGGGTGGGATCAGTGGCAGTGCTGATGGAGGGGTGGGATCAGTGGCAGTGCTGATGGGGGGTGGGATCAGTGGCAGTGCTGGTGGGGGGGTGGTCTTCAGTGGCAGTGCTGGTGGGGGGTGGGATCACTGGCAGTGCTGATGGAGGGGTGGGATCAGTGGCAGTGCTGGTGGGGGGTGGGATCAGTGGCAGTGCTGGTGGGGGGGTGGGATCAGTGGCAGTGCTGGTGGGGGGTGGGATCAGTGGCAGTTCTGGTGGGGGGGGTGGGATCAGTGGCAGTGCTGGTCGGGGGGTGGGATCAGTGGCAGTGCTGGTGGAGGGTGAAATCAGTGGCAGTGCTGGTGGGGGGGTGGGATCAGTGGCAGTGCTGGTGGGGTGGGTGGGATCAGTGACAGTGCTGGTGGGGGGTGGGATCAGTGGGAGTGCTGATGGGGGGTGGGATCAGTGGCAGTGCTGGTGGGGTGGGTGGGATCAGTGGCAGTGCTGGTGGGGGGTGGGATCAGTGGCAGTGCTGGTGGGGGGTGGGATCAGTGGGAGTGCTGATGGGGGGTGGGATCAGTGGCAGTGCTGGTGGGGGGGTGGGATCAGTGGCAGTGCTGGTGGGGGGGTGGGATCAGTGGCAGTGCTGGTGGGGGGTGGGATCAGTGGCAGTTCTGGTGGGGGGGTGGGATCAGTGGCAGTGCTGGTCGGGGGGTGGGATCAGTGGCAGTGCTGGTGGAGGGTGAAATCAGTGGCAGTGCTGGTGGGGGGTGGGATCAGTCGCAGTGCTGGTGGGGTGGGTGGGATCAGTGGCAGTGCTGGTGGGGGGTGGGATCAGTGGGAGTGCTGATGGGGGGGTGGGATCAGTGGCAGTGCTGGTGGGGTGGGTGGGATCAGTGGCAGTGCTGGTGGGGGGTGGGATCAGTGGGAGTGCTGATGGGGGGGTGGGATCAGTGGCAGTGCTGGTGGGGGGGTGGGATCAGTGGCAGTGCTGATGGGGGGGTGGGATCAGTGGCAGTGCTGGTGGGGGGGTGGGATCAGTGGCAGTGCTGGGGGGAGAGTTCTAATCAGCCAACTTAGGTGCTCTTGATAAAGGTCATCTGCTGATCTGAGAACTGTAGTGAAGACTGTTAATGGCAACTATAATCACAGGTAGTCTTACTCACTGTGTCTCCGGCTTCACCGTGTCTCTGACTTTGTGGTGTCTTGCAGCAGTGACACCCATGCCGAAATCAAGAGATGGGGTCTTCTCCAGCCCCTCCCACTTCACATTCCTCACCAGTCAGTTGACCTCTAGTCTCTGCCCCCCAGCCATGCCATGAACTGAATGGGCGGCTGCAAAGAATCTGAGTGGGCGGCCGCGGGCTCCTGAGACAGCTCTGCTGGGCGGCCGCAAAAAGGCTGGGAGAGCCGTGCTGGGCTTCAGGAACAGCCCAGGATTCGGTGACCCCCTGGCAAATTGTCATTCGACCCCCGAGAGGGTCCCGACTCCCAGGTTGAGAACCACGGCCTTAGAGGGTTACTATTAAGCTCGTTAGACCTGTCCATTGATAGAAGGTTTACATCATCTGGTAAGCACCCCTGTCAATAAGCTGGTGGGTTCCACAGAGGGATTCTTTACTCAAGTGTCTGGTGGCCGAGCACGATAAGAACTGTCATTTAACCACTAGGGGTCCGCGCTATAGCCGAATGACGGCTACAGCGCGGACCTAGAATGCCGGGAGGACGTCGATCCTCGTCCCCGGTGCGCGCTCCCGAGCGCGCATCGGGGAACTTCCGTGTCCGCTGCGTCACGCGGGTGCCGATGCGCGTGCCTGGCGGCCGCGATGTCCACCAGGTACCCGCGATCGGCATTTACAGAGACAGGGAGGTGGATCTCTGTGTGTAAACACAGAGATCCACGTCCTGTCATGGAGAGGAGACCGATGGTGTGTCCCTTGTACATAGGGACACAGATCGGTCACCTCCCCCAGTCAGTCCCCTCCCCCCACAGTAAGAACCACTCCCTTAGGCACACTTAACCCCTTCAGCGCCCCTAGAGGTTAACCCCTTCCCTGCCAGTGTCATTTTTACAGTAACCAGTGCATTTTTATAGCACTGATCGCTGTAAAAATGACAATGGTCCCAAAATGGTGTCAAAAGTGTCCGATGTGTCCGCCATAATGTCGCAGTCACAATAAAAATCGCTGATCGCCACCATTACTAGTAAAAAAAAAAAATATTAATAAAAATGCTATAAAACTATGCCCTATTTTGTAGACGCTATAAGTTTTGCGCAAACCAATCAATAAACGCTTATTGCATTTTTTTTTTTACCAAAAATATGTAGAAGAATACGTATCGGCCTAAACTGAGGAAATTTTTCTTTTTTTTTTTTTTTAAACGGGGATATTTATAATAGCAAAAAGTAAAAAATATTGTGTTTTTTTTCAAAATTTCGCTCTTTTTTTGTTTATAGCGCAAAAAATAAAAACCGCAAAGATGATCAAATACCACCAAAAGAAAGCTCTATTTGTGGGAAAAAAAGACGTCAATTTTGTTTGGGAGCCACGTGGCACGACTGCGCAATTGTCATTCAAAGCGTGACAGCGCTGAAAGCTGAAAATTGGCCTGGGCAAGGAAGGGGGTTTAAGTGCCCAGTAAGCAAGTGGTTAAGGAATCCTTCAGTCCCGACATTCGCGTGGACTTTATTATTTTCGATTACCAATTTTTTTTTTTTCACCATTTTTCCTAAATCACTTTTTTCATAACACCTACATCATGTTTAATGTGATTGTTTATTTATTTTTCTTGATATTTACCTTTTTTTCACTTATTTTTTGCATTTACTAACGCGACTATTTTAATATACTTATCTAGCGCCGTCAATTTATGAAGCGCTTTACATATACAGAGGCGGGAAATTAATGATCATATCCCCTGCAGATTGTATAGATTTGCCCCCTTACAAAGAAATGAAGAGTCTATAATTTTTATCATAGGTGTATTTTATATGATAGAGACAGAATATCAACCAAAAATCCAGAAAAAAAAAAACCACACACGATGCAAATGTTATAAATGGAGTAAAATAAGTATTTGATCCCCTTAGTAGTTGGTGGAGAAACCCTTGTTGGGAAGCACAGAGGTCAGACGTTTCTTGTAGGTGGTGATCAGGTTTCCACATATCTCAGGAGGGATTTTGCTCCTCTCTTCTTTACAGATCTTCTCTAAGTCCTGAAGGTCTCTTGGCTGTCGCTTGGCAACTCGAAGTTTCAGCTCCCTCCATATATTTTCTATAGGATTAAGGTCTGGAGACCGGCTGGGCCACTCCATGACCTTAATGTGATTCTTCTTGAGCCACTCCTTTGTTGCCTTGGCGGTATGTTTTGGGTCATTGTCATGCTGGAATACCCATCCATGACCCATCTTCAGTGTTCTGGCTGAGGGAAGAAGGTTCTCATCCAAGATTTTACAATACGTGGCCCCGCCCATTGGCCCCTCAATGTGGCAAAGTCGGCCTGGACCTTCATCAGAGAAACACCCCAAAGCCTCATGTTTCCCCCTCCGTGTGACTGTAGGGATGGAGTTCTTTTAAAGGCTTATATTTAAGTTATTGTCATGAAAAGTGTATCAATGCAAAAAAAAAGTTTTAAAAACTGACGTTTTTTCGGGAGCAGTGATTTTAATAATGCTTAAAGTGAAAAAAATTTAAGTGAGATATTCCTTTAAATTCCATACGTGGGGGGTGTGTATAGTATGCCTGTAAAGTGGCGCGTGTTTCCCGTGCTTAGAACTGTCCCTGCACAAAATGTAATTTCTGAAGGTATAAAAGTCATTTAAAACTCACTCGCAGATTTAATGAATTGTCGGTCCCGCCAATACAGATCAAAGTCATTGAAAGTTATTGAAAAAAAAATGCGTGGGGGTCCCCCCAAAATTCAATTAACAGGCCCTTCAGGTCTGGTATGGATATTAAGGGGAACTCCACGCTAAAAAAAAAGAAAATGGCGTGGAGTTCCCCCCAAAAATCTACACCAGACCCTTATCCGAGCACGCAACCTGGCAGGCCACAGGAAAAGAGGGGGGGACGAGAGAGCGCCCCCCCTCCTGAACCGTACCAGGCCACATGCCCTCAACATGGGGAGGATGTCCCCATGTTGATGGGGACAAGGGCCTCATCTCCACAACCCTTGCTCGGTGGTTGTGGGGGTCTGCGGGCGGGGGGCTTATCGGAATCTGGAAGACCTCTTTAACAAAGGGACCCCTAGATCCCGGCCCCCCCTATGTGAATTGGTAAGGGGTACATTGTATCCCTACCATTTCACAAAGAAAGTGTAAAAAATTTAAAAAAAAAACACAGACACATTTGGGACAATTCCTTTAATAAAAATAAAATAATAAAAAAATAAAAAAGAGATTCCAGCGATGTAATCCAATAAATCCATCCTCCATCTCTCTCCAGTGATGTCGATGTTCTCCAGCGAATCGAGCGAGGAACAGAACACGGTCCTGCCTCCACCGAAGGCACCCAGCCAATGACACGGCTCCAGCTTGACAGCTCTTATGTAGCTGAGGGCGGGGCCACACATCACGTGACCCCATCCCCCTCTGACAAGGGGAAACATCGGGCAGCAGAGCAGAGTATATCAGGAGAGGAGAGTTATAGAGGAAGGAGCAGAGTCCTCCAGCACTGCAAAGTATCTCAGGAGAGGAGAGTTATAGAGGAAGGAGTAGAGTCCTCCAACAGTGCAGAGTATTTCAGGAGAGGAGAGTTATAGAGGAAGGAGCAGAGTCCTCCAACAGTGCAGAGTATTTCCAGAGAGGAGAGTTATAGAGGAAGGAGCAGAGTCCTCCAACAGTGCAGAGTATTTCCAGAGAGGAGAGTTATAGAGGAAGGAGCAGAGTCCTCCAACAGTGCAGAGTATTTCCAGAGAGGAGAGTTATAGAGGAAGGAGCAGAGTCCTCCAGCAGAGTATTTCAGGAGAGGAGAGTTATAGAGGAAGGAGCAGAGTCCTCCAGCAGAGCAGAGTATATCAGGAGAGGAGAGTTATAGAGGAAGGAGCAGAGTCCTCCAGCAGAGCAGAGTATATCAGGAGAGGAGAGTTATAGAGGAAGGAGCAGAGTCCTCCAGCAGAGTATTTCAGGAGAGGAGAGTTATAGAGGAAGGAGCAGAGTCCTCCAACAGTGCAGAGTATTTCCAGAGAGGAGAGTTATAGAGGAAGGAGCAGAGTCCTCCAACAGTGCAGAGTATTTCCAGAGAGGAGAGTTATAGAGGAAGGAGCAGAGTCCTCCAACAGTGCAGAGTATTTCCAGAGAGGAGAGTTATAGAGGAAGGAGCAGAGTCCTCCAGCAGAGTATTTCAGGAGAGGAGAGTTATAGAGGAAGGAGCAGAGTCCTCCAGCAGTGCAGAGTATTTCAGGAGAGGAGAGTTATAGAGGAAGGAGCAGAGTCCTCCAGCAGAGCAGAGTATTTCAGGAGAGGAGAGTTATAGAGGAAGGAGCAGAGTCCTCCAGCAGTGCAGAGTATTTCAGGAGAGGAGAGTTATAGAGGAAGGAGCAGAGTCCTCCAGCAGAGCAGAGTATTTCAGGAGAGGAGAGTTATAGAGGAAGGAGCAGAGTCCTCCAGCAGAGCAGAGTATTTCAGGAGAGGAGAGTTATAGAGGAAGGAACAGAGTCCTCCAGCAGAGCAGAGTATATCAGGAGAGGAGAGTTATAGAGGAAGGAGCAGAGTCCTCCAGCAGAGCAGAGTAATTCAGGAGAGGAGAGTTATAGAGGAAGGAACAGAGTCCTCCAGCAGAGCAGAGTATATCAGGAGAGGAGAGTTATAGAGGAAGGAGCAGAGTCCTCCAGCAGTGCAGAGCATTTCAGGAGAGGAGAGTTATAGAGGAAGGAGCAGAGTCCTCCAGCAGAGCAGAGTATATCAGGAGAGGAGAGTTATAGAGGAAGGAGCAGAGTCCTCCAGCAGAGCAGAGTATTTCAGGAGAGGAGAGTTATAGAGGAAGGAGCAGAGTCCTCCAGCAGTGCAGAGTATATCAGGAGAGGAGAGTTATAGAGGAAGGAGCAGAGTCCTCCAGCAGAGCAGAGTATTTCAGGAGAGGAGAGTTATAGAGGAAGGAGCAGAGTTCTCCAGCAGAGCAGAGTATTTCAGGAGAGGAGAGTTATAGAGGAAGGAGCAGAGTCCTCCAGCACTGCAGAGTATCTCAGGAGAGGAGAGTTATAGAGGAAGGAGTAGAGTCCTCCAACAGTGCAGAGTATTTCAGGAGAGGAGAGTTATAGAGGAAGGAGCAGAGTCCTCCAACAGTGCAGAGTATTTCCAGAGAGGAGAGTTATAGAGGAAGGAGCAGAGTCCTCCAACAGTGCAGAGTATTTCCAGAGAGGAGAGTTATAGAGGAAGGAGCAGAGTCCTCCAGCAGAGTATTTCAGGAGAGGAGAGTTATAGAGGAAGGAGCAGAGTCCTCCAGCAGTGCAGAGTATTTCAGGAGAGGAGAGTTATAGAGGAAGGAGCAGAGTCCTCCAGCAGAGCAGAGTATTTCAGGAGAGGAGAGTTATAGAGGAAGGAGCAGAGTCCTCCAGCAGTGCAGGGTATTTCAGGAGAGGAGAGTTATAGAGGAAGGAGCAGAGTCCTCCAGCAGAGCAGAGTATTTCAGGAGAGGAGAGTTATAGAGGAAGGAGCAGAGTCCTCCAGCAGAGCAGAGTATTTCAGGAGAGGAGAGTTATAGAGGAAGGAACAGAGTCCTCCAGCAGAGCAGAGTATATCAGGAGAGGAGAGTTATAGAGGGAGGAGCAGAGTCCTCCAGCAGAGCAGAGTATTTCAGGAGAGGAGAGTTATAGAGGAAGGAACAGAGTCCTCCAGCAGAGCAGAGTATATCAGGAGAGGAGAGTTATAGAGGAAGGAGCAGAGTCCTCCAGCAGTGCAGAGCATTTCAGGAGAGGAGAGTTATAGAGGAAGGAGCAGAGTCCTCCAGCAGAGCAGAGTATATCAGGAGAGGAGAGTTATAGAGGAAGGAGCAGAGTCCTCCAGCAGTGCAGAGTATTTCAGGAGAGGAGAGTTATAGAGGAAGGAGCAGAGTCCTCCAGCAGAGCAGAGTATTTCAGGAGAGGAGAGTTATAGAGGAAGGAGCAGAGTCCTCCAGCAGTGCAGAGTATTTCAGGAGAGGAGAGTTATAGAGGAAGGAGCAGAGTCCTCCAGCAGAGCAGAGTATTTCAGGAGAGGAGAGTTATAGAGGAAGGAGCAGAGTCCTCCAGCAGAGCAGAGTATTTCAGGAGAGGAGAGTTATAGAGGAAGGAACAGAGTCCTCCAGCAGAGCAGAGTATATCAGGAGAGGAGAGTTATAGAGGAAGGAGCAGAGTCCTCCAGCAGAGCAGAGTATTTCAGGAGAGGAGAGTTATAGAGGAAGGAACAGAGTCCTCCAGCAGAGCAGAGTATATCAGGAGAGGAGAGTTATAGAGGAAGGAGCAGAGTCCTCCAGCAGTGCAGAGCATTTCAGGAGAGGAGAGTTATAGAGGAAGGAGCAGAGTCCTCCAGCAGAGCAGAGTATATCAGGAGTAGGGATGAGCTTCGTGTTCGAGTCGAACATACGTTCGACTCGAACATCGGCTGTTCGATCGTTCGACGAAGATCGAACGATTTGGGCCGTTCGCGCCAAATTCGAGTGACGCGAACGGACCACAATGCACTACGCCATCGCAGTGTCATCCAGGCGCTGTGATTGGCCAAGCATGCACTGTGACCCCGCATGCTTGGCCAATCACAGCGCCGGCAGCGAGGAGAGCAATGATTGGCCACAGGCAGGATGTCTGTGGCCAATTATTGCTGAGGGTGTTTAGTACACGCCCCACACTATAAAAGGCCGCCAGCACGGCGGCCTAGTGTAGTGTGTTCCGGAGCAGGGATAGAGCAGCATAGGCAGGGACAGTGACTGTTATTTCTTTCTTGCTTAACCTGGATTCCTTTAGTTTAGGGAAAGAGAAGGATAGGTAGGGAGAGTGTCAGTGTGTTTTGTGCTTGTGCTATAGTGTGCTTAAAAAAAACATTTATTCTAGGGACAGAAAACTGTAGGTAGGGAGAGTGTCAGTTTATTTCACTCTGCAAGTCCTTGTTTCCAGGGACCTGGAAGGACAGTGAGTGAATTGTCCTTGTGTTATATTGTGATTAAAAAAAACATTTTTTCTAGGGACAGAAAACTGTAGGTAGGGAGAGTGTTTTTTTTCTTTCACTCTGCAAGTCCTTGTTTCCAGGGACCTGTAAGGACAGTGAGTGAATTGTCCTTGTGCTATATTGTGCTTAAAAAAAACATTTATTCTAGGGACAGAAAACTGTAGGTAGGGAGAGTGTCAGTTTATTTCACTCTGCAAGTCCTTGTTTCCAGGGACCTGGAAGGACAGTGAGTGAATTGTCCTTGTGCTATATTGTGATTAAAAAAAACATTTTTTCTAGGGACAGAAAACTGTAGGTAGGGAGAGTGTTTTTTTTCTTTCACTCTGCAAGTCCTTGTTTCCAGGGACCTGTAAGGACAGTGAGTGAATTGTCCTTGTGCTATATTGTGCTTAAAAAAAACATTTATTCTAGGGACAGAAAACTGTAGGTAGGGAGAGTGTCAGTTTATTTCACTCTGCAAGTCCTTGTTTCCAGGGACCTGGAAGGACAGTGAGTGAATTGTCCTTGTGTTATATTGTGATTAAAAAAAACATTTTTTCTAGGGACAGAAAACTGTAGGTAGGGAGAGTGTTTTTTTTCTTTCACTCTGCAAGTCCTTGTTTCCAGGGACCTGTAAGGACAGTGAGTGAATTGTCCTTGTGCTATATTGTGCTTAAAAAAAACATTTATTCTAGGGACAGAAAACTGTAGGTAGGGAGAGTGTCAGTTTATTTCACTCTGCAAGTCCTTGTTTCCAGGGACCTGGAAGGACAGTGAGTGAATTGTCCTTGTGCTATATTGTGATTAAAAAAAACATTTTTTCTAGGGACAGAAAACTGTAGGTAGGGAGAGTGTTTTTTTTCTTTCACTCTGCAAGTCCTTGTTTCCAGGGACCTGTAAGGACAGTGAGTGAATTGTCCTTGTGCTATATTGTGCTTAAAAAAAAACATTTATTCTAGGGACAGAAAACTGTAGGTAGGGAGAGTGTCAGTTTATTTCACTCTGCAAGTCCTTGTTTCCAGGGACCTGGAAGGACAGTGAGTGAATTGTCCTTGTGTTATATTGTGATTAAAAAAAACATTTTTTCTAGGGACAGAAAACTGTAGGTAGGGAGAGTGTTTTTTTTCTTTCACTCTGCAAGTCCTTGTTTCCAGGGACCTGTAAGGACAGTGAGTGAATTGTCCTTGTGCTATATTGTGCTTAAAAAAAACATTTATTCTAGGGACAGAAAACTGTAGGTAGGGAGAGTGTCAGTTTATTTCACTCTGCAAGTCCTTGTTTCCAGGGACCTGGAAGGACAGTGAGTGAATTGTCCTTGTGTTATATTGTGATTAAAAAAAACATTTTTTCTAGGGACAGAAAACTGTAGGTAGGGAGAGTGTTTTTTTTCTTTCACTCTGCAAGTCCTTGTTTCCAGGGACCTGTAAGGACAGTGAGTGAATTGTCCTTGTGCTATATTGTGCTTAAAAAAAACATTTATTCTAGGGACAGAAAACTGTAGGTAGGGAGAGTGTCAGTTTATTTCACTCTGCAAGTCCTTGTTTCCAGGGACCTGGAAGGACAGTGAGTGAATTGTCCTTGTGCTATATTGTGATTAAAAAAAACATTTTTTCTAGGGACAGAAAACTGTAGGTAGGGAGAGTGTTTTTTTTCTTTCACTCTGCAAGTCCTTGTTTCCAGGGACCTGTAAGGACAGTGAGTGAATTGTCCTTGTGCTATATTGTGCTTAAAAAAAACATTTTTTCTAGGGACAGAAAACTGTAGGTAGGGAGAGTGTTTTTTTTCTTTCACTCTGCAAGTCCTTGTTTCCAGGGACCTGTAAGGACAGTGAGTGAATTGTCCTTGTGCTATATTGTGCTTAAAAAAAACATTTATTCTAGGGACAGAAAACTGTAGGTAGGGAGAGTGTCAGTTTATTTCACTCTGCAAGTCCTTGTTTCCAGGGACCTGGAAGGACAGTGAGTGAATTGTCCTTGTGCTATATTGTGATTAAAAAAAACATTTATTCTAGGGACAGAAAACTGTAGGTAGGGAGAGTGTCAGTTTATTTCACTCTGCAAGTCCTTGTTTCCAGGGACCTGTAAGGACAGTGAGTGAATTGTCCTTGTGCTATAGTGTGCTTAAAAAAAACATTTATTCTAGGGACAGAAAACTGTAGGTAGGGAGAGTGTCAGTTTATTTCACTCTGCAAGTCCTTGTTTCCAGGGACCTGTAAGGACAGTGAGTGAATTGTCCTTGTGCTATATTGTGATTAAAAAAAACATTTTTTCTAGGGACAGAAAACTGTAGGTAGGGAGAGTGTTTTTTTTCTTTCACTCTGCAAGTCCTTGTTTCCAGGGACCTGTAAGGACAGTGAGTGAATTGTCCTTGTGCTATATTGTGATTAAAAAAAACATTTTTTCTAGGGACAGAAAACTGTAGGTAGGGAGAGTGTTTTTTTTCTTTCACTCTGCAAGTCCTTGTTTCCAGGGACCTGTAAGGACAGTGAGTGAATTGTCCTTGTGCTATAGTGTGCTTAAAAAAAACATTTATTCTAGGGACAGAAAACTGTAGGTAGGGAGAGTGTCAGTTTATTTCACTCTGCAAGTCCTTGTTTCCAGGGACCTGGAAGGACAGTGAGTGAATTGTCCTTGTGCTATATTGTGATTAAAAAAAACATTTTTTCTAGGGACAGAAAACTGTAGGTAGGGAGAGTGTTTTTTTTCTTTCACTCTGCAAGTCCTTGTTTCCAGGGACCTGTAAGGACAGTGAGTGAATTGTCCTTGTGCTATATTGTGCTTAAAAAAAACATTTATTCTAGGGACAGAAAACTGTAGGTAAGGAGAGTGTTTTTTTTCTTTCACTCTGCAAGTCCTTGTTTCCAGGGACCTGTAAGGACAGTGAGTGAATTGTCCTTGTGCTATATTGTGCTTAAAAAAAACATTTATTCTAGGGACAGAAAACTGTAGGTAGGGAGAGTGTCAGTTTATTTCACTCTGCAAGTCCTTGTTTCCAGGGACCTGGAAGGACAGTGAGTGAATTGTCCTTGTGCTATATTGTGATTAAAAAAAACATTTATTCTAGGGACAGAAAACTGTAGGTAGGGAGAGTGTCAGTTTATTTCACTCTGCAAGTCCTTGTTTCCAGGGACCTGTAAGGACAGTGAGTGAATTGTCCTTGTGCTATAGTGTGCTTAAAAAAAACATTTATTCTAGGGACAGAAAACTGTAGGTAGGGAGAGTGTCAGTTTATTTCACTCTGCAAGTCCTTGTTTCCAGGGACCTGTAAGGACAGTGAGTGAATTGTCCTTGTGCTATATTGTGATTAAAAAAAACATTTTTTCTAGGGACAGAAAACTGTAGGTAGGGAGAGTGTCAGTTTCTTTCACTGTGAAAGTCCTTGTTTCCAGGGACCTGTAAGGACAGTGAGTGAATTGTCCTTGTGCTATATTGTGATTAAAAAAAACATTTTTTCTAGGGACAGAAAACTGTAGGTAGGGAGAGTGTTTTTTTTCTTTCACTCTGCAAGTCCTTGTTTCCAGGGACCTGGAAGGACAGTGAGTGAATTGTCCTTGTGCTATATTGTGCTTAAAAAAAACATTTATTCTAGGGACAGAAAACTGTAGGTAGGGAGAGTGTCAGTTTATTTCACTCTGCAAGTCCTTGTTTCCAGGGACCTGGAAGGACAGTGAGTGAATTGTCCTTGTGCTATATTGTGATTAAAAAAAACATTTTTTCTAGGGACAGAAAACTGTAGGTAGGGAGAGTGTTTTTTTTTCTTTCACTCTGCAAGTCCTTGTTTCCAGGGACCTGTAAGGACAGTGAGTGAATTGTCCTTGTGCTATATTGTGCTTAAAAAAACATTTATTCTAGGGACAGAAAACTGTAGGTAGGGAGAGTGTCAGTTTATTTCACTCTGCAAGTCCTTGTTTCCAGGGACCTGGAAGGACAGTGAGTGAATTGTCCTTGTGTTATATTGTGATTAAAAAAAACATTTTTTCTAGGGACAGAAAACTGTAGGTAGGGAGAGTGTTTTTTTTCTTTCACTCTGCAAGTCCTTGTTTCCAGGGACCTGTAAGGACAGTGAGTGAATTGTCCTTGTGCTATATTGTGATTAAAAAAAACATTTTTTCTAGGGACAGAAAACTGTAGGTAGGGAGAGTGTTTTTTTTCTTTCACTCTGCAAGTCCTTGTTTCCAGGGACCTGTAAGGACAGTGAGTGAATTGTCCTTGTGCTATATTGTGCTTAAAAAAAACATTTTTTCTAGGGACAGAAAACTGTAGGTAGGGAGAGTGTTTTTTTTCTTTCACTCTGCAAGTCCTTGTTTCCAGGGACCTGTAAGGACAGTGAGTGAATTGTCCTTGTGCTATATTGTGCTTAAAAAAAACATTTATTCTAGGGACAGAAAACTGTAGGTAGGGAGAGTGTCAGTTTATTTCACTCTGCAAGTCCTTGTTTCCAGGGACCTGGAAGGACAGTGAGTGAATTGTCCTTGTGCTATATTGTGATTAAAAAAAACATTTTTTCTAGGGACAGAAAACTGTAGGTAGGGAGAGTGTTTTTTTTCTTTCACTCT
Organism: Rana muscosa; assembly: GCA_029206835.1. NCBI lineage: Eukaryota > Metazoa > Chordata > Amphibia > Anura > Ranidae > Rana > Rana muscosa. The sequence continues at coordinate 396,921,166 of CM055125.1, read as the reverse complement.
GCAAGTCCTTGTTTCCAGGGACCTGTAAGGACAGTGAGTGAATTGTCCTTGTGCTATATTGTGCTTAAAAAAAACATTTATTCTAGGGACAGAAAACTGTAGGTAGGGAGAGTGTCAGTTTATTTCACTCTGCAAGTCCTTGTTTCCAGGGACCTGGAAGGACAGTGAGTGAATTGTCCTTGTGCTATATTGTGATTAAAAAAAACATTTATTCTAGGGACAGAAAACTGTAGGTAGGGAGAGTGTCAGTTTATTTCACTCTGCAAGTCCTTGTTTCCAGGGACCTGGAAGGACAGTGAGTGAATTGTCCTTGTGTTATATTGTGATTAAAAAAAACATTTTTTCTAGGGACAGAAAACTGTAGGTAGGGAGAGTGTTTTTTTTCTTTCACTCTGCAAGTCCTTGTTTCCAGGGACCTGTAAGGACAGTGAGTGAATTGTCCTTGTGCTATATTGTGCTTAAAAAAAACATTTTTTCTAGGGACAGAAAACTGTAGGTAGGGAGAGTGTTTTTTTTCTTTCACTCTGCAAGTCCTTGTTTCCAGGGACCTGTAAGGACAGTGAGTGAATTGTCCTTGTGCTATATTGTGCTTAAAAAAAACATTTATTCTAGGGACAGAAAACTGTAGGTAGGGAGAGTGTCAGTTTATTTCACTCTGCAAGTCCTTGTTTCCAGGGACCTGGAAGGACAGTGAGTGAATTGTCCTTGTGCTATATTGTGATTAAAAAAAACATTTATTCTAGGGACAGAAAACTGTAGGTAGGGAGAGTGTCAGTTTATTTCACTCTGCAAGTCCTTGTTTCCAGGGACCTGGAAGGACAGTGAGTGAATTGTCCTTGTGCTATAGTGTGCTTAAAAAAAACATTTATTCTAGGGACAGAAAACTGTAGGTAGGGAGAGTGTCAGTTTATTTCACTCTGCAAGTCCTTGTTTCCAGGGACCTGGAAGGACAGTGAGTGAATTGTCCTTGTGCTATATTGTGATTAAAAAAAACATTTTTTCTAGGGACAGAAAACTGTAGGTAGGGAGAGTGTCAGTTTCTTTCACTGTCAAAGTCCTTGTTTCCAGGGACCTGTAAGGACAGTGAGTGAATTGTCCTTGTGCTATATTGTGATTAAAAAAAACATTTTTTCTAGGGACAGAAAACTGTAGGTAGGGAGAGTGTTTTTTTTCTTTCACTCTGCAAGTCCTTGTTTCCAGGGACCTGTAAGGACAGTGAGTGAATTGTCCTTGTGCTATATTGTGCTTAAAAAAAACATTTATTCTAGGGACAGAAAACTGTAGGTAGGGAGAGTGTCAGTTTATTTCACTCTGCAAGTCCTTGTTTCCAGGGACCTGTAAGGACAGTGAGTGAATTGTCCTTGTGCTATATTGTGATTAAAAAAAACATTTTTTCTAGGGACAGAAAACTGTAGGTAGGGAGAGTGTCAGTTTCTTTCACTGTGAAAGTCCTTGTTTCCAGGGACCTGTAAGGACAGTGAGTGAATTGTCCTTGTGCTATATTGTGATTAAAAAAAACATTTTTTCTAGGGACAGAAAACTGTAGGTAGGGAGAGTGTTTTTTTTCTTTCACTCTGCAAGTCCTTGTTTCCAGGGACCTGTAAGGACAGTGAGTGAATTGTCCTTGTGCTATATTGTGCTTAAAAAAAACATTTATTCTAGGGACAGAAAACTGTAGGTAGGGAGAGTGTCAGTTTATTTCACTCTGCAAGTCCTTGTTTCCAGGAACCTGGAAGGACAGTGAGTGAATTGTCCTTGTGCTATATTGTGATTAAAAAAAAACATTTTTTCTAGGGACAGAAAACTGTAGGTAGGGAGAGTGTTTTTTTTCTTTCACTCTGCAAGTCCTTGTTTCCAGGGACCTGTAAGGACAGTGAGTGAATTGTCCTTGTGCTATATTGTGCTTAAAAAAAACATTTATTCTAGGGACAGAAAACTGTAGGTAGGGAGAGTGTCAGTTTATTTCACTCTTCAAGTCCTTGTTTCCAGGGACCTGGAAGGACAGTGAGTGAATTGTCCTTGTGTTATATTGTGATTAAAAAAAACATTTTTTCTAGGGACAGAAAACTGTAGGTAGGGAGAGTGTTTTTTTTCTTTCACTCTGCAAGTCCTTGTTTCCAGGGACCTGTAAGGACAGTGAGTGAATTGTCCTTGTGCTATATTGTGCTTAAAAAAAACATTTTTTCTAGGGACAGAAAACTGTAGGTAGGGAGAGTGTTTTTTTTCTTTCACTCTGCAAGTCCTTGTTTCCAGGGACCTGTAAGGACAGTGAGTGAATTGTCCTTGTGCTATATTGTGCTTAAAAAAAACATTTATTCTAGGGACAGAAAACTGTAGGTAGGGAGAGTGTCAGTTTATTTCACTCTGCAAGTCCTTGTTTCCAGGGACCTGGAAGGACAGTGAGTGAATTGTCCTTGTGCTATATTGTGATTAAAAAAAACATTTATTCTAGGGACAGAAAACTGTAGGTAGGGAGAGTGTCAGTTTATTTCACTCTGCAAGTCCTTGTTTCCAGGGACCTGTAAGGACAGTGAGTGAATTGTCCTTGTGCTATAGTGTGCTTAAAAAAAACATTTATTCTAGGGACAGAAAACTGTAGGTAGGGAGAGTGTCAGTTTATTTCACTCTGCAAGTCCTTGTTTCCAGGGACCTGTAAGGACAGTGAGTGAATTGTCCTTGTGCTATATTGTGATTAAAAAAAACATTTTTTCTAGGGACAGAAAACTGTAGGTAGGGAGAGTGTCAGTTTCTTTCACTCTGCAAGTCCTTGTTTCCAGGGACCTGGAAGGACAGTGAGTGAATTGTCCTTGTGCTATATTGTGCTTAAAAAAAACATTTATTCTAGGGACAGAAAACTGTAGGTAGGGAGAGTGTCAGTTTATTTCACTCTGCAAGTCCTTGTTTCCAGGGACCTGGAAGGACAGTGAGTGAATTGTCCTTGTGCTATATTGTGATTAAAAAAAACATTTTTTCTAGGGACAGAAAACTGTAGGTAGGGAGAGTGTTTTTTTTTCTTTCACTCTGCAAGTCCTTGTTTCCAGGGACCTGTAAGGACAGTGAGTGAATTGTCCTTGTGCTATATTGTGCTTAAAAAAAACATTTATTCTAGGGACAGAAAACTGTAGGTAGGGAGAGTGTCAGTTTATTTCACTCTGCAAGTCCTTGTTTCCAGGGACCTGGAAGGACAGTGAGTGAATTGTCCTTGTGTTATATTGTGATTAAAAAAAACATTTTTTCTAGGGACAGAAAACTGTAGGTAGGGAGAGTGTTTTTTTTCTTTCACTCTGCAAGTCCTTGTTTCCAGGGACCTGTAAGGACAGTGAGTGAATTGTCCTTGTGCTATATTGTGCTTAAAAAAAAAATTTTTCTAGGGACAGAAAACTGTAGGTAGGGAGAGTGTTTTTTTTCTTTCACTCTGCAAGTCCTTGTTTCCAGGGACCTGTAAGGACAGTGAGTGAATTGTCCTTGTGCTATATTGTGATTAAAAAAAACATTTTTTCTAGGGACAGAAAACTGTAGGTAGGGAGAGTGTTTTTTTTCTTTCACTCTGCAAGTCCTTGTTTCCAGGGACCTGTAAGGACAGTGAGTGAATTGTCCTTGTGCTATATTGTGCTTAAAAAAAACATTTATTCTAGGGACAGAAAACTGTAGGTAGGGAGAGTGTCAGTTTATTTCACTCTGCAAGTCCTTGTTTCCAGGGACCTGGAAGGACAGTGAGTGAATTGTCCTTGTGTTATATTGTGATTAAAAAAAACATTTTTTCTAGGGACAGAAAACTGTAGGTAGGGAGAGTGTTTTTTTTCTTTCACTCTGCAAGTCCTTGTTTCCAGGGACCTGTAAGGACAGTGAGTGAATTGTCCTTGTGCTATATTGTGCTTAAAAAAAACATTTTTTCTAGGGACAGAAAACTGTAGGTAGGGAGAGTGTTTTTTTTCTTTCACTCTGCAAGTCCTTGTTTCCAGGGACCTGTAAGGACAGTGAGTGAATTGTCCTTGTGCTATATTGTGCTTAAAAAAAACATTTATTCTAGGGACAGAAAACTGTAGGTAGGGAGAGTGTCAGTTTATTTCACTCTGCAAGTCCTTGTTTCCAGGGACCTGGAAGGACAGTGAGTGAATTGTCCTTGTGCTATATTGTGATTAAAAAAAACATTTTTTCTAGGGACAGAAAACTGTAGGTAGGGAGAGTGTTTTTTTTTCTTTCACTCTGCAAGTCCTTGTTTCCAGGGACCTGTAAGGACAGTGAGTGAATTGTCCTTGTGCTATATTGTGCTTAAAAAAAACATTTATTCTAGGGACAGAAAACTGTAGGTAGGGAGAGTGTCAGTTTATTTCACTCTGCAAGTCCTTGTTTCCAGGGACCTGGAAGGACAGTGAGTGAATTGTCCTTGTGTTATATTGTGATTAAAAAAAACATTTTTTCTAGGGACAGAAAACTGTAGGTAGGGAGAGTGTTTTTTTTCTTTCACTCTGCAAGTCCTTGTTTCCAGGGACCTGTAAGGACAGTGAGTGAATTGTCCTTGTGCTATATTGTGCTTAAAAAAAACATTTATTCTAGGGACAGAAAACTGTAGGTAGGGAGAGTGTCAGTTTATTTCACTCTGCAAGTCCTTGTTTCCAGGGACCTGGAAGGACAGTGAGTGAATTGTCCTTGTGTTATATTGTGATTAAAAAAAACATTTTTTCTAGGGACAGAAAACTGTAGGTAGGGAGAGTGTTTTTTTTCTTTCACTCTGCAAGTCCTTGTTTCCAGGGACCTGTAAGGACAGTGAGTGAATTGTCCTTGTGCTATATTGTGCTTAAAAAAAACATTTTTTCTAGGGACAGAAAACTGTAGGTAGGGAGAGTGTCAGTTTATTTCACTCTGCAAGTCCTTGTTTCCAGGGACCTGGAAGGACAGTGAGTGAATTGTCCTTGTGTTATATTGTGATTAAAAAAAACATTTTTTCTAGGGACAGAAAACTGTAGGTAGGGAGAGTGTTTTTTTTCTTTCACTCTGCAAGTCCTTGTTTCCAGGGACCTGTAAGGACAGTGAGTGAATTGTCCTTGTGCTATATTGTGCTTAAAAAAAACATTTATTCTAGGGACAGAAAACTGTAGGTAGGGAGAGTGTCAGTTTATTTCACTCTGCAAGTCCTTGTTTCCAGGGACCTGGAAGGACAGTGAGTGAATTGTCCTTGTGTTATATTGTGATTAAAAAAAACATTTTTTCTAGGGACAGAAAACTGTAGGTAGGGAGAGTGTTTTTTTTCTTTCACTCTGCAAGTCCTTGTTTCCAGGGACCTGTAAGGACAGTGAGTGAATTGTCCTTGTGCTATATTGTGCTTAAAAAAAACATTTATTCTAGGGACAGAAAACTGTAGGTAGGGAGAGTGTCAGTTTATTTCACTCTGCAAGTCCTTGTTTCCAGGGACCTGGAAGGACAGTGAGTGAATTGTCCTTGTGCTATATTGTGATTAAAAAAAAACATTTTTTCTAGGGACAGAAAACTGTAGGTAGGGAGAGTGTTTTTTTTCTTTCACTCTGCAAGTCCTTGTTTCCAGGGACCTGTAAGGACAGTGAGTGAATTGTCCTTGTGCTATATTGTGCTTAAAAAAAAACATTTATTCTAGGGACAGAAAACTGTAGGTAGGGAGAGTGTCAGTTTATTTCACTCTGCAAGTCCTTGTTTCCAGGGACCTGGAAGGACAGTGAGTGAATTGTCCTTGTGTTATATTGTGATTAAAAAAAACATTTTTTCTAGGGACAGAAAACTGTAGGTAGGGAGAGTGTTTTTTTTCTTTCACTCTGCAAGTCCTTGTTTCCAGGGACCTGTAAGGACAGTGAGTGAATTGTCCTTGTGCTATATTGTGCTTAAAAAAACCATTTTTTCTAGGGACAGAAAACTGTAGGTAGGGAGAGTGTTTTTTTTCTTTCACTCTGCAAGTCCTTGTTTCCAGGGACCTGTAAGGACAGTGAGTGAATTGTCCTTGTGCTATATTGTGCTTAAAAAAAACATTTATTCTAGGGACAGAAAACTGTAGGTAGGGAGAGTGTCAGTTTATTTCACTCTGCAAGTCCTTGTTTCCAGGGACCTGGAAGGACAGTGAGTGAATTGTCCTTGTGCTATATTGTGATTAAAAAAAACATTTTTTCTAGGGACAGAAAACTGTAGGTAGGGAGAGTGTTTTTTTTCTTTCACTCTGCAAGTCCTTGTTTCCAGGGACCTGTAAGGACAGTGAGTGAATTGTCCTTGTGCTATATTGTGCTTAAAAAAAAACATTTATTCTAGGGACAGAAAACTGTAGGTAGGGAGAGTGTCAGTTTATTTCACTCTGCAAGTCCTTGTTTCCAGGGACCTGGAAGGACAGTGAGTGAATTGTCCTTGTGTTATATTGTGATTAAAAAAAACATTTTTTCTAGGGACAGAAAACTGTAGGTAGGGAGAGTGTTTGTTTTTTTTCTTTCACTCTGCAAGTCCTTTTTTACAGGGACCTGTAAGGACAGTGAGTGAATTGTCCTTGTGCTATATTGTGCTTAAAAAAAACATTTTTTCTAGGGACAGAAAACTGTAGGTAGGGAGAGTGTTTTTTTTCTTTCACTCTGCAAGTCCTTGTTTCCAGGGACCTGTAAGGACAGTGAGTGAATTGTCCTTGTGCTATATTGTGCTTAAAAAAAACATTTATTCTAGGGACAGAAAACTGTAGGTAGGGAGAGTGTCAGTTTATTTCACTCTGCAAGTCCTTGTTTCCAGGGACCTGGAAGGACAGTGAGTGAATTGTCCTTGTGCTATATTGTGATTAAAAAAAACATTTATTCTAGGGACAGAAAACTGTAGGTAGGGAGAGTGTCAGTTTATTTCACTCTGCAAGTCCTTGTTTCCAGGGACCTGTAAGGACAGTGAGTGAATTGTCCTTGTGCTATAGTGTGCTTAAAAAAAACATTTATTCTAGGGACAGAAAACTGTAGGTAGGGAGAGTGTCAGTTTATTTCACTCTGCAAGTCCTTGTTTCCAGGGACCTGTAAGGACAGTGAGTGAATTGTCCTTGTGCTATATTGTGATTAAAAAAAACATTTTTTCTAGGGACAGAAAACTGTAGGTAGGGAGAGTGTCAGTTTCTTTCACTGTGAAAGTCCTTGTTTCCAGGGACCTGTAAGGACAGTGAGTGAATTGTCCTTGTGCTATATTGTGCTTAAAAAAAACATTTTTTCTAGGGACAGAAAACTGTAGGTAGGGAGAGTGTTTTTTTTCTTTCACTCTGCAAGTCCTTGTTTCCAGGGACCTGTAAGGACAGTGAGTGAATTGTCCTTGTGCTATATTGTGCTTAAAAAAAACATTTATTCTAGGGACAGAAAACTGTAGGTAGGGAGAGTGTCAGTTTATTTCACTCTGCAAGTCCTTGTTTCCAGGGACCTGGAAGGACAGTGAGTGAATTGTCCTTGTGTTATATTGTGATTAAAAAAAAAAAAATTTTTCTAGGGACAGAAAACTGTAGGTAGGGAGAGTGTTTTTTTTCTTTCACTCTGCAAGTCCTTGTTTCCAGGGACCTGTAAGGACAGTGAGTGAATTGTCCTTGTGCTATATTGTGCTTAAAAAAAACATTTTTTCTAGGGACAGAAAACTGTAGGTAGGGAGAGTGTTTTTTTTCTTTCACTCTGCAAGTCCTTGTTTCCAGGGACCTGTAAGGACAGTGAGTGAATTGTCCTTGTGCTATATTGTGCTTAAAAAAAACATTTATTCTAGGGACAGAAAACTGTAGGTAGGGAGAGTGTCAGTTTATTTCACTCTGCAAGTCCTTGTTTCCAGGGACCTGGAAGGACAGTGAGTGAATTGTCCTTGTGCTATATTGTGATTAAAAAAAACATTTTTTCTAGGGACAGAAAACTGTAGGTAGGGAGAGTGTTTTTTTTCTTTCACTCTGCAAGTCCTTGTTTCCAGGGACCTGTAAGGACAGTGAGTGAATTGTCCTTGTGCTATATTGTGCTTAAAAAAAACATTTATTCTAGGGACAGAAAACTGTAGGTAGGGAGAGTGTCAGTTTATTTCACTCTGCAAGTCCTTGTTTCCAGGGACCTGGAAGGACAGTGAGTGAATTGTCCTTGTGCTATATTGTGATTAAAAAAAACATTTATTCTAGGGACAGAAAACTGTAGGTAGGGAGAGTGTCAGTTTATTTCACTCTGCAAGTCCTTGTTTCCAGGGACCTGGAAGGACAGTGAGTGAATTGTCCTTGTGTTATATTGTGATTAAAAAAAACATTTTTTCTAGGGACAGAAAACTGTAGGTAGGGAGAGTGTTTTTTTTCTTTCACTCTGCAAGTCCTTGTTTCCAGGGACCTGTAAGGACAGTGAGTGAATTGTCCTTGTGCTATATTGTGCTTAAAAAAAACATTTTTTCTAGGGACAGAAAACTGTAGGTAGGGAGAGTGTTTTTTTTCTTTCACTCTGCAAGTCCTTGTTTCCAGGGACCTGTAAGGACAGTGAGTGAATTGTCCTTGTGCTATATTGTGCTTAAAAAAAACATTTATTCTAGGGACAGAAAACTGTAGGTAGGGAGAGTGTCAGTTTATTTCACTCTGCAAGTCCTTGTTTCCAGGGACCTGGAAGGACAGTGAGTGAATTGTCCTTGTGCTATATTGTGATTAAAAAAAACATTTATTCTAGGGACAGAAAACTGTAGGTAGGGAGAGTGTCAGTTTATTTCACTCTGCAAGTCCTTGTTTCCAGGGACCTGGAAGGACAGTGAGTGAATTGTCCTTGTGCTATAGTGTGCTTAAAAAAAACATTTATTCTAGGGACAGAAAACTGTAGGTAGGGAGAGTGTCAGTTTATTTCACTCTGCAAGTCCTTGTTTCCAGGGACCTGTAAGGACAGTGAGTGAATTGTCCTTGTGCTATATTGTGATTAAAAAAAACATTTTTTCTAGGGACAGAAAACTGTAGGTAGGGAGAGTGTCAGTTTCTTTCACTGTGAAAGTCCTTGTTTCCAGGGACCTGTAAGGACAGTGAGTGAATTGTCCTTGTGCTATATTGTGATTAAAAAAAACATTTTTTCTAGGGACAGAAAACTGTAGGTAGGGAGAGTGTTTTTTTTCTTTCACTCTGCAAGTCCTTGTTTCCAGGGACCTGTAAGGACAGTGAGTGAATTGTCCTTGTGCTATATTGTGCTTAAAAAAAACATTTATTCTAGGGACAGAAAACTGTAGGTAGGGAGAGTGTCAGTTTATTTCACTCTGCAAGTCCTTGTTTCCAGGGACCTGGAAGGACAGTGAGTGAATTGTCCTTGTGCTATATTGTGATTAAAAAAAAATTTTTTTCTAGGGACAGAAAACTGTAGGTAGGGAGAGTGTTTTTTTTTCTTTCACTCTGCAAGTCCTTGTTTCCAGGGACCTGTAAGGACAGTGAGTGAATTGTCCTTGTGCTATATTGTGCTTAAAAAAAACATTTATTCTAGGGACAGAAAACTGTAGGTAGGGAGAGTGTCAGTTTATTTCACTCTGCAAGTCCTTGTTTCCAGGGACCTGGAAGGACAGTGAGTGAATTGTCCTTGTGTTATATTGTGATTAAAAAAAACATTTTTTCTAGGGACAGAAAACTGTAGGTAGGGAGAGTGTTTTTTTTCTTTCACTCTGCAAGTCCTTGTTTCCAGGGACCTGTAAGGACAGTGAGTGAATTGTCCTTGTGCTATATTGTGCTTAAAAAAAACATTTTTTCTAGGGACAGAAAACTGTAGGTAGGGAGAGTGTTTTTTTTCTTTCACTCTGCAAGTCCTTGTTTCCAGGGACCTGTAAGGACAGTGAGTGAATTGTCCTTGTGCTATATTGTGCTTAAAAAAAACATTTATTCTAGGGACAGAAAACTGTAGGTAGGGAGAGTGTCAGTTTATTTCACTCTGCAAGTCCTTGTTTCCAGGGACCTGGAAGGACAGTGAGTGAATTGTCCTTGTGTTATATTGTGATTAAAAAAAACATTTTTTCTAGGGACAGAAAACTGTAGGTAGGGAGAGTGTTTTTTTTCTTTCACTCTGCAAGTCCTTGTTTCCAGGGACCTGTAAGGACAGTGAGTGAATTGTCCTTGTGCTATATTGTGCTTAAAAAAAACATTTTTTCTAGGGACAGAAAACTGTAGGTAGGGAGAGTGTTTTTTTTCTTTCACTCTGCAAGTCCTTGTTTCCAGGGACCTGTAAGGACAGTGAGTGAATTGTCCTTGTGCTATATTGTGCTTAAAAAAAACATTTATTCTAGGGACAGAAAACTGTAGGTAGGGAGAGTGTCAGTTTATTTCACTCTGCAAGTCCTTGTTTCCAGGGACCTGGAAGGACAGTGAGTGAATTGTCCTTGTGCTATATTGTGATTAAAAAAAACATTTTTTCTAGGGACAGAAAACTGTAGGTAGGGAGAGTGTTTTTTTTCTTTCACTCTGCAAGTCCTTGTTTCCAGGGACCTGTAAGGACAGTGAGTGAATTGTCCTTGTGCTATATTGTGCTTAAAAAAAAACATTTATTCTAGGGACAGAAAACTGTAGGTAGGGAGAGTGTCAGTTTATTTCACTCTGCAAGTCCTTGTTTCCAGGGACCTGGAAGGACAGTGAGTGAATTGTCCTTGTGTTATATTGTGATTAAAAAAAACATTTTTTCTAGGGACAGAAAACTGTAGGTAGGGAGAGTGTTTTTTTTCTTTCACTCTGCAAGTCCTTGTTTCCAGGGACCTGTAAGGACAGTGAGTGAATTGTCCTTGTGCTATATTGTGCTTAAAAAAAACATTTTTTCTAGGGACAGAAAACTGTAGGTAGGGAGAGTGTTTTTTTTCTTTCACTCTGCAAGTCCTTGTTTCCAGGGACCTGTAAGGACAGTGAGTGAATTGTCCTTGTGCTATATTGTGCTTAAAAAAAACATTTATTCTAGGGACAGAAAACTGTAGGTAGGGAGAGTGTCAGTTTATTTCACTCTGCAAGTCCTTGTTTCCAGGGACCTGGAAGGACAGTGAGTGAATTGTCCTTGTGTTATATTGTGATTAAAAAAAACATTTTTTCTAGGGACAGAAAACTGTAGGTAGGGAGAGTGTTTTTTTTCTTTCACTCTGCAAGTCCTTGTTTCCAGGGACCTGTAAGGACAGTGAGTGAATTGTCCTTGTGCTATATTGTGCTTAAAAAAAACATTTATTCTAGGGACAGAAAACTGTAGGTAGGGAGAGTGTCAGTTTATTTCACTCTGCAAGTCCTTGTTTCCAGGGACCTGGAAGGACAGTGAGTGAATTGTCCTTGTGCTATATTGTGATTAAAAAATAATTTTTTCTAGGGACAGAAAACTGTAGGTAGGGAGAGTGTTTTTTTTCTTTCACTCTGCAAGTCCTTGTTTCCAGGGACCTGTAAGGACAGTGAGTGAATTGTCCTTGTGCTATATTGTGCTTAAAAAAAAACATTTATTCTAGGGACAGAAAACTGTAGGTAGGGAGAGTGTCAGTTTATTTCACTCTGCAAGTCCTTGTTTCCAGGGACCTGGAAGGACAGTGAGTGAATTGTCCTTGTGTTATATTGTGATTAAAAAAAACATTTTTTCTAGGGACAGAAAACTGTAGGTAGGGAGAGTGTTTTTTTTCTTTCACTCTGCAAGTCCTTTTTTACAGGGACCTGTAAGGACAGTGAGTGAATTGTCCTTGTGCTATATTGTGCTTAAAAAAAACATTTTTTCTAGGGACAGAAAACTGTAGGTAGGGAGAGTGTTTTTTTTCTTTCACTCTGCAAGTCCTTGTTTCCAGGGACCTGTAAGGACAGTGAGTGAATTGTCCTTGTGCTATATTGTGCTTAAAAAAAACATTTATTCTAGGGACAGAAAACTGTAGGTAGGGAGAGTGTCAGTTTATTTCACTCTGCAAGTCCTTGTTTCCAGGGACCTGGAAGGACAGTGAGTGAATTGTCCTTGTGCTATATTGTGATTAAAAAAAACATTTATTCTAGGGACAGAAAACTGTAGGTAGGGAGAGTGTCAGTTTATTTCACTCTGCAAGTCCTTGTTTCCAGGGACCTGTAAGGACAGTGAGTGAATTGTCCTTGTGCTATAGTGTGCTTAAAAAAAACATTTATTCTAGGGACAGAAAACTGTAGGTAGGGAGAGTGTCAGTTTATTTCACTCTGCAAGTCCTTGTTTCCAGGGACCTGTAAGGACAGTGAGTGAATTGTCCTTGTGCTATATTGTGATTAAAAAAAACATTTTTTCTAGGGACAGAAAACTGTAGGTAGGGAGAGTGTCAGTTTCTTTCACTGTGAAAGTCCTTGTTTCCAGGGACCTGTAAGGACAGTGAGTGAATTGTCCTTGTGCTATATTGTGCTTAAAAAAAACATTTTTTCTAGGGACAGAAAACTGTAGGTAGGGAGAGTGTCAGTTTATTTCACTCTGCAAGTCCTTGTTTCCAGGGACCTGGAAGGACAGTGAGTGAATTGTCCTTGTGCTATATTGTGATTAAAAAAAACATTTTTTCTAGGGACAGAAAACTGTAGGTAGGGAGAGTGTTTTTTTTCTTTCACTCTGCAAGTCCTTGTTTCCAGGGACCTGTAAGGACAGCGAGTGAATTGTCCTTGTGCTATATTGTGCTTAAAAAAAACATTTATTCTAGGGACAGAAAACTGTAGGTAGGGAGAGTGTCAGTTTATTTCACTCTGCAAGTCCTTGTTTCCAGGGACCTGGAAGGACAGTGAGTGAATTGTCCTTGTGTTATATTGTGATTAAAAAAAACATTTTTTCTAGGGACAGAAAACTGTAGGTAGGGAGAGTGTTTTTTTTCTTTCACTCTGCAAGTCCTTGTTTCCAGGGACCTGTAAGGACAGTGAGTGAATTGTCCTTGTGCTATATTGTGCTTAAAAAAAACATTTTTTCTAGGGACAGAAAACTGTAGGTAGGGAGAGTGTTTTTTTTTCTTTCACTCTGCAAGTCCTTGTTTCCAGGGACCTGTAAGGACAGTGAGTGAATTGTCCTTGTGCTATATTGTGCTTAAAAAAAACATTTATTCTAGGGACAGAAAACTGTAGGTAGGGAGAGTGTCAGTTTATTTCACTCTGCAAGTCCTTGTTTCCAGGGACCTGGAAGGACAGTGAGTGAATTGTCCTTGTGCTATATTGTGATTAAAAAAAACATTTTTTCTAGGGACAGAAAACTGTAGGTAGGGAGAGTGTTTTTTTTCTTTCACTCTGCAAGTCCTTGTTTCCAGGGACCTGTAAGGACAGTGAGTGAATTGTCCTTGTGCTATATTGTGCTTAAAAAAAACATTTATTCTAGGGACAGAAAACTGTAGGTAGGGAGAGTGTCAGTTTATTTCACTCTGCAAGTCCTTGTTTCCAGGGACCTGGAAGGACAGTGAGTGAATTGTCCTTGTGCTATATTGTGATTAAAAAAAACATTTATTCTAGGGACAGAAAACTGTAGGTAGGGAGAGTGTCAGTTTATTTCACTCTGCAAGTCCTTGTTTCCAGGGACCTGGAAGGACAGTGAGTGAATTGTCCTTGTGTTATATTGTGATTAAAAAAAACATTTTTTCTAGGGACAGAAAACTGTAGGTAGGGAGAGTGTTTTTTTTCTTTCACTCTGCAAGTCCTTGATTCCAGGGACCTGTAAGGACAGTGAGTGAATTGTCCTTGTGCTATATTGTGCTTAAAAAAAACATTTTTTCTAGGGACAGAAAACTGTAGGTAGGGAGAGTGTTTTTTTTCTTTCACTCTGCAAGTCCTTGTTTCCAGGGACCTGTAAGGACAGTGAGTGAATTGTCCTTGTGCTATATTGTGCTTAAAAAAAACATTTATTCTAGGGACAGAAAACTGTAGGTAGGGAGAGTGTCAGTTTATTTCACTCTGCAAGTCCTTGTTTCCAGGGACCTGGAAGGACAGTGAGTGAATTGTCCTTGTGCTATATTGTGATTAAAAAAAACATTTATTCTAGGGACAGAAAACTGTAGGTAGGGAGAGTGTCAGTTTATTTCACTCTGCAAGTCCTTGTTTCCAGGGACCTGGAAGGACAGTGAGTGAATTGTCCTTGTGCTATAGTGTGCTTAAAAAAAACATTTATTCTAGGGACAGAAAACTGTAGGTAGGGAGAGTGTCAGTTTATTTCACTCTGCAAGTCCTTGTTTCCAGGGACCTGTAAGGACAGTGAGTGAATTGTCCTTGTGCTATATTGTGATTAAAAAAAACATTTTTTCTAGGGACAGAAAACTGTAGGTAGGGAGAGTGTCAGTTTCTTTCACTGTGAAAGTCCTTGTTTCCAGGGACCTGTAAGGACAGTGAGTGAATTGTCCTTGTGCTATATTGTGATTAAAAAAAACATTTTTTCTAGGGACAGAAAACTGTAGGTAGGGAGAGTGTTTTTTTTCTTTCACTCTGCAAGTCCTTGTTTCCAGGGACCTGTAAGGACAGTGAGTGAATTGTCCTTGTGCTATATTGTGCTTAAAAAAAACATTTATTCTAGGGACAGAAAACTGTAGGTAGGGAGAGTGTCAGTTTATTTCACTCTGCAAGTCCTTGTTTCCAGGGACCTGGAAGGACAGTGAGTGAATTGTCCTTGTGCTATATTGTGATTAAAAAAAACATTTTTTCTAGGGACAGAAAACTGTAGGTAGGGAGAGTGTTTTTTTTTCTTTCACTCTGCAAGTCCTTGTTTCCAGGGACCTGTAAGGACAGTGAGTGAATTGTCCTTGTGCTATATTGTGCTTAAAAAAAACATTTATTCTAGGGACAGAAAACTGTAGGTAGGGAGAGTGTCAGTTTATTTCACTCTGCAAGTCCTTGTTTCCAGGGACCTGGAAGGACAGTGAGTGAATTGTCCTTGTGTTATATTGTGATTAAAAAAAACATTTTTTCTAGGGACAGAAAACTGTAGGTAGGGAGAGTGTTTTTTTTCTTTCACTCTGCAAGTCCTTGTTTCCAGGGACCTGTAAGGACAGTGAGTGAATTGTCCTTGTGCTATATTGTGCTTAAAAAAAACATTTTTTCTAGGGACAGAAAACTGTAGGTAGGGAGAGTGTTTTTTTTCTTTCACTCTGCAAGTCCTTGTTTCCAGGGACCTGTAAGGACAGTGAGTGAATTGTCCTTGTGCTATATTGTGATTAAAAAAAACATTTTTTCTAGGGACAGAAAACTGTAGGTAGGGAGAGTGTTTTTTTTCTTTCACTCTGCAAGTCCTTGTTTCCAGGGACCTGTAAGGACAGTGAGTGAATTGTCCTTGTGCTATATTGTGCTTAAAAAAAACATTTTTTCTAGGGACAGAAAACTGTAGGTAGGGAGAGTGTTTTTTTTCTTTCACTCTGCAACTCCTTGTTTCCAGGGACCTGTAAGGACAGTGAGTGAATTGTCCTTGTGCTATATTGTGCTTAAAAAAACATTTATTCTAGGGACAGAAAACTGTAGGTAGGGAGAGTGTCAGTTTATTTCACTCTGCAAGTCCTTGTTTCCAGGGACCTGGAAGGACAGTGAGTGAATTGTCCTTGTGTTATATTGTGATTAAAAAAAACATTTATTCTAGGGACAGAAAACTGTAGGTAGGGAGAGTGTTTTTTTTCTTTCACTCTGCAAGTCCTTGTTTCCAGGGACCTGTAAGGACAGTGAGTGAATTGTCCTTGTGCTATATTGTGCTTAAAAAAAACATTTTTTCTAGGGACAGAAAACTGTAGGTAGGGAGAGTGTTTTTTTTCTTTCACTCTGCAAGTCCTTGTTTCCAGGGACCTGTAAGGACAGTGAGTGAATTGTCCTTGTGCTATATTGTGCTTAAAAAAAAACATTTATTCTAGGGACAGAAAACTGTAGGTAGGGAGAGTGTCAGTTTATTTCACTCTGCAAGTCCTTGTTTCCAGGGACCTGGAAGGACAGTGAGTGAATTGTCCTTGTGCTATATTGTGATTAAAAAAAACATTTTTTCTAGGGACAGAAAACTGTAGGTAGGGAGAGTGTTTTTTTTCTTTCACTCTGCAAGTCCTTGTTTCCAGGGACCTGTAAGGACAGTGAGTGAATTGTCCTTGTGCTATATTGTGCTTCAAAAAAAACATTTATTCTAGGGACAGAAAACTGTAGGTAGGGAGAGTGTCAGTTTATTTCACTCTGCAAGTCCTTGTTTCCAGGGACCTGGAAGGACAGTGAGTGAATTGTCCTTGTGTTATATTGTGATTAAAAAAAACATTTTTTCTAGGGACAGAAAACTGTAGGTAGGGAGAGTGTTTTTTTTCTTTCACTCTGCAAGTCCTTGTTTCCAGGGACCTGTAAGGACAGTGAGTGAATTGTCCTTGTGCTATATTGTGCTTAAAAAAAACATTTTTTCTAGGGACAGAAAACTGTAGGTAGGGAGAGTGTTTTTTTTCTTTCACTCTGCAAGTCCTTGTTTCCAGGGACCTTTAAGGACAGTGAGTGAATTGTCCTTGTGCTATATTGTGCTTAAAAAAAACATTTATTCTAGGGACAGAAAACTGTAGGTAGGGAGAGTGTCAGTTTATTTCACTCTGCAAGTCCTTGTTTCCAGGGACCTGGAAGGACAGTGAGTGAATTGTCCTTGTGCTATATTGTGATTAAAAAAAACATTTATTCTAGGGACAGAAAACTGTAGGTAGGGAGAGTGTCAGTTTATTTCACTCTGCAAGTCCTTGTTTCCAGGGACCTGTAAGGACAGTGAGTGAATTGTCCTTGTGCTATAGTGTGCTTAAAAAAAACATTTATTCTAGGGACAGAAAACTGTAGGTAGGGAGAGTGTCAGTTTATTTCACTCTGCAAGTCCTTGTTTCCAGGGACCTGTAAGGACAGTGAGTGAATTGTCCTTGTGCTATATTGTGATTAAAAAAAACATTTTTTCTAGGGACAGAAAACTGTAGGTAGGGAGAGTGTCAGTTTCTTTCACTGTGAAAGTCCTTGTTTCAAGGGACAGAGAAGGACACCTGAAGGTAGCCCTTATTGCTTTTTTCCCATCTCCCTGCAGGCCATCTATTAGAATGTCTGGAAGGCAAACAAGGAGAGGCAGACAGTCAGGAGGCAATAAAAGAGGGCAAGCAGGCTCTGTGTCTGGGGGCAACAGTGCTGGTCGTGGACGCGGTGCATTGTCATCAGCACATGGCCATGGGACACGCTTGTCCTTCTTTTCGGCAGCTGGACATGTTGAGCCACATCATGCCGAAGACTTGGTAGAGTGGATGACCAAGCCCTCCTCCTCCTCCTCATCCTCTCTCACCCAGGCTCAGGGTACTGGAAAAGCAGCTGCCAAAGCGTCGTCTTCCCTGGTATCAATGTCAGACAAATCATCAGTCACTCCTTCCCTAGACCCACCATGTCCTCCTCCTGAGGAGTCCCCCGAACTGTTTCAGCACAGTGTTGGGTACATGCTCCAGGAGGATGCCCAGCGTTTCGAAGGGTCTGATGATGAAACCCAGCTAGAGGAAGGCAGTAGCGTGAGAGCAGACAGAGGGGATGCTCAAGAAGGACACCAATCTGGCAGTCATGTTCCAGCAGCTGCAGCATACTGCCAGATTGGCTCCAGTGATGAGGAGGGAGGGGATGATGAGGTCACTGACTCCACGTGGGTGCCTAATAGGAGAGAGGAGGAGGAGGAGGATGAGGAGGAGGCACATCTCCAACGAGGCAGGATGCCCTTTGGTGGCCAGCGTAAGGGCAGTACACCGACGGAATCACACCGCAGAGCTCCGCCTGTGCAGGGCGCTGCCTCTGCCCGTCATTCAAAAAGTTCTTTGGTGTGGGCCTTTTTTGAGGCTAGTGCATCAGATCGCACAGCTGCTGTTTGCAACATATGTCTCAAGCGTATATCGCGTGGCCAAAACATCAGCCGCTTGGGTACCACATGCCTGACCAGACATATGTTGACCTGCCATGCAGCTCGTTGGCAAGCCTACCTCAAAGACCCACACCAAAGAACAAAGCGGACCTCTCCTTGCACCGCATCAGCTGGGATCTCCAACCCCACTATAACTTCAGTCCTCTCTGAAACATGCACTGAGAGGAATGAAGGTGTAGAATTAGGTGTGTCACAGCCAAGTACTTGCGCCCACTCTGCTAGCAGTACACCGACGTCCGATTCTAGCAGGCAAATTTCCCTGCCCCAGCTGCTGGACCGTCGAAAGAAGTTCACTCCCAGCCATCCACATGCCCAGCGGTTGAATGCTAGCTTGGCTAAATTGCTAGCGCTTCAACTGCTGCCTTTTCAGTTGGTAGACTCGGCCCCCTTCCGTGAGTTTGTGCAATGTGCAGTTCCTCAGTGGCAGGTTCCCAAACGCCACTTTTTCTCACGGAAGGCTATTCCGGCTCTCTACCGGCATGTGGAAGGCAATGTCTTGGCCTCGCTGGACAGGGCGGTCAGCGGTAAGGTGCATATTACCGCTGACTCATGGTCCAGCAGGCATGGACAGGGACGTTACCTTTCTTTCACGGCCCATTGGGTCACTCTTTTGGCAGCTGGGAAGGATTCAGGACAAGGTGCAGTAGTGTTGGAGGTTGTCCCACCGCCACGCCTCCAAAATGCTACTACTGGTTGTGACACACCTCTCTCCTCCACCCCCTCCTCTTCTTCTTCCTCCATGGCCTCTTCCTGTGGTTTGTCCTATGAACCAGCGGTGCTCCGTAGCCGTTCACGGGGCTACGCAAGTACGCAGGCAAAAAGATGCCATGCCGTGCTTGCGCTGGTGTGTTTGGGGGACAGAAGCCACACTGGGGCAGAGGTCCTGTCTGCTCTGCAGGGCCAGGCCGAGAGGTGGTTGACGCCACGCCAGCTTAAGCCAGGAATGGTGGTTTGCGACAATGGCACCAACCTCCTCTCCGCCCTCCGACAGGGACAACTGACCCATGTGCCCTGTGTGGCTCACGTCCTTAACCTGGTGGTGCAGCGCTTCTTGGGCAGGTACCCGGGCTTACAGGATGTCCTGAGGCAGGCCAGGAAAGTCTGTGTGCATTTCCGCAGATCTTATAATGCCAGTGCTCGCCTGGCTGAGCTGCAAAAGGAGTTGAACCTGCCCAAGAACCGCCTTATATGTGACATGCCCACCAGGTGGAACTCAACGTTGGCCATGCTGCAGCGGCTGCACACGCAGCAGAGGGCCATCAATGAGTACCTGTGCGACTACGGCACCAGGACAGGGTCAGGGGAGCTTGGTTTTTTTTCTCCACGCCAGTGGGGCATGATCAGGGATGCATGCACTGTCCTGGCACCATTTGAGGAGGCCACGAGGATGGTGAGCAGTGACAGTGCATGCATCAGTGACACTGTACCTCTTGTCCACCTGTTGGAGCACACGCTGCGTGGAATAATGGACAGGGCACTTGAGGCAGAACAGAGGCAGGAAGAGGAGGACTTCCTTGCCTCTCAAGGCCCCCTTTACCCAGACAGTGTTCCTTCTGTCCCACCCATCGCACAGGAAGAGGAGGAGGAGGAGGAGGAGGAGGAGGAGGAGGAGGATTGTGTCAGCATGGAGGTGGAGGCTGGCACTCAGCATCATCAGCAGCAGTCTTTTAGGGATGATTTACAGTCCCAAGAAACCAGTGGACTTGTACGTGGCTGGGAGGAGGTGGCTGCGGATCATGTCGTCCTTAGTGACCCAGAGGACTCCGGAGCGAATGCCTCAGCAAACCTACGCTGCATGGCCTCCCTGATCCTGCAAAGTCTGCGGAAGGATCCTCGTATTCTTCGGATCAAGGAGAGGGACCATTACTGGCTGGCCACTCTCCTTGATCCACGGTACAAGGGTAAGGTTGCGGACCTTATGTTACCGTCGCAGAGGGAGCAGAGGATGAGACAACTCCGGGAGGCCTTGCAGAAAGGTCTGTGCAACGCGTTCCCAGAGACTGGGAGGTTGCAAACTCCTGGTCCTGGACAACGAGTTGCTGAGGCTTCGGCCAGTCAAAGAAGGAGCGGTGGGGAAGGTGGCCGTCTGACCGATGCGTTCAGACAATTCTTTAGTCCGCAGCCCCAAAGTATGATCGGTTCCAGCAACCATCGCCAGCGTCTGATAAACATGGTGCAGGAATATCTAGGGGCAAGGTCAGACTTGGACACCTTCCCCACCGAAAATCCTCTGGCTTACTGGGTCTTGAGGATGGATCACTGGCCAGAGCTTGCACAGTATGCAATTGAGCTACTGGCCTGTCCTGCATCCAGCGTTCTTTCGGAACGCACATTCAGTGCTGCTGGAGGATTTGTCACGGATCACAGGGTGCGCCTGTCCACCGACTCGGTTGATCGACTGACTTTCATCAAGATGAACCAGTCTTGGATCACCACCAGCTACCACACACCTGATGCTGATATAACAGACTAATTGATTTTAACATGTCACATCCCTTCAAGACTGATGCTGATGCTGAGTGCCTGTGCTGTTATGTTGACTGGCTATCCTCCTCCTCCGAGTCCTCAATGATACGATTGATGATGATAGCTTGTAAGATCATTTTTGTTTATGGGTGCCGCCACCAGTGCCTAACGCCCAATTTTTCAGCCCCTGTTTAACAGGGGCGTGTAATTACAATTTTTGAAGCAATACTTTGCAACAGGGCTCATTGCTGTGCTCCAAGTACAGTATCTGTGAGGAGTTGCAGTGTTGTGCCACCAGTGCCTAAGGCCCAATTTTTCAGCCCCTGTTTAACAGGGGCGTGTCATTACAATTTTTGAAGCAATACTTTGCAACAGGGCTCATTGGTGTGCTCCAAGTACAGTATCTGTGAGGAGTTGCAGTGTTGTGCCACCAGTGCCTAAGGCCCAATTTTTCAGCCCCTGTTTAACAGGGGCGTGTCATTACAATTTTTGAAGCAATACTTTGCAACAGGGCTCATTGGTGTGCTCCAAGTACAGTATCTGTGAGGAGTTGCAGTGTTGTGCCACCAGTGCCTAAGGCCCAATTTTTCAGCCCCTGTTTAACAGGGGCGTGTCATTACAATTTTTGAAGCAATACTTTGCAACAGGGCTCATTGCTGTGCTCCAAGTACAGTATCTGTGAGGGGTTGCAGTGTTGTGCCACCAGTGCCTAAGGCCCAATTTTTCAGCCCCTGTTCAACAGGGGCATGTAATTACAATTCTTGATCTAATAATTCACAGCAGGGCCCATTGCTGCACCCACCAAGAGTAACTGTCAGGGCTTACAGTGTTGTGGCACCAGCACCACCATCAAAGGCCCAATTTTTACTACCACTGTTCAACAATTATATGTAATTAAAATTCCTGATATAATAGTTGACAGCAGGGCGTTCCAGCACCAACCAAGAGTAACTGTGAGTGCTTACAGTGTTGTGCCAACACCAACAACTAAGGGGCCTATTTCTGCAGAGTATATACGGCAGGTCCCTACTTTCAAACATCCAACTTACAAACGACTCCTACTTGCAAACGCAAGAAGACAACAGGAAGTGAGAGGAAATCTACCACTAGGAAGGAAAATTCTCTCCTGTAAGAATAAATATGGGAGAAAGGTGTCTCCTCTGTACTGATGCTTTATCAGCAATCCTTGTTTCAAGAAAAACACCACATTTCAAAAACAGTTGTCATTGGGACGGAAAGTGAGGTGAAATGTTCTGAACAGGGGCACAGACAGCAAAACAAATGTTACAGGGGTGATAACCCTTACCTATGTTTTCCAAAAAGTTTAAAAATAGATTTTTGGTCTGGAGCTACACTTCAACAATGTACCTGTTCAAAATTACAAACAGACTCTACATAAGAACAAACCTACAGTCCCTGTCTTGTATGCACCGCCTGTATAGGGCTGTTCAGAGTATATAGGGCCTTTTTTATTTTATGTACGGGGTTCCCCTTAATATCCATACAAGACCCAAAGGGGCTGGTAATGGGCTGGGGTAGGGGGGGGGGGGGTCATGGGGTAGCTATGCCATTTTTCTTAAAGAATTTCATCCATATTACCGGGACCAGACATTACATTAAAGCCGCAAGCAGTTTTAAATGGCTTTTTTTTCCTTTAGAAGTGTCATTTTGTGCAGGGACAGTTCTAAACACGGGAAACACGTGGCACTTCACAGGCATACTTTAGACACCCCCCAGGTACAATATTTAAAGGAATATTTGACTTTTTTTTTTTCACTTTATGCATCATTAAAATGACTGCTCCCGAAAAACGACCGTTTTTAAAACTTCTTTTTGCATTGATACATGTCCCCTGGTGCAGAACCCGGGTTCCCAAACCCTTTTTAGGACAATAACATGCATAATAGTTGTTATAATTAGCACTTTAGAATTCGAACGTTCGCATCCATTGTATTTAATAGGGTTCTAATGTTCGTTCGAACTTTCGGTCCGTTCGCGGGTTCTGGTGCGAACCGAACCCGGGGGTGTTCGGCTCATCACTAATCAGGAGAGGAGAGTTATAGAGGAAGGAGCAGAGTCCTCCAGCAGAGCAGAGTATTTCAGGAGAGGAGAGTTATAGAGGAAGGAGCAGAGTCCTCCAGCAGTGCAGAGTATATCAGGAGAGGAGAGTTATAGAGGAAGGAGCAGAGTCCTCCAGCAGAGCAGAGTATTTCAGGAGAGGAGAGTTATAGAGGAAGGAGCAGAGTTCTCCAGCAGAGCAGAGTATTTCAGGAGAGGAGAGTTATAGAGGAAGGAGCAGAGTCCTCCAGCACTGCAGAGTATCTCAGGAGAGGAGAGTTATAGAGGAAGGAGCAGAGTCCTCCAGCAGAGCAGAGTATTTCCAGAGAGGAGAGTTATAGAGGATGGAGCAGAGTCCTCCAACAGTGCAGAGTATTTCCAGAGAGGAGAGTTATAGAGGAAGGAGCAGAGTCCTCCAACAGTGCAGAGTATTTCCAGAGAGGAGAGTTATAGAGGAAGGAGCAGAGTCCTCCAGCAGAGTATTTCAGGAGAGGAGAGTTATAGAGGAAGGAGCAGAGTCCTCCAGCAGAGCAGAGTATTTCAGGAGAGGAGAGTTATACAGGAAGGAGCAGAGTCCTCCAGCAGTGCAGAGTATTTTAGGAGAGGAGAGTTATAGAGGAAGGAGCAGAGTCCTCCAGCAGAGCAGAGTATTTCAGGAGAGGAGAGTTATAGAGGAAGGAGCAGAGTCCTCCAGCAGAGCAGAGTATTTCAGGAGAGGAGAGTTATAGAGGAAGGAACAGAGTCCTCCAGCAGAGCAGAGTATATCAGGAGAGGAGAGTTATAGAGGAAGGAACAGAGTCCTCCAGCAGAGCAGAGTATATCAGGAGAGGAGAGTTATAGAGGAAGGAGCAGAGTCCTCCAGCAGTGCAGAGCATTTCAGGAGAGGAGAGTTATAGAGGAAGGAGCAGAGTCCTCCAGCAGAGCAGAGTATTTCAGGAGAGGAGAGTTATAGAGGAAAGAGCAGAGTCCTCCAGCAGTGTATTTCAGGAGAGGAGAGTTATAGAGGAAGGAGCAGAGTCCTCCAGCAGAGCAGAGTATTTCAGGAGAGGAGAGTTATAGAGGAAGGAGCAGAGTCCCCCAGCACAGCAGAGTATTTCAGGAGAGGAGAGTTATAGAGGAAGGAGCAGAGTCCTCCAGCAGAGTATTTCAGGAGAGGAGAGTTATTGAGGAAGGAGCAGAGTCCTCCAGCAGAGTATATCAGGAAAGGAGAGTTATAGAGGAAGGAGCAGAGTCCTCCAGCAGAGGAGAGTATATCAGGAGAGGAGAGTTATAGAGGAAGGAGCAGAGTCCTCCAGCAGAGTATTTCAGGAGAGGAGAGTTATAGAGGAAGGAGCAGAGTCCTCCAGCAGTGCAGAGTATATCAGGAGAGGAGAGTTATAGAGGAAGGAGCAGAGTCCTCCAGCAGAGCAGAGTATTTCAGGAGAGGAGAGTTATAGAGGAAGGAGCAGAGTCCTCCAGCGGAGTATTTCAGGAGAGGAGAGTTATAGAGGAAGGAGCAGAGTCCTCCAGCGGAGTATTTCAGGAGAGGAGAGTTATAGAGGAAGGAGCAGAGTCCTCCAGCGGAGTATTTCAGGAGAGGAGAGTTATAGAGGAAGGAGCAGAGTCCTCCAGCAGAGTATCTCAGGAGAGGAGAGTTATAGAGGAAGGAGCAGAGTCCTCCAGCAGTGCAGAGTATCACAGGAGAGGAGAGTTATAGAGGAAGGAGCAGAGTCCTCCAGCAGTGCAGAGTATTTCAGGAGAGGAGAGTTATAGAGGAAGGAGCAGAGTCCTCCAGCGGAGTATTTCAGGAGAGGAGAGTTATAGAGGAAGGAACAGAGTCCTCCAGCAGAGTATCTCAGGAGAGGAGAGTTATAGAGGAAGGAGCAGAGTCCTCAGCAGAGTATTTCAGGAGAGGAGAGTTATAGAGGAAGGAGCATAGTCCTCCAGCAGAGTATTTCAGGAGAGGAGAGTTATAGAGGAAGGAGCAGAGTCCTCCAGCAGAGGAGAGTATATCAGGAGAGGAGAGTTATAGAGGAAGGAGCAGAGTCCTCCAGCAGAGTATTTCAGGAGAGGAGAGTTATAGAGGAAGGAGCAGAGTCCTCCAGCAGTGCAGAGTATATCAGGAGAGGAGAGTTATAGAGGAAGGAGCAGAGTCCTCCAGCAGAGCAGAGTATTTCAGGAGAGGAGAGTTATAGAGGAAGGAGCAGAGTCCTCCAGCGGAGTATTTCAGGAGAGGAGAGTTATAGAGGAAGGAGCAGAGTCCTCCAGCGGAGTATTTCAGGAGAGGAGAGTTATAGAGGAAGGAGCAGAGTCCTCCAGCGGAGTATTTCAGGAGAGGAGAGTTATAGAGGAAGGAGCAGAGTCCTCCAGCAGAGTATCTCAGGAGAGGAGAGTTATAGAGGAAGGAGCAGAGTCCTCCAGCAGTGCAGAGTATCACAGGAGAGGAGAGTTATAGAGGAAGGAGCAGAGTCCTCCAGCAGTGCAGAGTATTTCAGGAGAGGAGAGTTATAGAGGAAGGAGCAGAGTCCTCCAGCGGAGTATTTCAGGAGAGGAGAGTTATAGAGGAAGGAACAGAGTCCTCCAGCAGAGTATCTCAGGAGAGGAGAGTTATAGAGGAAGGAGCAGAGTCCTCAGCAGAGTATTTCAGGAGAGGAGAGTTATAGAGGAAGGAGCATAGTCCTCCAGCAGAGTATTTCAGGAGAGGAGAGTTATAGAGAAAGGAGCAGAGTCCTCCAGCAGTGCAGAGTATTTCAGGAGAGGAGAGTTATAAAAGGAGCAGAGTCCTCCAGCAGTGCAGAGTATTTCAGGAGAGGAGAGTTATAGAGGAAGGAGCAGAGTCCTCCAGCAGAGCAGAGTATATCAGGAGAGGAGAGTTATAGAGGAAGGAGCAGAGTCCTCCAGCAGTGCAGAGTATTTCAGGAGAGGAGAGTTATAGAGGAAGGAGCAGAGTCCTCCAGCAGAGCAGAGTATTTCAGGAGAGAAGAGTTATAGAGGAAGGAGCAGAGTCCTCCAGCAGAGCAGAGTATTTCAGGAGAGGAGAGTTATAGAGGAAGGAGCAGAGTCCTCCAGCAGTGCAGAGTATATCAGGAGAGGAGAGTTATAGAGGAAGGAGCAGAGTCCTTCAGCAGTGCAGAGTATTTCAGGAGAGGAGAGTTATAAAGGAAGGAGCAGAGTCCTCCAGCAGAGCAGAGTATATCAGGAGAGGAGAGTTATAGAGGAAGGAGCAGAGTCCTCCAGCAGAGTATTTCAGGAGAGGAGAGTTATAGAGGAAGGAGCAGAGTCCTCCAGCAGAGCAGAGTATATCAGGAGAGGAGAGTTATAGAGGAAGGAGCAGAGTCCTCCAGCAGTGCAGAGTATCTCAGGAGAGGAGAGTTATAGAGGAAGGAGCAGAGTCCTCAGCAGAGTATTTCAGGAGAGGAGAGTTATAGAGGAAGGAGCAGAGTCCTCCAGCAGAGTATCTCAGGAGAGGAGAGTTATAGAGGAAGGAGCAGAGTCCTCCAGCAGTGCAGAGTATTTCAGGAGAGGAGAGTTATAAAAGGAGCAGAGTCCTCTAGCAGTGCAGAGTATTTCAGGAGAGGAGAGTTATAGAGGAAGGAGCAGAGTCCTCCAGCAGAGCAGAGTATATCAGGAGAGGAGAGTTATAGAGGAAGGAGCAGAGTCCTCCAGCAGAGCAGAGTATTTCAGGAGAGGAGAGTTATAGAGGAAGGAGCAGAGTCCTCCAGCAGTGCAGAGTATTTCAGGAGAGGAGAGTTATAGAAGAAGGAGCAGAGTCCTCCAGCAGAGTATTTCAGGAGAGGAGAGTTATAGAGGAAGGAGCAGAGTCCTCCAGCAGAGCAGAGTATTTCAGGAGAGGAGAATTATAGAGGAAGGAGCAGAGTCCTCCAGCAGAGCAGAGTATTTCAGGAGAGGAGAGTTATAGAGGAAGGAGCAGAGTCCTCCAGCAGAGCAGAGTATTTCAGGAGAGGAGTGTCATAGGAAGGAGCAGAGTCCTCCAGCAGTGCAGAGTATTTCAGGAGAGGAGAGTTATAGAGGAAGGAGCAGAGTCCTCCAGCAGTGCAGAGCATTTCAGGAGAGGAGAGTTATAGAGGAAGGAGCAGAGTCCTCCAGCAGTGCAGAGTATTTCAGGAGAGGAGAGTTATAGAGGAAGGAGCAGAGTACCCCAACAGTGCAGAGTATCTCAGGAGAGGAGAGTTATAGAGGAAGGAGCAGAGTCCCCCAGCAGAGCAGAGTATTTCAGGAGAGGAGAGTTATAGAGGAAAGAGCAGAGTCCTCCAGCAGAGCAGAGTATTTCAGGAGAGGCGAATTAGATGGAGGAGGGAGCAGAGTCCTCCAGCAGTGCAGAGTATTTCAGGAGAGGAGAGTTATAGAGGAAGGAGCAGAGTCCTCCAGCAGTGCAGAGTATTTCAGGAGAGGAGTGTCATAGGAAGGAGCAGAGTCCTCCAGCAGTGCAGAGTATTTCAGGAGAGGAGAGTTATAGAGGAAGGAGCAGAGTCCTCCAGCAGAGTATTTC
Source organism: Rana muscosa (assembly GCA_029206835.1). Taxonomy (NCBI): domain Eukaryota; kingdom Metazoa; phylum Chordata; class Amphibia; order Anura; family Ranidae; genus Rana; species Rana muscosa. The sequence goes on along the minus strand of CM055125.1, from coordinate 396,894,367 downwards.
AGGAGAGGAGAGTTATAAAGGAAGGAGCAGAGTCCTCCAGCAGAGCAGAGTATTTCAGGAAAGGAGAATTATAGAGGAAGGAGCAGAGTCCTCCAGCAGAGCAGAGTATTTCAGGAGAGGAGAGTTATAGAGGAAGGAGCAGAGTCCTCCAGCAGTGCAGAGTATTTCAGGAGAGGAGAGTTATAGAGATAGGAGCAGGCAGTGGGGCGGAGGGCGGCGGTGGTGCGGAGGGCGGAGGTGAGGAGGGCGGTCGTGCAGAGGGCGGAGGTGAGGAGGGTGGTGGTGCGGAGGGTGGCGGTGCGGAGGGTGGCAGTGCGGAGGGCAGCGGCGCGGATGGCGGCGGTGCAAAGGGCGGCGGTGTGTAGGGAGGCGGCACGGAGGGCGGCGGTGCAAAGGGCGGCGGTGCGGAGGGCGGCGGTGTGTAGGGACGCGGCACGGAGGGCGGCGGTGCAAAGGGCGGCGGTGCGGAGGGCGGCGGTGTGTAGGGAGGCGGCACGGAGGGCGGCGGTGCAAAGGGCGGCGGTGCAAAGGGCGGCGGTGCGGAGGGCGGCGGTGCAAAGGGCGGCGGTGTGTAGGGAGGCGGCACGGAGGGCGGCGGTGCAAAGGGCGGCGGTGCGGAGGGCGGCGGTGTGTAGGGAGGCGGCACGGAGGGCGGCGGTGCAAAGGGCGGCGGTGCGGAGGGCGGCGGCGCCGCATTACGTAACCTCAGGGATGAATAGTATCGGGTCGTTTTCGGTAATAATCAATGGATCTCCTCGGATTGCGGCTTTGGGGATCCGGTGAAGTGGAAGGCGAATTGCAGGAATAATTGTAAATAGATTCCCCCGGCACCGCGGGCAGCCATGCATGCGCTGAATAAATTGACAGCGTGCAGCGGGGGCTCCATGAGCACGGCGGCTCAATGCGAGAATCACACAATGTTGCGGCTCAGGAAACGCCATCAACCCGACCGCCAAAGAAGATCATTGTGAAGAAGACGGAGCGGCATCCCCGACATCTGATAGGGGGGCTCAGGGGGTGCGGAGGAGGGGGAGCACATACATTACATATTATCTCTCATCCCTCCACACATTGCTTTATACTGAAATCTAAACCTGAGAAGAAGAAGAAGAAGAATGCAATATATTGCGCCTCAGCAATCCTCGGATGTGGCGGCCGCTTTCGTTTTTGTTTTTTCAGGCTTGTATTTCCACCTGCAGATCCTGCCAGTAACACACTCCCTGACCATGTTGTATCTGTGGAGGAGTAGCAACGTTGTGAGTAGACATGTGCGGGTCGTTTTCGTTGTTAATCTAATTGGGACAATTTTTTTTGTTATTTGGGAGTTCAGGTGTATCCGAATTTTCCGAATTACAATAGTAACGAATTTAAAACGAATTTAAAACGAATCCGAAAAACCGATAAAGAAAATTTTTGGGGCGAAATTCGAATCGTTTTCACATCGAATTCGAATGCTTTTTCTAAATCGAATTTCAGAAGATAATAAAAATAGAATAGATTAAAAAATGGAATAGAATTAGAAAAGAATATAATAAAATAGAAAATAATAGAATAGAAAAGAAAAGAACAGAATAAAATATAGTAGAAAATAAAGGAATATAATACAATAAAAAAAATAAAATAATAAAATAGAAAGAATATAACTATCTTCTGAAATCGAAATAGAATAAATTTGAATTTAAATAGAAAAAAAAAGAATATAATAGAATAGAAAAAAAACATAATAAAATAGAAAATAATAGAATAGAAAATAAAAGAATAGAATATAATAGAGTAAAACATAACAGGATACAAATTAAAAGAATGTAAAAAATTGTAATAAAATATAAAGGGAAAGAGTAAAAAAAATAGGAATAGAATGGAAAATAAAAGATTAGAATAAAAAAGAATAGAGTAAAACAGAACAGAAAATAAAAGAATGTAAAAAATAAATCAATAAATTAATAAATAAAATAAAGGAATAGAGTAAAAAAATAGGAATAGAATAGATAACAAAAGAATAGAATAGGATAGAGTAAAACAGAACAGAACAGAATAGAAAATAAAAAATAATGTAAAAAAATAGAATAACAAATAAAGGGATAGAGTAAAATTTTTTGAAATAGAATAGAAAATAAAATAAGAGAATAGAATGGAATAGAGTAAAACAGAAGAAAACTGATTAGAAAATAAAAGATCAGAATAAAATATAACAGAAAATAAAGGAATATAATACAATAAAAAAGAATAGAAAAAAATAGAAAGAATATAACCATCTTCTGAAATTGAAATTTCAAATGGAATACATTTGAATTTAAATAACAATAATAAAAAAAGAATAGAATAGAAAATATCAATAGAATAGAATAAAATAGAATATAATCTTTTTCCAAAATTGAAATTTTGAAAATAATAAATTTGAATTTAAATAGAATAGAACATTATAGATTAAGATAGAATAGAAAATAAAAGAAGAGAATAGAAAAAACAACTAATAGAATAGGATGAAATAGAATATAAACATCTTCTAGAATTCGAATTTCAAATAGAATACATTTGAATTGAATAGAAAAGAATAGAATAAAACAGAACAAAACAGAATAGAAAAAAAAGAACAGAATAAAATATAATAGAAAATAAAGGAATAGAATACAATAAAAAAGAATAGAATAAAATATAAAGAATATAACCATCTTCTGAAATTAATATTTCAAATAGAATAAATTATAATTTAAATAGAAAAAAAAAACAGAATACAATCTATAGAGTAGAATCGAAGAAAATAGAAAGAATATAACCTTTTTCGAAAATTTTAATTTCGAATAGAATAAATTTGAATTCAAATAGAATAGAAAAGTATAGATTAGGATAGAATAGAATAGAAAAAAACAACTAATAGAATTGAATAGAATAAAATGAATATAAACATCTTCCAGAATTCTAATTTCAAATAGAATAATAATAACAAAGAATAGAATAAAATAGAAAAGAACAGAAATGAAAATGAAATAATAGAAAATAATAAAATAGAAAAAAAAAACAATAGAATAGAATAGAAAGAATATAACATTATAACCAACTTCCGAAATTCGAATTTCGAATAGAATAAATTTGAATTTGAATAGAATAGAAAAGAATAGAATAGAATAGAAAAAAAACAATAGAATAGAATGGAAAAGAAAGAATTTAACCATCTTCCAAAATTCGAATTTAGAAAAGAATAAATTCGATTTCGAATGGATTTCGGGTGTAATTCGAATGGAATTCAAATTGATTTGAATTTTCCGAATTCGGTCAAATTGAGTTTGAAAAAAAGAAATGAATTCTGAAACAAATTAAATGAATTAAAGTAATTTAAGTAAACACATTTATGTAAATATTATATATACTGTATAATAATAACGGACGCAAACATTCACGTTTACGAGACGCTAGGTGTGAACGTATCGGGATGCAGCCGCACATCTAAGGACCAATAAACTGCATTATATTACGTTTTCTTCTTCTCTTTAGATACAATATAAAACTAACCTTCAGCTCATCACAGAAATCACCATCCAATCCGGTTATGACTTCATTTCAAAATGTCAATAAACTTTTTTTTTGGAGATACAAAATTCCTAAATCCAACTTCATATCTCCTGCACAGCAGCACTCAGACGAGGAGGGGCAGCACTTATCCAATCAGGCTCAGGTGCACTGCAAGTCTCCGCCCACTAGGAGCAGGCAGACCAGGAATGGGTGGTAGTAACTGGGCATTTGTTGAGGTGCCTTCCCCAATGGAAGGTGTCAGTTCCTCTGACGCAAGGGGAAACCCGGGCTTACCTAGTGACGTGCGGGTGACCCCGCCCCCCTCTGATGTAACGCAGGTTACCCCTTACCAATTCACATGGGGGGATCTGGGGGTCCCCTTTGTTAAAGGGGTCTTCCAGATTCCGATAAGCCCCCCGCCCGCAGACCCCCACAACCACCGGGCAAGGGTTGAGGGCATGTGGCCTGGTACGGTTCAGGAGGGAGGGGGGGCCGCTCTCTCGTCCCCCCCTCTTCCCCTGCGGCCGGCCAGGTTGCGTGCTCGGATAAGGGGTCTGGTATGGATTTTTAGGGGGACTCCACGCCATTTTTTTTTAAAATTTGGGGTGGAGTTCCCCTTAAAATCCATGCCAGATCTGAAGGGCCTGGAATGGATATTTGGGGGAACCCCACGTCAATTTTTTTTTTATTTTGCGGCGGGGTTCCCCTTAATATCCATTCCAGACCTGAAGGGCCTGGTAATTGAATTTGGGGGGGACCCCCACTCATTTTTTTTTTTTTAATCAGTGACTTTTCTCTGTATTGCCGGGAGCCGACAGTTCATTAATAGCCGCGAGTGAGTTTTAAATGACTTTTTTTCCTTTTTGACTTTTTTTCCTTCAGAAATGACACTTTGTGCAGGGACAGTTCTAAGCACGGGAAACATGCGCCACTTCACATGCATATCATACACACCCCCCAGGTACGATATTTAAAGGAATATTTCACTTTTATTTTTTCATTTTAGGCATTATTAAAATCACTGCTCCCGAAAAAACGTCAACTTTTAAAACTTTTATTTTGCATTGATACATGTCCCCTGGGGCAGGACCCCGGTCCCCAAACACTTTTTAGGACAATAACTTGCATATAAGCCTTTATAATTAGCACTTTAGATTTCTCCCATAGACTTTTACAGTGTTCCGTTGCTTTTCGAATTTGCCACGAACACCCAAAATTGTTCGCTGTTCGGGGAACGTGCGAATAGGCAATGTTCGAGTCGAACTCGAAGCTCATCCCTAGTGTTCAGATGCCATGTCATTTCTCTTTAATATAGAGACAAAGTACTGTAGGTGAGGAGAGGGGAAGGTCCTCCCAAGGTCTGGTTTGGGGTCTGATCCTGGGGTTGGATTGGCTTTGCCAGAATTAGGTTGGTCAAGCAGCTTGAAAGACAAAAGAATGCGAATACTGAGCCCCAGCGGCAGGTCTTCGGGTGTTTCGGATTGGTCCAGCACTGGAATTGGCGGTGAGTTATAAAGTGTCCCTCTCCATGGAGTACAATATATTGTCATCCTGTGACTTTAAAACAGATGGGTGTAGAACCTTGGAGAAGAATAGCTGGCACTCTATAGGTGGAAGCTCAATCTTTTCCTCTGGTCATCAATAAAAAAGTTCAAGTCCAAAAATCTGATGTAATTCCACCGAGGATTCGGAGACACGAAGGTCCTCTACAATATCCTGAGAAAAGGGACCTTCGTATCTCCAAAACATCGGTGGAATTACGTCTGGTTTCATGTCTGTCCAAGTGGCGGCTGGTGCTCAAAATTTTTGGGGGCCGTAAACAAACTAAAAAAAAAAAACTTCAAACGCAGCCACTGTGCCCATCAAACGCAGCTACTGTGCCAAATGCAGTCACTGTACCCATAAATTGCCGCCACTGTGCCATCAAACGCAGCCACTGTACCCAGCCATCAATTGCCGTCACTGTGCCATCAAACGCAGTCACTGTACCCATAAATTGCCCCCACTGTGCCATCAAACGCAGCCACTGTGCCCATCAAACGCAGCTACTGTGCCAAATGCAGTCACTGTACCCATAAATTGCTGCCACTGTGCCATCAAACGCAGTCACTGTACCCATAAATTGCCGCCACTGTGCCATCAAACGCAGTCACTGTACCCATAAATTGCTGCCACTGTGCCATCAAACGCAGCCACTGTACCCAGCCATCAATTGCCTCCATTGTGCCCCATCAAATTGTGCCAGTGTGCCAATCAATTGTCGCTACTGTGCCTCATCAGATGCTGCCCGGCACTTACCTGTCTCACAGCAGGTCAGCGGCAGTCTCCTGCACGTCCTCCATGTCTTCTTCCGTCCTCTCTCAGGCGTCCAATCACAGCGCCTGTCGTTTCAGCCATGCAGGTGACCGGTAACAGACCCGGCAACCTGATTGGCTGAGAGGCAGGTTCAGTGTTGGCAAAGTGAATTCCTTCGCTTTGCTAACACATAGCTGAGTGATCAGCGAACGCCCAGCATGGTGCCCGCTGTTCACTGTTTTGTGAGCCTACGGCTCTAATCAGGTGCTTCCAAAAAACACACCCGCCGGTGTAATTCAGGTGCTCTGCGCCCGAAAATGGGCCGGACACCTGAATAGAGGGTGTCAGCAGCGTTCATATATAGATTCATGAAATGCATGAATCTATCTATGGAAATAGAGCGGTGCAGGAGAGAGGGGGCGGGCGGCACCCCTGCACCCTTTATGGACGCACCACCACTGTGTCTGTCTATGGCCAGATGCACCTGGGTGGGGATGAAGATGATTGAGTTACATTGTGAAAATGGATGAGGATGACTCTGGGTGGGGATGAGAGTTACATAGTGAAGAGGGGCTCTCCACAGTGTAACTCTCATCTCCACCCAGAGTCATCCTCATCCATTTTCACAAGCTTGTCAGCCTCACGTGTCCCATCCAAGGAGACTAGTAAAGGGGAGGCGTCAGGTATTCAGACTTGTGTATCCTCCTCCCTTTTCCCTCTCTGTAGCGGGCGCTGGAGGGGGGAAGGGGGGCCCGGCCAGGCGGGCCCCCTGGGACACCTCGGGCCCCTTACAGGAGTACTGCCTGTACCCCCCTGATGGCGGCCCTGTGCCTGGAGCCAGGAATGTTGGAGATACTAGGAGGATTAAGGGGTACATGGACCTCGGAGACACTCCGGATCGCAGGAAACACTAATGCCGCATACACACGAGCGGAATTTCCATCGGAAAAAAGTTGGATGGTTTTTCCAACGGAATTCCGCTCAAGCTTGGCTTTGCATACACACCGTCACACAAAAGTTCTCTGAACTTTCGAGCGTTAAGAACGTGGTGACGTACAACACTACGACGAGGCAAGAAAAATAAGTTCAATGCTTCCAAGCATGCGTCGAATTGTTTCCAAGCATGTGTGTTTTTTTCCCGTCGGAATTGCATACAGACGGTCGGAATTTCCTAAAGGAACTTTTTCCGTTGGAAAAATAGAGAACCTGCACTCTATCTAAGTCGGTCGGAAATTCCGCCAGAAAAAGTCAGATGGAGCATACACACGGTCGGAATATCCGACTAAAAACTCACATTGAATATTTTCTGTCGGAAATTACGACTGTGTGTAACCAATGCTCACAGGCAGAAACGGCTGCATTGGGCAGAAAAATACATGAAGACTCATTTTCAAACAGTCCTGTTCACCGATGAGTGCCGTGCAACCCTGGATGGTCCCGATAGATGGAGTAGTGGATGGTTGGTGGACGGCCACCCTGTTCCAACAAGGCTGCGACGTCAGCAAGGCGGTGGTGGAGTCATGTTTTGGGACGGAATCATGGGAAGAGAGCTGGTCGGCCCCTTTAGGGGGCCCCAAAGGTGTAAAGATGACCTCTGCAAAGTATGTGGAGTTCCTGACTGACCACTTCCTTCCCTGGTACAGAAGGAAGAACTATGCTTTCCGTAATAAAATCATCTTCATGCATGACAATGCACCATCTCATCATGCTGCAAAGAAGACCTCTGCATCAATGGCTGCTTTGGGGCCTCCATCCTCCCCTGACCTCAATCCCATTGAGAACCTTTGGAGCATCCTCAAGCAAAAGATCGATGAGGGTGGGAGGCAGTTTACATCCAAACAGCAGCTCTGGGAGGCAATTCTGACATCTTGCAAACAAATTCCAGCAGAAACTGTCCAAAAACTCACAAGTTCAATGGATGCAAGACTTGTGAAGCCGCTATCAAATAAGGGATCCTATGTTTAAATGTAACGTGACCTGTTAAAATGTTTAAAATGTTGTTCACAGTTTGATTGAAATTGCTTTTGATTTCAGTAAATAGGCTGCAAACACAACAAATGACAATTTTCAGTTCTATACAACCTATGAAGTGTTTTGAAACTTCCTGTGCGTAATAATTGGGAACAGAGCATTGGAAGTTTTTTATTTTGAAAAAAAAAAACCTGTTATCATTAGGAGGTTTGTTCAATAGAATTTGAATCGTACTCTTAATAGTTGATAACATGAGAATCATGCTGACTGTTGTTTACATCTATTATTTAGGTAAATGAGAAAAATATCATTGGCATAATAATTTGGAACAGGGTGTACATTACCTGTAGGTAAAAGTTGTCAGGGAGGGTTTACAACCACTTTAAGTAGGGCAGTTTCTGCAGAGCATTATAAGTGAAAGTCAGACTGGAAGGGGTGAGGAAGGTTGTTGTCAGTGAGGTAGGAGCTCAGACATTGTAGACCAGCCATTCTCCACCAGGGATGAGCTGAACACCCCCCCCTGTTCGGTTCGCACCAGAACCTGCGAACAGACAAAATGTTCGTGTAAACTTTAGAACCCTATTAAATACAATGGACTCGAACGTTCGAAATCTAAAGTGTTAAATATAAAGGCTAATATGCAAGTTATTGTCCTAAAAAGTGTTTGGGGACCCGGGTCCTGCCCCAGGGGACATGTATCAATGCAAAAAGAAGTTTAAAAAATAGAAGTTTTTACGGGAGCAGTGATTTTAATAATGCTTAAAATGAAAAAATAAAAGTGAAATATTCCTTTAAATTTCGTACCTGGGGGGTGTGTATGATATGCATGTAAAGTGGCGCATGTTTCCCGTGCTTAGAACTGTCCCTGCACAAAGTGTCATTTCTGAAGGAAAAAAAGTCATTTAAAACTATTAATGAATTGTCGGCTTTTATCAATACAGAGAAAAGTCATTGATAAAAAAAAATAAAAAAGCGTGGGGGTTCCCCAGAATTCAATTACCAGGCCCTTCAGGTCTGGAATGGATATTAAGGGGAACCCCGCCGCAAATTAAAAAAAAAAAATGCGTGCGGTTCCCCCTAAATATCCATACCAGGCCCTTCAGATCTGGCATGGATTTTAAGGGGAACTCCACCCCAAATTAAAAAAAAATGGCATGGAGTCCCCCCAAAAATCCATACCAGACCCTTATCCGAGCACGCAACCTGGCAGGCCGCAGAAAAAGAGGGGGGACTAGAGAGTGGCCCCCCCTCCCTCCTGAACCGTACCAGGCCACATGCCCTCAACATGGGCCTCATCCCCACAACCCTTGCCCGGTGGTTGTGGGGGTCTGTGGGCGGGGGGCTTATCGGAATCTGGAAGACCCCTTTAACAGATCCCGCCCCCCCCCCCTATGTGAATTGGTAAGGGGTACATTGTACTCCTACCATTTCACGAAGAAAGTGTCAAAAATGTAAATAAAAACACACACACCTTGGAAAAGTCCTTTATTAAAAAAAAAAAAAACATTCCAGTGATGAAATCCAGTGTCCCGCAGCGATCCCGATGTCCAGCGCTGTCCCTCATTGGTTGAGCCTGAGCGGACCTGATGGGGAACTTCCTCCGCAGTGTTTTAAATGTATAGACCCGCCCCTTCTAAAGTCCCCCATCAGGTCCGCTCAGCGGACCAGATGTGGAACGCGAGAAGGGGCGGGTCTATTCATGTATTACAAAGTGAGAGAAGTTCCCATCAGGTCCGCCCCCTCGGTATGTCGGACCCGCCTACGTCATTGGCCTGAGCGGGGAACTTCCTTCACTGTGTAATTTAATCCCTATTCTCCACCAGTGTTCTGTGAAACCCTAGGGTTCCTCCAAAGGTTGATAGGGGTTCCTTGAGCTGTGGATGATTGACCTTCTATCCTAAGGTGTCTGCATATCGTATTTGCCGGCGTATAAGGCGGCTCAGACGACCCCATAATATTCAGTTTAAAACTGTGGATTTGTGCTCTACTCACTGTATAAGACGACCCCCTTGTGCGGTAATACCGTTCAAAAACGAAGAGGCAGCCCGCCGGGTGCTCTGTAAAGCTGTATGTAATTCAGTACACGCACCGCTCAGCCAATCCCGGCGGGCAATGCACTCTGTTGATGACTACATAGTCTGCTAAGCCTGCTCGGATTGGCAGAGGTTGTTACTCCAATCCGAGCAGGCTTAGCAGGCTCTAGTCATCAACAGATTGCATCGCCCGCCGGGATTGGCTGAGCGGCGCATATACTAAATTACAGTCAGGTCCATAAATATTGGGACATCGACACAATTCTAATCTTTTTGGCTCTATACACCATCACAATGGATTTGAAATGAAAGGAACAAGATGTGCTTTAACTGCAGACTTTCAGCTTTAATTTAAGGGAATTTACATCCAAATCAGGTGAACGGTGTAGGAATTACAACAGTTTGTATATGTGCCTCCCACTTTTTAAGGGATCAAAAGTAATGGGACAATTGGCTGCTCCGCTGTTCAATGGCCAGGTGTGTGTTATTCCCTCATTATCCCATTTACAAGGAGCAGATAAAAGGTCCAGAGTTCATTTCAAGTGTGCTATTTGCATTTGGAATCTGTTGTCAACTCTCAATATGAGATCCAAAGAGCTGTCACTATCAGTGAAGCAAGCCATCATTAGGCTGAAAAAACAAAACCAACCCATCAGAGAGATAGCAGAAACATTAGGTGTGGCCAAATCAACTGTTTGGAACATCCTTAAAAAGAAAGAACGCACCGGTGAGCTCGGCAACACCAAAATACCCGGAAGACAACGGAAAACAACCGAAGAATTCTTTCCCTGGTGAAGAAAACACCCTTCACAACAGTTGGCCAGATGAAGAACACTCTCCAGGAGGTAGGTATGTGTGTGTCAGATGAAGAACACTCTCCAGGAGGTAGGTGTATGTGTGTCAGATGAAGAACACTCTCCAGGAGGTAGGTGTATGTGTGTCAGATGAAGAACACTCTCCAGGAGGTAGGTGTATGTGTGTCAGATGAACAACACTCTCCGGGAGGTAGGTGTATGTGTGTCAGATGAAGAACACTCACCAGGATGTAGGTGTATGTGTGTCAGATGAACAACACTCTCCGGGAGGTAGGTGTATGTGTGTCAGATGAAGAACACTCTCCGGGAGGTAGGTGTATGTGTGTCAGATGAGGAACACTCTCCAGGAGGTAGGTGTATGTGTGTCAGATGAAGAACACTCTCCAGGAGGTAGGTGTATGTGTGTCAGATGAAGAACACTCTCCAGGAGGTAGGTGTACAGTATGTGTGTCAGATGAAGAACACTCTCCAGGAGGTAGGTGTATATGTGTCAGATGTAGAACACTCTCCAGGAGGTAGGTGTATGTGTGTCAGATGAAGAACACTCTCCAGGAGGTAGGTGTATGTGTGTCAGATGAAGAACACTCTCCAGGAGGTAGGTGTACGTGTGTCAGATGAAGAACACTCTCCAGGAGGTAGGTGTATGTGTGTCAGATGAAGAACACTCTCCAGGAGGTAGGTGTATGTGTTTCAGATGAAGAACACACTCCAGGAGGTAGGTGTATGTGTTTCAGATGAAGAACACACTCCAGGAGGTAGGTGTATGTGCGTCAGATGAAGAACACTCTCCAGGAGGTAGGTGTATGTGTGTCAGATGAAGAACACTCTCCAGGAGGTAGGTGTATGTGTGTCAGATGAAGAACACTCTCCAGGAGGTAGGTGTATGTGTTTCAGATGAAGAACACACTCCAGGAGGTAGGTGTATGTGCGTCAGATGAAGAACACTCTCCAGGAGGTAGGTGTATGTGTGTCAGATGAAGAACACTCTCCAGGAGGTAGGTGTATGTGTGTCAGATGAAGAACACACTCCAGGAGGTAGGTGTATGTGTGTCAGATGAAGAACACTCTCCAGGAGGTAGGTGTATGTGTGTCAGATGAAGAACACTCTCCAGGAGGTAGGTGTATGTGTGTCAGATGAAGAACACTCTCCAGGAGGTAGGTGTATGTGTGTCAGATGAACAACACTCTCCGGGAGGTAGGTGTATGTGTGTCAGATGAAGAACACTCACCAGGATGTAGGTGTATGTGTGTCAGATGAACAACACTCTCCGGGAGGTAGGTGTATGTGTGTCAGATGAAGAACACTCTCCGGGAGGTAGGTGTATGTGTGTCAGATGAGGAACACTCTCCAGGAGGTAGGTGTATGTGTGTCAGATGAAGAACACTCTCCAGGAGGTAGGTGTATGTGTGTCAGATGAAGAACACTCTCCAGGAGGTAGGTGTACAGTATGTGTGTCAGATGAAGAACACTCTCCAGGAGGTAGGTGTATATGTGTCAGATGTAGAACACTCTCCAGGAGGTAGGTGTATGTGTGTCAGATGAAGAACACTCTCCAGGAGGTAGGTGTATGTGTGTCAGATGAAGAACACTCTCCAGGAGGTAGGTGTACGTGTGTCAGATGAAGAACACACTCCAGGAGGTAGGTGTATGTGCGTCAGATGAAGAACACTCTCCAGGAGGTAGGTGTATGTGTTTCAGATGAAGAACACACTCCAGGAGGTAGGTGTATGTGCGTCAGATGAAGAACACTCTCCAGGAGGTAGGTGTATGTGTGTCAGATGAAGAACACTCTCCAGGAGGTAGGTGTATGTGTGTCAGATGAAGAACACACTCCAGGAGGTAGGTGTATGTGTGTCAGATGAAGAACACTCTCCAGGAGGTAGGTGTATGTGTGTCAGATGAAGAACACTCTCCAGGAGGTAGGTGTATGTGTGTCAGATGAAGAACACTCTCCAGGAGGTAAGTGTATGTGTGTCAGATGAAGAACACTAGCCAGGAGGTAGGTTTACATGTGTCAGATGAAGAACACTCTCCAGGAGGTAGGTGTATGTGTGTCAGATGAAGAACACTCTCCAGGAGGTAGGTGTATGTGTGTCAGATGAAGAACACTCTCCATGAGGTGGGTGTATGTGTGTCAGATGAAGAACACTCTCCAGGAGGTAGGTGTATGTGTGTCAGATGAAGAACACTCTCCAGGAGGTAGGTGTATGTGTGTCAGATGAAGAACACTCTCCAGGAGGTAGGTGTATGTGTGTCAGATGAAGAACACTCTCCAGGAGGTAGGTGTATGTGTGTCAGATGAAGAACACTCTCCAGGAGGTAGGTGTATGTGTGTCAGATGAAGAACACTCTCCAGGAGGTAGGTGTATGTGTGTCAGATGAAGAACACTCTCCAGGAGGTAGGTGTATGTGTGTCAGATGAAGAACACTCTCCAGGAGGTAGGTGTGTGTGTGTCAGATGAAGAACACTCTCCAGGAGGTAGGTGTGTGTGTGTCAGATGAAGAACACTCTCCAGGAGGTAGGTGTATGTGTGTCAGATGAAGAACACTCTCCAGGAGGTAGGTGTATGTGTGTCAGATGAAGAACACTCTCCAGGAGGTAGGTGTATGTGTGTCAGATGAAGAACACTCTCCAGGAGTAGGGATGAGCCGAACACCCCCGGGTTCGGTTCGCACCAGAACCTTCGAACGGACCGAAAGTTCGCGCAAATTTTCGAACCCTATTCGTTATAATGGACGCGAACGTTCGAAATCAAAATTGCTAATTACAACGGCCAATATGCATGTTAATGTCATAAAACAGGTTTGGGGACCCGGGTCCTGCCCCAGGGGACATATATCAATGCAAAAAGAAATTTTAAAAACTAAAGTTTTTTCGGGAGCAGTCATTTTAATGATGCATAAAGTGAAAAAAAAAAAAGTGAAATTTTCCTTTAAATATGGTACCTGGGGGGTGTCTAAAGTATGCCTGTGAAGTGGCATGTGTTTCCCGTGTTTAGAACTGTCCTTGCACAAAATGACATTTGTAAAGGAAAAAAAGAAGCCATTTAAAACCACTTGCGGCTTCAATGTCATGTCTTGTCCTGGCCGCCATATGGCTGAAAATCCTTGAGAAAAATGGCATGGCTACCCCATCACCCCCCCCCCACCCCAGCCCCTTTGGGTCTTGTATGGATACTAAGGGGGACCCCGCACCCAAAATAAAACCCTATACCTACAACCCTATATACTCTGAACAGCAGTATATAGGTGGTGCAAACAAGACATGGACTGTAGGTTTGTTCTTGAGTAGAATCTGAACAGGTACATTATGAAGTGTAGCTACATCCCAAAAAAATAAATTTTTAAGCTTTTTGGAGAACATAGGGAGGGGTTATCACCCCTGTAACATTTGCTGTCTTTGCACATCTGTTCAGAACATGTCACCTCACTTTCCGTCCCAATGACAAATGTTTTTGGAAAAGTGGGGTTTTAATTGAAACAAGGATTGGTGATAAAGCATCAGTAGAGAGGAGATACCTTTTTCCCAAATTAAATCTAACAGGATAGAATTTTCCTTCCTAGGGGTAGATTTCCTCTCACTTCCTGTTTTCTCTTGCCGTTTGCAAGTAGGAGTCGTTTGTAAGTTGGATGTTTGAAAGTAGGGGCCTGCCGTATATACTCTGCAGAAATTTGCCCTATTAGATGTTGGTGTAGCCACAAGACTGGTGGGCACAGGAATGGGCCCTGCTGTGAGTTAATAGATCAAGATTTGTACTTGCATGCACCTGTTGAACAGGGCAGAAAAATTGGGCCTTTGGTGGTGGTGGTGGTGGTGGTGGACGGTGTTGCCACAAGACTGTAGGCCCTCATAGTTACTCTTGGTGGGCGCAGGAATGGGCCCTGCTGTGAACTATTAGATCAAGATTTGTAATTACACGCCCCTGTTAAACAGGGGCTGAAAAATTGTGCCTTAGGCATTGGTGCTGGTGCCACAACACTGCAACCCCTCACAGATACTGTACTTGGAGCACAGCAGTCACACCTGTTGCGAAGCATCTTTTTAAAAAATTGTAATTACACGCCCCTGTTATACAGGGGCTGAAAAATTGTGCCTTAGGCACTGGTGCTGGTGCCACAACACTGCAACCCCTCACAGATACTGTACTCTGAGCACAGCAATGAGACCTGTTGCAAAGCATTGCCTAAAAATTGTAATTACACGCCCCAACAGGGGCTGAAAAATTGTGCCTTAGGCACTGGTGCTGGTGCCACAACACTGCAACCCCTCACAGATACTGTACTCTGAGCACAGCAGTCACACCTGTTGCGAAGCATCTTTTTAAAAAATTGTAATTACACGCCCCTGTTATACAGGGGCTGAAAAATTGTGCCTTAGGCACTGGTGTGGTGGCATGGATCATTGAGGAGGAGGAAGAGGATAGTCAGTGAACATAACAGGACAGTCACTCAGCATCAGCATAGGCAGTCTTGAAGGGATGTGACATTATAAATTATTCCGTTATATCCGCTTCAGGTGTCTGGTAGCTGGTGGTGATCCAAGACTGATTCATTTTTATGAAGGTCAGTCGATCAACCGAGTCGGTGGACAGGCGCACCCTATGATCGGTGACAAATCCTCCAGCAGCACTGAATGTGCGTTCGGAAAGAACGCTGGATGCAGGACAGGCCAGTAGCTCAATTGCATACTGTGCAAGCTCTGGCCAGTGATCCATCCTCAGGACCCAGTAAGCCAGAGGATTTTCGGTGGGAAAGGTGTCCAAGTCTGACCTTGCCCCTAGGTATTCCTGCACCATGTATATCAGACGCTGGCGATGGTTGCTGGAACCGATCATACCTTGGGGCTGCGGACTAAAAAATTGTCTGAACGCATCGGTCAGACGTCCACCTTCCCCACCGCTCCTTCTGCTACTGACCGAAGCCTCAGCAACTCGTCGTCCAGGACCAGGAGTTTGTAACCTCCCAGTTTCTGGGAACGCGTTGCACAGACCTTTCTGCAAGGCCTCCCTGAGATGTCTCATCCTCTGCTTCCTCTGCGACGGCAAGATAAGGTCCGCAACCTTACCCTTGTACCGTGGATCAAGGAGAGTGGCCAGTCAGTAATGGTCACTCTCCTTGATCCGAAGAACACGAGGATCCTTCCGCAGGCTTTGCAGGATCAGGGAGGCCATGCAGCGTAGGTTAGCTGAGGCATTCGGTCCGGAGTCTTCTGGGTCACTGAGGATGACATGATCGCCAGCCACCTCCTCCCAGCCACGTACAAGTCCACTGGTTTGTTGGGACTGTACATCATCCCTAAAAGACTGCTGCTGCTGATGCTGAGTGCCAGGCTCCACCTCCATGCTCACACAATCCTCCTCCTCCTCCTCCTCCTCTTCCTGTGTGATGGGTGGGACAGAAGGAACATTGTCTGGATAAAGGGGGCCTTGAGAGACAAGGAAGTCCTCCTCTTCCTGCCTCTGTTCTGCCTCAAGTGCCCTGTCCATTATCCCATGCAGCGTATGCTCCAACAGGTGGACAAGAGGTACAGTGTCACTGATGCATGCACTGTCACTGCTCACCATCCTCGTGGCCTCCTCAAATGGTGAGAGGACAGTGCATGCATCCCTGATCATGCTCCACTGGCGTGGGGAAAAAAAGCCAAGCTCCCCTGACCCTGTCCTGGTGCCGTAGTCGCAAAGGTACTCATTGATGGCCCTCTGCTGCGTGTGCAGTCGCTGCAGCATGGCCAACGTTGAGTTCCACCTGGTGGGCATGTCACATATTAGGCGGTTCTTGGGCAGGTTCAGCTCCTTTTGCAGCTCAGTCAGCCGAGCACTGGCATTATAAGATCGGCGGAAATGCACACAGACTTTCCTGGCCTGCCTCAGGACATCCTGTAAGCCTGGGAACCTGCCCAAGAACCGCTGCACCACCAGGTTGAGGACGTGAGCCATACAGGGCACATGGGTGAGCTGCCCCTGTCGCAGGGCGGAGAGGAGGTTGGTGCCATTATCAGAAACGACCATTCCTGGCTTAAGCTGGCGTGGCGTCAACCACCTCTCGGCCTGCCCCTGCAGAGCTGCCAGAACCTCTGGCCCAGTGTGGCTCCTGTCCCCCAAACACACCAGCGCAAGCACGGCATGGCATCTTTTTGCCTGCGTACTCGCGTAGCCCCTTGTACGCCTACGGAGCACCGCTGGTTCCGAGGACAGAGCACTCGAAGAGGACATGGAGGAAGAAGAAGAGGAGGGGGTGGAGGAGAGAGGTGTGTCACAACCAGTAGTAGCATTTTGGAGGCGTGGTGGCGGAACAACCTCCAACACTACTGCACCTTGTCCTGCATCCCTCCCAGCTGCCAATAGAGTGACCCAATGGGCCGTGAAAGAAAGGTAACGTCCCTGTCCATGCCTGATGGACCATGAGTCAGCGGTAATATGCACCTTACCGCTGACCGCCCTGTCCAGCGAGGCATGGACATTGCCTTCCACATGCCAGTAGAGAGACGGAATCGCCTTCCGTGAGAAAAAGTGGCGTTTGGGAACCTGCCACTGAGGAACCGCACATTGAACAAACTCACGGAAGGGGGCCGAGTCTATCAACTGAAAAGGCAGCAGTTGAAGTGCTAGCAATTTAGCCAAGCTAGCATTCAACCGCTGGGCATGTGGATGGCTGGGAGTATACTTCTTTCGACGGTCCAGCAGCTGGGGCAGGGAAATTTGCCTGCTACAATCGGACGTCGGTGTACTGCAAGTACTTGGTTGTGACACACCTAATTCTACACCTTCAGTCCTCTCAGAGCAGCTTTCAGAGAGGACTGAAGATATAGTGGGGATGGAGATCCCAGCTGATGAGGAGCAAGGAGAGGTCCGCTTTGTTCTTTGGTGTGGGTCTTTTATGTGTGCTTGCCAACGAGCTGCATGGCAGGTCGACATATGTCTGCTCATGCTTGTGGTGCCCAAGCGGCTGATGTTTTGGCCACGCGAGATACGCTTGAGACAAATATTGCAAATAGCAGTGGTGCGATCTGATGCACTCGTCTCAAAAAAGGCCCACACCAAAGAACTTTTGTGATAACGTGCAGAGGCAGCGCCCTGCACAGGCGGAGCTCTGCGGTGTGGTACAGTTGCTGTGCTGGCCTCTAGCTGGCCTCCAGGGGGCATGCTGCCTCGTTGGACATGTGACGCTGCATCCTCCTCCTCCTCCTCCTCTCTCCCTTCAGGCACCCACGTGGAGTCAGTGACCTCATCATCCCCTCCCTCTTCACCACTAGAGCAAACCTGGCAGTAAGCTGCAGCTGGTAGAACACTACTGCCAGATTGCTGTCCTTCAGCATCCCCTCTCTCTGCGCGCACACTACTGACTTCCTCAAGCTGGGTATCATCATCCGAGCCTTCGAATCGTTGGGCATCCTCCTGGAGCATGTACCCAACACTGTGCTCAAACAGTTCGGGGGACTCCTCAGGAGGACATGGTGGGTCTAGGGAAGGGGTGGCTGATGATGCCATTGAGTACGCGTTGGCAGCTGCTCTGCCAGTACCCTGAGCCTGGGTGAGAGAGGATGAGGAGGATGAGGAGGGCTTGGTCATCCATTCTACCAAGCCTTCGGCATGATGCGGCTCCACATGTCCAGCTGCCGAAAACAAAGACAAGCGTGTCCCATGGCCACGTGCTGATGACGATGCACGACCACGTCCACGGCCAGCACTGTTGTCTCTAGAAACAGAGCCTGCCTGCCCTGTGTTCTTGCCTCGGCACGCTCTGCCTCTCCTTGGCGGTCTTCCAGCCATTGTAGTCGGTAGTGTATATAGTATAAAAAATAGAACTCCTATGTGTGCTCACAACACACTGTAGGTCCTATGGGTGCTGACACTAACACACTATAGGTACTATGTGTGCTGCTGACAAGAAAATATAGGAGCTCTGTTTGCTGCCACTAACACACTAGAAGTCCTATGGGTGCTGCTGAGAAGAAAATATAGGAGCTCTGTGTGATGCCACTAACACACTAGAAGTCCTATGGGTGCTGCTGAGAAGAAAATATAGGAGCTCTGTGTGATGCCACTAACACACTAGAAGTCCTATGGGTGCTTCTGAGATGAAAATATAGGAACTCTGTGTGATGCCACTAACACACTAGAAGTCCTATGGGTGCTGCTGAGAAGAAAATATAGGAGCTCTGTGTGATGCCACTAACACACTAGAAGTCCTATGGGTGCTGCTGAGAAGAAAATATAGGAGCTCTGTTTGCTGCCACTAACACACTAGAAGTCCTATGGGTGCTGCTGAGAAGAAAATATAGGAGCTCTGTGTGATGCCACTAACACACTAGAAGTCCTATGGGTGCTGCTGAGAAGAAAATATAGGAGCTCTGTGTGATGCCACTAACACACTAGAAGTCCTATGGGTGCTGCTGAGAAGAAAATATAGGAGCTCTGTGTGATGCCACTAACACACTAGAAGTCCTATGGGTGCTTCTGAGAAGAAAATATAGGAGCTCTGTGTGATGCCACTAACACACTAGAAGTCCTATGGGTGCTTCTGAGATGAAAATATAGGAACTCTGTGTGATGCCACTAACACACTAGAAGTCCTATGGGTGCTTCTGAGAAGAAAATATAGGAGCTCTGTTTGCTGCCACTAACACACTAGAAGTCCTATGGGTGCTTCTGAGAAGAAAATATAGGAGCTCTGTTTGCTGCCACTAACACACTAGAAGTCCTATGGGTGCTTCTGAGATGAAAATATAGGAACTCTGTGTGATGCCACTAACACACTAGAAGTCCTATGGGTGCTGCTGAGAAGAAAATATAGGAGCTCTGTGTGATGCCACTAACACATTAGAAGTCCTATGGGTGCTTCTGAGATGAAAATATAGGAACTCTGTGTGATGCCACTAACACATTAGAAGTCCTATGGGTGCTTCTGAGATGAAAATATAGGAACTCTGTGTGATGCCACTAACACATTAGAAGTCCTATAGGTGCTGCTGAGAAGAAAATATAGGAGCTCTGTGTGATGCCACTAACACACTAGAAGTCCTATGGGTGCTTCTGAGAAGAAAATATAGGAGCTCTGTGTGATGCCACTAACACACTAGAAGTCCTATGGGTGCTTCTGAGAAGAAAATATAGGAGCTCTGTGTGATGCCACTAACACACTAGAAGTCCTATGGGTGCTGCTGAGAAGAAAATATAGGAGCTCTGTGTGATGCCACTAACACACTAGAAGTCCTATGGGTGCTGCTGAGAAGAAAATATAGGAGCTCTGTGTGATGCCACTAACACACTAGAAGTCCTATGGGTGCTGCTGAGATGAAAATATAGGAGCTCTGTTTGCTGCCACTAACACACTAGAAGTCCTATGGGTGCTGCTGAGATGAAAATATAGGAGCTCTGTTTGCTGCCACTAACACACTAGAAGTC
Organism: Rana muscosa; assembly: GCA_029206835.1. Classification (NCBI taxonomy): domain Eukaryota; kingdom Metazoa; phylum Chordata; class Amphibia; order Anura; family Ranidae; genus Rana; species Rana muscosa. Next base: position 396,874,338 of record CM055125.1, on the reverse strand, counting down.
CTATGGGTGCTGCTGAGATGAAAATATAGGAGCTCTGTTTGCTGCCACTAACACACTAGAAGTCCTATGGGTGCTGCTGAGATGAAAATATAGGAGCTCTGTTTGCTGCCACTAACACACTAGAAGTCCTATGGGTGCTGCTGAGAAGAAAATATAGGAGCTCTGTTTGCTGCCACTAACACACTAGAAGTCCTATGGGTGCTGTTGGGGTGCAATGCTGTGCTAACAGCACTGCGGTTGGTACTACTGCAATACTGTACTAACAGTAAGCACGCACCAGACTAATCCCCAGCAGCAGCTAATAACACACTAACTGTGCAATCAGCAGCAATGAACGATCAATGACTTAGGTAGCAATGGTTTAGCAAAGAAATAGCCAATGGTTTAGCAAAGAAGAGCAAATCTTTCAGTATCAAGCAAAGACAGAATCAGCAGACTAATCTCTCCTAAAGCCGGAACTCATGTGACCGGGGCCGATGGCGTGGCGGCCTTTTAAATGGTGGGGCGTGTACTAAAGCCCCTGAGCTGTAATTGGCTACAGGCGTCCTGCCTGTAGCCAATTATTGCTCTCCGAGTTTCGGGCGCTGTGATTGGCCAAGCATGCGGGGTCACAGTGCATGCTTGGCCAATCATCAGCCAGCAATGCACTGCGCCGGCCGCGCCGGCCGCAATGCATTGCGGGGCCGCTCGCATCACACGAATGTGATGCGAACGGCCCAAATAGTTCTGGGCTCGACGAGCGAGCGAACGCCCGGTGCTCGATTCGAACATGGGTTCGAATCGAGCACCGGGCCCATCCCTATCCAGGAGGTAGGTGTATGTGTGTCAGATGAAGAACACTCTCCAGGAGGTAGGGGTATGTGTGTCAGATGAAGAACACTCTCCAGGAGGTAGGGGTATGTGTGTCAGATGAAGAACACTCTCCAGGAGGTAGGTGTATGTGTGTCAGATGAAGAACACTCTCCAGGAGGTAGGTGTATGTGTGTCAGATGAAGAACACTGTCCAGGAGGTAGGGGTATGTGTGTCAGATGAAGAACACTCTCCAGGAGGTAGGGGTATGTGTGTCAGATGAAGAACACTCTCCAGGAGGTAGGTGTATGTGTGTCAGATGAAGAACACTCTCCAGGAGGTAGGGGTATGTGTGTCAGATGAAGAACACTCTCCAGGAGGTAGGTGTATGTGTGTCAGATGAAGAACACACTCCAGGAGGTAGGTGTATGTGTGTCAGATGAAGAACGCTCTCCAGGAGGTAGGTGTATGTGTGTCAGATGAAGAACACTCTCCAGGAGGTAGGTGTATGTGTGTCAGATGAAGAACACTCTCCAGGAGGTAGGTGTATGTGTGTCAGATGAAGAACACTCTCCAGGAGGTAGGTGTATGTGTGTCAGATGAAGAACACTCTCCAGGAGGTAGGTGTGTGTGTGTCAGATGAAGAACACTCTCCAGGAGGTAGGTGTATGTGTGTCAGATGAAGAACACTCCCCAGGAGGTAGGTGTATGTGTGTCAGATGAAGAACACTCTCCAGGAGGTAGGTGTTTGTGTGTCAGATGAAGAACACTCTCCAGGAGGTAGGTGTATGTGTGTCAGATGAAGAACACTCTCCAGGAGGTAGGTGTGTGTGTGTCAGATGAAGAACACTCTCCAGGAGGTAGGTGTATGTGTGTCAGATGAAGAACACTCCCCAGGAGGTAGGTGTATGTGTGTCAGATGAAGAACACTCTCCAGGAGGTAGGTGTTTGTGTGTCAGATGAAGAACACTCTCCAGGAGGTAGGTGTATGTGTGTCAAATGAAGAACACACTCCAGGAGGTAGGTGTATGTGTGTCAGATGAAGAACGCTCTCCAGGAGGTAGGTGTATGTGTGTCAGATGAAGAACACTCTCCAGGAGGTAGGTGTATGTGTGTCAGATGAAGAACACTCTCCAGGAGGTAGGTGTTTGTGTGTCAGATGAAGAACGCTCTCCAGGAGGTAGGTGTATGTGTGTCAGATGAAGAACGCTCTCCAGGAGGTAGGTGTATGTGTTCAGATGAACAACACACTCCAGGAGGTAGGTGTATGTGTGTCAGATGAAGAACACTCTCCAGGAGGTAGGTGTACGTGTGCCAGATGAAGAACACTCTCCAGGAGGTAGGTGTATGTGTGTCAGATGAAGAACACTCTCCAGGAGGTAGGTGTATGTGTGTCAGATGAAGAACACTCTCCAGGAGGTAGGTGTATGTGTGTCAGATGAAGAACACTCTCCAGGAGGTAGGGGTATGTGTGTCAGATGAAGAACACTCTCCAGGAGGTAGGGGTATGTGTGTCAGATGAAGAACACTCTCCAGGAGGTAGGTGTATGTGTGTCAGATGAAGAACACTCTCCAGGAGGTAGGTGTATGTGTGTCAGATGAAGAACACTCTCCAGGAGGTAGGGGTATGTGTGTCAGATGAAGAACACTCTCCAGGAGGTAGGGGTATGTGTGTCAGATGAAGAACACTCTCCAGGAGGTAGGTGTATGTGTGTCAGATGAAGAACACTCTCCAGGAGGTAGGGGTATGTGTGTCAGATGAAGAACACTCTCCAGGAGGTAGGGGTATGTGTGTCAGATGAAGAACACTCTCCAGGAGGTAGGTGTATGTGTGTCAGATGAAGAACACTCTCCAGGAGGTAGGGGTATGTGTGTCAGATGAAGAACACTCTCCAGGAGGTAGGTGTATGTGTGTCAGATGAAGAACACACTCCAGGAGGTAGGTGTATGTGTGTCAGATGAAGAACGCTCTCCAGGAGGTAGGTATATGTGTGTCAGATGAAGAACACTCTCCAGGAGGTAGGTGTATGTGTGTCAGATGAAGAACACTCTCCAGGAGGTAGGTGTATGTGTGTCAGATGAAGAACACTCTCCAGGAGGTAGGTGTATGTGTGTCAGATGAAGAACACTCTCCAGGAGGTAGGTGTGTGTGTGTGTCAGATGAAGAACACTCTCCAGGAGGTAGGTGTATGTGTGTCAGATGAAGAACACTCCCCAGGAGGTAGGTGTATGTGTGTCAGATGAAGAACACTCTCCAGGAGGTAGGTGTTTGTGTGTCAGATGAAGAACGCTCTCCAAGAGGTAGGTGTATGTGTGTCAGATGAAGAACGCTCTCCAGGAGGTAGGTGTATGTGTTCAGATGAACAACACACTCCAGGAGGTAGGTGTATGTGTGTCAGATGAAGAACACTCTCCAGGAGGTAGTTGTACGTGTGCCAGATGAAGAACACTCTCCAGGAGGTAGGTGTATGTGTGTCAGATGAAGAACGCTCTCCAGGAGGTAGGTGTATGTGTGTCAGATGAAGAACACTCTCCAGGAGGTAGGTGTATGTGTGTCAGATGAAGAACACTCTCCAGGAGGTAGGTGTATGTGTGTCAGATGAAGAACGCTCTCCAGGAGGTAGGTGTATGTGTGTCAGATGAAGAACACTCTCCAGGAGGTAGGTGTATGTGTGTCAGATGAAGAACACTCTCCAGGAGGTAGGTGTATGTGTGTCAGATGAAGAACACTCTCCAGGAGGTAGGTGTATGTGTGTCAGATGAAGAACGCTCTCCAGGAGGTAGGTGTATGTGTGTCAGATGAAAAACGCTCTCCAGGAGGTAGGTGTATGTGTGTCAGATGAAGAACGCTCTCCAGGAGGTAGGTGTATGTGTGTCAGATGAAGAACACTCTCCAGGAGGTAGGTGTATGTGTGTCAGATGAAGAACACTCTCCAGGAGGTAGGTGTATGTGTGTCAGATGAAGAACACTCTCCAGGAGGTAGGTGTATGTGTGTCAGATGAAGAACGCTCTCCAGGAGGTAGGTGTATGTGTGTCAGATGAAGAACACTTGTCAGGAGGTAGGTGTATGTGTGTCAGATGAAGAACACTCTCCAGGAGGTAGGTGTGTGTGTGTCAGATGAAGAACACTCTCCAGGAGGTAGGTGTATGTGTGTCAGATGAAGAACACTCCCCAGGAGGTAGGTGTATGTGTGTCAGATGAAGAACACTCTCCAGGAGGTAGGTGTATGTGTGTCAGATGAAGAACGCTCTCCAGGAGGTAGGTGTATGTGTGTCAGATGAAGAACACTCTCCAGGAGGTAGGTGTATGTGTGTCAGATGAAGAACACTCTCCAGGAGGTAGGTGTATGTGTGTCAGATGAAGAACACTCTCCAGGAGGTAGGTGTATGTGTGTCAGATGAAGAACGCTCTCCAGGAGGTAGGTGTATGTGTGTCAGATGAAAAACGCTCTCCAGGAGGTAGGTGTATGTGTGTCAGATGAAGAACGCTCTCCAGGAGGTAGGTGTATGTGTGTCAGATGAAGAACACTCTCCAGGAGGTAGGTGTATGTGTGTCAGATGAAGAACACTCTCCAGGAGGTAGGTGTATGTGTGTCAGATGAAGAACACTCTCCAGGAGGTAGGTGTATGTGTGTCAGATGAAGAACGCTCTCCAGGAGGTAGGTGTATGTGTGTCAGATGAAGAACACTTGTCAGGAGGTAGGTGTATGTGTGTCAGATGAAGAACACTCTCCAGGAGGTAGGTGTGTGTGTGTCAGATGAAGAACACTCTCCAGGAGGTAGGTGTATGTGTGTCAGATGAAGAACACTCCCCAGGAGGTAGGTGTATGTGTGTCAGATGAAGAACACTCTCCGGGAGGTAGGTGTATGTGTGTCAGATGAAGAACACTCTCCAGGAGGTAGGTGTATGTGTGTCAGATGAAGAACACTCTCCGGGAGGTAGGTGTATGTGTGTCAGATGAAGAACACTCTCCGGGAGGTAGGTGTATGTGTGTCAGATGAAGAACACTCACCAGGATGTAGGTGTATGTGTGTCAGATGAACAACACTCTCCGGGAGGTAGGTGTATGTGTGTCAGATGAAGAACACTCTCCAGGAGGTAGGTATGTGTGTGTCAGATGAAGAACACTCTCCAGGAGGTAGGTGTATGTGTGTCAGATGAAGAACACTCTCCAGGAAGTAGGTGTATGTGTGTCAGATGAAGAACACTCTCCAGGAGGTAGGTGTATGTGTGTCAGATGAAGAACACTCTCCAGGAGGTAGGTGTATGTGTGTCAGATGAAGAACACTCTCCAGGAGGTAGGTGTATGTGTTTCAGATGAAGAACATTCTCCAGGAGGTAGGTGTATGTGTGTCAGATGAAGAACACTCTCCAGGAGGTAGGTGTATGTGTGTCAGATGAAGAACACTCTCCAGGAGGTAGGTGTGTGTGTGTCAGATGAAGAACACTCTCCAGGAGGTAGGTGTGTGTGTGTGTCAGATGAAGAACACTCTCCAGGAGGTAGGTGTATGTGTGTCAGATGAAGAACACTCTCAAGGAGGTAGGTGTATGTGTGTCAGATGAAGAACACTCTCCAGGAGGTAGGTGTATGTGTGTCAGATGAAGAACACACTCCAGGAGGTAGGTGTATGTGCGTCAGATGAAGAACACTCTCCAGGAGGTAGGTGTATGTGTGTCAGATGAAGAACACTCTCCAGGAGGTAGGTGTGTGTGTGTCAGATGAAGAACACTCTCCAGGAGGTAGGTGTATGTGTGTCAGATAAAGAACACTCTCCAGGAGGTAGGTGTATGTGTGTCAGATGAAGAACACTCTCCAGGAGGTAGGTGTATTTGTGTCAGATGAAGAACACTCTCCAGGAGGTAGGTGTATGTGTGTCAGATGAAGAACACTCTCCAGGAGGTAGGTGTATGTGTGTCAGATGAAGAACACCCTCCAGGAGGTAGGTGTATGTGTGTCAGATGAAGAACACTCTCCAGGAGGTAGGTGTATGTGTGTCAGATGAAGAACACTCTCCAGGAGGTAGGTGTATGTGTGTCAGATGTAGAACACTCTCCAGGAGGTAGGTGTATGTGTGTCAGATGTAGAACACTCTCCAGGAGGTAGGTGTATGTGTGTCAGATGTAGAACACTCTCCAGGAGGTAGGTGTATGTGTGTCAGATGAAGAACACTCTCAAGGAGGTAGGTGTATGTGTGTCAGATGAAGAACACTCTCCAGGAGGTAGGTGTATGTGTGTCAGATGAAGAACACTCTCCAGGAGGTAGGTGTATGTGTGTCAGATGAAGAACACTCTCCGGGAGGTAGGTGTATGTGTGTCAGATGAGGAACACTCTCCAGGAGGTAGGTGTATGTGTGTCAGATGAAGAACACTCTCCAGGAGGTAGGTGCATGTGTGTCAGATGAAGAACACTCTCCAGGAGGTAGGTGTACAGTATGTGTGTCAGATGAAGAACACTCTCCAGGAGGTAGGTGTATATGTGTCAGATGTAGAACACTCTCCAGGAGGTAGGTGTATGTGTGTCAGATGAAGAACACTCTCCAGGAGGTAGGTGTATGTGTGTCAGATGAAGAACACTCTCCAGGAGGTAGGTGTACGTGTGTCAGATGAAGAACACACTCCAGGAGGTAGGTGTATGTGCGTCAGATGAAGAACACTCTCCAGGAGGTAGGTGTATGTGTTTCAGATGAAGAACACACTCCAGGAGGTAGGTGTATGTGCGTCAGATGAAGAACACTCTCCAGGAGGTAGGTGTATGTGTGTCAGATGAAGAACACTCTCCAGGAGGTAGGTGTATGTGTGTCAGATGGAGAACACACTCCAGGAGGTAGGTGTATGTGTGTCAGATGAAGAACACTCTCCAGGAGGTAGGTGTATGTGTGTCAGATGAAGAACACTCTCCAGGAGGTAGGTGTATGTGTGTCAGATGAAGAACACTCTCCAGGAGGTAAGTGTATGTGTGTCAGATGAAGAACACTAGCCAGGAGGTAGGTTTACATGTGTCAGATGAAGAACACTCTCCAGGAGGTAGGTGTATGTGTGTCAGATGAAGAACACTCTCCAGGAGGTAGGTGTATGTGTGTCAGATGAAGAACACTCTCCATGAGGTGGGTGTATGTGTGTCAGATGAAGAACACTCTCCAGGAGGTAGGTGTATGTGTGTCAGATGAAGAACACTCTCCAGGAGGTAGGTGTATGTGTGTCAGATGAAGAACACTCTCCAGGAGGTAGGTGTATGTGTGTCAGATGAAGAACACTCTCCAGGAGGTAGGTGTATGTGTGTCAGATGAAGAACACTCTCCAGGAGGTAGGTGTATGTGTGTCAGATGAAGAACACTCTCCAGGAGGTAGGTGTATGTGTGTCAGATGAAGAACACTCTCCAGGAGGTAGGTGTATGTGTGTCAGATGAAGAACACTCTCCAGGAGGTAGGTGTGTGTGTGTCAGATGAAGAACACTCTCCAGGAGGTAGGTGTGTGTGTGTCAGATGAAGAACACTCTCCAGGAGGTAGGTGTATGTGTGTCAGATGAAGAACACTCTCCAGGAGGTAGGTGTATGTGTGTCAGATGAAGAACACTCTCCAGGAGGTAGGTGTATGTGTGTCAGATGAAGAACACTCTCCAGGAGGTAGGGGTATGTGTGTCAGATGAAGAACACTCTCCAGGAGGTAGGGGTATGTGTGTCAGATGAAGAACACTCTCCAGGAGGTAGGTGTATGTGTGTCAGATGAAGAACACTCTCCAGGAGGTAGGTGTATGTGTGTCAGATGAAGAACACTCTCCAGGAGGTAGGGGTATGTGTGTCAGATGAAGAACACTCTCCAGGAGGTAGGGGTATGTGTGTCAGATGAAGAACACTCTCCAGGAGGTAGGTGTATGTGTGTCAGATGAAGAACACTCTCCAGGAGGTAGGGGTATGTGTGTCAGATGAAGAACACTCTCCAGGAGGTAGGGGTATGTGTGTCAGATGAAGAACACTCTCCAGGAGGTAGGTGTATGTGTGTCAGATGAAGAACACTCTCCAGGAGGTAGGGGTATGTGTGTCAGATGAAGAACACTCTCCAGGAGGTAGGTGTATGTGTGTCAGATGAAGAACACACTCCAGGAGGTAGGTGTATGTGTGTCAGATGAAGAACACTCTCCAGGAGGTAGGTGTATGTGTGTCAGATGAAGAACACTCTCCAGGAGGTAGGGGTATGTGTGTCAGATGAAGAACACTCTCCAGGAGGTAGGTGTATGTGTGTCAGATGAAGAACACACTCCAGGAGGTAGGTGTATGTGTGTCAGATGAAGAACACTCTCCAGGAGGTAGGTGTATGTGTGTCAGATGAAGAACACTCTCCAGGAGGTAGGTGTATGTGTGTCAGATGAAGAACACTCTCCAGGAGGTAGGTGTATGTGTGTCAGATGAAGAACACTCTCCAGGAGGTAGGTGTGTGTGTGTCAGATGAAGAACACTCTCCAGGAGGTAGGTGTATGTGTGTCAGATGAAGAACACTCCCCAGGAGGTAGGTGTATGTGTGTCAGATGAAGAACACTCTCCAGGAGGTAGGTGTTTGTGTGTCAGATGAAGAACACTCTCCAGGAGGTAGGTGTATGTGTGTCAGATGAAGAACACTCTCCAGGAGGTAGGTGTGTGTGTGTCAGATGAAGAACACTCTCCAGGAGGTAGGTGTATGTGTGTCAGATGAAGAACACTCTCCAGGAGGTAGGTGTATGTGTGTCAGATGAAGAACACTCTCCAGGAGGTAGGGGTATGTGTGTCAGATGAAGAACACTCTCCAGGAGGTAGGGGTATGTGTGTCAGATGAAGAACACTCTCCAGGAGGTAGGTGTATGTGTGTCAGATGAAGAACACTCTCCAGGAGGTAGGTGTATGTGTGTCAGATGAAGAACACTCTCCAGGAGGTAGGGGTATGTGTGTCAGATGAAGAACACTCTCCAGGAGGTAGGGGTATGTGTGTCAGATGAAGAACACTCTCCAGGAGGTAGGTGTATGTGTGTCAGATGAAGAACACTCTCCAGGAGGTAGGGGTATGTGTGTCAGATGAAGAACACTCTCCAGGAGGTAGGGGTATGTGTGTCAGATGAAGAACACTCTCCAGGAGGTAGGTGTATGTGTGTCAGATGAAGAACACTCTCCAGGAGGTAGGGGTATGTGTGTCAGATGAAGAACACTCTCCAGGAGGTAGGTGTATGTGTGTCAGATGAAGAACACACTCCAGGAGGTAGGTGTATGTGTGTCAGATGAAGAACGCTCTCCAGGAGGTAGGTGTATGTGTGTCAGATGAAGAACACTCTCCAGGAGGTAGGTGTATGTGTGTCAGATGAAGAACACTCTCCAGGAGGTAGGTGTATGTGTGTCAGATGAAGAACACTCTCCAGGAGGTAGGTGTATGTGTGTCAGATGAAGAACACTCTCCAGGAGGTAGGTGTGTGTGTGTCAGATGAAGAACACTCTCCAGGAGGTAGGTGTATGTGTGTCAGATGAAGAACACTCCCCAGGAGGTAGGTGTATGTGTGTCAGATGAAGAACACTCTCCAGGAGGTAGGTGTTTGTGTGTCAGATGAAGAACGCTCTCCAGGAGGTAGGTGTATGTGTGTCAGATGAAGAACGCTCTCCAGGAGGTAGGTGTATGTGTTCAGATGAACAACACACTCCAGGAGGTAGGTGTATGTGTGTCAGATGAAGAACACTCTCCAGGAGGTAGGTGTACGTGTGCCAGATGAAGAACACTCTCCAGGAGGTAGGTGTATGTGTGTCAGATGAAGAACGCTCTCCAGGAGGTAGGTGTATGTGTGTCAGATGAAGAACACTCTCCAGGAGGTAGGTGTATGTGTGTCAGATGAAGAACACTCTCCAGGAGGTAGGTGTGTGTGTGTCAGATGAAGAACACTCCCCAGGAGGTAGGTGTGTGTGTGTCAGATGAAGAACACTCTCCAGGAGGTAGGTGTATGTGTGTCAGATGAAGAACACTCTCCAGGAGGTAGGTGTATGTGTGTCAGATGAAGAACACACTCCAGGAGGTAGGTGTATGTGTGTCAGATGAAGAACGCTCTCCAGGAGGTAGGTGTATGTGTGTCAGATGAAGAACACTCTCCAGGAGGTAGGTGTATGTGTGTCAGATGAAGAACACTCTCCAGGAGGTAGGTGTATGTGTGTCAGGTGAAGAACACTCTCCAGGAGGTAGGTGTATGTGTGTCAGATGAAGAACACTCTCCAGGAGGTAGGTGTGTGTGTGTCAGATGAAGAACACTCTCCAGGAGGTAGGGGTATGTGTGTCAGATGAAGAACACTCTCCAGGAGGTAGGTGTATGTGTGTCAGATGAAGAACACACTCCAGGAGGTAGGTGTATGTGTGTCAGATGAAGAACGCTCTCCAGGAGGTAGGTGTATGTGTGTCAGATGAAGAACACTCTCCAGGAGGTAGGTGTATGTGTGTCAGATGAAGAACACTCTCCAGGAGGTAGGTGTATGTGTGTCAGGTGAAGAACACTCTCCAGGAGGTAGGTGTATGTGTGTCAGATGAAGAACACTCTCCAGGAGGTAGGTGTGTGTGTGTCAGATGAAGAACACTCTCCAGGAGGTAGGTGTATGTGTGTCAGATGAAGAACACTCACCAGGAGGTAGGTGTATGTGTGTCAGATGAAGAACACTCTCCAGGAGGTAGGTGTTTGTGTGTCAGATGAAGAACACTCTCCAGGAGGTAGGTGTATGTGTGTCAGATGAAGAACACTCTCCAGGAGGTAGGTGTGTGTGTGTCAGATGAAGAACACTCTCCAGGAGGTAGGTGTATGTGTGTCAGATGAAGAACACTCTCCAGGAGGTAGGTGTATGTGTGTCAGATGAAGAACACTCTCCAGGAGGTAGGGGTATGTGTGTCAGATGAAGAACACTCTCCAGGAGGTAGGGGTATGTGTGTCAGATGAAGAACACTCTCCAGGAGGTAGGGGTATGTGTGTCAGATGAAGAACACTCTCCAGGAGGTAGGTGTATGTGTGTCAGATGAAGAACACTCTCCAGGAGGTAGGGGTATGTGTGTCAGATGAAGAACACTCTCCAGGAGGTAGGGGTATGTGTGTCAGATGAAGAACACTCTCCAGGAGGTAGGTGTATGTGTGTCAGATGAAGAACACTCTCCAGGAGGTAGGGGTATGTGTGTCAGATGAAGAACACTCTCCAGGAGGTAGGTGTATGTGTGTCAGATGAAGAACACACTCCAGGAGGTAGGTGTATGTGTGTCAGATGAAGAACGCTCTCCAGGAGGTAGGTGTATGTGTGTCAGATGAAGAACACTCTCCAGGAGGTAGGTGTATGTGTGTCAGATGAAGAACACTCTCCAGGAGGTAGGTGTATGTGTGTCAGATGAAGAACACTCTCCAGGAGGTAGGTGTATGTGTGTCAGATGAAGAACACTCTCCAGGAGGTAGGTGTGTGTGTGTCAGATGAAGAACACTCTCCAGGAGGTAGGTGTATGTGTGTCAGATGAAGAACACTCCCCAGGAGGTAGGTGTATGTGTGTCAGATGAAGAACACTCTCCAGGAGGTAGGTGTTTGTGTGTCAGATGAAGAACGCTCTCCAGGAGGTAGGTGTATGTGTGTCAGATGAAGAACACTCTCCAGGAGGTAGGGGTATGTGTGTCAGATGAAGAACACTCTCCAGGAGGTAGGGGTATGTGTGTCAGATGAAGAACACTCTCCAGGAGGTAGGTGTATGTGTGTCAGATGAAGAACACTCTCCAGGAGGTAGGGGTATGTGTGTCAGATGAAGAACACTCTCCAGGAGGTAGGGGTATGTGTGTCAGATGAAGAACACTCTCCAGGAGGTAGGTGTATGTGTGTCAGATGAAGAACACTCTCCAGGAGGTAGGGGTATGTGTGTCAGATGAAGAACACTCTCCAGGAGGTAGGTGTATGTGTGTCAGATGAAGAACACACTCCAGGAGGTAGGTGTATGTGTGTCAGATGAAGAACGCTCTCCAGGAGGTAGGTGTATGTGTGTCAGATGAAGAACACTCTCCAGGAGGTAGGTGTATGTGTGTCAGATGAAGAACACTCTCCAGGAGGTAGGTGTATGTGTGTCAGATGAAGAACACTCTCCAGGAGGTAGGTGTATGTGTGTCAGATGAAGAACACTCTCCAGGAGGTAGGTGTGTGTGTGTGTCAGATGAAGAACACTCTCCAGGAGGTAGGTGTATGTGTGTCAGATGAAGAACACTCCCCAGGAGGTAGGTGTATGTGTGTCAGATGAAGAACACTCTCCAGGAGGTAGGTGTTTGTGTGTCAGATGAAGAACACTCTCCAGGAGGTAGGTGTATGTGTGTCAGATGAAGAACACTCTCCAGGAGGTAGGTGTGTGTGTGTCAGATGAAGAACACTCTCCAGGAGGTAGGTGTATGTGTGTCAGATGAAGAACACTCTCCAGGAGGTAGGTGTATGTGTGTCAGATGAAGAACACTCTCCAGGAGGTAGGGGTATGTGTGTCAGATGAAGAACACTCTCCAGGAGGTAGGGGTATGTGTGTCAGATGAAGAACACTCTCCAGGAGGTAGGTGTATGTGTGTCAGATGAAGAACACTCTCCAGGAGGTAGGTGTATGTGTGTCAGATGAAGAACACTCTCCAGGAGGTAGGGGTATGTGTGTCAGATGAAGAACACTCTCCAGGAGTAGGGATGAGCTTCGTGTTCGAGTCGAACATACGTTCGACTCGAACATTGGCTGTTCGATCGTTCGACGAAGATCGAACGATTTGGGCCGTTCGCGCCAAATTCGAGTGACGCGAACGGCCCACAATGCACTACGCCATCGCAGTGTCATCCAGGCGCTGTGATTGGCCAAGCATGCACTGTGACCCCGCATGCTTGGCCAATCACAGCGCCGGCAGCGAGGAGAGCAATGATTGGCCACAGGCAGGATGCCTGTGGCCAATTATTGCTGAGGGTGTTTAGTACACGCCCCACACTATAAAAGGCCGCCAGCACGGCGGCCTAGTGTAGTGTGTTCCGGAGCAGGGATAGAGTAGCATAGGCAGGGACAGTGACTGTTATTTCTTTCTTGCTTAACCTGGATTCCTTTAGTTTAGGGAAAGAGAAGGATAGGTAGGGAGAGTGTCAGTGTGTTTTGTGCTTCTGCTATAGTGTGCTTAAAAAAAACATTTATTCTAGGGACAGAAAACTCTAGGTAGGGACAGTGTCAGTTTCTTTCACTCTGCAAGTCCTTGTTTCCAGGGACCTGGAAGGACAGTGAGTGAATTGTCCTTTTGCTATATTGTGATTAAAAAAAACATTTATTCTAGGGACAGAAAACTCTAGGTAGGGACAGTGTCAGTTTCTTTCACTCTGCAAGTCCTTGTTTCCAGGGACCTGGAAGGACAGTGAGTGAATTGTCCTTTTGCTATATTGTGATTAAAAAAAACATTTATTCTAGGGACAGAAAACTCTAGGTAGGGACAGTGTCAGTTTCTTTCACTCTGCAAGTCCTTGTTTCCAGGGACCTGGAAGGACAGTGAGTGAATTGTCCTTTTGCTATATTGTGATTAAAAAAAACATTTATTCTAGGGACAGAAAACTCTAGGTAGGGACAGTGTCAGTTTCTTTCACTCTGCAAGTCCTTGTTTCCAGGGACCTGGAAGGACAGTGAGTGAATTGTCCTTTTGCTATATTGTGATTAAAAAAAACATTTTTTTCTAGGGACAGAAAACTGTAGGTAGGGACAGTGTCAGTTTCTTTCACTCTGCAAGTCCTTGTTTCCAGGGACCTGGAAGGACAGTGAGTTAATTGTCCTTGTGCTATATTGTGCTGAAAAAAACATTTATTCCAGGGACAGAAAACTCTAGGTAGGGACAGTGTCAGTTTCTTTCACTCTGCAAGTCCTTGTTTCCAGGGACCTGGAAGGACAGTGAGTGAATTGTCCTTTTGCTATATTGTGATTAAAAAAAACATTTTTTTCTAGGGACAGAAAACTGTAGGTAGGGAGAGTGTTTTTTTTCTTTCACTCTGCAAGTCCTTGTTTCCAGGGACCTGTAAGGACAGTGAGTTAATTTTCCTTGTGCTATATTGTGATTAAAAAAAACATTTATTCTAGGGACAGAAAACTCTAGGTAGGGACAGTGTCAGTTTCTTTCACTCTGCAAGTCCTTGTTTCCAGGGACCTGGAAGGACAGTGAGTGAATTGTCCTTTTGCTATATTGTGATTAAAAAAAACATTTATTCTAGGGACAGAAAACTCTAGGTAGGGACAGTGTCAGTTTCTTTCACTCTGCAAGTCCTTGTTTCCAGGGACCTGGAAGGACAGTGAGTGAATTGTCCTTTTGCTATATTGTGATTAAAAAAAACATTTATTCTAGGGACAGAAAACTCTAGGTAGGGACAGTGTCAGTTTCTTTCACTCTGCAAGTCCTTGTTTCCAGGGACCTGGAAGGACAGTGAGTGAATTGTCCTTTTGCTATATTGTGATTAAAAAAAACATTTATTCTAGGGACAGAAAACTCTAGGTAGGGACAGTGTCAGTTTCTTTCACTCTGCAAGTCCTTGTTTCCAGGGACCTGGAAGGACAGTGAGTGAATTGTCCTTTTGCTATATTGTGATTAAAAAAAACATTTATTCTAGGGACAGAAAACTCTAGGTAGGGACAGTGTCAGTTTCTTTCACTCTGCAAGTCCTTGTTTCCAGGGACCTGGAAGGACAGTGAGTGAATTGTCCTTTTGCTATATTGTGATTAAAAAAAACATTTTTTTCTAGGGACAGAAAACTGTAGGTAGGGAGAGTATTTTTTTTCTTTCACTCTGCAAGTCCTTGTTTCCAGGGACCTGTAAGGACAGTGAGTTAATTGTCCTTGTGCTATATTGTGCTGAAAAAAACATTTATTCCAGGGACAGAAAACTCTAGGTAGGGACAGTGTCAGTTTCTTTCACTCTGCAAGTCCTTGTTTCCAGGGACCTGGAAGGACAGTGAGTGAATTGTCCTTTTGCTATATTGTGATTAAAAAAAACATTTTTTTCTAGGGACAGAAAACTGTAGGTAGGGAGAGTATTTTTTTTCTTTCACTCTGCAAGTCCTTGTTTCAAGGGACCTGTAAGGACAGTGAGTTAATTGTCCTTGTGCTATATTGTGCTGAAAAAAACATTTATTCCAGGGACAGAAAACTCTAGGTAGGGACAGTGTCAGTTTCTTTCACTCTGCAAGTCCTTGTTTCCAGGGACCTGGAAGGACAGTGAGTGAATTGTCCTTTTGCTATATTGTGATTAAAAAAAACATTTTTTTCTAGGGACAGAAAACTGTAGGTAGGGAGAGTGTTTTTTTTCTTTCACTCTGCAAGTCCTTGTTTCCAGGGACCTGTAAGGACAGTGAGTTAATTTTCCTTGTGCTATATTGTGATTAAAAAAAACATTTATTCTAGGGACAGAAAACTCTAGGTAGGGACAGTGTCAGTTTCTTTCACTCTGCAAGTCCTTGTTTCCAGGGACCTGGAAGGACAGTGAGTGAATTGTCCTTTTGCTATATTGTGATTAAAAAAAACATTTATTCTAGGGACAGAAAACTCTAGGTAGGGACAGTGTCAGTTTCTTTCACTCTGCAAGTCCTTGTTTCCAGGGACCTGGAAGGACAGTGAGTGAATTGTCCTTTTGCTATATTGTGATTAAAAAAAACATTTATTCTAGGGACAGAAAACTCTAGGTAGGGACAGTGTCAGTTTCTTTCACTCTGCAAGTCCTTGTTTCCAGGGACCTGGAAGGACAGTGAGTGAATTGTCCTTTTGCTATATTGTGATTAAAAAAAACATTTATTCTAGGGACAGAAAACTCTAGGTAGGGACAGTGTCAGTTTCTTTCACTCTGCAAGTCCTTGTTTCCAGGGACCTGGAAGGACAGTGAGTGAATTGTCCTTTTGCTATATTGTGATTAAAAAAAACATTTATTCTAGGGACAGAAAACTCTAGGTAGGGACAGTGTCAGTTTCTTTCACTCTGCAAGTCCTTGTTTCCAGGGACCTGGAAGGACAGTGAGTGAATTGTCCTTTTGCTATATTGTGATTAAAAAAAACATTTATTCTAGGGACAGAAAACTCTAGGTAGGGACAGTGTCAGTTTCTTTCACTCTGCAAGTCCTTGTTTCCAGGGACCTGGAAGGACAGTGAGTGAATTGTCCTTTTGCTATATTGTGATTAAAAAAAACATTTATTCTAGGGACAGAAAACTCTAGGTAGGGACAGTGTCAGTTTCTTTCACTCTGCAAGTCCTTGTTTCCAGGGACCTGGAAGGACAGTGAGTGAATTGTCCTTTTGCTATATTGTGATTAAAAAAAACATTTATTCTAGGGACAGAAAACTCTAGGTAGGGACAGTGTCAGTTTCTTTCACTCTGCAAGTCCTTGTTTCCAGGGACCTGGAAGGACAGTGAGTGAATTGTCCTTTTGCTATATTGTGATTAAAAAAAACATTTATTCTAGGGACAGAAAACTCTAGGTAGGGACAGTGTCAGTTTCTTTCACTCTGCAAGTCCTTGTTTCCAGGGACCTGGAAGGACAGTGAGTGAATTGTCCTTTTGCTATATTGTGATTAAAAAAAACATTTTTTTCTAGGGACAGAAAACTGTAGGTAGGGAGAGTATTTTTTTTCTTTCACTCTGCAAGTCCTTGTTTCCAGGGACCTGTAAGGACAGTGAGTTAATTGTCCTTGTGCTATATTGTGCTGAAAAAAACATTTATTCCAGGGACAGAAAACTCTAGGTAGGGACAGTGTCAGTTTCTTTCACTCTGCAAGTCCTTGTTTCCAGGGACCTGGAAGGACAGTGAGTGAATTGTCCTTTTGCTATATTGTGATTAAAAAAAACATTTTTTTCTAGGGACAGAAAACTGTAGGTAGGGAGAGTGTTTTTTTTCTTTCACTCTGCAAGTCCTTGTTTCCAGGGACCTGTAAGGACAGTGAGTTAATTTTCCTTGTGCTATATTGTGATTAAAAAAAACATTTATTCTAGGGACAGAAAACTCTAGGTAGGGACAGTGTCAGTTTCTTTCACTCTGCAAGTCCTTGTTTCCAGGGACCTGGAAGGACAGTGAGTGAATTGTCCTTTTGCTATATTGTGATTAAAAAAAACATTTATTCTAGGGACAGAAAACTCTAGGTAGGGACAGTGTCAGTTTCTTTCACTCTGCAAGTCCTTGTTTCCAGGGACCTGGAAGGACAGTGAGTGAATTGTCCTTTTGCTATATTGTGATTAAAAAAAACATTTATTCTAGGGACAGAAAACTCTAGGTAGGGACAGTGTCAGTTTCTTTCACTCTGCAAGTCCTTGTTTCCAGGGACCTGGAAGGACAGTGAGTGAATTGTCCTTTTGCTATATTGTGATTAAAAAAAACATTTATTCTAGGGACAGAAAACTCTAGGTAGGGACAGTGTCAGTTTCTTTCACTCTGCAAGTCCTTGTTTCCAGGGACCTGGAAGGACAGTGAGTGAATTGTCCTTTTGCTATATTGTGATTAAAAAAAACATTTATTCTAGGGACAGAAAACTCTAGGTAGGGACAGTGTCAGTTTCTTTCACTCTGCAAGTCCTTGTTTCCAGGGACCTGGAAGGACAGTGAGTGAATTGTCCTTTTGCTATATTGTGATTAAAAAAAACATTTATTCTAGGGACAGAAAACTCTAGGTAGGGACAGTGTCAGTTTCTTTCACTCTGCAAGTCCTTGTTTCCAGGGACCTGGAAGGACAGTGAGTGAATTGTCCTTTTGCTATATTGTGATTAAAAAAAACATTTTTTTCTAGGGACAGAAAACTGTAGGTAGGGAGAGTATTTTTTTTCTTTCACTCTGCAAGTCCTTGTTTCCAGGGACCTGTAAGGACAGTGAGTTAATTGTCCTTGTGCTATATTGTGCTGAAAAAAACATTTATTCCAGGGACAGAAAACTCTAGGTAGGGACAGTGTCAGTTTCTTTCACTCTGCAAGTCCTTGTTTCCAGGGACCTGGAAGGACAGTGAGTGAATTGTCCTTTTGCTATATTGTGATTAAAAAAAACATTTTTTTCTAGGGACAGAAAACTGTAGGTAGGGAGAGTGTTTTTTTTCTTTCACTCTGCAAGTCCTTGTTTCCAGGGACCTGTAAGGACAGTGAGTTAATTTTCCTTGTGCTATATTGTGATTAAAAAAAACATTTATTCTAGGGACAGAAAACTCTAGGTAGGGACAGTGTCAGTTTCTTTCACTCTGCAAGTCCTTGTTTCCAGGGACCTGGAAGGACAGTGAGTGAATTGTCCTTTTGCTATATTGTGATTAAAAAAAACATTTATTCTAGGGACAGAAAACTCTAGGTAGGGACAGTGTCAGTTTCTTTCACTCTGCAAGTCCTTGTTTCCAGGGACCTGGAAGGACAGTGAGTGAATTGTCCTTTTGCTATATTGTGATTAAAAAAAACATTTATTCTAGGGACAGAAAACTCTAGGTAGGGACAGTGTCAGTTTCTTTCACTCTGCAAGTCCTTGTTTCCAGGGACCTGGAAGGACAGTGAGTGAATTGTCCTTTTGCTATATTGTGATTAAAAAAAACATTTATTCTAGGGACAGAAAACTCTAGGTAGGGACAGTGTCAGTTTCTTTCACTCTGCAAGTCCTTGTTTCCAGGGACCTGGAAGGACAGTGAGTGAATTGTCCTTTTGCTATATTGTGATTAAAAAAAACATTTATTCTAGGGACAGAAAACTCTAGGTAGGGACAGTGTCAGTTTCTTTCACTCTGCAAGTCCTTGTTTCCAGGGACCTGGAAGGACAGTGAGTGAATTGTCCTTTTGCTATATTGTGATTAAAAAAAACATTTATTCTAGGGACAGAAAACTCTAGGTAGGGACAGTGTCAGTTTCTTTCACTCTGCAAGTCCTTGTTTCCAGGGACCTGGAAGGACAGTGAGTGAATTGTCCTTTTGCTATATTGTGATTAAAAAAAACATTTTTTTCTAGGGACAGAAAACTGTAGGTAGGGAGAGTGTTTTTTTTCTTTCACTCTGCAAGTCCTTGTTTCCAGGGACCTGTAAGGACAGTGAGTTAATTTTCCTTGTGCTATATTGTGATTAAAAAAAACATTTTTTCTAGGGACAGAAAACTGTAGGTAGGGAGAGTGTTTTTTTTCTTTCACTCTGCAAGTCCTTGTTTCCAGGGACAGAGAAGGACACCTGAAGGTAGCCCTTATTGCTTTTTTCCCATCTCCCTGCAGGCCATCTATTAGAATGTCTGGAAGGCAAACAAGGAGAGGCAGACAGTCAGGAGGCAATAAAAGAGGGCAAGCAGGCTCTGTGTCTGGGGGCAACAGTGCTGGTCGTGGACGCGGTGCATTGTCATCAGCACATGGCCATGGGACACGCTTGTCCTTCTTTTCGGCAGCTGGACATGTTGAGCCACATCATGCCGAAGACTTGGTAGAGTGGATGACCAAGCCCTCCTCCTCCTCCTCATCCTCTCTCACCCAGGCTCAGGGTACTGGAAAAGCAGCTGCCAAAGCGTCGTCTTCCCTGGTATCAATGTCAGACAAATCATCAGTCACTCCTTCCCTAGACCCACCATGTCCTCCTCCTGAGGAGTCCCCCGAACTGTTTCAGCACAGTGTTGGGTACATGCTCCAGGAGGATGCCCAGCGTTTCGAAGGGTCTGATGATGAAACCCAGCTAGAGGAAGGCAGTAGCGTGAGAGCAGACAGAGGGGATGCTCAAGAAGGACACCAATCTGGCAGTCATGTTCCAGCAGCTGCAGCATACTGCCAGATTGGCTCCAGTGATGAGGAGGGAGGGGATGATGAGGTCAATGACTCCACGTGGGTGCCTAATAGGAGAGAGGAGGAGGAGGAGGATGAGGAGGAGGCACATCTCCAACGAGGCAGGATGCCCTTTGGTGGCCAGCGTAAGGGCAGTACACCGACGGAATCACACCGCAGAGCTCCGCCTGTGCAGGGCGCTGCCTCTGCCCGTCATTCAAAAAGTTCTTTGGTGTGGGCCTTTTTTGAGGCTAGTGCATCAGATCGCACAGCTGCTGTTTGCAACATATGTCTCAAGCGTATATCGCGTGGCCAAAACATCAGCCGCTTGGGTACCACATGCCTGACCAGACATATGTTGACCTGCCATGCAGCTCGTTGGCAAGCCTACCTCAAAGACCCACACCAAAGAACAAAGCGGACCTCTCCTTGCACCGCATCAGCTGGGATCTCCAACCCCACTATAACTTCAGTCCTCTCTGAAACATGCACTGAGAGGAATGAAGGTGTAGAATTAGGTGTGTCACAGCCAAGTACTTGCGCCCACTCTGCTAGCAGTACACCGACGTCCGATTCTAGCAGGCAAATTTCCCTGCCCCAGCTGCTGGACCGTCGAAAGAAGTTCACTCCCAGCCATCCACATGCCCAGCGGTTGAATGCTAGCTTGGCTAAATTGCTAGCGCTTCAACTGCTGCCTTTTCAGTTGGTAGACTCGGCCCCCTTCCGTGAGTTTGTGCAATGTGCGGTTCCTCAGTGGCAGGTTCCCAAACGCCACTTTTTCTCACGGAAGGCTATTCCGGCTCTCTACCGGCATGTGGAAGGCAATGTCTTGGCCTCGCTGGACAGGGCGGTCAGCGGTAAGGTGCATATTACCGCTGACTCATGGTCCAGCAGGCATGGACAGGGACGTTACCTTTCTTTCACGGCCCATTGGGTCACTCTTTTGGCAGCTGGGAAGGATTCAGGACAAGGTGCAGTAGTGTTGGAGGTTGTCCCACCGCCACGCCTCCAAAATGGTACTACTGGTTGTGACACACCTCTCTCCTCCACCCCCTCCTCTTCTTCTTCCTCCATGGCCTCTTCCTGTGGTTTGTCCTATGAACCAGCGGTGCTCCGTAGCCGTTCACGGGGCTACGCAAGTACGCAGGCAAAAAGATGCCATGCCGTGCTTGCGCTGGTGTGTTTGGGGGACAGAAGCCACACTGGGGCAGAGGTCCTGTCTGCTCTGCAGGGCCAGGCCGAGAGGTGGTTGACGCCACGCCAGCTTAAGCCAGGAATGGTGGTTTGCGACAATGGCACCAACCTCCTCTCCGCCCTCCGACAGGGACAACTGACCCATGTGCCCTGTGTGGCTCACGTCCTTAACCTGGTGGTGCAGCGGTTCTTGGGCAGGTACCCGGGCTTACAGGATGTCCTGAGGCAGGCCAGGAAAGTCTGTGTGCATTTCCGCAGATCTTATAATGCCAGTGCTCGCCTGGCTGAGCTGCAAAAGGAGTTGAACCTGCCCAAGAACCGCCTTATATGTGACATGCCCACCAGGTGGAACTCAACGTTGGCCATGCTGCAGCGGCTGCACACGCAGCAGAGGGCCATCAATGAGTACCTGTGCGACTACGGCACCAGGACAGGGTCAGGGGAGCTTGGTTTTTTTTCTCCACGCCAGTGGGGCATGATCAGGGATGCATGCACTGTCCTGGCACCATTTGAGGAGGCCACGAGGATGGTGAGCAGTGACAGTGCATGCATCAGTGACACTGTACCTCTTGTCCACCTGTTGGAGCACACGCTGCGTGGAATAATGGACAGGGCACTTGAGGCAGAACAGAGGCAGGAAGAGGAGGACTTCCTTGCCTCTCAAGGCCCCCTTTACCCAGACAGTGTTCCTTCTGTCCCACCCATCGCACAGGAAGAGGAGGAGGAGGAGGAGGAGGAGGAGGATTGTGTCAGCATGGAGGTGGAGGCTGGCACTCAGCATCATCAGCAGCAGTCTTTTAGGGATGATTTACAGTCCCAAGAAACCAGTGGACTTGTACGTGGCTGGGAGGAGGTGGCTGCGGATCATGTCGTCCTTAGTGACCCAGAGGACTCCGGAGCGAATGCCTCAGCAAACCTACGCTGCATGGCCTCCCTGATCCTGCAAAGTCTGCGGAAGGATCCTCGTATTCTTCGGATCAAGGAGAGGGACCATTACTGGCTGGCCACTCTCCTTGATCCACGGTACAAGGGTAAGGTTGCGGACCTTATGTTACCGTCGCAGAGGGAGCAGAGGATGAGACAACTCCGGGAGGCCTTGCAGAAAGGTCTGTGCAACGCGTTCCCAGAGACTGGGAGGTTGCAAACTCCTGGTCCTGGACAACGAGTTGCTGAGGCTTCGGCCAGTCAAAGAAGGAGCGGTGGGGAAGGTGGCCGTCTGACCGATGCGTTCAGACAATTCTTTAGTCCGCAGCCCCAAAGTATGATTGGTTCCAGCAACCATCGCCAGCGTCTGATAAACATGGTGCAGGAATATCTAGGGGCAAGGTCAGACTTGGACACCTTCCCCACCGAAAATCCTCTGGCTTACTGGGTCTTGAGGATGGATCACTGGCCAGAGCTTGCACAGTATGCAATTGAGCTACTGGCCTGTCCTGCATCCAGCGTTCTTTCGGAACGCACATTCAGTGCTGCTGGAGGATTTGTCACGGATCACAGGGTGCGCCTGTCCACCGACTCGGTTGATCGACTGACTTTCATCAAGATGAACCAGTCTTGGATCACCACCAGCTACCACACACCTGATGCTGATATAACAGACTAATTGATTTTAAAATGTCACATCCCTTCAAGACTGATGCTGATGCTGAGTGCCTGTGCTGTTATGTTGACTGGCTATCCTCCTCCTCCGAGTCCTCAATGATACGATTGATGATGATAGCTTGGAAGATCATTTTTGTTTATGGGTGCCGCCACCAGTGCCTAACGCCCAATTTTTCAGCCCCTGTTTAACAGGGGCGTGTAATTACAATTTTTGAAGCAATACTTTGCAACAGGGCTCATTGCTGTGCTCCAAGTACAGTATCTGTGAGGAGTTGCAGTGTTGTGCCACCAGTGCCTAAGGCCCAATTTTTCAGCCCCTGTTTAACAGGGGCGTGTCATTACAATTTTTGAAGCAATACTTTGCAACAGGGCTCATTGCTGTGCTCCAAGTACAGTATCTGTGAGGGGTTGCAGTGTTGTGCCACCAGTGCCTAAGGCCCAATTTTTCAGCCCCTGTTCAACAGGGGCATGTAATTACAATTCTTGATCTAATAATTCACAGCAGGGCCCATTGCTGCACCCACCAAGAGTAACTGTCAGGGCTTACAGTGTTGTGGCACCAGCACCACCATCAAAGGCCCAATTTTTACTACCACTGTTCAACAATTATATGTAATTAAAATTCCTGATATAATAGTTGACAGCAGGGCGTTCCAGCACCAACCAAGAGTAACTGTGAGTGCTTACAGTGTTGTGCCAACACCAACAACTAAGGGGCCTATTTCTGCAGAGTATATACGGCAGGTCCCTACTTTCAAACATCCAACTTACAAACGACTCCTACTTGCAAACGCAAGAAGACAACAGGAAGTGAGAGGAAATCTACCACTAGGAAGGAAAATTCTCTCCTGTAAGAATAAATATGGGAGAAAGGTGTCTCCTCTGTACTGATGCTTTATCAGCAATCCTTGTTTCAAGAAAAACACCACATTTCAAAAACAGTTGTCATTGGGACGGAAAGTGAGGTGAAATGTTCTGAACAGGGGCACAGACAGCAAAACAAATGTTACAGGGGTGATAACCCTTACCTATGTTTTCCAAAAAGTTTAAAAATAGATTTTTGGGCTGGAGCTACACTTCAACAATGTACCTGTTCAAAATTACAAACAGATTCTACATAAGAACAAACCTACAGTCCCTGTCTTGTATGCACCGCCTGTATACGGCTGTTCAGAGTATATAGGGCCTTTTTTATTTTATGTGCGGGGTTCCCCTTAATATCCATACAAGACCCAAAGGGGCTGGTAATGGGCTGGGGTAGGGGGGGGGGGGGTCATGGGGTAGCTATGCCATTTTTCTTAAAGAATTTCATCCATATTACCGGGACCAGACATTACATTAAAGCCGCAAGCAGTTTTAAATGGCTTTTTTTTCCTTTAGAAGTGTCATTTTGTGCAGGGACAGTTCTAAACACGGGAAACACGTGGCACTTCACAGGCATACTTTAGACACCCCCCAGGTACGATATTTAAAGGAATATTTGACTTTTTTTTTTTCACTTTATGCATCATTAAAATGACTGCTCCCGAAAAACGACCGTTTTTAAAACTTCTTTTTGCATTGATACATGTCCCCTGGTGCAGAACCCGGGTTCCCAAACCCTTTTTAGGACAATAACATGCATAATAGTTGTTATAATTAGCACTTTAGAATTCGAACGTTCGCATCCATTGTATTTAATAGGGTTCTAATGTTCGTTCGAACTTCCGGTCCGTTCGCGGGTTCTGGTGCGAACCGAACCCGGGGGTGTTCGGCTCATCACTATCCAGGAGGTAGGGGTATGTGTGTCAGATGAAGAACACTCTCCAGGAGGTAGGTGTATGTGTGTCAGATGAAGAACACTCTCCAGGAGGTAGGGGTATGTGTGTCAGATGAAGAACACTCTCCAGGAGGTAGGGGTATGTGTGTCAGATGAAGAACACTCTCCAGGAGGTAGGTGTATGTGTGTCAGATGAAGAACACTCTCCAGGAGGTAGGGGTATGTGTGTCAGATGAAGAACACTCTCCAGGAGGTAGGTGTATGTGTGTCAGATGAAGAACACACTCCAGGAGGTAGGTGTATGTGTGTCAGATGAAGAACGCTCTCCAGGAGGTAGGTGTATGTGTGTCAGATGAAGAACACTCTCCAGGAGGTAGGTGTATGTGTGTCAGATGAAGAACACTCTCCAGGAGGTAGGTGTATGTGTGTCAGATGAAGAACACTCTCCAGGAGGTAGGTGTATGTGTGTCAGATGAAGAACACTCTCCAGGAGGTAGGTGTGTGTGTGTCAGATGAAGAACACTCTCCAGGAGGTAGGTGTATGTGTGTCAGATGAAGAACACTCCCCAGGAGGTAGGTGTATGTGTGTCAGATGAAGAACACTCTCCAGGAGGTAGGTGTTTGTGTGTCAGATGAAGAACGCTCTCCAGGAGGTAGGTGTATGTGTGTCAGATGAAGAACGCTCTCCAGGAGGTAGGTGTATGTGTTCAGATGAACAACACACTCCAGGAGGTAGGTGTATGTGTGTCAGATGAAGAACACTCTGCAGGAGGTAGGTGTACGTGTGCCAGATGAAGAACACTCTCCAGGAGGTAGGTGTATGTGTGTCAGATGAAGAACACTCTCCAGGAGGTAGGTGTATGTGTGTCAGATGAAGAACACTCTCCAGGAGGTAGGTGTATGTGTGTCAGATGAAGAACACTCTCCAGGAGGTAGGTGTATGTGTGTCAGATGAAGAACGCTCTCCAGGAGGTAGGTGTATGTGTGTCAGATGAAGAACACTCTCCAGGAGGTAGGTGTATGTGTGTCAGATGAAGAACACTCTCCAGGAGGTAGGTGTATGTGTGTCAGATGAAGAACACTCTCCAGGAGGTAGGTGTATGTGTGTCAGATGAAGAACGCTCTCCAGGAGGTAGGTGTATGTGTGTCAGATGAAGAACGCTCTCCAGGAGGTAGGTGTATGTGTGTCAGATGAAGAACGCTCTCCAGGAGGTAGGTGTATGTGTGTCAGATGAAGAACACTCTCCAGGAGGTAGGTGTATGTGTGTCAGATGAAGAACACTCTCCAGGAGGTAGGTGTATGTGTGTCAGATGAAGAACACTCTCCAGGAGGTAGGTGTATGTGTGTCAGATGAAGAACGCTCTCCAGGAGGTAGGTGTATGTGTGTCAGATGAAGAACACTTGTCAGGAGGTAGGTGTATGTGTGTCAGATGAAGAACACTCTCCAGGAGGTAGGTGTGTGTGTGTCAGATGAAGAACACTCTCCAGGAGGTAGGTGTATGTGTGTCAGATGAAGAACACTCTCCAGGAGGTAGGGGTATGTGTGTCAGATGAACAACACTCTCCGGGAGGTAGGTGTATGTGTGTCAGATGAAGAACACTCTCCAGGAGGTAGGTATGTGTGTGTCAGATGAAGAACACTCTCCAGGAGGTAGGTGTATGTGTGTCAGATGAAGAACACTCTCCAGGAAGTAGGTGTATGTGTGTCAGATGAAGAACACTCTCCAGGAGGTAGGTGTATGTGTGTCAGATGAAGAACACTCTCCAGGAGGTAGGTGTATGTGTGTCAGATGAAGAACACTCTCCAGGAGGTAGGCGTATGTGTTTCAGATGAAGAACATTCTCCAGGAGGTAGGTGTATGTGTGTCAGATGAAGAACACTCTCCAGGAGGTAGGTGTATGTGTGTCAGATGAAGAACACTCTCCAGGAGGTAGGTGTGTGTGTCAGATGAAGAACACTCTCCAGGAGGTAGGTGTGTGTGTGTGTCAGATGAAGAACACTCTCCAGGAGGTAGGTGTATGTGTGTCAGATGAAGAACACTCTCCAGGAGGTAGGGGTATGTGTGTCAGATGAAGAACACTCTCCAGGAGGTAGGGGTATGTGTGTCAGATGAAGAACACTCTCCAGGAGGTAGGTGTATGTGTGTCAGATGAAGAACACTCTCCAGGAGGTAGGTGTATGTGTGTCAGATGAAGAACACTCTCCAGGAGGTAGGGGTATGTGTGTCAGATGAAGAACACTCTCCAGGAGGTAGGGGTATGTGTGTCAGATGAAGAACACTCTCCAGGAGGTAGGTGTATGTGTGTCAGATGAAGAACACTCTCCAGGAGGTAGGGGTATGTGTGTCAGATGAAGAACACTCTCCAGGAGGTAGGTGTATGTGTGTCAGATGAAGAACACTCTCCAGGAGGTAGGGGTATGTGTGTCAGATGAAGAACACTCTCCAGGAGGTAGGTGTATGTGTGTCAGATGAAGAACACACTCCAGGAGGTAGGTGTATGTGTGTCAGATGAAGAACGCTCTCCAGGAGGTAGGTGTATGTGTGTCAGATGAAGAACACTCTCCAGGAGGTAGGTGTATGTGTGTCAGATGAAGAACACTCTCCAGGAGGTAGGTGTATGTGTGTCAGATGAAGAACACTCTCCAGGAGGTAGGTGTATGTGTGTCAGATGAAGAACACTCTCCAGGAGGTAGGTGTGTGTGTGTCAGATGAAGAACACTCTCCAGGAGGTAGGTGTATGTGTGTCAGATGAAGAACACTCCCCAGGAGGTAGGTGTATGTGTGTCAGATGAAGAACACTCTCCAGGAGGTAGGTGTTTGTGTGTCAGATGAAGAACACTCTCCAGGAGGTAGGTGTATGTGTGTCAGATGAAGAACACTCTCCAGGAGGTAGGTGTGTGTGTGTCAGATGAAGAACACTCTCCAGGAGGTAGGTGTATGTGTGTCAGATGAAGAACACTCTCCAGGAGGTAGGTGTATGTGTGTCAGATGAAGAACACTCTCCAGGAGGTAGGGGTATGTGTGTCAGATGAAGAACACTCTCCAGGAGGTAGGGGTATGTGTGTCAGATGAAGAACACTCTCCAGGAGGTAGGTGTATGTGTGTCAGATGAAGAACACTCTCCAGGAGGTAGGTGTATGTGTGTCAGATGAAGAACACTCTCCAGGAGGTAGGGGTATGTGTGTCAGATGAAGAACACTCTCCAGGAGGTAGGGGTATGTGTGTCAGATGAAGAACACTCTCCAGGAGGTAGGTGTATGTGTGTCAGATGAAGAACACTCTCCAGGAGGTAGGGGTATGTGTGTCAGATGAAGAACACTCTCCAGGAGGTAGGGGTATGTGTGTCAGATGAAGAACACTCTCCAGGAGGTAGGTGTATGTGTGTCAGATGAAGAACACTCTCCAGGAGGTAGGGGTATGTGTGTCAGATGAAGAACACTCTCCAGGAGGTAGGTGTATGTGTGTCAGATGAAGAACACACTCCAGGAGGTAGGTGTATGTGTGTCAGATGAAGAACGCTCTCCAGGAGGTAGGTGTATGTGTGTCAGATGAAGAACACTCTCCAGGAGGTAGGTGTATGTGTGTCAGATGAAGAACACTCTCCAGGAGGTAGGCGTATGTGTGTCAGATGAAGAACACTCTCCAGGAGGTAGGTGTATGTGTGTCAGATGAAGAACACTCTCCAGGAGGTAGGTGTGTGTGTGTCAGATGAAGAACACTCTCCAGGAGGTAGGTGTATGTGTGTCAGATGAAGAACACTCCCCAGGAGGTAGGTGTATGTGTGTCAGATGAAGAACACTCTCCAGGAGGTAGGTGTTTGTGTGTCAGATGAAGAACGCTCTCCAGGAGGTAGGTGTA
Organism: Rana muscosa; assembly: GCA_029206835.1. Lineage (NCBI taxonomy): Eukaryota > Metazoa > Chordata > Amphibia > Anura > Ranidae > Rana > Rana muscosa. The sequence continues at coordinate 396,846,403 of CM055125.1, read as the reverse complement.
TGTGTGTCAGATGAAGAACGCTCTCCAGGAGGTAGGTGTATGTGTTCAGATGAACAACACACTCCAGGAGGTAGGTGTATGTGTGTCAGATGAAGAACACTCTGCAGGAGGTAGGTGTACGTGTGCCAGATGAAGAACACTCTCCAGGAGGTAGGTGTATGTGTGTCAGATGAAGAACGCTCTCCAGGAGGTAGGTGTATGTGTGTCAGATGAAGAACACTCTCCAGGAGGTAGGTGTATGTGTGTCAGATGAAGAACACTCTCCAGGAGGTAGGTGTATGTGTGTCAGATGAAGAACGCTCTCCAGGAGGTAGGTGTATGTGTGTCAGATGAAGAACACTCTCCAGGAGGTAGGTGTATGTGTGTCAGATGAAGAACACTCTCCAGGAGGTAGGTGTATGTGTGTCAGATGAAGAACACTCTCCAGGAGGTAGGTGTATGTGTGTCAGATGAAGAACGCTCTCCAGGAGGTAGGTGTATGTGTGTCAGATGAAGAACGCTCTCCAGGAGGTAGGTGTATGTGTGTCAGATGAAGAACGCTCTCCAGGAGGTAGGTGTATGTGTGTCAGATGAAGAACACTCTCCAGGAGGTAGGTGTATGTGTGTCAGATGAAGAACACTCTCCAGGAGGTAGGTGTATGTGTGTCAGATGAAGAACACTCTCCAGGAGGTAGGTGTATGTGTGTCAGATGAAGAACGCTCTCCAGGAGGTAGGTGTATGTGTGTCAGATGAAGAACACTTGTCAGGAGGTAGGTGTATGTGTGTCAGATGAAGAACACTCTCCAGGAGGTAGGTGTGTGTGTGTCAGATGAAGAACACTCTCCAGGAGGTAGGTGTATGTGTGTCAGATGAAGAACACTCTCCAGGAGGTAGGGGTATGTGTGTCAGATGAACAACACTCTCCGGGAGGTAGGTGTATGTGTGTCAGATGAAGAACACTCTCCAGGAGGTAGGTATGTGTGTGTCAGATGAAGAACACTCTCCAGGAGGTAGGTGTATGTGTGTCAGATGAAGAACACTCTCCAGGAAGTAGGTGTATGTGTGTCAGATGAAGAACACTCTCCAGGAGGTAGGTGTATGTGTGTCAGATGAAGAACACTCTCCAGGAGGTAGGTGTATGTGTGTCAGATGAAGAACACTCTCCAGGAGGTAGGCGTATGTGTTTCAGATGAAGAACATTCTCCAGGAGGTAGGTGTATGTGTGTCAGATGAAGAACACTCTCCAGGAGGTAGGTGTATGTGTGTCAGATGAAGAACACTCTCCAGGAGGTAGGTGTGTGTGTCAGATGAAGAACACTCTCCAGGAGGTAGGTGTGTGTGTGTGTCAGATGAAGAACACTCTCCAGGAGGTAGGTGTATGTGTGTCAGATGAAGAACACTCTCAAGGAGGTAGGTGTATGTGTGTCAGATGAAGAACACTCTCCAGGAGGTAGGTGTATGTGTGTCAGATGAAGAACACACTCCAGGAGGTAGGTGTATGTGCGTCAGATGAAGAACACTCTCCAGGAGGTAGGTGTATGTGTGTCAGATGAAGAACACTCTCCAGGAGGTAGGTGTGTGTGTGTGTCAGATGAAGAACACTCTCCAGGAGGTAGGTGTATGTGTGTCAGATAAAGAACACTCTCCAGGAGGTAGGTGTATGTGTCAGATGAAGAACACTCTCCAGGAGGTAGGTGTATTTGTGTCAGATGAAGAACACTCTCCAGGAGGTAGGTGTATGTGTGTCAGATGAAGAACACTCTCCAGGAGGTAGGTGTATGTGTGTCAGATGAAGAACACCCTCCAGGAGGTAGGTGTATGTGTGTCAGATGAAGAACACTCTCCAGGAGGTAGGTGTATGTGTGTCAGATGAAGAACACTCTCCAGGAGGTAGGTGTATGTGTGTCAGATGTAGAACACTCTCCAGGAGGTAGGTGTATGTGTGTCAGATGAAGAACACTCTCCAGGAGGTAGGTGTATGTGTGTCAGATGTAGAACACTCTCCAGGAGGTAGGTGTATGTGTGTCAGATGTAGAACACTCTCCAGGAGGTAGGTGTATGTGTGTCAGATGAAGAACACTCTCAAGGAGGTAGGTGTATGTGTGTCAGATGAAGAACACTCTCCAGGAGGTAGGTGTATGTGTGTCAGATGAAGAACACTCTCCGGGAGGTAGGTGTATGTGTGTCAGATGAGGAACACTCTCCAGGAGGTAGGTGTATGTGTGTCAGATGAAGAACACTCTCCAGGAGGTAGGTGTATGTGTGTCAGATGAAGAACACTCTCCAGGAGGTAGGTGTACAGTATGTGTGTCAGATGAAGAACACTCTCCAGGAGGTAGGTGTATATGTGTCAGATGTAGAACACTCTCCAGGAGGTAGGTGTATGTGTGTCAGATGAAGAACGCTCTCCAGGAGGTAGGTGTATGTGTGTCAGATGAAGAACGCTCTCCAGGAGGTAGGTGTATGTGTGTCAGATGAACAACACACTCCAGGAGGTAGGTGTATGTTTGTCAGATGAAGAACACTCTCCAGGAGGTAGGTGTACGTGTGCCAGATGAAGAACACTCTCCAGGAGGTAGGTGTATGTGTGTCAGATGAAGAACACTCTCCAGGAGGTAGGTGTATGTGTGTCAGATGTAGAACACTCTCCAGGAGGTAGGTGTATGTGTGTCAGATGTAGAACACTCTCCAGGAGGTAGGTGTATGTGTGTCAGATGAAGAACACTCTCAAGGAGGTAGGTGTATGTGTGTCAGATGAAGAACACTCTCCAGGAGGTAGGTGTATGTGTGTCAGATGAAGAACACTCTCCGGGAGGTAGGTGTATGTGTGTCAGATGAGGAACACTCTCCAGGAGGTAGGTGTATGTGTGTCAGATGAAGAACACTCTCCAGGAGGTAGGTGTATGTGTGTCAGATGAAGAACACTCTCCAGGAGGTAGGTGTACAGTATGTGTGTCAGATGAAGAACACTCTCCAGGAGGTAGGTGTATATGTGTCAGATGTAGAACACTCTCCAGGAGGTAGGTGTATGTGTGTCAGATGAAGAACGCTCTCCAGGAGGTAGGTGTATGTGTGTCAGATGAAGAACGCTCTCCAGGAGGTAGGTGTATGTGTGTCAGATGAACAACACACTCCAGGAGGTAGGTGTATGTTTGTCAGATGAAGAACACTCTCCAGGAGGTAGGTGTACGTGTGCCAGATGAAGAACACTCTCCAGGAGGTAGGTGTATGTGTGTCAGATGAAGAACGCTCTCCAGGAGGTAGGTGTATGTGTGTCAGATGAAGAACACTCTCCAGGAGGTAGGTGTATGTGTGTCAGATGAAGAACACTCTCCAGGAGGTAGGTGTATGTGTGTCAGATGAAGAACGCTCTCCAGGAGGTAGGTGTATGTGTGTCAGATGAAGAACACTCTCCAGGAGGTAGGTGTATGTGTGTCAGATGAAGAACACTCTCCAGGAGGTAGGTGTATGTGTGTCAGATGAAGAACACTCTCCAGGAGGTAGGTGTATGTGTGTCAGATGAAGAACGCTCTCCAGGAGGTAGGTGTATGTGTGTCAGATGAAGAACGCTCTCCAGGAGGTAGGTGTATGTGTGTCAGATGAAGAACGCTCTCCAGGAGGTAGGTGTATGTGTGTCAGATGAAGAACACTCTCCAGGAGGTAGGTGTATGTGTGTCAGATGAAGAACACTCTCCAGGAGGTAGGTGTATGTGTGTCAGATGAAGAACACTCTCCAGGAGGTAGGTGTATGTGTGTCAGATGAAGAACGCTCTCCAGGAGGTAGGTGTATGTGTGTCAGATGAAGAACACTTGTCAGGAGGTAGGTGTATGTGTGTCAGATGAAGAACACTCTCCAGGAGGTAGGTGTATGTGTGTCAGATGAAGAACACTCTCCAGGAGGTAGGTGTATGTGTGTCAGATAAAGAACACTCTCCAGGAGGTAGGTGTATGTGTGTCAGATGAAGAACTCTCTCCAGGAGGTAGGTGTATGTGTGTCAGATGAAGAACACTCTCCAGGAGGTAGGTGTATGTGTGTCAGATGAAGAACACTCTCCAGGAGGTAGGTGTGTGTGTGTCAGATGAAGAACACTCTCCAGGAGGTAGGTGTATGTGTGTCAGATGAAGAACACTCTCCAGGAGGTAGGTGTATGTGTGTCAGATGAACACTCTCCAGGAGGTAGGTGTATGTGTGTCAGATGAAGAACACTCTCCAGGAGGTAGGTGTATGTGTGTCAGATGAAGAACTCTCTCCAGGAGGTAGGTGTATGTGTGTCAGATGAAGAACACGCTCCAGGAGGTAGGTGTATGTGTGTCAGATGAAGAACACTCTCCAGGAGGTAGGTGTGTGTGTGTCAGATGAAGAACACTCTCCAGGAGGTAGGTGTATGTGTGTCAGATGAAGAACACTCTCCAGGAGGTAGGTGTATGTGTGTCAGATGAAGAACACTCTCCAGGAGGTAGGTGTATGTGTGTCAGATGAAGAACACTCTCCAGGAGGTAGGTGTATGTGTGTCAGATGAAGAACACTCTCCAGGAGGTAGGTGTGTGTGTGTCAGATGAAGAACACTCTCCAGGAGGTAGGTGTGTGTGTGTCAGATGAAGAACACTCTCCAGGAGGTAGGTGTATGTGTGTCAGATGAAGAACACTCTCCAGGAGGTAGGTGTATGTGTGTCAGATGAAGAACACTCTCCAGGAGGTAGGGGTATGTGTGTCAGATGAAGAACACTCTCCAGGAGGTAGGTGTATGTGTGTCAGATGAAGAACACTCTCCAGGAGGTAGGTGTGTGTGTGTCAGATGAAGAACACTCTCCAGGAGGTAGGTGTATGTGTGTCAGATGAAGAACACTCTCCAGGAGGTAGGGGTATGTGTGTCAGATGAAGAACACTCTCCAGGAGGTAGGGGTATGTGTGTCAGATGAAGAACACTCTCCAGGAGGTAGGTGTATGTGTGTCAGATGAAGAACACTCTCCAGGAGGTAGGTGTATGTGTGTCAGATGAAGAACACACTCCAGGAGGTAGGTGTATGTGTGTCAGATGAAGAACGCTCTCCAGGAGGTAGGTGTATGTGTGTCAGATGAAGAACACTCTCCAGGAGGTAGGGGTATGTGTGTCAGATGAAGAACACTCTCCAGGAGGTAGGTGTATGTGTGTCAGATGAAGAACACTCTCCAGGAGGTAGGTGTATGTGTGTCAGATGAAGAACACACTCCAGGAGGTAGGTGTATGTGTGTCAGATGAAGAACGCTCTCCAGGAGGTAGGTGTATGTGTGTCAGATGAAGAACACTCTCCAGGAGGTAGGTGTATGTGTGTCAGATGAAGAACACTCTCCAGGAGGTAGGTGTATGTGTGTCAGATGAAGAACACTCTCCAGGAGGTAGGTGTATGTGTGTCAGATGAAGAACACTCTCCAGGAGGTAGGTGTGTGTGTGTCAGATGAAGAACACTCTCCAGGAGGTAGGTGTATGTGTGTCAGATGAAGAACACTCCCCAGGAGGTAGGTGTATGTGTGTCAGATGAAGAACACTCTCCAGGAGGTAGGTGTATGTGTGTCAGATGAAGAACACTCTCCAGGCGGTAGGTCTATGTGTGTCAGATGAACACTCTCCAGGAGGTAGGTGTATGTGTGTCAGATGAAGAACACTCTCCAGGAGGTAGGTGTATGTGTGTCAGATGAAGAACACTCTCCAGGAGGTAGGTGTATGTGTGTCAGATGAAGAACACTCTCCAGGAGGTAGGTGTATGTGTGTCAGATGAAGAACACTCTCCAGGCGGTAGGTGTATGTGTGTCAGATGAACACTCTCCAGGAGGTAGGTGTATGTGTGTCAGATGAAGAACACTCTCCAGGAGGTAGGTGTATGTGTGTCAGATGAAGAACGCTCTCCAGGAGGTAGGTGTATGTGTGTCAGATGAACACTTTTCAGGAGGTAGGTGTATGTGTGTCAGATGAAGAACACTCTCCAGGAGGTAGGTGTATGTGTGTCAGATGAAGAACACTCTCCAGGAGGTAGGTGTGTGTGTGTCAGATGAACACTCTCCAGGAGGTAGGTGTGTGTGTGTCAGATGAAGAACACTCTCCAGGAGGTAGGTGTATGTGTGTCAGATGAAGAACGCTCTCCAGGAGGTAGGTGTATGTGTGTCAGATGAACACTCTTCAGGAGGTAGGTGTATGTGTGTCAGATGAAGAACACTCTCCAGGAGGTAGGTGTATGTGTGTCAGATGAAGAACACTCTTCAGGAGGTAGGTGTATGTGTGTCAGATGAAGAACACTCTCCAGGAGGTAGGTGTATGAGTGTCAGATGAAGAACACTCTCCAGGAGGTAGGTGTATGTGTGCCAGATGAAGAACACTCTCCAGGAGGTAGGTGTATGAGTGTCAGATGAAGAACACTCTCCAGGAGGTAGGTGTATGTGTGTCAGATGAAGAACACTCTCCAGGAGGTAGGTGTATGTGTGTCAGATGAAGAACACTCTCCAGGAGGTAGGTGTATGTGTGCCAGATGAAGAACACTCTCCAGGAGGTAGGTGTATGTGTGTCAGATGAAGAACACTCTCCAGGAGGTAGGTGTGTGTGTGTCAGATGAAGAACACTCTCCAGGAGGTAGGTGTATGTGTGTCAGATGAAGAACACTCTCCAGGAGGTAGGTGTATGTGTGTCAGATGAAGAACACTCTTCAGGAGGTAGGTGTATGTGTGTCAGATGAAGAACACTCTCTGGGAGGTAGGTGTATGTGTGTCAGATGAAGAACACTCTCCGGGAGGTAGGTGTATGTGTGTCAGATGAAGAACACTCTTCAGGAGGTAGGTGTATGTGTGTCAGATGAAGAACACTCTCCGGGAGGTAGGTGTATGTGTGTCAGATGAAGAACACTCTCCAGGAGGTAGGTGTATGTGTGTCAGATGAAGAACACTCTCCAGGAGGTAGGTGTATGTGTGTCAGATGAAGAACGCTCTCCAGGAGGTAGGTGTATGTGTGTCAGATGAAGAACACTCTCCAGGAGGTAGGTGTATGTGTGTCAGATGAAGAACACTCTCCAGGAGGTAGGTGTATGTGTGTCAGATGAACACTCTCCAGGAGGTAGGTGTATGTGTGTCAGATGAAGAACACTCTCCAGGAGGTAGGTGTATGTGTGTCAGATGAAGAACACTCTCCAGGAGGTAGGTGTATGTGTGTCAGATGAAGAACACTCTCCGGGAGGTAGGTGTATGTGTGTCAGATGAAGAACACTCTCCAGGAGGTAGGTGTATGTGTGTCAGATGAAGAACACTCTCCAGGAGGTAGGTGTATGTGTGTCAGATGAAGAACACTCTTCAGGAGGTAGGTGTATGTGTGTCAGATGAAGAACACTCTCCGGGAGGTAGGTGTATGTGTGTCAGATGAAGAACACTCTCCAGGAGGTAGGTGTGTGTGTGTCAGATGAAGAACACTCTCCAGGAGGTAGGTGTATGTGTGTCAGATGAAGAACACTCTCCAGGAGGTAGGTGTATGTCTGTCAGATGAAGAACACTCTCCGGGAGGTAGGTGTATGTGTGTCAGATGAAGAACACTCTCCGGGAGGTAGGTGTATGTGTGTCAGATGAAGAACACTCTCCAGGAGGTAGGTGTATGTGTGTCAGATGAACACTCTCCAGGAGGTAGGTGTATGTGTGTCAGATGAAGAACACTCTCCAGGAGGTAGGTGTATGTGTGTCAGATGAAGAACACTCTCCAGGAGGTAGGTGTATGTGTGTCAGATGAACACTCTCCAGGAGGTAGGTGTATGTGTGTCAGATGAAGAACACTCTCCAGGAGGTAGGTGTATGTGTGTCAGATGAAGAACACTCTTCAGGAGGTAGGTGTATGTGTGTCAGATGAAGAACACTCTCCAGGAGGTAGGTGTATGTGTGTCAGATGAAGAACACTCTCCAGGAGGTAGGTGTATGTGTGTCAGATGAAGAACGCTCTCCAGGAGGTAGGTGTATGTGTGTCAGATGAAGAACACTCTCCAGGAGGTAGGTGTATGTGTGTCAGATGAAGAACACTCTCCAGGAGGTAGGTGTATGTGTGTCAGATGAACACTCTCCAGGAGGTAGGTGTATGTGTGTCAGATGAAGAACACTCTCCAGGAGGTAGGTGTATGTGTGTCAGATGAAGAACACTCTCCAGGAGGTAGGTGTATGTGTGTCAGATGAAGAACACTCTCCGGGAGGTAGGTGTATGTGTGTCAGATGAAGAACACTCTCCAGGAGGTAGGTGTATGTGTGTCAGATGAAGAACACTCTCCAGGAGGTAGGTGTATGTGTGTCAGATGAAGAACACTCTTCAGGAGGTAGGTGTATGTGTGTCAGATGAAGAACACTCTCCGGGAGGTAGGTGTATGTGTGTCAGATGAAGAACACTCTCCAGGAGGTAGGTGTGTGTGTGTCAGATGAAGAACACTCTCCAGGAGGTAGGTGTATGTGTGTCAGATGAAGAACACTCTCCAGGAGGTAGGTGTATGTCTGTCAGATGAAGAACACTCTCCGGGAGGTAGGTGTATGTGTGTCAGATGAAGAACACTCTCCGGGAGGTAGGTGTATGTGTGTCAGATGAAGAACACTCTCCAGGAGGTAGGTGTATGTGTGTCAGATGAACACTCTCCAGGAGGTAGGTGTATGTTTGTCAGATGAAGAACACTCTCCAGGAGGTAGGTGTATGTGTGTCAGATGAAGAACACTCTCCAGGAGGTAGGTGTATGTGTGTCAGATGAACACTCTCCAGGAGGTAGGTGTATGTGTGTCAGATGAAGAACACTCTCCAGGAGGTAGGTGTATGTGTGTCAGATGAAGAACACTCTTCAGGAGGTAGGTGTATGTGTGTCAGATGAAGAACACTCTCCAGGAGGTAGGTGTATGTGTGTCAGATGAAGAACACTCTCCAGGAGGTAGGTGTATGTGTGTCAGATGAAGAACACTCTCCAGGAGGTAGGTGTATGTGTGTCAGATGAAGAACACTCTTCAGGCGGTAGGTGTATGTGTGTCAGATGAAGAACACTCTCCAGGAGGTAGGTGTATGTGTGTCAGATGAAGAACACTCTCCAGGAGGTAGGTGTATGTGTGTCAGATGAAGAACACTCTCCAGGAGGTAGGTGTATGTGTGTCAGATGAAGAACACTCTTCAGGAGGTAGGTGTATGTGTGTCAGATGAAGAACACTCTCCGGGAGGTAGGTGTATGTGTGTCAGATGAAGAACACTCTCCAGGAGGTAGGTGTGTGTGTGTCAGATGAAGAACACTCTCCAGGAGGTAGGTGTGTGTGTGTCAGATGAAGAACACTCTCCAGGAGGTAGGTGTATGTGTGTCAGATGAAGAACACTCTCCAGGAGGTAGGGGTATGTGTGTCAGATGAACAACACTCTCCGGGAGGTAGGTGTATGTGTGTCAGATGAAGAACACTCTCCAGGAGGTAGGTATGTGTGTGTCAGATGAAGAACACTCTCCAGGAGGTAGGTGTATGTGTGTCAGATGAAGAACACTCTCCAGGAAGTAGGTGTATGTGTGTCAGATGAAGAACACTCTCCAGGAGGTAGGTGTATGTGTGTCAGATGAAGAACACTCTCCAGGAGGTAGGTGTATGTGTGTCAGATGAAGAACACTCTCCAGGAGGTAGGTGTATGTGTTTCAGATGAAGAACATTCTCCAGGAGGTAGGTGTATGTGTGTCAGATGAAGAACACTCTCCAGGAGGTAGGTGTATGTGTGTCAGATGAAGAACACTCTCCAGGAGGTAGGTGTGTGTGTGTCAGATGAAGAACACTCTCCAGGAGGTAGGTGTGTGTGTGTGTCAGATGAAGAACACTCTCCAGGAGGTAGGTGTATGTGTGTCAGATGAAGAACACTCTCAAGGAGGTAGGTGTATGTGTGTCAGATGAAGAACACTCTCCAGGAGGTAGGTGTATGTGTGTCAGATGAAGAACACACTCCAGGAGGTAGGTGTATGTGCGTCAGATGAAGAACACTCTCCAGGAGGTAGGTGTATGTGTGTCAGATGAAGAACACTCTCCAGGAGGTAGGTGTGTGTGTGTCAGATGAAGAACACTCTCCAGGAGGTAGGTGTATGTGTGTCAGATAAAGAACACTCTCCAGGAGGCAGGTGTATGTGTGTCAGATGAAGAACACTCTCCAGGAGGTAGGTGTATTTGTGTCAGATGAAGAACACTCTCCAGGAGGTAGGTGTATGTGTGTCAGATGAAGAACACTCTCCAGGAGGTAGGTGTATGTGTGTCAGATGAAGAACACCCTCCAGGAGGTAGGTGTATGTGTGTCAGATGAAGAACACTCTCCAGGAGGTAGGTGTATGTGTGTCAGATGAAGAACACTCTCCAGGAGGTAGGTGTATGTGTGTCAGATGTAGAACACTCTCCAGGAGGTAGGTGTATGTGTGTCAGATGAAGAACACTCTCCAGGAGGTAGGTGTATGTGTGTCAGATGTAGAACACTCTCCAGGAGGTAGGTGTATGTGTGTCAGATGTAGAACACTCTCCAGGAGGTAGGTGTATGTGTGTCAGATGAAGAACACTCTCAAGGAGGTAGGTGTATGTGTGTCAGATGAAGAACACTCTCCAGGAGGTAGGTGTATGTGTGTCAGATGAAGAACACTCTCCGGGAGGTAGGTGTATGTGTGTCAGATGAGGAACACTCTCCAGGAGGTAGGTGTATGTGTGTCAGATGAAGAACACTCTCCAGGAGGTAGGTGTATGTGTGTCAGATGAAGAACACTTTCCAGGAGGTAGGTGTACAGTATGTGTGTCAGATGAAGAACACTCTCCAGGAGGTAGGTGTATATGTGTCAGATGTAGAACACTCTCCAGGAGGTAGGTGTATGTGTGTCAGATGAAGAACACTCTCCAGGAGGTAGGTGTATGTGTGTCAGATGAAGAACACTCTCCAGGAGGTAGGTGTACGTGTGTCAGACGAAGAACACACTCCAGGAGGTAGGTGTATGTGCGTCAGATGAAGAACACTCTCCAGGAGGTAGGTGTATGTGTTTCAGATGAAGAACACACTCCAGGAGGTAGGTGTATGGGCGTCAGATGAAGAACACTCTCCAGGAGGTAGGTGTATGTGTGTCAGATGAAGAACACTCTCCAGGAGGTAGGTGTGTGTGTGTCAGATGAAGAACACTCTCCAGGAGGTAGGTGTATGTGTGTCAGATGTAGAACACTCTCCAGGAGGTAGGTGTATGTGTGTCAGATGTAGAACACTCTCCTGGAGGTAGGTGTATGTGTGTCAGATGAAGAACACTCTCCAGGAGGTAGGTGTATGTGTGTCAGATGAAGAACACTCTCCAGGAGGTAGGTGTATGTGTGTCAGATGAAGAACACTCTCCAGGGGGTAGGTGTATGTGTGTCAGATGAAGAACACTCTCCAGGAGGTAAGTGTATGTGTGTCAGATGAAGAACACTCCCCAGGAGGTAGGTTTATATGTGTCAGATGAAGAACACTCTCCAGGAGGTAGGTGTATGTGTGTCAGATGAAGAACACTCTCCAGGAGGTAGGTGTATGTGTGTCAGATGAAGAACACTCTCCAGGAGGTAGGTGTATGTGTGTCAGATGAAGAACACTCTCCAGGAGGTAGGTGTATGTGTGTCAGATGAAGAACACTCTCCAGGAGGTAGGTGTATGTGTGTCAGATGAAGAACACACTCCAGGAGGTAGGTGTATGTGTGTCAGATGAAGAACACTCTCCAGGAGGTAGGTGTATGTGTGTCAGATGAAGAACACTCTCCAGGAGGTAGGTGTATGTGTGTCAGATGAAGAACACTCTCCAGGAGGTAAGTGTATGTGTGTCAGATGAAGAACACTAGCCAGGAGGTAGGTTTACATGTGTCAGATGAAGAACACTCTCCAGGAGGTAGGTGTATGTGTGTCAGATGAAGAACACTCTCCAGGAGGTAGGTGTATGTGTGTCAGATGAAGAACACTCTCCATGAGGTGGGTGTATGTGTGTCAGATGAAGAACACTCTCCAGGAGGTAGGTGTATGTGTGTCAGATGAAGAACACTCTCCAGGAGGTAGGTGTATGTGTGTCAGATGAAGAACACTCTCCAGGAGGTAGGTGTATGTGTGTCAGATGAAGAACACTCTCCAGGAGGTAGGTGTATGTGTGTCAGATGAAGAACACTCTCCAGGAGGTAGGTGTATGTGTGTCAGATGAAGAACACTCTCCAGGAGGTAGGTGTATGTGTGTCAGATGAAGAACACTCTCCAGGAGGTAGGTGTATGTGTGTCAGATGAAGAACACTCTCCAGGAGGTAGGTGTGTGTGTGTCAGATGAAGAACACTCTCCAGGAGGTAGGCGTGTGTGTGTCAGATGAAGAACACTCTCCAGGAGGTAGGTGTATGTGTGTCAGATGAAGAACACTCTCCAGGAGGTAGGTGTATGTGTGTCAGATGAAGAACACTCTCCAGGAGGTAGGTGTGTGTGTGTCAGATGAAGAACACTCTCCAGGAGGTAGGTGTATGTGTGTCAGATGAAGAACACTCTCCAGGAGGTAGGTGTATGTGTGTCAGATGAAGAACACTCTCCAGGAGGTAGGTGTATGTGTGTCAGATGAAGAACACTCTCCAGGAGGTAGGGGTATGTGTGTCAGATGAAGAACACTCTCCAGGAGGTAGGGGTATGTGTGTCAGATGAAGAACACTCTCCAGGAGGTAGGTGTATGTGTGTCAGATGAAGAACACTCTCCAGGAGGTAGGGGTATGTGTGTCAGATGAAGAACACTCTCCAGGAGGTAGGTGTATGTGTGTCAGATGAAGAACACACTCCAGGAGGTAGGTGTATGTGTGTCAGATGAAGAACGCTCTCCAGGAGGTAGGTGTATGTGTGTCAGATGAAGAACACTCTCCAGGAGGTAGGTGTATGTGTGTCAGATGAAGAACACTCTCCAGGAGGTAGGTGTATGTGTGTCAGATGAAGAACACTCTCCAGGAGGTAGGTGTATGTGTGTCAGATGAAGAACACTCTCCAGGAGGTAGGTGTGTGTGTGTCAGATGAAGAACACTCTCCAGGAGGTAGGTGTATGTGTGTCAGATGAAGAACACTCTCCAGGAGGTAGGTGTATGTGTGTCAGATGAAGAACACTCTCCAGGAGGTAGGTGTATGTGTGTCAGATGAAGAACACTCTCCAGGAGGTAGGTGTATGTGTGTCAGATGAAGAACGCTCTCCAGGAGGTAGGTGTATGTGTGTCAGATGAAGAACACTCTCCAGGAGGTAGGTGTATGTGTGTCAGATGAAGAACACTCTCCAGGAGGTAGGTGTGTGTGTGTCAGATGAAGAACACTCTCCAGGAGGTAGGTGTATGTGTGTCAGATGAAGAACACTCTCCAGGAGGTAGGTGTATGTGTGTCAGATGAAGAACACTCTCCAGGAGGTAGGTGTATGTGTGTCAGATGAAGAACGCTCTCCAGGAGGTAGGTGTATGTGTGTCAGATGAAGAACGCTCTCCAGGAGGTAGGTGTATGTGTTTCAGATGAAGAACGCTCTCCAGGAGGTAGGTGTATGTGTGTCAGATGAAGAACGCTCTCCAGGAGGTAGGTGTATGTGTGTCAGATGAAGAACACTCTCCAGGAGGTAGGTGTATGTGTGTCAGATGAAGAACACTCTCCAGGAGGTAGGTGTATGTGTGTCAGATGAAGAACACTCTCCAGGAGGTAGGTGTATGTGTGTCAGATGAAGAACGCTCTCCAGGAGGTAGGTGTATGTGTGTCAGATGAAGAACACTTGTCAGGAGGTAGGTGTATGTGTGTCAGATGAAGAACACTCTCCAGGAGGTAGGTGTATGTGTGTCAGATGAAGAACACTCTCCAGGAGGTAGGTGTATGTGTGTCAGATAAAGAACACTCTCCAGGAGGTAGGTGTATGTGTGTCAGATGAAGAACTCTCTCCAGGAGGTAGGTGTATGTGTGTCAGATGAAGAACACTCTCCAAGAGGTAGGTGTATGTGTGTCAGATGAAGAACACTCTCCAGGAGGTAGGTGTGTGTGTGTGTCAGATGAAGAACACTCTCCAGGAGGTAGGTGTATGTGTGTCAGATGAAGAACACTCTCCAGGAGGTAGGTGTATGTGTGTCAGATGAACACTCTCCAGGAGGTAGGTGTATGTGTGTCAGATGAAGAACACTCTCCAGGAGGTAGGTGTATGTGTGTCAGATGAAGAACACTCTCCAGGAGGTAGGTGTATGTGTGTCAGATGAAGAACACTCTCCAGGAGGTAGGTGTATGTGTGTCAGATGAAGAACACTCTCCAGGAGGTAGGTGTATGTGTGCCAGATGAAGAACACTCTCCAGCAGGTAGGTGTATGTGTGTCAGATGAAGAACACTCTCCAGGAGGTAGGTGTATGTGTGTCAGATGAAGAACACTCTCCAGGAGGTAGGTGTATGTGTGTCAGATGAAGAACACTCTCCAGGCGGTAGGTCTATGTGTGTCAGATGAACACTCTCCAGGAGGTAGGTGTATGTGTGTCAGATGAAGAACACTCTCCAGGAGGTAGGTGTATGTGTGTCAGATGAAGAACACTCTCCAGGAGGTAGGTGTATGTGTGTCAGATGAAGAACACTCTCCAGGAGGTAGGTGTATGTGTGTCAGATGAAGAACACTCTCCAGGCGGTAGGTCTATGTGTGTCAGATGAACACTCTCCAGGAGGTAGGTGTATGTGTGTCAGATGAAGAACACTCTCCAGGAGGTAGGTGTGTGTGTGTCAGATGAAGAACACTCTCCAGGAGGTAGGTGTATGTGTGTCAGATGAAGAACACTCTCCAGGAGGTAGGTGTATGTGTGTCAGATGAAGAACACTCTCCAGGAGGTAGGTGTATGTGTGTCAGATGAAGAACACTCTCCAGGCGGTAGGTGTATGTGTGTCAGATGAACACTCTCCAGGAGGTAGGTGTATGTGTGTCAGATGAAGAACACTCTCCAGGAGGTAGGTGTATGTGTGTCAGATGAAGAACGCTCTCCAGGAGGTAGGTGTATGTGTGTCAGATGAACACTCTTCAGGAGGTAGGTGTATGTGTGTCAGATGAAGAACACTCTCCAGGAGGTAGGTGTATGTGTGTCAGATGAAGAACACTCTCCAGGAGGTAGGTGTGTGTGTGTCAGATGAACACTCTCCAGGAGGTAGGTGTGTGTGTGTCAGATGAAGAACACTCTCCAGGAGGTAGGTGTATGTGTGTCAGATGAAGAACGCTCTCCAGGAGGTAGGTGTATGTGTGTCAGATGAACACTCTTCAGGAGGTAGGTGTATGTGTGTCAGATGAAGAACACTCTCCAGGAGGTAGGTGTATGTGTGTCAGATGAAGAACACTCTTCAGGAGGTAGGTGTATGTGTGTCAGATGAAGAACGCTCTCCAGGAGGTAGGTGTATGAGTGTCAGATGAAGAACACTCTCCAGGAGGTAGGTGTATGTGTGCCAGATGAAGAACACTCTCCAGGAGGTAGGTGTATGAGTGTCAGATGAAGAACACTCTCCAGGAGGTAGGTGTATGTGTGTCAGATGAAGAACACTCTCCAGGAGGTAGGTGTATGTGTGTCAGATGAAGAACACTCTCCAGGAGGTAGGTGTATGTGTGCCAGATGAAGAACACTCTCCAGGAGGTAGGTGTATGTGTGTCAGATGAAGAACACTCTCCAGGAGGTAGGTGTGTGTGTGTCAGATGAAGAACACTCTCCAGGAGGTAGGTGTATGTGTGTCAGATGAAGAACACTCTCCAGGAGGTAGGTGTATGTGTGTCAGATGAAGAACACTCTTCAGGAGGTAGGTGTATGTGTGTCAGATGAAGAACACTCTCTGGGAGGTAGGTGTATGTGTGTCAGATGAAGAACACTCTCCGGGAGGTAGGTGTATGTGTGTCAGATGAAGAACACTCTTCAGGAGGTAGGTGTATGTGTGTCAGATGAAGAACACTCTCCGGGAGGTAGGTGTATGTGTGTCAGATGAAGAACACTCTCCAGGAGGTAGGTGTATGTGTGTCAGATGAAGAACACTCTCCAGGAGGTAGGTGTATGTGTGTCAGATGAAGAACGCTCTCCAGGAGGTAGGTGTATGTGTGTCAGATGAAGAACACTCTCCAGGAGGTAGGTGTATGTGTGTCAGATGAAGAACACTCTCCAGGAGGTAGGTGTATGTGTGTCAGATGAACACTCTCCAGGAGGTAGGTGTATGTGTGTCAGATGAAGAACACTCTCCAGGAGGTAGGTGTATGTGTGTCAGATGAAGAACACTCTCCGGGAGGTAGGTGTATGTGTGTCAGATGAAGAACACTCTCCGGGAGGTAGGTGTATGTGTGTCAGATGAAGAACACTCTCCAGGAGGTAGGTGTATGTGTGTCAGATGAAGAACACTCTCCAGGAGTTAGGTGTATGTGTGTCAGATGAAGAACACTCTTCAGGAGGTAGGTGTATGTGTGTCAGATGAAGAACACTCTCCGGGAGGTAGGTGTATGTGTGTCAGATGAAGAACACTCTCCAGGAGGTAGGTGTGTGTGTGTCAGATGAAGAACACTCTCCAGGAGGTAGGTGTATGTGTGTCAGATGAAGAACACTCTCCAGGAGGTAGGTGTATGTCTGTCAGATGAAGAACACTCTCCGGGAGGTAGGTGTATGTGTGTCAGATGAAGAACACTCTCCAGGAGGTAGGTGTATGTGTGTCAGATGAACACTCTCCAGGAGGTAGGTGTATGTGTGTCAGATGAAGAACACTCTCCAGGAGGTAGATGTATGTGTGTCAGATGAAGAACACTCTCCAGGAGGTAGGTGTATGTGTGTCAGATGAAGAGCACTCTCCAGGAGGTAGGTGTATGTGTGTCAGATGAAGAACACTCTTCAGGAGGTAGGTGTATGTGTGTCAGATGAAGAACACTCTCCGGGAGGTAGGTGTATGTGTGTCAGATGAAGAACACTCTCCGGGAGGTAGGTGTATGTGTGTCAGATGAAGAACACTCTCCGGGAGGTAGGTGTATGTGTGTCAGATGAAGAACACTCTCCAGGAGGTAGGTGTGTGTGTGTCAGATGAAGAACACTCTCCAGGAGGTAGGTGTATGTGTGTCAGATGAAGAACACTCTCCAGGAGGTAGGTGTATGTGTGTCAGATGAAGAACACTCTTCAGGAGGTAGGTGTATGTGTGTCAGATGAAGAACACTCTCCAGGAGGTAGGTGTATGTGTGTCAGATGAAGAACACTCTCCAGGAGGTAGGTGTATGTGTGTCAGATGAAGAACACTCTCCAGGAGGTAGGTGTATGTGTGTCAGATGAAGAACACTCTTCAGGCGGTAGGTGTATGTGTGTCAGATGAAGAACACTCTCCAGGAGGTAGGTGTATGTGTGTCAGATGAAGAACACTCTCCAGGAGGTAGGTGTATGTGTGTCAGATGAAGAACACTCTCCAGGAGGTAGGTGTATGTGTGTCAGATGAAGAACACTCTTCAGGAGGTAGGTGTATGTGTGTCAGATGAAGAACACTCTCCGGGAGGTAGGTGTATGTGTGTCAGATGAAGAACACTCTCCAGGAGGTAGGTGTGTGTGTGTCAGATGAAGAACACTCTCCAGGAGGTAGGTGTGTGTGTGTCAGATGAAGAACACTCTCCAGGAGGTAGGTGTATGTCTGTCAGATGAAGAACACTCTCCAGGAGGTAGGTGTATGTGTGTCAAAGTCACCAATCCAGAGAAGACTTCACCAGAGTGAATACAGAGGGTTCACCACAAGATGGAAACCATTGGTGAGCCTCAAAAACAGGAAGGCCAGATTAGAGTTTACCAAACAACATGTAAAAAAGCCTTCACAGTTCTGGAACAACATCCTCTGGACAGATGAGACCGAGACCAACTTGTACCAGAGTGATGGGAAGAGAAGAGTATGGAGAAGGAAAGGAACTGCTCATGATCCAAAGCATACCACCTTATCTGTGAAGCATGGTGGTGGTAGTGTCATGGCGTGGGCATGTATGGCTGCCAATGGAACTGGTTCTCTTGTATTTATTGATGATGTGACTGCTGAGAAAAGCAGCAGGATGAATTCTGAAGTGTTTCGGGGAATATTATTATCGGCTCATATTCAGCCAAATGCTTCAGATCTCATTGGACGGCGCTTCACAGTGCAGATGGACAGTGACCCGAAGCATACTGCGAAAGCAACCAAAGAGTTTTTTTTAAGGGAAAGAAGTGGAATGTTATGCAATGGCCAAGTCAATCACCTGACCTGAATCCGATTGAGCATGAATTTCACTTTGTGAAGACAAAACTGAAGGGAAAATGCCCCAAGAACAAGCAGGAACTGAAGACAGTTGCAGTAGAGGCCTGGCAGAGCATCACCAGGGATGAAACCCGGTGTCTGGTGATGTCATCGCGTTCCACACTTCAGGCTGTAATTGACTGCAAAGGATTTGCAACCAAGTATTAAAAAGTGAACGTTTGATTTATGATCGTTAATCTGTCCCATTACTTTTGGTCCCTTAAAAAGTGGGAGGGGCATATATACAAACTGTTGTAATTCCTCCACCGTTCACCTGATTTGGATGTAAATTCCCTCAAATTAAAGCTGAAAGTCTGCAGTTAAAGGACATCTTGTTCCTTTCATTTCATATCCATTATGGTGTATAGAGCCAAAATATTGTGTCAATGTCCCAAAATTTATGGACCTGACTGTACATACAGCTTTACAGAGCACCCGGTGGGCTGATTTCCATTGGGCAGCTGCTTCACCCGGCGTATAAGACGACCCCCGGTTTTTGGCTGTGTAATTCCGGTGTAAAAGGTCATCTTATACGCCGGAAAATACGGTAGTTCTGTTGGTAGAGCCAGCGGCATGAAGCCAACAATCTTTTAAGCCATCCATTGGGATTGCATTTTTGCCGGCGCTGTAAGAGCTGCCTTATTCCGCATGACCACAAATGTAAGGGGCATTTTTTTTTTTTCACTGACCACCAATGAATTGGTT
This sequence comes from Rana muscosa, assembly GCA_029206835.1. Lineage (NCBI taxonomy): Eukaryota > Metazoa > Chordata > Amphibia > Anura > Ranidae > Rana > Rana muscosa. The sequence goes on along the minus strand of CM055125.1, from coordinate 396,827,473 downwards.
TTAAGTAAGGGTTCCTCGAGACCTGAAAATTATTTCAAGGGTTCCTCTGGGGTAAAAAGGTTGAGAAAGACTGTTGTAGACTAATGGCGCGTACACACGATTGGACATTCCAACAAAAAAAAACGTGGATATTTTTCCGTCGGATGTTGGCTCAAACTTGTGTTGCATACACACGGTCGCACAAATGTTGTCGGAAATTCCGATCGCCAAGAACGCGGTGACGTACAACACGTACGACGGCACTGTAAAAGGGGAATTCCATACCCGGTGAGCCACCCTTTGGGCTCCTTCTGCTAATCTCGTGTTTGGTGAGAGATGATTTGCGCTTTTCATCCCCGTGCTTTTCAGTCCGTTACGGCTCTTCAGTTTGTGCTCGTGGCTTCGTATCTGTTTGTCAGAACTCTGTGTGAATATCAGCAGCAAAACAACTTCATTATTTTAGCATTATAAAGAAGAAAAGAATGCGCTGCATTAAAAGATTTAAAAATTGGCAGCGTGAGGAATGTGCAATCTTCTCCATTACGAACGACTAGTTTTACCAGACCGAGCGCTCCCGTCTCGTACTTGATTGGAATTTTGTGCGTCGGAATTGTCTTCACACGCTCGGAATTTACGAGAACAGATTTTGTTGTCGGAAAATTTGAGATCCAGCTCTCAAATTTTTGTTGTCGGAAATTTCGACAGCAAATGTCCGATGGAGCCCACACACGGTCGGAATTTCCGTCAACAAGCTCCCATCGAACATTTGTTGTAGGAAATTCCAAGCGCGTGTACGCGGCATAAGAGTTTAGCTGTAAATGGGAGCAAGGGGATGGGTCTTAAGTTGTTCAGGCTGTATGGGTTCAGTGAGGGCTTTTTAAGTATGGGAGTGACCAGTGCACAGGGCCGTCTTAATAACATCATGGGCCCCATGGCAAAGTAATGCACCGGGGCCCTCTACCAGCCTGCCCTGATTTATTCACTTATTCTCAAGAATTAAAGTATAAATAGTTGATAGAATTAAACATATATTTATTAGTACTTTAAATAAAATCTGGAGCCATCCCGGGACAGCTTAGTAAAAAGTGTGACTGTCCCTGCAAATCTGGGACAGTTGGCAAGTATGATGTAATGCAGGATTATCATGGGGCCCCCATGCACCTGGGCAGAGCTGGACTGGGACAAAAATGTGGCCATCCAGACTGGCCCAGGGCACAACACATCAGGGTACAGTGCACATCAGGGCACAGGGCACAGCACATCAGGGCACATGAGGGCACAGCACATCAGGGCACATGAGGGCACAGCACATCAAGGCACATGAGGGCACAGCACATGAGGGCACAGCACATCAGGGTACAGCACAGCAGGCCACATCAGGGTACAGGGTACAGCACATCAGGGCACAGGTCACAGTACATCAGGGCACAGCACATCAGGGCACATCAAGGCATATTGGGGCACATCGGGGCATATTGGGGCACATCGGGGCATATTGGGGCATATTGGGGCACATCGGGGCATATTGGGGCACATCGGGGCATATTGGAGCACATCAGAGCACATTGGGGCACAGCGTTTATCAGCCAGTATGCAGAGTAGCGCAGGAAGCATCTGTAATAAGTTCTCTCTCATATCACGCTGCTCCCTGGCGGCCTCTCCTCTCTTCTCGTCTATCCCAGATGATGTCACAAGCAAATTGGAATAGACGAGAAGAGAGGAGGGGACGCCGGGGAGCAGCGTGAGATGAGAGAGAACTTATTACAGATGCTGCCAGTGTGGCTGCAGCGCTCCCCCCTTCCTCCCTCCTCCTTTACACGTCACACACAGCAGGCATCTCCCGCTGTGTGTCTCGGAGCTCAGTGTGAAAAGTTTGGCCGCGCTGTGAGAAAAGTCCCGCCCTCCTCCTAGATCAGCTTGTGTGATAGACGCATTGTTCTGCCTATCACACGAGCTGATCTAGGAGGAGGGCGGTACTTTTCTCACAGCGCGGCCAAACTTTTCCCACTGAGCTCCGAGATACACAGCGGGAGATGCCTGCTGTGTGTAATCCTGGGACTCACAGAGACGAAAGAGACACTGACACAGTGACAGCCGGCCCACTGAGCCATCGGGGATGATCGGCCCACTGGGAAACTCCCGGTAGTCCCGATGGCCAGTCCATCCCTGCACCTGGGGCCCTTGGGCAGTGCCCAGGGGTGCCCATGCATTAAGACAGTCCTGCCAGTACATGCTTAAGAGGGAAGGGAAAGCTGGTGGAAGATAGGGAGAGATTGCAGAAATGTGAGATAGAGGGTGTAGAATACAGCAAAAGAGTGACTGTAGTTGTTGTGCAGGAAGTGCAGGTCTAATACCCGTCACCTGATCGGCTGAAAGGACAGGCGCTCCTATTGGATGCCTAGCAGGAAGAAAGAAGAGATGCATGGAGGACACAGCTCGCCGCTGCCTTACCCGCTGCCCATCCCGTAGCTCGCCGCCATCACCTGCTGCCTGACCTGCCACCAAGATGGGGTAAGTGCCGGTCAGAGAGCGAGCGACCGGGCGGGGGGGCCACAGTGGCTGCATTTGATGGGGCACAGTGGCTGCATTTTATGGGCACAGTGGCTGCATTTCATGGGGACAGTAGCTGCAATTGAAGGGCACAGTGGCTGAATTTGATGGGCCACAGTGGCTGCATTTGATGGGGCACAGTGGCTGCATTTTATGGGCACAGTGGCTGCAATTTATGGGCACAGTGGCTGCAATTTATGGGCACAGTGGCTGAATTTGATGGGACACAGTGGCTGCATTTTATGGGCACAGTGGCTGCAATTGATGGGCACAGTGGCTGCATTTGATTGGGCACAGTGGCTGCATTTTATGGGCACAGTGGCTGAAAATTGATGGGCACAGTGGCTGAAAATTGATGGGCACAGTGGCTGAAAATTGATGGGCACAGTGACTGCATATGATGGGCACAGTGACTGCATATGATGGGCACAGTGGCTGCATTTGATGGGCACAGTGGCTGCATTTGATGGGCACAGTGGCTGCATTTAATAGCACAGTGGCTGCATTTGATGGCACAGTGGCTGCAATTGATGGGCATAGTGAGGCTGCAATTGATGTTTTTTTTTCAGTATTTTTCTTAAATTTTTCAGTTTGTTTGCGACCCCCTCCCAAAAAAAAAAAAATTGAGCTCCAGCCACCACTGGGTGAAGGTGTTGGGGGACGAAGTTAGGGTTGCCACTTGTCCGGGATTCACCTGGACAGTTCGGGTTTGGAATCATGCGTCCGGGTTTCAGACTGTCTGAGACCCGGACAGATTATTCAGACTGGACTATGGCTTCCTAGCGAGGTTGCTGGCTGTAGTTGTCTAAGCTGAGAGTGTCTGTTTCACTCTCTTTCATGCTGCCCGAAGCCAGCACTAACAATCCCCCCCCCCCAAACACACACACACAGACGGGAGAGGAGAGAGGGCTTCATCTGCACCTCTTTCTCCCGCCCCTACCCCTCTGTGTCTGCCCACACTCCAATCCCCAGGGGGGTATTTGTGCTAGTAGGGGAAATTTATGGGGGGATATATGCTAGGATGGGGGATTGGGGGAGGGGAATTTGTGTTGGAAAGGGGAATTTGGAGTGGGGGAAGAAGATTTGTGCTTGGAGGGGAAATTTGAGGGGTAGAGGATTTGTGTTGGGGGAGGGGGGTGGATTTTTTATTTTGTGTGGGGGGGGATTGTGCCGGGAGCATATACAGAGAGAGAGAGGATTTAAGATAGGGGGTGGGGGGATTTCAACAGGGGGCAGATTTGTACTAGGTGGAGGGGGAATTTATGCTTAGGGGGAAGAGCATGCTGCAGATTATTGCTCACTTTTTTTTGGAGGGAGGGGATTTTTGCTGACACATAACGCTCATACATCTTGGGGGGAGGGCGCAATTTGGCATATTCGCCCTGGACTCTAGGTGACCTTGTCCCTGCACTGCCTCTTTGTGTTGTAGAGGGTCTCTCCAGCACCCAGGCCCCAGGCCACCCCCACCCCCCAAGACTAGGGGGCTCAGCTTCCTCAGCACTTCATCTCCAATCTTCCACCCGACTCCCCTGCTGTTTAATGCACATTTATGAAGTAAACAGGCCCCTCTTCCAGCCCCTCTGCTGGGGATTGGTCAAGGACCTCATAAATATGCCAAACAGCTCCTCCTAGAGTCCGTCCTTTACTTATTGAAGCTTCTCCAAGGTCCCAGAAAGCAAGGGGAGTTATCGGAGGTGCTGCTTGCTGAGTCATCCAGCCTCCTGAGTCACTTAGCCCTGACCCAGATTGAGCCCAGCCTGACTCTCAGCCAAGCCAATTTTCCTACACTAACAAACCTATTTACATCTAGCACACAAAATATATATGAATATCCAGTGAAAAATGTGCATCCACCACCACCAATAGATGAAATGCCCGCTCATCCTCAGGAAATGACCATAAGGTCAAGCCAAACTTTGATAACCAAGAGGATATCTGCTGGACTCCATCCAAACTGCACAGCTGCAGAACACCTGCTGTTAAGCCTCGTACACACGGCCGAGAATCTCGTCGTTAAAAACATGTCGTTTTTTACGACGAGATCCTCGGACAAGAAACTTGTCCCGGCCGAGTGTACACCCGCTCATTTCAAAGAACCCGCGGTTCTTTGAATGGAGCGAACGCGGTGACGTCATCGAATACGACGAGCATGCGCTCGTCACATTCGATGCCGTCGCCGCCATCTTGGTTCACCCTACCTATGCCTAGGAAGCTACCGCGCATGCGTCAAAGTCATTTCGAGCATGCGCGGGCTTCCCGGCGAACAGGTAAGTGTACACACACACAATTTTCTCGTCGAGAAACAGGCTGACGAGAATCTCGACGCGAAAATAGAGAGCAGGTTCTCTATTTTCTCGTTGAGATTCTTGTCGCTTTTCTTGACGAGAAAACATACACACCAACGAGTTTCTCGGCAAGAAATCTCTGCCAGCAAGTTTCTTGCTGGTTCTTGCCGAGAAACTCGGTCGTGTGTACGAGGCTTAACACTCAAAATCCACAACTCTCGATCGGCACACACTCAGAGAGAGCACAAAATCACCATAGTGCAATATAGCCGGTAAAATACAGCAAATTTAATAAGTAGCTGCTTACATTACAATACAGTAAAATCCGTATGTAGCGGCCTCACCTCTCTCTCTTGCTTTATCGGTTATATGGCTGTTGTCTAGGGGTACCTGGGGGAGAGAGATGATACACACCACGGCCCGTGTCCTCCCGTAACCAGGAGGTGAAGGCCAGAAGATTGGGCTTTTGTGTAGGTGTCCTAGAGCCAAGTCCAGTCCTTCGTCCCTGACTCCTTTGCTTAGTAACCCGAGTTCCACACAGTGAGTAGGTACAACTCAGTTTTATTCTTCTTGCCAAGCACAAAAACAATCTTTCTCCTTTTGAATAATGGGGGGGGGGGGGGACAGATCGAGGCACAATCCTTTCCCTTCTTGCTGCTGCCCACTGTGCTGTCACCAGTGGTGAATAGTCACTGACTAGGTAATTTAGAACATGAATTACCTTCGCTCACTTTGCCCCTGTCAGAGGGAGAAAACCGTCCAAGGGAGAAATGGAGGTCTCTCCGTCACCAGCGATGCCGCGCCGGACTCTTCAGAGAAGTTACTGCACACCAGTCCTCACAAACTCAGACACGGGCACCCAAGGCGTTAGAGCCCCCTCGGATTCCTCCACCCTCGCGGAACTCAGTCGAAGGTACTGAGCCCCAGGAATCCGGCATAGTACCTCACCCCAGGCTAAAGGTGCCTAGAATGGACTCCATCTCTGTTCCAGCTAGGCCAAGGGCGCCTAGGCCTGGAACACTGGAACGCCAGCACCCAAGCTGAAGGTGCCTGGGTGCGGCCACGTCCTCCGACTCTCTCCCTAAGGTCAGGGCGTCCGCCCCTTTTATGACCTCTCCCTTTGCATCACAGCGGGTTCCCCGCCCCGCTGTACCAGCTCCAGGGGAGGACAAAAAGGCACGGTTTGCGGTGTATGTTCAGCTCGGGCCCAAGGCAACAGCTCCACCCAGAGACCCCACGGAACTTCTCACCAGCAGAGTCCTTACAAATTCAAATACCCGCTACACGTAGTACAGATGTAATGGGAAAAAAACAATTGCCTCCTCACCGCACTTCCGTACACTGTAGACACAGGAAGTGATGTCACAGGCTCCGCCCGACGTGTTACGTCACTGGTCACGTGTCTACAGTGTCACAGCTAGGCCTGCCTAAATTTACCAACTCTGTCAACAAAAAAATTCTCACTCTAGCATCTACCTAACTAGAGGGTGCTACACTTTATTCTGTCTCTCTCTCTCTGTTCACAGGGCACTAAGGGCTTCAGGACAGTCTCATGGTCTCTAGAACAATTCTCCCTATCTCTCTAAGGCAGGAGAAGGATGCTTGTGGGGACTTCATTGGGGTATTTATGTTGCTCCCCAAGGCTCCCCAGGACAGTCTTTCAGGAAGAGACCCAAGGGGGTCTCTTAAGCTCTCTTGGAGAGTCCTCTCTCTCAAGCACTCTCTGGCAGTCTCCAGCCACAGTGAATTAGTGGTTGACACTCTGGCCTTGCCTCACTGTGCTCCTCAGTTGGAATCCCACCCAGGAGACTACCTGCATGGAGTTTGCATGTTCTCCCTGTGCTTGTGTGGATTTCCTCCCACATTACATAGACATGCTGGTGGGTTAATTGGCTGCTGGCAAACTTGACCCTAAGGTGTGAAGTTGTGATCTTATATTGCAGTGATGGCAACCCAGATGTTTTGGAACTACATTTCCCATGATGCTCATGCACTCTACATTTAGGGATGCCACCTGTCCAGGACTCACCCGGAAAGTGCGGGTTTGGAATCATGCGTCTGGGTTTCAGACTGCCTGAAACCCGGACATATTATTTAGACTGGACTATGGTTTCCCAGCAGGGTTGCTGGCTGCAGTTGTCTAAGCTGAGAGTGTCTGTTACACTCTTTCACACTGCCCAAAGCCAGCAGCAACAACCCCCCCCTCCCCCCACACACAGACGAGAAAGGAGAGAGGGCTCGACCTGCACCTCTTCCTCTCGCCCCCGCCTCTCTGTGTCTTCCCACACTCCAATCCCCGGCGCTGTGCTTCAGAAAAGGAAAGCGGGGGTGGGAAATCTGAAATCCAGCAGCCTCAGATACATCTGGATGAGAGGTGCTGACTGCCAACGGGTGAGTGAGCTCACAATCCATCCCTGTCTGTGACTTAAGTCTCCCCCTTCTCTGTCCTGCCTCTGAGTGAGTACACCAAGGCAAATCAGGTTTCTCAGAGCATCCCTTACATCAGAGTTCCCCTTTACACCAGAGGCCAAAGTGTTCCCCCTTACATCAGAGTCCTCACTGTACATCAGAGTTCTCAGTGTTCCCCCTAAATCAGGCTTCCCAGAGCATCCCTTATGTCAGAGTCCCCAGAGTTCTCCCTTACATCAGAGTCTGCAGAGTCCCCCCTTACAGTATAAGGGAACTCTGTGAGTTCAGATGTAAAAGGGGAACTCTGACATAAGTTATGCTCTGGGAACCCTGATTTAGGGGGAACACTGAGAACTCTGATGTAAAGGGGGACTCTTTAGAAAAAAATATAAAAAAGGTGGGACTTTATATGAGACCATGACTATCCAGTACACAGGTCTCCATCCCTAATTATATGGAAGAGAAGGCGCTGGCGAGGGGTTCTGTTGGCGGGCGGACGGTCCAATCCATTCTCTTGGTAACTACTTTTCCAACCATCTTGGCACTTTCACCATCCTCCTTTTTTTCCCCTGCAGCTTTGGCATTATTCATCTTGTGGTGTCCTCCTTTCACCTTTGTCTACAGTGGGTTGTTCATCTTCTTATCTCACCAGGCTGTTTCCTTCAATATTCCAGCCTTCACCTTCCCAATTTTCCCCCTTTTTTCACTCCTTTTCACTTTCACTCCTTTTCCTTTTCTTTACAACTTCCTTTACCTCACCTCATCATCCCCACGCTCACCAAGTTAATATTTATTCATTATTATTGTTACAGATGCCCTTAATGCCTCCTACACATTACTATAGCGTCTGGATGAGGGGTTCCTTATGTCTCTCTTGCCACCCCTGGCATTCGTATTGTTCCGCTCCATCACCGCATTGCCACCGCCTCAGCTCCCGGGGGGGGGGGGGTCTGTTCACCGTCCCCCGTTTGCTCTCTATCTTCAAATATACTATTTACTCCCTCAAACAATTATTTTATTACATACCTTCCAGGTAAGAGTGATAGGACTACATTTTGTGTGCCCTCTCTTCCTGCCTTAATTATTTACCAATAATTAAGAAATTCATTATTATCTATTCAATTTTTACTTTTTATCACAGGCATTCCCAATTAACTGCTCCTGATGAGTGGATACAACTCCACGAAACACGTCAAGCATTTTTTACTTGATGATATATCACAGTTATCATGATTATACCATGGGTTTGTAATATAGGAGTCATCAATGTATATATTATACTACTTTTCATGTTTTTACATATTTTTGAGCATCCTGCTGCGATTATCTTTAATCACGTGGTGCTATGAATTACATGCAACCAATGTTATCATTATGTGATTGACTAAATCATGTACCATTTTATTTTGTATCATGTATATGAATTCAATATGTTTAACAGCCCATGCACTATGCTCTATTATGTCATTAATAAATAATTTCTATCTTCTATTGATTGACTCTTCCTACCTTAAGTTTGCGTTTCATATAAAGTCCCACTGCCCTCATTGCCCCCAAAGGGGGACTCTTGTTCTTGACTTCATATGATTAGAAATGTTATTTAATAGCAAAGTATATCTATAGTTTATACCAGGGGTCCTCAAACTACGGCCCGCGGGCTGCATACGGCCCGCCAAGGCGATTTACCCGGCCCGCGGCACGTACTGCCCCTTTAATAAGATCGCAACACTTCCCCTCCGCAGCACTCCCCCCTCCCCTACCTTATTCACACAAGACGCGAAGCACGGCAGGTCCAGACAAAGGGCGGGACTTTTCGAGTTAAGAAGCGAGTAATTGGTTACTAGGCAGCGGGGCGGTCCCAGCAATCAATCATCTGCCTTTCACTTGAAAAGTCCCGCGCTTTGTCCGGACCTGCCGTGCTTCACGTCTTGTGTGAATAAGGTAGGGGAGGGGGGAGTGCTGTGGAGGGGAAGTGCTGCGATCCTATGGAAGGGACACTGTAATATCGCTGGAGGGATCTGTGATGGGGGACTCTGTGATTGGGGGGGATCTGTGATGGGGCTTTATGATTGGGGGATCTGTGATGGGGGGGGGCTTTGTAATGGGGGAGTCTGTGGTGGGAGGGATCTGTGATGGGGGCTCTGTGATGGGGAACTTTGTGATTAGGGGGCTCTGTGATGGAGAGGAGTCTGATGGAGGGACATGTGATGGAGAGGAGTCTGATGGAGGGATCTGTGATGGAGAGGAGTCTGATGGAGGGACATGTGATGGAGAGGAGTCTGATGGAGGGATGTGTGATGGAGAGGAGTCTGATGGAGGGATCTGTGATGGGGGGCTCTGTGATTGGGGGGATCTATGATGGGGCTTTATGATTGGGGGATCTGTGATGGGGGGGCTTTGTAATGGGGGAGTCTGTGGTGGGAGGGATCTGTGATGGGGGCTCTGTGATGGGGAACTTTGTGATTAGGGGGCTCTGTGATGGAGAGAAGTCTGATGGAGGGACCTGTGATGGAGAGGAGTCTGATGGAGGGACCTGTGATGGAGAGGAGTCTGTGATGGGGGGGGGGTGGGGATCTGTGATGGGCAGAGTCTGTCTTGGAGAGGGATCTGTGATGGGGGAGAGTCTGTAATGGAGAGGAGTCTGTGATGGAGAGGAAAACAAGAAGAAAAAAGAAAAGCGCACCAGCCTTGTGCATTATCGTTGGATACATTTATTTAAAATGAAATAAAATAATCCTACTTACAAACAAACGTTTAAAACCATGCGTATGAAAAAGCCACAAAGTCGCAGCAATGCGTCCAGAAACGAACCCACTCAGATCAGTCACAGAGGGATTGACAAAGGTCACTGCCGACTGACGCGTTTTGAGGACAAGTCCTCTTCCTCAGAGCTCAGCAGCGTTCCTCTCTCTGGCTACCCAATATATACACGCATATGCACACGCCCCTAGCAGATGGACAGAGGATGGAAACTCCCACTGGTGTGGGCGGTACATACTAGTGTGGGCGGTACACACAGTGTATGACAATGGGAACTGAAAGGGGGGGGGGGTTTGAAGGGTGGTGGGAGAGAAGCCCACACAGGGAACAAGCAGCTAGTAGGGTTCCCACATTAGCCATAAAGAACACAAATGACATATGAATATAGATATGGATATGAAGTTCAGCAACCAGGGGGCAAAGTTGGCAAATGATAATGCTGACAGGGCCGTTTGAAGGAATTTGGGGGCCCCAAGCAAAATGGACATGGAGGCAACCCCCACCCCCCCCCCCCCCGCACTCACGCAAAGCCTACAGGAACCACAGCATAGCGATACAGTTTAAACTCACCCACACTTTATATAAATAAAAAAGGTTTATAGTGCAAATACTGCTGTTGCATATAATCCAACATACTTAAAACACAGACACACTCACATTACCATTAACATTAAAATACTGTTTAGCACTGTTTATGAACAGGGAGACCGTGGGATGGACAGGGGGACCGTGGGATGGACAGGGGGACCGTGGGATGGACAGGGGGACTCTGCACTGTAATATCCACATCATCTCCCCCACTGTAATATCCACATCATCTCCCCCACTGTAATGTTCACATCTCCCCACATCTCACCTCGGCCGCTGCCGCCGGGTGTACCAAGATAGCCGCCGCTCCGGAGCTAGGCCGAAGCCGCGGCCTTTCCTATGGCCACAATCCGCGGATCGGCTCAGGGCGGAAATCCAGGACAGTGACAGGCAGCAGGCAGGCACCCTAGGCTGGGACCCCAGGCCAGCTCGGGGCCCCAAGCAATTGCTTGTTTTGCCTGTCCTGTTCCTACGGCCCTGAATGCTGACATAGGGAAAACGCAACCTACCTCTACAAGGTGGAGACATCTTGAAACCTGGGGTGTACTAGGCGCTCCGCAGCCAGACAATTCGCTGCTTGCAGTGGCGATCGCCGATGTGCATTGATTAAACCTGCATCCCTGCGCTTAGAGCATGCCAATCTCACTATGTCGTCTGGGACGCACGCTGTCTAGCCTGCGCTCCAGCAATCAGGATGTGAGGTAATCACAACCAGAACGTCGGCCGTCACTACATTGTGTACTGTGATTGGTTGGACAGGCACCATTTTGCTGAGGACTTGTCTTCTAGAGGTAGCGATGGGACAGACCTCTGAGCCATAGGCCAAGTGCATAAATGCTTGCACGAGCAAAATATTGCACTATAGGAGCTGGTGTGGACTCCCTCGACTGTCACAGCAGTGTGCCCAGATAGGGAGAACCGGGGCTAACACTACCTCGGGGGACTATGGCATTTGGATCAAAGTGTACACCTAGACAATGGAACTGGATGATGGGCTGATACAGGCAGCGGCCATCCACAGTCGATATTCATTGAAAAAATTAATTATAGGTTTCCCTATGTCAGCATTATCATTTGCCAACTTTTCCCCCTGGTTGCTGAACTTCATATCCATATCTATATTCATATGTCATTTGTGTTCTTTATGGCTAATGTGGGAACCCTACTAGCTGCTTGTTCCCTGTGTGGGCTTCTCTCCCACCACCCTTCAAACCCCCCCCCCTTTCAGTTCCCATTGTCATACACTGTGTGTACCGCCCACACTAGTATGTACCGCCCACACCAGTGGGAGTTTCCATCCTCTGTCCATCTGCTAGGGGCGTGTGCATATGCGTGTATATATTGGGTAGCCAGAGAGAGGAACGCTGCTGAGCTCTGAGGAAGAGGACTTGTCCTCGAAACGCGTCAGTCGGCAGTGACCTTTGTCAATCCCTCTGTGACTGATCTGAGTGGGTTCGTTTCTGGACGCATTGCTGCGACTTTGTGGCTTTTTCATACGCATGGTTTTAAACGTTTGTTTGTAAGTAGGATTCTTTTATTTCATTTTAAATACATTTTTCCAACGATAATGCACTAGGCTGGTGCGCCTTTCTTTTTTCTTCTTGTTTTCTACCGCTAGGATACTCCTATCCGTGAAGGCAGCAAAGCCAAGTGTCATCTATCTGTTCACTTTCAGACTGTCCGGTATTACACTTGTGCGCAGGAGTTTTTGTTTGCTTTTCGTTATTCAAGGTACTGTGATGGAGAGGAGTCTGTGATGGGGGGGCTCTGTGATAGGGGCTTTGTGATGGGAGAGGAGTCTGTGATGGGGGGGGGGATCTGTGATGGGGCTTTATGATTGGGGGTATCTGTGATGGAGAGGAGTCTGTGGTGGAGAGGAGTCTGTGGTGGAGAGGAGTCTGTGATGGGAGAGGAGTCTGTGATGGGGGGGGGGATCTGTGATGGGGCTTTATGATTGGGGGTATCTGTGATGGAGAGGAGTCTGTGATGGAGAGGAGTCTGTGGTGGAGAGGAGTCTGTGGTGGAGAGGAGTCTGTGATGGGAGAGGAGTCTGTGATGGGGGGGGGATCTGTGATGGGGCTTTATGATTGGAGGTATCTGTGATGGAGAGGAGTCTGTGATGGAGAGGAGTCTGTGGTGGAGAGGAGTCTGTGGTGGAGAGGAGTCTGTGATGGGAGAGGAGTCTGTAATGGGGGGCTCTGTGAAAGGGGCTTTGTGATGGAGAGGAGTCTGTGATGGGGGGGATCTATGATGGGGTTTTATGATTGGGGGATCTGTGATGGGGGGGCTTTGTAATGAGGGAGTCTGTGGTGGGAGGGATCTGTGGTGGGAGGGATCTGTGATGGGGAGAGTCTGTCATGGAGAGGATTCTGTGAAGGGGGGGTGGATCTGTGATGGAGAGGAGTCTGTGATGGGGGGGATCTGTGATGGGGAGAGTCTGTCATGCAGAGGAATCTGTGAAGGGGGGGATCTGCAATGGAGAGGAGTCTGTGATGGGGGGGGGGGGTTAGTTTATATTTTTTTCAAACTAGTCCGGCCCCCCAACAGTCTGAGGAACCGTGAACTGGCCCCCTGTTTAAAAAGTTTGAGTACCCCTGGTTTATACTATAAAAGAAATTACAGTGCGCCGCTAAAGTGTTCGGGTTTTACTTGAAGAAAGGTTGGCAACCCTATCTACAGTGTAGTTGAGCATTATGGGATATGTAGTTCCAAAACATCTGGGGTGCCAAGGTTCGCCATCACTGTGATAGTGTAAGCTCCTTGGGGGCGGGGACTGGTGTGAAGGTACAATATGTAAATTGTTGGCACTATATAAATACCTGTAATAAATAAATAAATAAGGCCGATTTTTCCCACGGCAGGCTCCCACCCTTCACCATCATGCATTCATGTTATCACCATACAAACAGCTGTGTCACCCAAGAGGTTGGGCCCCCCATTAGAAAAAAATGTTTGGTATGGAGGCCCCTATGATTTGTAGTTACACCTCAGCACGGTGTAAAACCCGCCACCTCCGTCCTCCTTCCACCCGCTGGGGACACCTCCAACTTCTGTGCCCCGAACAAAAGGTGTCAGCATTAAATAGCCCCGAGCACAATGGCTCCCCCCCCCCCCCCCAGCTCACTGTACAGCTGAGACACATTAACATTCTGATGCAAAAAAAAATAGAAGAGGAAAATATACTCTTGGGGGGGGGGGGGGTGCTTGACAATGAGGCGGATTGTGAATGCGGCGCGCATTTCATTTTCTGGGCTGTGAATTATCTGATTTCCCCGAGTGACAAACAACAAACTTGTGAATATATTTTACCATTTGAATAAAGGCCCGCGGACGCCTCGGCTCACATTTCCCTCCGGGTTTCATTAGCATTCCGCTCACAGAGTCTCTCACCTACACGCTTCCTACTGGCGCTCCAATAACCTTCAAAACGCCGCTGGTTTATGGGATGTCATAGGGCAGATTTATGATAAACTAACTTTGAAACAAAATAATGAATTCCTGACATTTGTTTCGGCTTCCAGTAACAGTGTTTCTTTTTCTTTTTTTTTAGCTGATAATTTTATGATATTTGGCTGCGCGACGAGCAGACGTGGAGAAAAACGCTCGTCCTTTGCGTTTCGTGCGCTCAGGCTTTGGGACTAATTATGTAAAAAATTTAAGCAAACCGGTCACCAAAAAGATGGTGAGATGATTCCCGAACAAGGGGCGGTAACTAGGGTTGCCACATCATCCCTTTAATCCAGGACTCACTTGGTGCCTTATCTGCATTAAATCAGCCTCAGAACCTGTGTAATTCATATGTGTCCTGGATTAAAGGGATGATGTGGCAACCCTAGCGGTAACCCATAGCAACAGGATGGAACTGCGAGCCGGGGATGGAAATAATTGGCTGTTGCGGATCTCTGAATGTTACAAATAATAAATTCACCCAAAAATGTCACCCTTCTGGCAGGTTTATCATAATGGGATTTGCAATGCAAAGGAGGCTCTGTATACTAAGTGGTGCATTAGGGCTTAGCGAGAAGAGCCATGGTGCCGAGCAGTGGGTGGAGAACAATAGTGCCCATCGGTGGTTGGGGGAAAAAGATTAGTGCACGGCTGGGGGTGGGGGAGGACAATAATGCCCATCGGTGGTTGGGGGAAAAAGATTAGTGCATGGGGGGGGGGGGACAATAGTACCCAGAGGGGAGTGGGGAAGAACAATAGTACCCATCAGTGGTTGGAGGAGAACAATAGCAACCCACTGGGGATGAGGGAGGACAAGTTGGGGGAGAACAATAGTGCCCAACTTGGGGTGGGGATGACAATAGTGGCCATCAGTGGTTGGGGGAGAACAATAGTGCCCAACTGGGGGTGGGGATGACAATAGTGGCCATCAGTGGTTGGGGGAGAACAATAATGCCCAACTGGGGGTGGGGGAGGACAATAGTGCCCAGCTGGAGGTGGGGGAGAACAATAGTGCCCGGCTGGGGGTGGGAGAGAACATTATTGTCCCCCCCCCAACCACTGATTGGCACAATATTGTCCATCAGTGTTTGGGGAGAACAATAGTGCCCCGCTGGGGATGAGGGAGGACAAGTTGGGGGAGAACATTAGCGCCCCCCTAGGGGTGGGAGAGAACAGTAGTGCCCAACTGAGGGTGGGGGAGGACAATAGTGCCAAGCTAGAGGTGGGGGAGAACAATAGTGCCCAACTGGGGGTGGGGATGACAATAGTGGCCATCAGTGGTTGGGGGAGAACAATAGTGCCCAACTGGGGGTGGGGATGACAATAGTGGCCATCAGTGGTTGTGGGGGGAGAACAATAGTGCTCAACTGGGGGTGGGGAAGAACAATAGTGCCCAGCTGGAGGTGGGGGAGAACAATAGTGCCCGGCTGGGGGTGGGAGAGAACATTATTGTTCCCCTCCAACCACTGATGGGTAAAATATTGCCCATCAGTGGTTGGGGAGAACAATAGTGCCCCGCTGGGGATGAGGGAGGACAAGTTGGGGGAGAACATTAGTGCCCCCCTAGGGGTGGGAGACAACAATAGTGCCCAGCTGGAGGACAATAGTGCCCATCAGTGGTTGGGGGAGAACAATAGTGCCCTGCTGGGGGTGGGGGAGGACAATAGTGCCCAGCTAGAGGACAATAGTGCCCATCAGTGGTTGGGGGAGAACAATAGTGCCCTGCTGGGGGTGGGGAGGACAATAGTGCCCAGCTGGAGGACAATAGTGCCCATCAGTGGTTGGGGGAGAACAATAGTGCCCTGCTGGGGGTGGGGGAGAATATTAGTGCCCCGCTGGGGGTGGGGGAGAACAAAAGTGGCCATCAGTGGTTGGGGAGAACAATAGTGCCCTGCTGGGGTGGGGAAAGCAATAGTGTCCTGTAGTAGTTGGAGGAAAACAATAACGCCCGGCCAGGGGTGGGGGAGGACAATAGTGCACATCAGTGGTTGGGGGAGAATAATAATGCACATCAGTGGTTGGGGGAGAAAAATAATGCACATCAGTGGTTGGGGGAAAACATTAGTGTCCCACTGGAGGTGGGGGAAAACAATAGTGCCCAGCTGGGGGAGGGGGAGGACAATAGTGCCCATCAGTGGTTGGGGGAGAACAATAGTGCCCATAAGTGGTTGGGGGAGAACAGTAGTGCCCCGTTGGAGGTGGGGGAGAACAATAGTGCCCAACTGGGGCCTGGGTGTGGGAGGACAATAGTGACCATCAGTGGTTGAGGAAAACAATAGTGCCCAGGTTGGGTTCGGGTGGGGAAAACAATAGTGTCCTTTAGTAGTTGGTGCAAAACAATAGTGGCCAGTGAGACATAGAGGGAAACAATGGTGCCCATTGGGAGTTGAAAGAAAACAACAGTACCCAGCAAGGGATGAAGAGAAACAATAGTGCCCAGCAGGAGGGTGGGGAGGTATGCATACTGTATGTAGGTCTCAATGTTTATATACAGAATATATATACTGTATATCAATCACAACTATATACTCAATAATAAAAATAATACTGCGCTAATGTGAACAAGTGAAAATATCGTGCTAATTGGCAGCTAGGCTGCGACAAATAAAATATGTGAAACCATATCCAGTAAAGTAGTAAATTAAAAAATGTCGCGCACAGGTAAGTGAAAAAAGTAGAATACTGGTGAAAATTACTCAAATTAGTGAAAAAATATAAATACAGTGATGTATATATATGTATACATAAACACCAAAACGTGTAAATAACGGGAAATCAACCCCTCCTCAAAATACTGAGACAGTGTTCAAAAAATGAAAATTTAAATATTCATAAGTATATCTAAACAGTGTACTAAACCAATCTGTGATATTAAAACACGCCAGTTATTGACAGCATATGAAGCTGATAAGGTAATATTAAATAAAACATATACAGCTCGATGCTATTATTAATAGTAACTGCAGTAATGCTCTAAATATTAAAAGGTGGAGATAGAAAGAGTCTATTCCTTATTAGTTCAAAAGAGGTCCAATGTAACACACAGTTCCCATACGGCAAAAAGTTGCTTCAAATGAAAGGGCAAGGGGTTGTGAGGAAATGCTGGAAAAAGGTAGAACCCAGGGTAAATCCACAGAAGTCACAGGAGAATTACATCCACCACGGTGTGTAGGGAATCAAGATGACCCCGGAAGCACGGGCGAACGCTAGGATTTTTATGCCGGCAATT
Organism: Rana muscosa; assembly: GCA_029206835.1. Taxonomy (NCBI): domain Eukaryota; kingdom Metazoa; phylum Chordata; class Amphibia; order Anura; family Ranidae; genus Rana; species Rana muscosa. The sequence continues at coordinate 396,810,226 of CM055125.1, read as the reverse complement.
TTAAACTACTTTTAGGAACTTTGCATTCCTGTTTTTACCTTGACGATTGGAATAAAGCTGCTTTGAGGTAATACACTATCCGAGTCCCTCCCTCTTCTTTTTTGGTATCTACATTGGAGGTCTGTTGGTTCTTTTTAAACAATTGGAGCACACCAGCCACCAGTGGAGGAGACAGAGCAACGAGAGGTAGAGGGAACGTAAGGACTCTGGAGCCGTGACACCCCCAGGACCAGTACTAATACCCCGCAGAGGGTGATATCTGCAGGCTCTTCTGACCTTGCCACAGTGGAGGTCCAACTTTTGCGGTAAGGTACCCATCTTGATTCCCTACACACCGTGGTGGATGTAATTCTCCTGTGACTTCTGTGGATTTACCCTGGGTTCTACCTTTTTCCAGCATTTCCTCACAACCCCTTGCCCTTTCATTTGAAGCAACTTTTTGCCGTATGGGAACTGTGTGTTACATTGGACCTCTTTTGAACTAATAAGGAATAGACTCTTTCTATCTCCACCTTTTAATATTTAGAGCATTACAACTATATACTAACCTGAACTACAGCTGTGCATAGTCCAGGGGATCATATAGGATCGGCGGAGGGGTAGGAAGTCTAAATCACTAAAATCCAAGAAAGCATTGTACATTTGACTGATAAACAATCCATTCCGCACCAATTACTTTACCACCTTGCTGGAGGACAGCCTGACAACAGTGATGCCGTAATAATATAGAACATATAGAAAAGGAGGCCGGACCCCATAAGTGGAACCTCAATCTTTTACTGAGGTCATCAATGCAAAAGTTCAAGCCCAAAAACCAGACGTAATTCCACTGATGTTTTGGAGATACGAAGGTCCCTTTTCTCAGGATTAGGGATGAGCTTCGTGTTCGAGTCGAACATACGTTCGACTCGAACATCGGCTGTTCGATCGTTCGACGAAGATCGAACGATTTGGGCCGTTCGCGCCAAATTCGAGTGACGCGAACAGCCCACAATGCACTACGCCATCGCAGTGTCATCCAGGCGCTGTGATTGGCCAAGCATGCACTGTGACCCCGCATGCTTGGCCAATCACAGCGCCGGCAGCGAGGAGAGCAATGATTGGCCACAGGCAGGATGCCTGTGGCCAATTATTGCTGAGAGGGTTTAGTACACGCCCCACACTATAAAAGGCCGCCAGCGTGGCGGCCTTGTGTAGTGTGTTCCGGAGCAGGGAAAGAGAAGCATAGGCAGGGACAGTGTCATTATTTTTCCTTTACTAATCCTGGATTCCTTGTGTTTAGGGACAGATAAGGATAGGTAGGGAGAGTGTCAGTGACAGTGTGCTATTCTGTGCTAATCCTTGTTTGTAGGGACAGAGAGGTACAGTGAGGGAAAGTGTCAGTGTGCTATTCTGTTCTAAACCAATCTTGCTGAACCATATTTTCAATCCTTGAGTTTAGGGACAGAGAGGTACAGTGAGGGAAAGTGTCAGGCCTCGTACACACGGCCGAGATTCTCGTTGAAAAAAACATGTCGTTTTTTTCGACGAGATTCTTGGACAAGAAACTTGTCCCGGCCGAGTGTACACACGCTCGTTTCAAAGAACCCACGGTTCTTTGAAAGGAGTGTACGCGGTGACGTCATCGACTACGTCGAGCATGCGCTCGTCACATTCGATGCCGTCGCCGCCATCTTGGTATACCCTACGTATGCCTAGGAAGCTACCGCGCATGCATCGAATTCATTTTGAACATGCGCGGGCTTCCGGGCGGACAGGTAAGTGTACACACACTCACTTTTCTCGTCGAGAAACATGCCGAGGAGAATCTCGACGAGAAAATAGAGAGCAGGTTCTCTATTTTCTCGTCGAGGTTTCTTGTCGGTTTTCTCGACGAGAAACCCGCTAGCAGCGTACACACGACCGATTTACTCGGCAAGACCTCTCTGCCAGCAAGTTTCTTGCTGGTTCTTGCCGAGAAAATCGGTCGTGTGTACGAGGCCTCAGTGTGCTATTTTGTGCTAAATCTTGTTTGTAGGGAGGGACAGAGTAGGACAGTGAGGGAAAGTGTCAGTGTGCTATTCTGTTCTAAACCAATTTTGCTGTTCCATATTTTCAATCCTTGAGTTTAGGGACAGAGAAGGACACTCGTGGCAATTATCAGTGTGCTATTCTGTGCTAAATCTTGTTTGTAGGGAGAGACAGAGTAGGACAGTGAGGGAAATTGTCCTATTCTGTTCTAAACAAATTTTGCTGAACCATATTTTCAATCCTTGAGTTTAGGGACAGAGAGGTACAGTGAGTGAAACTGACAGTGTGCTATTCTGTTCTAAACCAATTTTGCTGTTCCATATTTCAAATCCTTGAGTTTAGGGACAGAGAAGGATAGGCAGGGGACAGTGTCAGTGTCATTGTTGCTAAGCCTCCTGCACAGTATACACCTGAAGGTAGCCCTTATTGCTCTTTTTCCCATCTCCCTCTTGGCCATCCATTAAAATGTCTGGAAGGCAAACAAGGAGAGGCAGACAGTCAGGAGGCAAAAAAAGAGGGCAAGCAGGCTCTGTGTCTGGGGGCAACAGTGCTGGTCGTGGACGCGGTGCATTGTCATCAGCACATGGCCATGGGACACGCTTGTCCTTCTTTTCGGCAGCTGGACATGTTGAGCCACATCATGCCGAAGACTTGGTAGAGTGGATGACCAAGCCCACCTCATCCTCCTCATCCTCTCTCACCCAGGCTCAGGGTACTGGCAAAGCAGCTGCCAAAGCGTCCTCTTCTCTGGTATCATTATCTTCATTAGTCAATCCTTCCCTAGACCCACCATGTCCTCCTCCTGAGGAGTCCCCCGAACTGTTTGAGCACAGTGTTGGGTACATGCTCCAGGAGGATGCCCAGCGTTTGGAAGGATCTGATGATGATACCCAGCTAGAGGAAGGCAGCAGCGTGAGAGCAGAGAGAGGGGATGCTCAAGAAGGACACCAATCTGGCAGTCATGCTCCAGCAGCTGCAGCATACTGCCAGATTGGCTCCAGTGATGAGGAGGGAGGGGATGATGAGGTCACTGACTCCACGTGGGTGCCTAATAGGAGAGAGGAGGAGGAGGAGGATGAGGAGGAGGCACATCTCCAACGAGGCAGGATGCCCTTGAGTGGCCAGCGTATGGGCAGCACACCGGCGGAATCACACCGCAGAGCTCTGCCTGTGCAGGGCGCTGCCTCTGCCCGTCATTCAAAAAGTTCTTTGGTGTGGGCCTTTTTTGAGTCGAGTGCATCAGATCGCACAGCTGCTGTTTGCAACATATGTCTCAAGCGTATATCGCGTGGCCAAAACATCAGCCGCTTGGGCACCACATGCTTGATCAGACATATGTTGACCTGCCATGCAGCTCGTTGGCAAGCCTACCTTAAAGACCCACACCAAAGAACAAAGCTGACCTCTTCTTGCACCGCATCAGCTGGGATCTCCAACCCCACTATACCTTCACTCCTCTCTGAAACCTGCTCTAAGAGGAATGAAGGTGTAGAATTAGGTGTGTCACAGGCAAGTACTTGCGGGCACTCTGCTAGCAGTACACCAACGTCCGATTCTAGCAGGCAAATTTCCCTGCCCCAGCTGCTGGACCGTCGAAAGAAGTTCACTCCCAGCCATCCACATGCCCAGCGGTTGAATGCTAGCTTGGCTAAATTGCTAGCGCTTCAACTGCTGCCTTTTCAGTTGGTAGACTCGGCCCCCTTCCGTGAGTTTGTGCAATGTGCGGTTCCTCAGTGGCAGGTTCCCAAACGCCACTTTTTTGCATGGAAGGCGATTCCGGCTCTCTACAGGCATGTGGAAGGCAATGTCTTGTCCTCCCTGGACAGGGCGGTCAGCGGTAAGGTGCATATTACCGCTGACTCATGGTCCAGCAGGCATGGACAGGGACGTTACCTTTCTTTCACGGCCCATTGGGTCACTCTTTTGGCAGCTGGGAAGGATGCAGGACAAGGTGCAGTAGTGTTGGAGGTTGTTCCACCGCCACACCTCCAAAATGCTACTACTGGTTGTGACACACCTCTCTCCTCCACCCCCTCCTCTTCTTCTTCCTCCATGGCCTCTTCCTGTGGTTTGTCCTTGGAACCAGCGGTGCTCCGTAGGCGTTCAAGGGGCTACGCAAGTACGCAGGCAAAAAGATGCCATGCCGTGCTTGCGCTGGTGTGTTTGGGTGACAGGAGCCACACTGGGGCAGAGGTCCTGTCTGCTCTGCAGGGGCAGGCCGAGAGGTGGTTGACGCCACGCCAGCTTAAGCCAGGAATGGTGGTTTGCGACAATGGCACCAACCTCCTCTCCGCCCTCCGACAGGGACAACTGACCCATGTGCCCTGTATGGCTCACGTCCTTAACCTGGTGGTGCAGCGGTTCTTGGGCAGGTACCCGGGCTTACAGGATGTCCTGAGGCAGGCCAGGAAAGTCTGTGTGCATTTCCGCAGATCTTATAATGCCAGTGCTCGCCTGGCTGAGCTGCAAAAGGAGTTGAACCTGCCCAAGAACCGCCTTATATGTGACATGCCCACCAGGTGGAACTCAACGTTGGCCATGCTGCAGCGGCTGCACACGCAGCAGAGGGCCATCAATGAGTACCTGTGCGACTACGGCACCAGGACAGGGTCAGGGGAGCTCGGGTTTTTTTCACCACGCCAGTGGGGCATGATCAGGGATGCATGCACTGTCCTGGCACCATTTGAGGAGGCCACGAGGATGGTGAGCAGTGACAGTGCATGCATCAGTGACACTGTACCTCTTGTCCACCTGTTGGAGCACACGCTGCGTGGAATAATGGACAGGGCACTTGAGGCAGAACAGAGGCAGGAAGAGGAGGACTTCCTTGCCTCTCAAGGCCCCCTTTACCCAGACAGTGTTCCTTCTGTCCCACCCATCGCACAGGAAGAGGAGGAGGAGGAGGAGGATTGTGTCAGCATGGAGGTGGAGGCTGGCACTCAGCATCATCAGCAGCAGTCTTTTAGGGATGATTTACAGTCCCAAGAAACCAGTGGACTTGTACGTGGCTGGGAGGAGGTGTCGTCCTTAGTGACCCAGAGGACTCCGGACTGAATGCCTCAGCTAACCTACGCTGCGTGGCCTCCCTGATCCTGCAAAGTCTGCGGAAGGATCCTCGTATTCTTCGGATCAAGGAGAGGGACCATTACTGGCTGGCCACTCTCCTTGATCCACGGTACAAGGGTAAGGTTGCGGACCTTATCGTACCGTCGCAGAGGGAGCAGAGGATGAGACAACTCCGGGAGGCCTTGCAGAAAGGTCTGTGCAACGCGTTCCCAGAGACTGGGAGGTTACAAACTCCTGGTCCTGGACAACGAGTTGTTGAGGCTTCGGGCAGTCAAAGAAGGAGCGGTGGGGAAGGTGGCCGTCTGACCGATGCGTTCAGACAATTCTTTAGTCCGCAGCCCCAAAGTATGATCGGTTCCAGCAACCATCGCCAGCGTCTGATATACATGGTCCAGGAATACCTAGGGGCAAGGTCAGACTTGGACACCTTCCCCACCGAAAATCCTCTGGCTTACTGGGTCTTGAGGATGGATCACTGGCCAGAGCTTGCACAGTATGCAATTGAGCTACTGGCCTGTCCTGCATACAGCGTTCTTTCAGAACGCACATTCAGTGCTGCTGGAGGATTTGTCACGGATCACAGGGTGCGCCTGTCCACCGACTCGGTTGATCGACTGACTTTCATCAAGATGAACCAGTCTTGGATCACCACCAGCTACCACACACCAGATGCTGATATAACAGACTAATTGATTTTAAAATGTCACATCCCTTCAAGACTGATGCTGATGCTGAGTGCCTGTGCTGTTATGTTGACTGGCTATCCTCCTCCTCCTCCTCAATGATACGATTAATGATGATAGCTTGGAAGATCATTTTGGTTTATGGGTGACGCCACCAGTGGCTAAGGCCCAATTTTTCAGCCCCTGTTTAACAGGGGCGTGTAATTAAAATTTTTGATGCAATACTTTGCAACAGGCCTCATTGCTGTGCTCCAAGTACAGTATCTGTGAGGGGTTGCAGTGTTGTGCCACCAGTGCCTAAGGCCCAATTTTTCAGCCCCTGTTCAACAGGGGCATGCAATTATAATTATTGATCTAATAATTCACAGCAGGGCCCATTGCTGCGCCCACCAAGAGTAACTGTCAGGCCTTACAGTGTTGTGGCACCAGCACCACCATCACCACCACCACCACCAAAGGCCCAATTTTTCAGCCCCTCTTCAACAGGGGCATGCAATTATAATTATTGATCGAATAATTCACAGCAGGACCCATTGCTGCGCCCACCAAGAGTAACTGTCAGGCCTTACAGTGTTGTGGCACCAGCACCACCATCACCACCACCACCACCACCACCACCAAAGGCCCAATTTTTCAGCCCCTATTCAACAGGGGCATGCAATTATAATTATTGATCTAATAATTCACAGCAGGGCCCATTGCTGCGCCCACCAAGAGTAACTGTCAGGCCTTACAGTGTTGTGGCACCAGCACCACCATCACCACCACCACCACCACCAAAGGCCCAATTTTTCAGCCCCTGTTCAACAGGGGCATGCAATTATAATTATTGTTCGAATAATTCACAGCAGGGCCCATTTCTGCGCCCACCAAGAGTAACTGTCAGGCCTTACAGTGTTGTGGCACCAGCACCACCATCAAAGGCCCAATTTTTACTACCACTGATCAACAATTATATGTTATTACAATTCCTGATATAATAGTTGACAGCAGGGCGTTCCAGCACCCACCAAGAATAACTGTGAGTGCTTTCAGTGTTGTGCCAACACCAACACCTAAGGGGCCAATTTCTGCAGAGTATATACGGCAGGTCCCTACTTTCAAACATCCAACTTACAAACTACTACTACTTGCAAACGGAAGAAGACAACAGGAAGTGAGAGGAAATCTACCCCTTGGAAGGAAAATTCTCTCCTGTAAGAATTAATATGGGAGAAAGGTGTCTCCTCTCTACTGATGCTTTATCACCAATCCTTGTTTCAATAAAAACACCACATTTCAAAAACAGTTGTCATTGGGACGCAAAGTGAGGTGAAATGTTCTGAACAGGGGCACAGACAGCAAAAAAAATGTGACAGGGGTGATAACCGTTCCCTATGTTTTCCAAAAAGCTAAAAAAAAGGAATTTGGCATGGAGCTACACTTAAACAATGCAGCTGTTCAAAATTACAAACAGATTCTACATAAGAACAAACCTACAGTCCCTGTCTTGTATGCACCGCCTGTATACGGCTGTTCAGAGTATATAGGGCCTTTTTTATTTTGTGTGCGGGGTTCCCCTTAATATCCATACAAGACCCAAAGGGGCTGGTAATGGGCTGGGGTAGGGGGGGGGGGGGGGTTGATGGGGTAGCTATGCCATTTTTCATAAAGATTTTCATCCATATTACCGGGAACAGACATTGCATTAAAGCCGCAAGCAGTTTTAAATGGCTTTTTTTCCTTTAGAAATGTTATTTTGTGCAGGGACAGTTCTAAACACGGGAAACACGTGGCACTTCACAGGCATACTTTAGACACCCCCCAGGTACAATATTTAAAGGAATATTTGACTTTTTTTTTTTCACTTTATGCATCATTAAAATGACTGCTCCCGAAAAACGTCCGTTTTTAAAACTTCTTTTTGCATTGATACATGTCCCCTGGTGCAGAACCCGGGTTCCCAAACTCTGTTTAGGACAATAACATGGATAATAGTCGTTATAATTAGCACTTTAGAATCCGAACGTTCGCATCCATTGTATTTAATAGGGTTCTAATGTTCGTGCGAACTTTCGGTCCGTTCGCGGGTTCTGGTGCGAACCGAACCCGGGGGTGTTCGGCTCATCACTACTCAGGATATTGTAGAGGACCTTCGTGTCTCCGAATCCTCGGTGGAATTCCATCAGATTTTTGGACTTGAACTTTTGTATTGATGACCACAGGAAAAGATTGAGCTTCCACCTATAGAGTGCCAGCTATTCTTCTCCAAGGTTGTACACCCATCTGTTTTAAAGTCACAGGATGACAATATATCGTACTCCATGGAGAGGGACACTTTATAACTCACTGCAAATTCCAGTGCTGGACCAATCCGAAACACCCGAAGACCTGCCACTGGGTCTCAGTGTTCGCATTCTTTTGTCTTTCAAGCTGCTTGACCAACCTAATTCTGGCAAAGCCAATCCAACCAGCCTCCAACCCCAGGATCAGACCCCAAACCAGACCTTGGGAGGACCTTCCCCTCTTCTAACCTACAGTACTTTGTCTCTATATTAAAGAGAAACGACATGGCATCTGAACACCACAAACCAAAATAACTATTTGATTAATTTTTCTATTCAAAGCAAACTCCCCCATCCATCCATGTCCCCATCTCCATCCATGTCTCCATCCATGTCTCCATCCATGTCTCCATCCATCCATGTCTCCATCTCCATCCATGTCTCCATCAATGTCTACATCCATCCATGTCTCCATCTCCATCCATGTCTACATCCATCCATGTCTCCATCTCCATCCATTTCTACATCAATCCATGTGTACATCTCCATCCATGTCTCCATCCATGTCTACATCCATCAATGTCTCCATCTCCATCCATGTCTACATCCATCCATGTCTCCATCTCTATCCATGTCTACATCCATCCATGTCTCCATCTCCATCCATGTCTCCATCCATGTCTCCATCCGTGTCTCCATCCATGTCTCCATCCATGTCTACATCTATCCATGTCTCCATCTCCATCCATGTCTCCATCCATGTCTACATCCATCCATGTCTCCATCTCCATCCATGTCTACATGCATTCATGTCTCCATCTCCATCCATGTCTACATCGGTGTCTCCATCCATGTCTACATCCATCCATGTCTCCATCTCCATCCATGTCTCCATCAATGTCTACATCCATCCATGTCTCCATCTCCATCCATGTCTACATCTGTGTCTCCATCCATCCATGTCTACATCCATCCATGTCTCCATCCATGTCTACATCCATCCATGTCTCCATCTCCATCCATGTCTACATCCATCCATGTGTACATCTCCATCCATGTCTCCATCCATGTCTACATCCATCAATGTCTCCATCTCCATCCATGTCTACATCCATCCATGTCTCCATCTCCATCCATGAATACATCGATCCATGTCTCCATCTCCATCCATGGCTACATCCATCCATGTCTCCATCTCCATCCATGTCTCCATCCATGTCTCCATCCATCCATGTCTCCATCTCCATCCATGTCTACATCCATCCATGTCTCCATCTGTGTCTCCATCCATGTCTCCATCCGTGTCTCCATCCATGTCTCCATCCGTGTCTCCATCCATGTCTCCATCCATGTCTACATCTATTCATGTCTCCATCTCCATCCATGTCTCCATCCATGTCTCCATCCATGTCTACATCCATCCATGTCTACATCCATCCATATCTCCATCTCCATCCATGTCTACATCCATCCATGTCTACATCTCCATCCATGTCTCCATCCATGTCTACATCCATCCATGTCTACATCTCCATCCATGTCTCCATCCATGTCTACATCCATCCATGTCTCCATTTCCATCCATGTCTACATCCATCCATGTCTCCATCACCATCCATGTCTCCATCCATGTCTCCATCCATCCATCCATGTCTCCATCTCCATCCATGTCTATATCCATCTATGTCTCCATCTCCATTCATGTCTATATCCATCTATGTCTCCATCTCCATCCATGTCTCCATCCATGTCTACATTTCCATCCATGTCTCCATCTCCATCCATGTCTCCATCTCCATCCATGTCTCCATCTCCATCCATGTCTCCATCCATGTCTACATCCATCCATGTCTCCATCTCCATCCATGTCTCCATCCATGTCTCCATCCATGTCTACATCCGTCCATGTCTACATCCATCCATGTCTCCATCTCCATCCATGTCTACATCCATCCATGTCTCCATCTCCATCCATGTCTACATCCATCCATGTCTCCATCTCCATCCATGTCTCCATCCATGTCTCCATCCATGTCTCCATCCATCCATCCATGTCTCCATCTCCATCCATGTCTACATCCATCCATGTCTCTATCTCCATTCATGTCTACATCCATCCATGTCTCCATCTCCATCCAAGTCTGCATCCATGTCTACATCCATCCATGTCTCCATCTCCATCCATGTCTACATCCATCCATGTCTCCATCTCCATCCATGTCTACATGCATCCATGTCTCCATCTCCATCCATGTCTACATCCGTGTCTCCATCCATGTCTACATCCATCCATGTCTCCATCTCCATCCATGTCTCCATCAATGTCTACATCAATCCATGTCTCCATCTCCATCCATGTCTACATCTGTGTCTCCATCCATCCATGTCTACATCCATCCATGTCTCCATCTCCATCCATGTCTATATCCCTCCATGTCTCCATCTCCATCCATGTCTACATCCATCCATGTGTACATCTCCATCCATGTCTCCATCCATGTCTACATCCATCAATGTCTCCATCTCCATCCATGTCTACATCCATCCATGTCTCCATCTCCATCCATGTCTACATCCATCCATGTCTCCATCTCCATCCATGTCTACATCCATCCATGTCTCCATCTCCATCCATGTCTCCATCCATGTCTCCATCCATCCATGTCTCCATCTCCATCCATGTCTCCATCCGTGTCTCCATCCATGTCTCCATCCATGTCTACATCTATCCATGTCTCCATCTCCATCCATGTCTCCATCCATGTCTACATCCATCCATGTCTCCATCTCCATCCATGTCTACATGCATCCATGTCTCCATCTCCATCCATGTCTACATCCGTGTCTCCATCCATGTCTACATCCATCCATGTCTCCATCTCCATCCATGTCTCCATCCATGTCTACATCCATCCATGTCTACATCCATCCATGTCTACATCTCCATCCATGTCTCCATCCATGTCTACATCCATCCATGTCTCCATCTCCATCCATGTCTACATCCATCCATGTCTCCATCTCCATCCATGTCTACATCAATCCATGTCTCCATCACCATCCATGTCTCCATCCATGTCTCCATCCATCCATCCATGTCTCCATCTCCATCCATGTCTATATCCATCTATGTCTCCATCTCCATTCATGTCTATATCCATCTATGTCTCCATCTCCATCCATGTCTCCATCCATGTCTACATTTCCATCCATGTCTCCATCTCCATCCATGTCTCCATCCATGTCTACATCCATCCATGTCTCCATCTCCATCCATGTCTCCATCCATGTCTACATCCATGTCTACATCCATCCAGGTCTACATCCATCCATGTCTACATCCATCCATGTCTCCATCTCTATACATGTCTACATCCATCCATGTCTCCATCTCCATCCATGTCTACATCCATCCATGTCTCCATCTCCATCCATGTCTCCTTCCATGTCTCCATCCATGTCTCCATCCATCCATCCATGTGTCCATCTCCATCCATGTCTACATCCATCCATGTCTCTATCTCCATCCATGTCTCCATCTCCATCCAAGTCTCAATCCATGTCTCCATCCATGTCTACATCCATCCATGTCTCCATCTCCATCCATGTCTCCATCTCCATCCATGTCTACATCCATCCATGTCTCCATCTCCATCCATGTCTATATCCATCTATGTCTCCATCTCCATTCATGTCTACATCCATCCATGTCTCCATCTCCATCCATGTCTACATCCATCCATGTTTCCATCTCCATCCATGTCTCCATCTCCATCCATGTCTCCATCTCCATCCATGTCTACATCCATCCATGTCTCCATCTCCCTCCATGTCTCCATCCATCCATGTCTCCATGCTTTGCTGACTATCTACTTCGAACCCCCCCCCCCAGCATTTCTTGCCCTGGCCATCTTGAGTAGGGGCAGATTGTTCATGTAGCATTAACTTCCTGGAATCCACCTGCCTTTAGCTCAGGCATGGATTCAGGAGGGTGTGCTTAGCTGAGAAAGCCCCTCCTCCTAGGAAGACTCCTGGTATGTATGACATCATTTTGTCCTAGGCCAGAAACCTGGAAGCCACTGAAGAAATGTGAACACCCCCCGACTGCTGACATTTTTTTATCGCCCACCCCACCAACCCCACACCTAATACTCACCTTAGACAGTTATTACCAGAACAGGTGTCCCCATGGTAACATTTACCCAAATCTCTTGTTCTGGTGACAACCATTTTGGAGTTGTCTGCGTCTCATTGGGGTGATTCCCTTTCAATTCTTGTCCCAGAGACACAACAGGAAGTGAGGGAAATTTATTTGCCACCAGAACAGGTATCCCCATGGGAAGATTTGCTTAAATCTCTTGTTTTGGTGACAACAATTTTGGATTTCCCATCATTTTCTATCTCAGTGACAATGGCCTCCATACAAATAGTGATGGTGAGCCTACCTAGACAGCAGAAAAATACCAGGCAGGGGTTTTAATGACCCCTAATCTGTTCAAAAACCAATACTTTAATCAACAACATTAATCATCACATTGAAAGGAACAATATGGAGGGTTGGGAGGTGGGAGGAGCCTAGCTTGACCTTTAAAGAAAAGTCACGATTTGCATACTATAACTGTATTAAGCATTGAGCTGTGCCTTTGGTTAAACCTGACATCCGACCTGCCGTTTTTACTGAAGGTAACCTTTGTTCAGGTTTGTGATTGGTCCTTTTGGTTTCCCAATTTGATTTCTACATGTCCAGCCCTGAGCTGATCAAGTTTGGTTTCACCTGCAAATCGCACTTCGCCTTTGTTCTGCGTTTTCCCATTACTGGTCCGGACTACGCGGGCTGGACGATATAAAAACCCGGATCCCATCTACTGTGGACACCTCAATGCTTCTCCTATATGATATGTAAAACAAGCTCATTCACCGTCCGCCTAATCCGCCATCCCCCGCCAGGCCTCGCAGACCGTGCCGCCATCAATCAAACGCACTTATCGCACATCTCCTTTGCATATACACAGGCGTTCACAAATTACGCACATACATCTGTCAGCCCGAACATGGGATATTGCGGACATAAATTTCAGTGCCTCTTTCGGGCGTTCATAAAACGGCATAAATATGACGGTGGCACTTGGCAGCTGCGGAGAGGCGGACGGGGGAGGCTGCCGATTCGCTGGACGTCATATATAAATATTGGGTGCAAAGTGCGCTCATTAATTACTCCTCTATCGGCACGACTTTCTCGGGCAAGACATGCAAATGCGTTTGTATGTTGAATGTCTGGCGACATATGCTAAACAGACGCTGACTATGCCGAGTGATTCCAAGAATATCCGCAAAGGAAAAATAGAAACAAATGATTTGGAACTTCAATACATTGAAATATCGCTACACTTGTCTTATACAGCGCTATTCATATTCGCCTGAAATACGCCATGTAAAGTGGTTACATTGTTGCACTCAAGGCTGGACTGGGACAAAAATTTGGCCCTGGACTTCATCCAGACCGGCCCACTTTACTTCAATAAAATGTTGCCCCCCCACCCCCCAAAAAAATCACGCCCACCAAAAGGCCCCTACATCCATTATTGTATATCATGAGAGGGTGAGCGAGAGGGGAGAGAGAGAGAGAGAGAGGAGGGAGTTTAGGGAAAGGGGGTGGGTGAGAGAGGGGGGTGAGAGGGGGTGGGTGAGAGGGGGTGGGTGAGAGAGGGGGGTGAGTGTAAGAGAGAGGGAGTGAGTGTAAAAAGGCTAAAGATAGCGCCTGTAAAGCACCTGAAAAATGCCTCCGCTGCAGTTTCAGTGTGAAAGTCCTCCAAGCAGCATCTTTGGGGCGGTGCAGGAGCGGTGTACACACTGCTCCTGCCCATTGAAATGAATGGCCACTGCTGCTGAAGCGCCTGCAAAGCACTTCGGCAGTAGCGCTACAGGGGCGCATTTAACCTTTAATTTGGCTGCTAGCGGGGGTTAAAAGCACCTGCTAGAAGCCGAATTGCGCAGCTAAAACGACAGTAAAGTGCTGCTAAAACTAGCAGGGTTTTACCGTCAATGCCCGCCCCAGTGTGAAAGCAGCCTAAGAGTCAGGGAGTGAATGAGACAGAGGAAAGGGCAGAGAGACAGAGGAAAGGGCAGAGAGACAGAGGAAAGGGCAGAGAGACAGAGGAGGAGAGCTGAGAGACAGAGGAGGAGAGCTGAGAGACAGAGGAGGAGAGCTGAGAGACAGAGGAGGAGAGCTGAGAGACAGAGGAGGGGTCTGAGAGACAGAGGAGGGGAGCTGAGAGACAGGAGGAGGGAGCTGAGAGACAGAGGGGGGAGCTGAGAGACAGAGGAGGTGGCTGAGAGACAGAGGAGGGGGGCCTGAGAGACAGAGGAGGGGGGCCTGAGAGACAGAGGAGGGGGTCTGAGAGACAGAGGAGGGGTCTGAGAGACAGAGGGGGTCTGAAAGATAGAGGGGAGCTGAGAGACAGAGGAGGGGCTAAAAGGGGGGGCTGAGAGACAGAGGGGGGCTGAGAGACAGAGGGGGGGCTGAGAGACAGGGGGGGCTGAGAGACAGAGGGGGAGCTGAGAGACAGAGGGGGGAGCTGAGAGACAGAGGAGAGCTGAGAGACAGAGGAGGAGAGCTGAGAGACAGAGGAGGAGAGCTGAGAGACAGAGGAGGGGTCTGAGAGACAGAGGAGGGGAGCTGAGAGACAGAAGGGGGGGCTGAGAGACAGAGGAGGGGGCTGAGAGACAGAGGAGGGGGCTGAGAGACAGAGGAGGGGGTCTGAGAGACAGAGGAGGGGGTCTGAGAGACAGAGGAGGGGGTCTGAGAGACAGAGGAGGGGTCTGAAAGATAGAGGGGAGCTGAGAGACAGAGGAGGGGCTAAAAGAGGGGGGGCTGAGAGACAGAGGGGGGCTGAGAGACAGAGGGGGGGACTGAGAGACAGAGGAAGAGAGCCGAGAGACAGAGGGGGAGAGCTGAGAGACAGAGGGGGAGAGCTGAGAGACAGAGGGGGAGAGCTGAGAGATAGAGGAGGGGTCTGAGAGGCAGAGGAGGGGTCTGAGAGACAGAGGGGGAGAGCTGAGAGACAGAGGGGGAGAGCTGAGAGACAGAGGGGAGAGCTGAGAGAGAGGGGGAGAGCTGAGAGACAGAGGAGGGGTCTGAGAGGCCGAGGAGGGGTCTGAGAGGCAGAGGGGGAGCTGAGAGACAGAGGGGAGCTGAGAGACAGAGGGGGAGCTGAGAGACAGAGGGGGAGCTGAGAGACAGAGGAAGAGAGCTGAGGGATAGAGGAGGGGTCTGAGAGACAGAAGGGGCGTCTGAGAGGCAGAGGGGGACTGAGAGACAGAGGGGGGACTGAGAGACAGAGGGGGGGCTGAGAGACAGAGGGGGGACTGAGAGACAGAGGGGGGACTGAGAGACAGAGGGGGGGACTGAGACAGAGGAGGGACTGAGAGATAGTGTGGGGGGGCTGAGAGACAGGGGGCAGAGAGACAGAGGGGAGGGCTGAGACAGACCACATAGCACTGTCCCTTTCTGCAGTCCCTCCTCTGCTCACCTCCCCACTGTCTCAGTGTTCTGGCATGTTTGTGTAGGATGTCGGGTACCTGATGGCCAGCAGCGGCAACGCCGAGTCTCCCTCTTGATCCGGGGGGTGCTCTCGCTGCTCTGCTCCTTACAGCGGTGCATGTTCTCTTCCTCCGGGCTCCCAGTCAGCCTGCCCTCCGGCCCAGGCCGCATGGTTCCTGGAGCAGAGAGGAGGTGGAGGAATCGAGGTTCTGGGAGCGCCGGGGTGGCCGCGCTCGCTACTGTCCGCCTCTTCGGTGGTCAGGGAGGGGGTGGAGCTCTTCTCCCTCCTCGGAATTTTACATCCAACTGCCCTCCTCGCTGGCCACCTTCCCCGAATCCCCACCGCTGTTTGCTGCCACGCTCCCGCTGCCGCTGAACTGCATAAAAAAACAGGCCACAAAAATAAATAAATAAATAAATATATATTTTTTTTTAAACGGCCCACTGAGCCATCGGCCCACCGGGAAACTCCCGGTAGTCCCTATGGCCAGTCCATCCCTGGTTGCACTGAAAAAAGATAGAAATCCATCTAGCCCATTGTTTCTAAATGAGGGTGCCATCCAGGTTCCCTTGTGGTGACGCCATCTGTGTTCCTCTGGTTTACTGCCATCTGGTTTCCCTTGTGGTGCCGCCATCTGGGTTCCCCTGGGGTGCCGATATCTGAGTTCCCTTGTGATGCTGCCAAATGAGTTCCTCTGGGGTGCTGCTATCTGGGTTCCCCTGGGGTGCCGCCATCTGTCTTCCTCTGGGGTTCCACCATATGGGTTCCCCTGGGGTACCGCCATCCAGTTTCCCTTGTGGTAACGCCATCTGTGTTCCTCTGGGGTACTGCCATCTGGGTTCCCCTGGGGTGCCGATATCTGAGTTCCCTTGTGATGCTGCCATATGAGTTCCTCTGGTGTGCTTCTATTTGGGTTCCCCTGGGGTGCCGCCATCTGTGTTCTTCTGGGGTTCCGCCATATGGGTTCCCCTGGGGTACCACCATCCAGTTTCCCTTGTGGTAACGCCATCTGTGTTCCTCTGGGGTACTGCCATCTGGATTCCCTTGTGGTGCCACCTTTTGGGTTCCCCTGGGGTGCCGATATCTGAGTTCCCTTGTGATGCTGCCATATGAGTTCCTCTGGGGTGCTGCTATCTGGGTTCCCCTGGGGTGCCGCCATCTGTGTTCCTCTGGGGTTCCGCCATATGGGTTCCCCTGGGGTACCGCCATCCAGTTTCCCTTGTTGTAACACCATCTGTGTTCCTCTGGGGTACTGCCATCTGGGTTCCCTTGTGGTGCCGCCATCTTGGTTCCCCTGGGGTGCCGATATCTGAGTTCCCTTGTGATGCTGCCATATGGGTTCCTCTGGGGTGCTGCTATCTGGGTTCCCCTGGGGTGCCACCATCTGGGTTCTCCTGGGGTTCTGCAATCTGGGTTCCCTTGTGGTGCCCCATCTGGGTTCCCCAGGGGTGCCACCATCTGAGTTCCCTTGTGGTGCCCCTATCTGTGTTCCCCTGGGGTGCTGCTATCTGGGTACCCTTGTGGTGCCCCTATCTGTGTTCCCCTGGGGTTCTGCCATCTGGGTTCTCGCCATCTTGGTTCCCTTATGGTTCCCCTATCTGGGTTTCCCTGGGGTTCTGCCATCTGAGTTCCCTTGTGGTTCCGTGACCAGTTTGGCCTGGATTAGTCAGTGTCATGAGTTGCCATGTTACTAGCGGGCCGTCCACCAGCACCATAATAACCAGTAATGCTATGGGTCCAGGATGCAGGGTGTCATTCATTGCTATGGAGATGGTGTCTACCTCACCTACATTATGGCTACACATGACTCTGATCCAGATCAGGAGGCATGTAGGGCTGTCCCCAGCATTCAGGAGAAGATGGAAGCCCCCTCTGCCAGACCTTCTCCACTCCCCTCCACCAAGCTGCTGGAGCCAAAAGGTAGGATTCTGATGTGGAGAAGGACTATCTGTTATTGGGGGACAGTGTGATTAGGGGGCTCTGTGATTGGGGGACTTTGATCGTAGTAAAGTGTGATTAGGGGGGTTTTGTGATTGGGGCGGGCTCTGTGATAGGGGGACTGTGTGGTAATGGGGGAGCCTTAATATGATAGGGGACCTTTGATGTGATGGGGAGGCTCTGATGTGTATAGGGGCTCCTGATGTGTAGGTTCCACTCTGATGTGATGGGGTGCTCTCATGTATAAGGGGGATTTTGATGTATGGGGGACTTTGACAGGATGGGGGACTTTCGATGTAATGGTGGACCTCTGGTGTGAAGAGGGAACTCTGATGTAAAGGGGGGCTTTGATGTGATAGGGGACCTCTGATGTAAAAGTGGGACTTTGATGTAAAGGGGCTTGCTGATGTGAAGGGGGATCTGATGTAATGGGGAACCTCTAAAGTGAGGGGGGCTTCTGATGTCATAGTGAGGGGGTTCTGATATAATGGGAGGTCTCTCTGATGTGAGGGGGATTTCTGATGTCATAGTGTGTGTGTGTGTGTGTGGGGGGGGGGGGGGTTCTGATGTGATGGGGGACTCTGATGTGATGGTGTGACGGGTTCTGATGTGATGGGGGACTCTGATGTGATGGGGTGACTCTAAAGTGATGGGGGGACCTCTGATGTGATGGGGGACCTCTGATGTAATGGGGGAAACTCTGATGTGATGGCGGGACATCTGATGTGATGGGAGGCTCTGATGTGATAAAGGGTCCTCTGCTGTGATGTTGGGGACCTCTGATGTGATGGGAGGACCTCTGATGTGATGGGGGACCTCTGATGTGATGGGGGACTCTGATGTGATGGGGGGACCTCTGATGTGATGGGGGGACCTCTGATGTAATGGGGGAACCTCTGATGTGATGGGGGGACCTCTGATGTGATGGGAGGCTCTGAGGTGATAAGGGGTCCTCTGCTGTAATGGTGGGGACCTCTGATGTGATGGGGGGGACCTCTGATGTGATGGGGGGACCTCTGATCTGATGGGGTGACCTCTGGTGTGATGGGGGGCCTCTGATGTGATGGGGTGATCTCTGATGTGATGGGAGGACCTCTGATGTGATGGGGGACCTCTAAAGTGATGGGGGGACCCCTGCTGTGAAGGGGACCTCTGATGTGATGGGAGAACCTCTGATGTGATGGGAAAACCTCTGATGTGATGGGAGAACCTCTGATGTGGTGGGGAGACCTCTGATGTGATGGGGGGACATCTGATGTGATGAGAGGACCTCTGATGTGATGGGGGGACCTCTGATGTGATGGGGGACCTCTGATTTGATGGGGGAGGACCTCTGATGTGATGGGGGGACCTCTGATGTGATGGGGGAGGACCTCTGATGTGATGGGGGGACCTCTGATGTGACGGGGGGACCTCTGATGTGATGGGGGGACCTCTGATGTGATGGGGGGACCTCTGATGTGATGGGGGACCTCTGATGTGATGGGGGGACCTCTGATGTGATGGGGGAGGACCTCTGATGTGATGGGTGACCTCTGATGTGATGGGGGACCTCTGATGTGATGGGGGGACATCTGATGTGATGAGAGGACCTCTGATGTGATGGGGGGACCTCTGATGTGATGGGGGACCTCTGATTTGATGGGGGAGGACCTCTGATGTGATGGGGGACCTCTGATGTGATGGGGGGGACCTCTGATGTGATAGGGGAGGACCTCTGATGTGATGGGGGGACCTCTGATGTGATGGGGGGACCTCTGATGTGATGGGGTGACATCTGATGTGATGAGAGGACCTCTGATGTGATGGGGGGACCTCTGATGTGATGGGGGACCTCTGATGTGATGGGGGGACCTCTGATGTGATGGGGGAGGACCTCTGATGTGATGGGGTGACCTCTGATGTGATAGGGGGACCTCTGATGTGATGGGGGACCTCTGATGTGATGGGGGATCTCTGATGTGATGGGGGGATCTCTGATGTGATGGGGGGACCTCTGATGTGATGGGGGACCTCTGATGTGATGGGAGACCTCTGATGTGATGGGGAGACCTCTAAAGTGATGGGGGGACCCCTGCTGTGAAGGGGACCTCTGATGTGATGGGGGACCTCTGATGTGATGGGAGAACCTCTGATGTGATGGGAAAACCTCTGATGTGATGGGAGAACCTCTGATGTGATGAGGGGACATCTGATGTGATGGTGGGGACCTCTGGCGTGATGGGGAGACCTCTGATGTGATGGGGGGACCTCTGATGTGATGGGGGGACCTCTGATGTGATGGGGGGGACCTCTGATGTGATGGGGACCTCTGATGTGATGGGGAGACCTCTGATGTGATGGGGGGACATCTGATGTGATGAGAGGACCTCTGATGTGATGGGGGGACCTCTGATGTGATGGGGGACCTCTGATTTGATGGGGGAGGACCTCTGATGTGATGGGGGGACCTCTGATGTGATGGGGGAGGACCTCTGATGTGATGGGGGGACCTCTGATGTGACGGGGGGACCTCTGATGTGATGGGAGAACCTCTGATGTGGTGGGGAGACCTCTGATGTGATGGGGGGACATCTGATGTGATGAGAGGACCTCTGATGTGATGGGGGGACCTCTGATGTGATGGGGGACCTCTGATTTGATGGGGGAGGACCTCTGATGTGATGGGGGGACCTCTGATGTGATGGGGGAGGACCTCTGATGTGATGGGGGGACCTCTGATGTGACGGGGGGACCTCTGATGTGATGGGGGGACCTCTGATGTGATGGGGGGACCTCTGATGTGATGGGGGACCTCTGATGTGATGGGGGGACCTCTGATGTGATGGGGGAGGACCTCTGATGTGATGGGTGACCTCTGATGTGATGGGGGACCTCTGATGTGATGGGGGGACATCTGATGTGATGAGAGGACCTCTGATGTGATGGGGGGACCTCTGATGTGATGGGGGACCTCTGATTTGATGGGGGAGGACCTCTGATGTGATGGGGGACCTCTGATGTGATGGGGGGGACCTCTGATGTGATAGGGGAGGACCTCTGATGTGATGGGGGGACCTCTGATGTGATGGGGGGACCTCTGATGTGATGGGGTGACATCTGATGTGATGAGAGGACCTCTGATGTGATGGGGGGACCTCTGATGTGATGGGGGACCTCTGATGTGATGGGGGGACCTCTGATGTGATGGGGGAGGACCTCTGATGTGATGGGGTGACCTCTGATGTGATAGGGGGACCTCTGATGTGATGGGGGACCTCTGATGTGATGGGGGATCTCTGATGTGATGGGGGGATCTCTGATGTGATGGGGGGACCTCTGATGTGATGGGGGACCTCTGATGTGATGGGAGACCTCTGATGTGATGGGGAGACCTCTAAAGTGATGGGGGGACCCCTGCTGTGAAGGGGACCTCTGATGTGATGGGGGACCTCTGATGTGATGGGAGAACCTCTGATGTGATGGGAAAACCTCTGATGTGATGGGAGAACCTCTGATGTGATGAGGGGACATCTGATGTGATGGTGGGGACCTCTGGCGTGATGGGGAGACCTCTGATGTGATGGGGGGACCTCTGATGTGATGGGGGGACCTCTGATGTGATGGGGGGGACCTCTGATGTGATGGGGACCTCTGATGTGATGGGGAGACCTCTGATGTGATGGGGGGACCTCTGATGTGAAGGGGGGCCTCTGATGTGATGGGGGACCTCTGATGTGATGGAGAGACCTCTGATGAGATGGGGAGACCTCTGATGTGATGGGGGGGACCTCTGATGTGAAGGGGGGACCTCTGATGTGATGGGGGACCTCTGATGTGATGTGATGGGGGGACCTCTGATGTGATGGGGGGACCTCTGATGTGATGGGGGAGGACCTCTGATGTGAGGGGGGGACCTCTGATGTCATGTGATGGGGGGGACCTCTGATGTGATGGGGGAGATCTCTCATGTAATGGGGGGACCTCTGATGGGATGGGGAGGACCTCTGATGTGATGGGGAGACCTCTGATGTGATGGGGAGACCTCTGATGTGATGGGGGGACCTCTGATGCGATGAGGGGACCTCTGATGTTATGGGGTGACCTCTGATGTGATGGGTGACCTCTGATGTGATGGGGTGACCTCTGATGTGATGAGGGGACCTCTGATGTGATGGGGTGACCTCTGATGTGATGGGTGACCTCTGATGTGATGAGGGGACCTCTGATGTGATGGGGTGACCTCTGATGTGATGGGGGGACCTCTGATGTGATGGGGGGGACCTCTGATGTGATGGAGGGGACCTCTGATGTGATGGGGGAGGACCTCTGATGTGATGGGGGGACCTCTGATGTGATGGGGGACCTCTGATGTGATGTGATGGGGGGACCTCTGATGTGATGGGGGAGATCTCTCATGTAATGGGGTGACCTCCGATCTGATGAGGGGACCTCTGATGTTATGGGGTGACGTCTGATGTGATGGGGTGACCTCTGATGTGATGGGGAGGACCTCTGATGTGATGGGGAGACCTCTGATGTGATGGGGAGACCTCTGATGTGATGGGGGGACCTCTGATGTGATGAGGGGACCTCTGATGTTATGGGGTGACCTCTGATGTGATGGGGTGACCTCTGATGTGATGAGGGGACCTCTGATGTGATGGGGGTGGACCTCTGATGTGATGGGGTGACCTCTGATGTGATGGGGTGACCTCCGATGTGATGGGGGTACCTCTGATGTGATGGGGGACCTCCGATGTGGTGGGGGACCTCTGATGTGATGGGGTGACCTCTGATGTGATGGGGGGACCTCTGATGTGATGAGGGGACCTCTGATGGGGGGTGGACCTCTGATGTGATGGGGTGACCTCTGATGTGATGGGGTGACCTCCGATGTGATGAGGGGACCTCTGATGTTATGGGGTGACCTCTGATGTGATGGGGGGACCTCTGATGTGATGGGGGGACCTCTGATGTGATGAGGGGACCTCTGATGTGATGAGGGGACCTCTGATGTGATGGGGTGACCTCCGATGTGATGGGGGGACCTCTGGTGTGATGGGGTGACCTCTGATGTGATGGGGGGACCTCTGATGTGATGGGGCACCTCTGATGTGATGGGGGGACCTCTGATGTGACAGCCCAGGAAGAAGCATTTTCAGAAGGAATACAGCTTCTTTCTCTCATGACAGGTTCTCTTTAATCAGCTAAGTGCAGGCAATTACTTTGTGACAATGCAGCACACGGGGCTCTCCCTCCATAAACAATCCGCAGGGTACGCCGTCCTTCAAGAAACGCACAGACAGACGGCTTGCCCTATAAATGCCAACTTCTTCCTATAAAGCTGCTTGTATTCTGGTTGCAGCGGGCTGATGTGGGTGAGGGGCGGGGGAGGGGAGGGGGGGGTGACACCATAAAGACACAAAGGTCAAGGTTTAATCAGAGTGATTGAATCCGCTCCGCCCGGACGCGGTGATTGATGGTCCCGGGCGGAGGGACAGGGGGGCCCAACATGCTGCATGCGATAGAAAATGCGATTTGTATCATTTCATCTCCGGCCCGGAAAAGATTGCCATTTATATGACAACGAGATCTTCTACTGGAAACTTTTACAACATTTGGGTGCAACAAACGCGGCTTCATATTCCAAGTCCAGTAAGGCGCGGCTCACACCTTGTGCGTGTTGGGAACGCACGCAAAATCGTAGAAACGCGCCTTGCGTCTGCTAAAACCCATGTCTCCGCATGCGCTGAACCGCATGTGGTTCAGGGCGCCACGTTTTTTGGGAAAGAGTCGGGGAATTTGTTTCCGCGATTCTCATGTGTAGGGAATGAATGGGCTTCCCTACATGTTAGGCGTGGAAACGCACGGAAAACACGCGGAAATGTGCGCACGCGCTCAGTCGCTCAGTCGCATCCTCTATTATGTGAACTGAGAATAAATTTGGATGTTTTAGATAAATACTCCTCAATCTAGTAATGTCTGTTCTGCCAGCTGCTTCATGGTCCCCGTCTGTGAACCTAAACACCCGGCCCCGGGGGCCCCACACTTTCTAAACAAAGGGCCAATTTACTGTCCTTTAGGACTTTAAGGGGGCCGGATTGTGGCCGGCGGAAGAAGAAAATGCCCTGAGAGTAAACATAGTTACATAGTTACATAGTTAGTCAGGTTGAAAAAAGACAAAGTCCATCCAGTTCAACCATAAAAAAAATAACTAAAATAAAATAAAATAAATATCGTGCAATCCCATATACCCAATTCTATACCCACAGTTGATCCAGAGGAAGGCAAAAAAGCCCAGCAGAGCATGATCCAATTTGCTACAGCAGGGGAAAAAATTCCTTCCTGATCCCCCGAGAGGCAATCGGATTTACCCCGGATCAACTTTACCTATAAATGTCAGTACCCAGTTATATTATGTACATTTAGGAAAGTATCCATGCCTTTCTTATAGCAATCTACTGAGCTGGCCAGAACCACCTCTGCAGGGAGTCTGTTCCACATTTTCACAGCTCTTACTGTGAAGAAACCTTTCTGCATTTGGAGATGAAATCTTTTTTCTTCTAGACGTAAAGAGTGCCCCCTTGTTCTCTGTGTTGACCGTAAAGTGAATAACTCATCACCAAGTTCACTATATGGACCCCTTATATATTTGTACATGTTGATCATATCCCCCCTTATTCTCCTCTTCTCAAGAGAGAATAAATTCAGTTCCTCTAATCTTTCTTCATAGCTGAGCTCCTCCATGCCTCTTATCAGTTTGGTTGCCCTTCTCTGCACTTTCTCCAGTTCCCCGATATCCTTTTTGAGAACTGGTGCCCAAAACTGAACTGCGTATTCCAGATGAGGCCTTACTAATGATTTGTACAGATGATGTCTCTCTCTCTGGAGTCCATACCTCTCTTATACAAGAAAGGACTTTGCTCGCTTTGGAAACCACAGCTCGGCATTGCATGCCATTATTGAGCTTATGATCTACCAACACCCCCAGATCCTTCTCCACTACAGATCCCCCCAGTTGTACTCCCCCTAGTATGTATGATGCATTCATATTCTTAGCCCCCAAGTGCATAACTTTACATTTATCAACATTAAACCTCATCTGCCACATAGTCGCCCAATTAGACAGAGCATTGAGGTCGGCTTGTAAATTGGAGACATCTTGTAAGGACGTTATTCCACTGCATAGCTTGGTGTCATCTGCAAAGACAGAAATGTTACTTTTGATCTCAGACCCAATATCATTTATAAAGATATTAAAAAGTAAGGGTCCCAGCACTGAACCTTGGGGTACACCACTGATAACCTTGGACCATTCAGAGTAAGAATCATTAACCACGACTCTCTGAATTCTGTCTTTTAGCCAGTTTTCTATCCATTTACAAACTGATATTTCCAATCCTATAGACTTTACCTTACACATGAGCCGTGTGTGGGGAACTGTATCAAACGCTTTTGCAAAATCCAAGTATACCACGTCCACAGCCACGCCTCTGTCCAAGTATACCACGTCCACCACCACCCCTCTGTCCAAGTATACCACGTCCACAGCCACGCCTCTGTCCAAGTATACCACGTCCACCACCACCCCTCTGTCCAAGTATACCACGTCCACAGCCACGCCTCTGTCCAAGTATACCACGTCCACATCCACCCCTCTGTCCAAGTATACCACGTCCACATCCACCCCTCTGTCCAAGTATACCACGTCCACAGCCACGCCTCTGTCCAAGTATACCACGTCCACCACCACCCCTCTGTCCAAGTATACCACGTCCACAGCCACGCCTCTGTCCAAGTATACCACGTCCACCACCATCCCTCTGTCCAAGTATACCACGTCCACCGCCACCCCTCTGTCCAAGTATACCACGTCCACAGCCACGCCTCTGTCCAAGTATACCACGTCCACCACCACCCCTCTGTCCAAGTATACCACGTCCACAGCCACGCCTCTGTCCAAGTATACCACGTCCACATCCACCCCTCTGTCCAAGTATACCACGTCCACAGCCACGCCTCTGTCCAAGTATACCACGTCCACATCCCCCCCTCTGTCCAAGTATACCACGTCCACATCCACCCCTCTGTCCAAGTATACCACGTCCACAGCCACGCCTCTGTCCAAGTATACCACGTCCACCACCACCCCTCTGTCCAAGTATACCACGTCCACAGACACGCCTCTGTCCAAGTATACCACGTCCACCACCATCCCTCTGTCCAAGTATACCACGTCCACCGCCACCCCTCTGTCCAAGTATACCACGTCCACAGCCACGCCTCTGTCCAAGTATACCACGTCCACATCCACCCCTCTGTCCAAGTATACCACGTCCACAGCCACCCCTCTGTCCAAGTATACCACGTCCACAGCCACGCCTCTGTCCAAGGTTTTACTTACCTCTTCATAAAAAGAAATCAGGTTTGCCTGACAACTTCTGTCTTTCATGAATCCATGCTGTCTGTTGCTTAAATAGTTTTTTTCCAGCAAGAACTCATCTATGTGGTCTTTTATTAATCTCTCCAGTATCTTCCCAACTATGGAAGTTAAACTAACAGGTCTATAGTTACTTGGTAAAGACTTTGTTCCCTTTTTAAATATAGGCACCACACGACGGGCTACCTGGTTGATCCTGCCAGTAGCATATGCTTGTCTCAAAGATTAAGCCATGCACGTGTAAGTACACACGGCCGGTACAGTGAAACTGCGAACGGCTCATTAAATCAGGATGGTTTAACAATACCCCATCATTGGTGTCAGTGAGAGGAATAGTGCCCCATCATTGGTGTCAGTGGGAGGAATAGTGCCCCATCATTGGTGTCAGTGGGAGGAATAGTGACTCATCATTGGTGTCAGTGGGAGGAATAGTGTCCCATCATTGGTGTCAGTGGGAGGAATAGTGTCCCATCATTGGTGTCAGTGGGAGGAATAGTGCCCCATAGTTGGTGTCAGTGGGAGGAATAGTGCCCCATAGTTGGTGTCAGTGGGAGGAATAGTGTCCCATCATTGGTGTCAGTGGGAGGAATAGTGCCCCATAGTTGGTGTCAGTGGGAGGAATAGTGTCCCATCATTGGTGTCAGTGGGAGGAATAGTGCCCCATAGTTGGTGTCAGTGGGAGGAATAGTGTCCCATCATTGGTGTCAGTGGGAGGAATAGTGCCCCATAGTTGGTGTCAGTGGGAGGAATAGTGCCCCATCATTGGTGTCAGTGGGGGGAATGTTGTCCCCACCAGGAATCCCCCCCATTCCTCTGAGACTCCTTTGAACTCGGATGGATTTGCAGCCACACTGAACCAAAACTTGCATTTGCAGCATTTGTTGCAGGGCACTTCAATGCTTTTTTCCCATCAGGCTGCGTTGGGGTGCCATGGATTGAATGAATGGCACCGGTGCATGTAATGTGCGTTGCTGCATATGACCGCGATGCGATAGCGGGAATACGCTCCGTGGCGTACGCCAGGCTGGGTTCACACTGCTGCAAATTTTATTGCGAATTTGAGCCGTTGCAATTTCTCAAATTCGCAAGTCATTAAAATAACATTGTTTCCCATTAGTGACGCTCACATCAGTGCGGTGCGAATCTAAGCTGCGGGAAAAAAGGGTCCTGTGCGAGTTTAATCCGTGTGCGATGCGAATTCAGCTCTACAGACTGGCATTCCCTGAAATCGCGGCAAAAACGCAGCCGCAAAATCGCGGTAAAATCGCGCGATTTTGAATTTGCAGTAGTGTGAACCTAGCCTTTAAACCTGCCATTTTTTTTCCTCTCCTTTGAAATAAAAGCCGTGACATCACAGGTGTGCCGCCTCCATCCGCCTGATCAGGCCCAATAAAACGTTCGGAAAGTTTCTGCGGCGAGGAGCACTCAGGAAATTAGCGAGAGCGGAAAGCGGGCAATAATTTATTGCGAACCCCAAACATTTATGATTTGTACAAAAAAAAAAAGCAAAAAGTACTTTGGGGACGGCGCACACCTTCCCGGACATAAATTACCCGCCGGGCGTCGCTCTCAGCCGCTCCCGATTTTAATGCGGAACTTTAAGTAGTCCATAAATTTGTCCGGGAAGATAATTTGCGGTTTGGTAAACAATAAATCAAATAGTTTATGTTGGAGATGTTTGCAGATTTGTGGATTTCCTGAAGAAATCTGAAGAGGAATAATGTGAGATTGCGGATGTGTCTCCGGGGAACGCACTTTGCAGGCGGCGAGCCGGGGGAACGCACTTTGCAGGCGGCGAGCCGCGCTCCTCCAGCTACTAAATGCTTTATTTTTGTTGCCTGCTGGGAGACACCTGAGATTGAATTTGTAGATTCTTCTCTTCTGATGAGTTTATTTTAGAAGGTGTAACGTGGGATTTATCACCGGGAGGGAAAGCGGCACCCACAGGCACCCTACGGCCTCAGGACTCCGCCATCTGGATGATGGAGCCTTCCCAGTCCGGGCCTGACAGAGCGCCGGACCCAAAGGGCAGGCCGGGGGCCGGGGGAGTGACCAACGTGACAAGACACCACCAGATCCATCCAATAGTCCCCAATACCAACTCTTACCAAATGATGACGGTTCGGTAAAAAAAAGTTGTAGACACACAAATTACACACAGTATCTCACAAAAGTAAGTACACCCCTCAGTCACATTTGTGTAAATCTTTTCATGTGACAACACTGAAGAAATTACACTTTGCTACAATGTAAAGTAGTGAGTGTACAGCTTGTATAACGGTGTAAATTTCCTCTCCCCTCAAAATAACTCAACACACAGCCATTAACCGCTTAACGACCGCGCACTGTAGATATACGTCGGCAGAATGGCGCGGACAGGCATAATCACGTACCTGTACGTGGCCCTTTAAATGCCTGCCATGTGGTCGCGCGTCGGCGCGCTCGCGACCCTGCCGCCTTCCCCGTGAGTCGGACCGTAGGTCCCGCGGACTCGATCGCCGCGGGGATCCCCGCGATCGTCTCACAGAGTTATGGAGCGGGGAGATGCTTGTGTATACTCGGAGCGAAGATCAGTGTCATGTAGGGTGACCACATTTCCAAACTACCATTCAGGGACACTCTCCCTTCCCAAAAATCAGCTTGTGCTGTAACGAATCACAGCACAGTGATTGGACACAAGAGGCGGGATTTATGATTTCTCCAATCACAGGCAGGGGACGGGGATTGTGCTCCTCCAGGCATTCCCGGCCAGGACAAGTACTGTCAGTAAGTAAAGCGGTGATGTGGCGGCCTTTTTTGGGGGCATCAGATTGCCCCGGGGGGGTGGCTGTGTCAGTTTCATTCCGGGACACTGTATTGTCCTGGAATGAATGTGCCCGGGACAGACCTGCAAAATGCGGGACTGTCCCAGGCAATCCGGGACACGTGGTCACCCTAATCTCATGTGACACAGAGCCCAACCCCCCCTCAATTAGAAACACAATGCAGGGAACACTTAACCCCTACAGCGCCCCCTAGTGGTTAACCCCTTCCCTGCCAGTGTCATTTTCACAGTAACCAGTGCATTTTTATAGCTCTGATCGCTGTGAAAATGACATCGGTCCCAAAAATGTGTCAAAAGTGTCCGATGTGTCCGACATAATGTCGCAGTCCTGATAAAAATCGCTGATCGCCGTCATTACTAGTAAAAAAATAAAAAGGATAAAAATGAGATAAAACTATACCCTATTTTGTAGACGCTATAACTTTTGCGCAAAGCAATCAATAAACGCTTATTGTGATTAATTTTTTTTTACCAAAAATATGTAGAAGAATACATATCGGCCTAAACTGAGGAAAAACATATGTTTTTTTATATATTTTTTGGGGGATATTTATTATAGCAAAAATTAAAAAATATTGCATTTTTTTCAAAATTGTCGCTCTATTTTTGTTTATAGCGCAAAAAATATAAACCGCAGAGGTGATCAAATACCACCAAAAGAAAGCTCTATTTGTGGGAGAAAAAGGACGTCAATTTTGTTTGCGAGCCACGTCGCACGATCGCGCAATTGTCAGGTAAAGCGACGCAGTGCCGAATCGCAAAAATGGGCCTAAGCATGACTCCCACAGGCAGAGGCATAATGGGACTTGTAGTTCCGCAACAGCTGGAGGGCCACAGGTTGAGAACCCTGGTCTAGGCTATAAGAAGATTGCCAAGACCCTGAAACTGATCTGCAGCACGGTGGCCAAGACCATCCAGCGGTATAACAGGACGGGTTCCCCTCAGAACAGGCCTCGCCATGGTCCACCAAAAAGTTGAGTGTCCATATTTTGTGTGGCCCCCATTATTTTCCAGCACGACCTTAACCCTCTTGGGCATGGAGGTCACCAGAGCTTCACAGGTTGCCACTGGAGTCCTCTTCCCCTCCTCCATGACGACATCACAGAGCTGGTGGATGTTGGAGACCTTGCGCTCCTCCACCTTCCCTTTGAGGATGTCCCACAGATGATCAATAGGGTTTAGGTCTGGAGACATGCTTGGCCAGCCCATCAGACCTTGCGCTCCTCCACAATATGCGCTACATGATAACCACCCCAAACACACCTCCAAGACCACCACTGCCTTGCTAAAGAAGCTGAGGGTAAAGGTGATGGACTGGCCAAGTATGTCTCCAGACCTAAACCCTATTAAGCAGATATCTGTGGGACATCCTCAGACGGAAGGTGGAGGAGCGTATGATCATTTTGAGATATTTTAAGATCGGCCATCAGTACATCAGGATTGATCGATTTTCAGATATACTGTATAGCCCATAGTTTGTAGACGATATAACGTTCACACAAACCAATTAATATACACTTATTGGGATTGTTTTCATTTTTTTTTTTTATCAAAGACATGTAGCAGAATACATTTTAGTCTAAATGTATGAGGAAATTCGATTTTTTTTTAAACCATTTTAATTGGGTATTTTTAATTGCAGAAAAATGGATTTATTTATTTTTTTCCCCAAAAATGTTTTCATTTATATTATTATTATTATTATTATTATTTTATTTCAGGTACTTATATAGCGCTGTCAATTTACGCAGCGCTTTACCTACCCACAAGGAGCTTACACTCTAAAGCAGTGGTCTCCAAACTGCGGCCCAGGGGCTGGATGCGGCCCTTTGCTTGCTTTGATCCGGCCCTTGGGGCACTATTTTCAAACACTGATACCAACAATGGGACATAATACGACCCACTGACACCAATGATGGGACACAATCCCTCCCAATGACACCAGCAATGGGGCATAATGACATCAATGATGGGTCATCATTCCTCCCACTGACACCAAAGGTGGGGCACTATTCCTCCCACTGACACCGAAGATGGGGCATTGTTTATTCCCACTGATATCGGGACCTTTTCTACTCCCGATGGCCACGGTCCGGCCCCCCCAATAAGTCTGAAGAACAGTAAACTGGCCCTTTGTTTAGATAGTTTGGAGACCCCCTGCTCTAAAGCCTCGTACACATGGGCGAGAATCCCGTCAAAAAAAAAAAACGTCAGTTTTCTCAACGGGATTCCTGGCAAGCTTTTCTTGCCAAGCCCTGTGTACAGACGGCACATTCAAAAGAACCGCCGTTCTTTTGAATGGCAAGAACGCGGTGATGTCATCGACTATGACGAGCATGCGCTCGTCACATTCAATGCTGTCGCCGCCATCTTGCTACAGCCTACACTACCCTTGTAAGCTACCACGCATGCGTCAAAGTCTCATCAAGCATGCGCGGGCTTACCTGGGGACAGGTAAGCATGTAGCCTCGTACACACGCACGGTTTTATCGTCAGGAAACAGGCCGACCAGAATCCCGACTAGAGAGCTGGTTTTCTATTTTTTTCGTTGAGATTCCCGGCAGTTTTCCCGACGAGAAACCATACACACGACCGGTTTTCTCGGCAAAAAGCTCTCCCAGCAGTTTTCTTGCCGAGAAAACCGGCCGTGTGTACGAGGCTTTAGGTCCCTAACACACATTCATACGTACACATACTATAGGGACAATTTAGGAAGGATCTAATTAACCTCCCAGCATGTCTTTGGAGTGTGGGAGGAAACCGGAGTACCCGGAGGAAACCCACGCAGGCACAGGGAGAACATGCAAACTCCAGGCAGGTGGTGTCGTGGTCGGGATTCGAACCAGCGACACTTTTGCTGCTAGGTGAAAGTGCTAACCACTACACCACTGTAAAAAAATAAAAATATATAATTAAAAAAAAATAATAAAAATAAATAAATAAATAAATAAAAATAAATAATAAAAAAATAAAAAAATTAAAAATAAAAAATAAAAATAATAAAAATAAAAACCCAGTGGTGATCAAATACCAGCGAAAGAAAACTCTATTTGTCTGAAAACAAGATTATATAAATGTCATTTGGGTATAGCGTTGCATGACCGCACAATTGTCAGTTAAAGTGATTGTAAAGCTTCATTTTTATTTTATTTTTAAAATAACAAACATGTCATACTTACCTCCTCTGCGCAAGGGTTTGGCACAGAGTGGCCCCGATCCTCCTTTTCTTGGGGTCCGACGGCGGCGCTCCTGGCTCCTCCTCTTCTCGAGTGCCCCCTACGGAGATCCGCATTCCATGGGGACACTCCATTGACAACAGACAGCAGTATTCGACCCCGCCCCACCCCCGGCTCCCGTGTCACTGGATTTGATTGACAGCAGCGGGAGCCAATGGCCCCTGCTGCTATCAATCTATCCAATGAGGGCCCGAGACAGCGGCTGGAGCTTCTGTGCTCGTCCCCGTCGCTGGAACGATCGGGTTCAGGTAAGAAAAATGGGGGGGGGGGTCTGGGGAGGGTGCTGCATTCCAAAAGTTTTTCATCTTAATGCATTGAATGCAAATCTTGAGGGTTTACAACCCCTTTAAGGTTGCGCAGCGCCATATAGCAAAAAAATGGCCTGGTCATGAAGGGGGGTAAAACCTTTTGGAGCTGAAGTGGTTAATCTATGAACATTTAAGGTGAAGCACAAGTGACAACACTGTTTATTTCGTACATAAAAACAAAAAAAGTAAAGCATATTTACTAGTGATTGAGCGTTAATTCATTTTAATGGCCAGAATAAATGATTACTCTGGCTTGACACGGCGTGACGAAACGCGTTACACGCTTTTACATCCGTCAAGCATTTTTCCTGCCAAAATGTTGCTGCCAGGAGGGAAGACACCTAGAAGAAATGAAAAAAACATCGAACGCGCGCGCAAAGCTTTACAGTTCTCCCTTTTTTTTTAGACCTATTGAAGATTCAGGAAGAAGACGCATGACCGGTGAAATCAGGTGATATTTATTTATCTCAGAGTTCAGCTTTAACCCCCTTCACGTCGAACGTACGCAAATATGCGGCCCCTACTGGCCTGGGCTTTTTTTTTCTTTTGTGGGGCCGCATACTTGCGTATATCTCCCTTTGTGCTGAGAGCGCACCGCACGGCGGGCGCTCCCAGCACAGAGACCAGAGACCAGGGGTCTTACCCAGAGCCCCGGGCCCCGTACTAACGATCGGGACCCAGAACGTCCGATTCCAGGTCACCTGATCCCTGTGATAGTCTCTGATTGGCTATCACAGTGATCAGTCACTGTAAAGCCCGCCCCCTCCCCCCCTGTGTTTTCTGTCTCTGTGAATGGAGGAGAGAGATACATTGTATCTTTCTCTGTCCTTGTAGAGATAGGAAAAAAAAAAAGTGTGTGTACAAAAAAAAAAAAATAATGATAATAATAAAAGAAAAAAAAAAAAACCTAGATCAAAGTTGGTTTCTAGGTGAGCCCCGTGGTTAGTGTTTAGGTCAAAGGTCAAGGTCAGGGTCAGTATTTTTTATTTATTTTTCCAATTAGTATTAGTGTCGGTGCGTTTTACGTAGGATTTTATAAAAAAAAAAAAAAAAAATGCGCATTTTTTATCCACTTACAGAACGGAAGATTTTCCCCCCTTAATGACCAGGCCATTTTTTGCGATACCGCACTGCGTCACTTTAACTGACAATTGCGCGGTCATGCGACGCTGTACCCAAACAATTTTTTTTCCCCACAAATAGAGCTTTCTTTTGGTGGTATTTGATCACCTCTGCCGTTTTTTATTTTTTGCGTTATAAACAAAAAAAAAAGAGCGATAATTTTGAAAAAAAAACAATATTTTTTTACTTTTTTGCTATAATGTAAATGCTAATAAAATGGAAAAAAAGAAAGTTCTTCCTCAGTTTAGGCCGATATAGATTCTTCTTCATATTTTTTTTTTAAAAAACGCAATAAGCGCATATTAATTGGTTTGCGCAAAAATTATAGGGGATAGATTTATGTCATTTTTTTTTTTTTTTTTACTAGTAATGGTGGCGATCTGCGATTTTTGCGGCGGACAGATCGGACGCTTT
Organism: Rana muscosa; assembly: GCA_029206835.1. Lineage (NCBI taxonomy): Eukaryota > Metazoa > Chordata > Amphibia > Anura > Ranidae > Rana > Rana muscosa. Next base: position 396,776,398 of record CM055125.1, on the reverse strand, counting down.
TGACACTTTTTTTGGGACCAGTGACATTTACACAGCGATCAGTGCTAAAAAAAAATACACTGATTACTGTAAAAATGTCACTGGCAAGGAAGGGGTTAACACTAGGGGGCGATCAAGGGGGTTAAATGTGTTCCCTGGGAGGTGTTTCTAACTGTGGGGGGAGGGGACTGACTGGCAGTAAAGAGAGATTGATGTTCCTGATCACTAGGAACAGCAAATCTGTCTCTCCTCGCCTGTCAGAACGGGGAGTTTACATTGACAGATCCCTGTTCTGGCTCTGGTTCCCGCCGCCAGCCACACGCATCGGGTCCCGTGCAGCAGGCGTGCGCGCACTACTCCGGTGGCGCACGTGCGCCTGCTATCGCCTCTTAACCATTTCAGCCCTGGAAGGATTTACCCCCTTCCTGACCAGGGCACTTTTTGCGATCCGGCACTGCGTCAATTGCGCGGTCCTGCGACGTGGCACCCAAACAAAATTGACGTCCTTTTTTCCCCACAAATAGAGTTTTTCTTTTGGTGGTATTTGATCTCCTCTGCGGTTTTTATTTTTTGCGCTATAAGCAAAAATAGAGCGAGAATTTAGAAAAAAAAAAACAATATTTTTTACTATTTGCTATAATAAATATCCCCAAAAAATATATAAAAAAAAATATTTTTTTCCTCAGTTTAGGCCGATACATATTCTTCTACATATTTTTGGTAAAAAAAATCGGAATAAGCGTATATTGATTGGTTTGCGCAAAAGTTATAGCGTAGGCCGTAGGGGATAGTTTTATGGCATTTTTATTATTATTATTTTTTTTTACTAGTAATGGCGGCGATCTGCGATTTTTAACGTGACTGCGACATTATGGCGGAAACATCGGACACTTTTGACACATTTTTGGGACCAGTGACAATCATACAGCGATCAGTGCACCGATTACTGTGTAAATGTCACTGGCAGGGAAGGGGTTAACACTAGGGGGCGATCAAGGGGTTAACTGTGTTCCCTCACTGTGTTCTAACTGAAGGGGGGATGGGACTGACTAGGGGAGATGACAGATCGCTGTTCATACTTTGAATGAACACACAATCAGTCTCCTCTCCCCTGAAAGAACCGGAAGCTGTGTGTGTTTACACACACAGCTCCCGGTTCTCGCTCTGTCACGAGCAATCGCGCCCGCCTGGGCACTCGCATCGACTCCGGCGCGCCCCTACTGGCCACGATGGGAAGCGACGTAAGGTAACGTCACTTTGCCCAGCTGAGCCAACCTGCCGCAGTAAAACTGCGGCAGCTGGTCGGCAAGTGGTTGAAGGTGCCGACGTACACCTACGGCGATCTGCGGGAAGGAGAGCCGATCTGCCGCCGTATAATGACGGCGGCTGGTCGGCAAGGGGTTAATAATGTGTCTTGTATCTGCGGGTACAAAACAACAACTAACATACACAGATGTGGTATCGCTGCGATCGTCAGGAGAAGAATTTATTTTGGGTTGGTCTTTGGTGATAGGTGATGACAGTAACAAGAAATATATAGTTACATTCAGGGCCGCCATCAGGGGGTACAGGGAGTACACCTATAAGGGGCCCGGATGGCAACCCCTCTTATTTTTTTTATATATATATTTTTTTTTGTAAGGGGCCCAGGGGAACCCCCCTTTTTTTAATAATTTTTTTTTTACATTTTTTTTAATTTTATTTATTTATTTATTTTTTTGTAAGGGGGCCAGAGGTCCCCAGGGCCCCAGATGGGAACCCCCCTTTTTTTATAATTTTTTAAAAAAAATTTTTTTAAATTTATTTATTTCTTTTTGTTAGGGGCCCAGAGGTCCCAATGGGTCCCAGATGGCAACCCCTCTTTTTTTTTGTAAGGGCCCAGAGTTTCCCAGGGTCCCGGAGGTCCCCAGGGCCCCAGATGGGAACCCCCCTCTTTTTTTTCTTTAATATAAGGGGCCCGGAGGTTTCCAGGGCCCCGGATGGCAACGGCAACCACCCCCTTTTTTTTATTTTTTTTTATAAAGATTTATTTAATTTTTATTTTTTTATTTTTTTTATTTTTAATGTAAGGGGCCCGGAGGTCCCCAGGGCCCCGGACGGCAACCCCCCCTTTTTTTTTTATAAAGTTTTATTCATTTTTTTTTTCTTTTTTTTAAATGTAAGGGGCCCGGAGGTCCCCAGGGCCCCGAATGGCAACCCCCTTTTTTTTTATACATTTTTTTTCTTTTTTTCTTTTTAATGTAAGGGGCCCGGAGGTCCCCAGGGCCCCGGATGGCAACCCTTGTTCTTTTGTTTTGTTCATCAGCACCCAAAGCCCCCCCGCTTCTCAATCCGCGGCGGCAGCACCCCCCCCCCCCCAGGTTCTCCTCTGCTCCAGGGGGCCCATACCTGAAGCTGTGTAAGGGGCCCCAAAATTCCTGATTCCTGGTTACATTTATAAAATATATATATATATATATATATATATTTTTTTTTTACTATTTTGGGCCAAATTTCTTTTGATAATAAAAAAAATCAGGAGATATCCGTTACCATTTCCCACCAAATAAAAGCCGAATTTGTCCTGAAAAGAACGCGGTATAATCCACCTGGATGCAGAAAGTAGTTGTGGTGATTTGTCCGGTTTTACGATCACACGTCAAAGTTGCAAAATTGTGTTTAGGCATTAAGATTTGTTTTACCCTTGGGGAGGGGGGGAGGGGAAGGGGTTAAGAAGGGTGACAATGACATATCAGAGATTGTAGTGATCGGGGGGTTACAATCGATTCTTTCAGGTCATCGATCACACCTGACTCATAAATCCTTCACTTCCAGGAAATACTTTCCATTGATACAAAGTTACAAATGGCGATCCGCATTGCTCTGGATTCTGCGTCAGTCCTGAAAAGCCGCCATCCGATTGGCCCGCCCGCGAGATGCGTGCGCGTTGTGTGAAGAGCTCTCCGTCTCCTGCGCTTATCTCTGCAGAGTACAGGACGCGGCTCGCCAGCAATTAATGCGTTTGTGAGTGTGGAGAATCGTCGATGTAACCGCGGGAACCCCCCCAGAGAGCCGTAATGAGCCTCTAATTGAATTATCAGTTGCATTCACCGTGTACAAATTTCCTCGCCTGTGATTAGAGCGCCTACCTGCCTATAAATAACCCCGGAATTTACTGCCGCCAATGAGGATTGTTACTCCACCTTGTTACTCTGAGGGGATTTAATAGCCGAGCTCCGGCCTCCTTCTCCTCAGTCTTGTACAGCTGTCCTCCTCTCCTGGACTGAAACGGCTTCCTCTGATTTCTCCGCACACTGTGAGCTTCTCACCATGTGCATCAGAAGCTGCAGCCAGTCAGATAGAGCCCCGCCCCATTTCCTGGCTGGAGGACGTCCAGCATAGGGCTGCCACCTGTTTGGGGTTCACCAGGACAGACAGTCCACATTTTGAATCGCGTGTCCAGGTTTCACCCGGACACATTATTCAGATCGGACTGTAGCTCCCTAAGATTCAAGGGGCCCGTGCCGCCTCCCTGTCACACCTGGATAGGAGGGGCGATAGGGGCATTACTACTCTCCTTGGGGCATCCAAAGGTGTTCCAGATCTTTTACAATGCTGTAGGGCAGCGGCCCCCAACCCTTTTGGCACTGGGGACCAGTTGCGTGGAAGAAAATTGTGCCAAGGACTAGGGGGGGGGGGGGGGGTTAGGGGTGTTTGGTTGCATGTGGGAGGGGGTAAGTGATTTTTCACGGGCAATGGCTGGTGTTGGAGCTTCAATCATCCCGGCACCATGGTTGTTATGGTGTCAGGATGATTGAGGCGCATTATTTCTATCATTACATTGTAATATAAAATGAAATACTTCAACTCACCATAATGCCGAATCAGTGGGAGCCCCGAGCGCGTCTCTTGCCACAGTTGCCTGCCACCAGATGTGGATTGTCACTGCATTGGTGTCAGCAGAGGCGGCTCTCTAATTAGGCAAATTAGGCGGTCGCCTAAGGCCTCGCACTCACAGGGGCCTCGCGGCCGCCTAATTTGCCTGTGATCAATACTAATGTCGGCGCCATCGGATCTCTCTATCACCCCTCTCTCTTTCTCAACCCCCCCCCCCTCTCTTGCATTGGCTGAATATGTCTGATGGGTGAGGAGGGTGCCCTGGAAGTGGTGCTGATCACCTGTGTGCCAGATCCGTGCATTTTCTGCAGCCATTTTTCTTGCTTGAATTATTTTTCCCGTTATGGGCGTGAGTGGGGCCTCATGTCTAAGTTTTTCCCAAGGCCTCACAAAGCCTAGAGCCGCCTCAGGGTGTCAGCACTGGTCCATTTAGCGGTGGGTTCCGAGTGAAGGCAGGAGAACGGTGATGCGTGGCGGGTGGCGGGAGGCGAATGATGATGTCATCTCTCCGCTCCCCGCCGCACCTCCGACATTGAGGCTGACAGAACACCGGCTGTGAGGGTGGAAGAGCGGTGATGCAGGGGGGGAGGGGCGGAAAGAGCTGATGTCATCGCCCGCTCACTTCTTTCATCTACCCGGCTCTCTCATGCCGGCCGCCGGCACCCGGGGCTAAAGAAAAAGGCAGCAACTGCAAAAGGCAGCCAAGCTGCTGCTATCTGTTAGCAGCAGCTTGGCTGCCTTTTGCTCATTGGTGGACATTCCCCAGCAAACAGAATATTGGCATTAAAAAGGGGGATTAACTCCAGAGATAAACCGATAATTCTCCCGCTCTACAAGACTCTGGTCCGGCCGCACCTGGAGTATGCCATCCAGTTCTGGGCACCAGTCCTCAGGATAGATGTACTGGAAATGGAGCGAGTACAGAGAAGGGCAACAAAGCTAATAAAGGGTGTGGAGGATATTAGTTATAAGGAAAGGTTGTGAGCTCTGAACTTATTCTCTCTGGAGAAGAGACGCTTAAGAGGGGATATGATTTCAATTTACAATTACCGTACTGGTGACCCCACAATAGGGAGAAAACTTTTTTGCGGAAGGGAATTTAACAAGACACGTGGCCACTCATTAAAATTAGAAGAAAAGAGGTTTAACCTTAAACTACGTAGAGGGTTCTTTACTGTAAGAGCGGCAAGGATGTGGAATTCCCTTCCACAGGCGGTGGTCTCAGTGGGGAGCATCGATAGTTTCAAGAAACTATTAGATAATCACCTGAATGACCGCAGTGGTTGGAGGAGATAACGGAGAATGTCCACCAATGAGCACACAGTGGTGGGATGAGAAGGCGGGGAATGTCCACCAATGCGCACACAGTGGTTGGACGAGAAGGCGGGGAATGTCCACCAATGAGCACACAGTGGTTGGACGAGAAGGCGGGGAATGTCCACCAATGAGCACACAGTGGTTGGACGAGAAGGCGGGGAATGTCCACCAATGAGCACACAGTGGTGGGAGGAGGAGGCGGGGAATGTCCACCAATGAGCACACAGTGGTTGGAGGAGAAGGCGGGGAATGTCCACCAATGAGCACACAGTGGTTGGAGGAGAAGGCGGGGAATGTCCACCAATGAGCACACAGTGGTTGGAGGAGATGGTGGGGAATGTCCACCAATGAGAACACAGTGGTTGGAGGAGAAGGTGGGGAATGTCCACCAATGAGCACACAGTGGTTGGAGGAGATGGTGGGGAATGTCCACCAATGAGCACACAGTGGTTGGAGGAGATGGTGGGGAATGTCCACCAATGAGCACACAGTGGTTGGAGGAGAAGGTGGGGAATGTCCACCAATGAGCACACAGTGGTTGGAGGAGAAGGTGGGGAATGTCCACCAATGAGCACACAGTGGTTGGAGGAGAAGGTGGGGAATGTCCACCAATGAGCACACAGTGGTTGGAGGAGAAGGCGGGGAATGTCTACCAATGAGCACACAGTGGTTGGAGGAGAAGGCGGGGAATGTCCACCAATGAGCACACAGTGGTTGGAGGAGATGGTGGGGAATGTCCATCAATGAGCACACAGTGGTTGGAGGAGATGGTGGGGAATGTCCACCAATGAGCACACAGTGGTTGGAGGAGATGGTGGGGAATGTCCACCAATGAGCACACAGTGGTTGGAGGAGATGGTGGGGAATGTCCACCAATGAGCACACAGTGGTTGGAGGAGAAGGCGGGGAATGTCCACCAATGAGCACACAGTGGTTGGAGGAGATGGTGGGGAATGTCCACCAATGAGCACACAGTGGTTGGAGGAGAAGGTGGGAAACGTCCACCAATGAGCACACAGTGGTTGTAGGAGAAGGCGGGGAAAGTCCACCAATGAGCACACAGTGGTTGGAGGAGAAGGTGGGGAATGTCCACCAATGAGCACACAGTGGTTGGAGAAGAAGTAGGGGGAATGTCCACCAATGAGCACACAGTGGTTGGAGGAGCAGGCAGGGAATGTCAACCGATGAGCACACAGTGGTTGGAGAAGGCGGGGAATGTCCACCAATGAGCACACAGTGGTTGGAGGAGAAGGCGGGGAATGTCCACCAATGAGCACACAGTGGTTGGAGGAGAAGGCGGGGAATGTCCACCAATGAGCACACAGTGGTTGGAGGAGGAGGCGGGGAATGTCCACCAATGAGCACACAGTGGTTGGAGGAGAAGGCGGGGAATGTCCACCAATGAGCACACAGTGGTTGGAGGAGAAGGTGAGGAATGTCCACCAATGAGCACACATTGGTTGGAGGAGAAGGCGGGGAATGTCCACCAATGAGCACACAGTGGTTGGAGGAGGAGGCGGGGAATGTCCACCAATGAGCACACAGTGGTTGGAGGAGAAGGTGAGGAATGTCCACCAATGAGCACACAGTGGTTGGAGGAGAAGGCGGGGAGAAGGCATTGAAAATCTGAAGAATGATTGAAGACTGCAGTCCACAAATTATTTTATTATTTTATTTTGAAGGGAGGATTATTTTCTATACCCGCTGTGTGTCTATATATATGTACAGTGTATATATATATATATATATAGCACACTGAGGTGACAACTGACCTGAATGAGGAATACTATTTTCGGAGTGTGCCGTCGCGTGATGTGAAGTCCCCTTCCAGAGAGATCACAGATGTTGCGATTATTTCCGGCTCGCTGTAGAGGACGGCGCGGTTTATATTAGTTTTCATCACGGTACGCGGTTCGAGGTATTACAAAATAATCATATCAACATGAAAACAGAAGCGTCGTCCTCAAGGATAGATTTGTGATCTGATAAATTTTATTCTGAAATCAAAAACACAAAAATCGCCGACGGCAAAAACCTTCATGTGCCGATCCTCCAGCGAGAGGATTTCTTGTAGAAAACGCACAAACATCGCGCTCCTCGCCAAGACTTTCTGAAATGTGTTTCATGTTCGGCAAGGTTACAAAATATTATCTTTGAAAGGAACATGAAGAGATAAATAAGTCAATTATTGAAGGTGCGGCGGCCTTTAAAGGAGGCAAAATGTTTTCAAATAAACTCCGTCATCTTTGTTGTCATAAATGGGAGATGTTCAAATATGAAGATGTAACGAGAATATACGTGTGTGCGTCCAATCCCCAAATCATACAGAGCGAGGAATCGCTTAGAGGTACGATGATGTCACTGTATGCTATGAAGGATGAGGAGTAAATGATGAGATTTCCCTGCAGTAGTTTGTGTCTCTGCCCCTCCCACAATGGGGAGATTTCCCGCAGTAGTTTGTGTCTCTGCCCCTCCCACAATGGGGAGATTTCCTGCAGTAGTTTGTGTCTCTGCCCCTCCCACAATGGGGAGATTTCCTGAAGTAGTTTGTGTCTCTGCCCCTCCCACAATGGGGAGATTTCCAGCAGTAATTTGTGTCTCTGCCCCTCCCACAATGGAGAGATTTCCTGCAGTAATTTGTGTCTCTGCCCCTCCCACAATGGGGAGATTTCCTGCAGTAGTTTGTGTCTCTGCCCCTCCCACAATGGGGAGATTTCCTGCAGTAGTTTGTGTCTCTGCCCCTCCCACAATGGGGAGATTTCCTGCAGTAGTTTGTGTCTCTGCCCCTCTAACAATGGTGAGATTTCCTGAAATAGTTTGTGTCTCTGCCCCTCCCACAATGGAGAGATTTCCTGCAGTAATTTGTGTCTCTGCCCCTCCCACAATGGGGAGATTTCCTGCAGTAGTTTGTGTCTCTGCCCCTCCCACAATGGGGAGATTTCCTGCAGTAGTTTGTGTCTCTGCCCCTCCCACAATGGGGAGATTTCCTGCAGTAGTTTGTGTCTCTGCCCCTCCCACAATGGTGAGATTTCCTGCAGTAGTTTGTGTCTCTGCCCCTCCCACAATGGGGAGATTTCCAGCAGTAATTTGTGTCTCTGCCCCTCCCACAATGGGGAGATTTCCTGCAGTAGTTTGTGTCTCTGCCCCTCCCACAATGGTGAGATTTCCTGCAGTAGTTTGTGTCTCTGCCCCTCCCACAATGGGGAGATTTCCAGCAGTAATTTGTGTCTCTGCCCCTCCCACAATGGTGAGTTTTTCTGCAGTAGTTTGTGTCTCTGCCCCTCCCACAATGGAGAGATTTCCTACAGTAATTAGTGTCTCTGCCCCTCCCACAATGGGGAGATTTCCTGCAGTAGTTTGTGTCTCTGCCCCTCCCACAATGGGGAGATTTCCTGCAGTAGTTTGTGTCTCTGCCCCTCCCACAATGGGGAGATTTCCTGCAGTAGTTTGTGTCTCTGCCCCTCCCACAATGGAGAGATTTCCTGCAGTAATTTGTGTCTCTGCCCCTCCCACAATGGGGAGATTTCCTGCAGTAGTTTGTGTCTCTGCCCCTCCCACAATGGGGAGATTTCCTGCAGTAGTTTGTGTCTCTGCCCCTCTCACAATGGTGAGATTTCCTGAAATAGTTTGTGTCTCTGCCCCTCCCACAATGGAGAGATTTCCTGCAGTAATTTGTGTCTCTGCCCCTCCCACAATGGGGAGATTTCCTGCAGTAGTTTGTGTCTCTGCCCCTCCCACAATGGGGAGATTTCCTGCAGTAGTTTGTGTCTCTGCCCCTCCCACAATGGGGAGATTTCCTGCAGTAGTTTGTGTCTCTGCCCCTCCCACAATGGTGAGATTTCCTGCAGTAGTTTGTGTCTCTGCCCCTCCCACAATGGGGAGATTTCCAGCAGTAATTTGTGTCTCTGCCCCTCCCACAATGGGGAGATTTCCTGCAGTAGTTTGTGTCTCTGCCCCTCCCACAATGGTGAGATTTCCTGCAGTAGTTTGTGTCTCTGCCCCTCCCACAATGGAGAGATTTCCTGCAGTAATTTGTGTCTCTGCCCCTCCCACAATGGTGAGTTTTTCTGCAGTAGTTTGTGTCTCTGCCCCTCCCACAATGAGGAGATTTACTGCAGTAGTTTGTGTCTCTGCCCCTCCCACAATGGGGAGATTTCCTGCAGTAGTTTGTGTCTCTGACCCTCCCACAATGGGGAGATTTCCTGCAGTAGTTTGTGTCTCTGCCCCTCCCACAATGGGGAGATTTCCAGCAGTAATTTGTGTCTCTGCCCCTCCCACAATGGTGAGATTTCCCTGCAGTAATTTGTGTCTCTGCCCCTCCCACAATGGGGAGATTTCCTGCAGTAGTTTGTGTCTCTGCCCCTCCCACAATGGAGAGATTTCCTGCAGTAGTTTGTGTCTCTGCCCCTCCCACAATGGGGAGATTTCCTGCAGTAGTTTGTGTATCTGCCCCTCTCACAATGGTGAGATTTCCTGAAGTAGTTTGTGTCTCTGCCCCTCCCACAATGGTGAGATTTCCCTGCAGTAGTTTGTGTCTCTGCCCCTCCCACAATGGGGAGATTTCCAGCAGTAATTTGTGTCTCTGCCCCTCCCACAATGGAGAGATTTCCTGCAGTAGTTTGTGTCTCTGCCCCTCTCACAATGGTGAGATTTCCTGAAGTAGTTTGTGTCTCTGCCCCTCCCACAATGGTGAGATTTCCCTGCAGTAGTTTGTGTCTGTGCCCCTCCCACAATGGGGAGATTTCCAGCAGTAATTTGTGTCTCTGCCCCTCCCACAATGGAGAGATTTCCTGCAGTAGTTTGTGTCTCTGCCCCTCTCACAATGGTGAGATTTCCTGAAGTAGTTTGTGTCTCTGCCCCTCCCACAATGGTGAGATTTCCCTGCAGTAGTTTGTGTCTCTGCCCCTCCCACAATGGGGAGATTTCCAGCAGTAATTTGTGTCTCTGCCCCTCCCACAATGGAGAGATTTCCTGCAGTAGTTTGTGTCTCTGCCCCTCCCACAATGGGGAGATTTCCTGCAGTAGTTTGTGTCTCTGCCCCTCCCACAATGGGGACATTTCCTGCAGTAGTTTGTGTCTCTGCCCCTCCCACAATGGGAAGATTTCCTGCAGTAGTTTGTGTCTCTGCCCCTCTCACAATGGTGAGATTTCCTGAAGTAGTTTGTGTCTCTGCCCCTCCCACAATGGTGAGATTTCCCTGCAGTAGTTTGTGTCTCTGCCCCTCCCACAATGGGGAGATTTCCAGCAGTAATTTGTGTCTCTGCCCCTCCCACAATGGAGAGATTTCCTGCAGTAGTTTGTGTCTCTGCCCCTCCCACAATGGGGAGATTTCCAGCAGTAATTTGTGTCTCTGCCCCTCCCACAATGGAGAGATTTCCTGAAGTAGTTTGTGTCTCTGCCCCTCCCACAATGGGGAGATTTCCAGCAGTAATTTGTGTGTCTGCCCCTCCCACAATGGAGAGATTTCCTGCAGTAATTTGTGTCTCTGCCCCTCCCACAATGGGGGGATTTCCTGCAGTAGTTTGTGTCTCTGCCCCTCCCACAATGGGGAGATTTCCTGCAGTAGTTTGTGTCTCTGCTCCTCCCATAATGGTGAAATTTCCTGCAGTAGTTTGTGTCTCTGCCCCTCCCACAATGGGGAGATTTCCTGCAGTAGTTTGTGTCTCTGCCCCTCCCACAATGGTGAGATTTCCTGCAGTAGTTTGTGTCTCTGCCCCTCCCACAATGGGGAGATTTCCTGCAGTAGTTTGTGTCTCTGCCCCTCCCACAATGGGGAGATTTCCTGCAGTAGTTTGTGTCTCTGCCCCTCCCACAATGGGGACATTTCCTGCAGTAGTTTGTGTCTCTGCCCCTCCCACAATGGGAAGATTTCCTGCAGTAGTTTGTGTCTCTGCCCCTCCCACAATGGTGAGATTTCCTGCAGTAGTTTGTGTCTCTGCCCCTCCCACAATGGGGAGATTTCCTGCAGTAGTTTGTGTCTCTGCCCCTCCCACAATGGGGACATTTCCTGCAGTAGTTTGTGTCTCTGCCCCTCCCACAATGGGGAGATTTCCCGCAGTAGTTTGTGTCTCTGCCCCTCCCACAATGGGGATATTTCCTGCAGTAGTTTGTGTCTCTGCCCCTCCCACAATGGGGAGATTTCCTGAAGTAGTTTGTGTCTCTGCCCCTCCCACAATGGGGAGATTTCCAGCAGTAATTTGTGTCTCTGCCCCTCCCACAATGGAGAGATTTCCTGCAGTAATTTGTGTCTCTGCCCCTCCCACAATGGGGAGATTTCCTGCAGTAGTTTGTGTCTCTGCCCCTCCCACAATGGGGAGATTTCCTGCAGTAGTTTGTGTCTCTGCCCCTCCCACAATGGGGAGATTTCCTGCAGTAGTTTGTGTCTCTGCCCCTCCCACAATGGGGAGATTTCCCTGCAGTAGTTTGTGTCTCTGCCCCTCCCACAATGGGGAGATTTCCTGCAGTAGTTTGTGTCTCTGCCCCTCCCACAATGGGGAGATTTCCTGCAGTAGTTTGTGTCTCTGCCCCTCCCACAATGGGGAGATTTCCTGCAGTAGTTTGTGTCTCTGCCCCTCCCACAATGGGGAGATTTCCCTGCAGTAGTTTGTGTCTCTGCCCCTCCCACAATGGAGAGATTTCCTGCAGTAATTTGTGTCTCTGCCCCTCCCACAATGGGGAGATTTCCTGCAGTAGTTTGTGTCTCTGCCCCTCCCACAATGGGGAGATTTCCTGCAGTAGTTTGTGTCTCTGCCCCTCTAACAATGGAGAGATTTCCTGAAATAGTTTGTGTCTCTGCCCCTCCCACAATGGAGAGATTTCCTGCAGTAATTTGTGTCTCTGCCCCTCCCACAATGGGGAGATTTCCTGCAGTAGTTTGTGTCTCTGCCCCTCCCACAATGGGGAGATTTCCTGCAGTAGTTTGTGTCTCTGCCCCTCCCACAATGGGGAGATTTCCTGCAGTAGTTTGTGTCTCTGCCCCTCCCACAATGGTGAGATTTCCTGCAGTAGTTTGTGTCTCTGCCCCTCCCACAATGGGGAGATTTCCAGCAGTAATTTGTGTCTCTGCCCCTCCCACAATGGGGAGATTTCCTGCAGTAGTTTGTGTCTCTGCCCCTCCCACAATGGTGAGATTTCCTGCAGTAGTTTGTGTCTCTGCCCCTCCCACAATGGGGAGATTTCCAGCAGTAATTTGTGTCTCTGCCCCTCCCACAATGGTGAGTTTTTCTGCAGTAGTTTGTGTCTCTGCCCCTCCCACAATGGAGAGATTTCCTGCAGTAATTAGTGTCTCTGCCCCTCCCACAATGGGGAGATTTCCTGCAGTAGTTTGTGTCTCTGCCCCTCCCACAATGGGGAGATTTCCTGCAGTAGTTTGTGTCTCTGCCCCTCCCACAATGGGGAGATTTCCTGCAGTAGTTTGTGTCTCTGCCCCTCCCACAATGGAGAGATTTCCTGCAGTAATTTGTGTCTCTGCCCCTCCCACAATGGGGAGATTTCCTGCAGTAGTTTGTGTCTCTGCCCCTCCCACAATGGGGAGATTTCCTGCAGTAGTTTGTGTCTCTGCCCCTCTCACAATGGTGAGATTTCCTGAAATAGTTTGTGTCTCTGCCCCTCCCACAATGGAGAGATTTCCTGCAGTAATTTGTGTCTCTGCCCCTCCCACAATGGGGAGATTTCCTGCAGTAGTTTGTGTCTCTGCCCCTCCCACAATGGGGAGATTTCCTGCAGTAGTTTGTGTCTCTGCCCCTCCCACAATGGGGAGATTTCCTGCAGTAGTTTGTGTCTCTGCCCCTCCCACAATGGTGAGATTTCCTGCAGTAGTTTGTGTCTCTGCCCCTCCCACAATGGGGAGATTTCCAGCAGTAATTTGTGTCTCTGCCCCTCCCACAATGGGGAGATTTCCTGCAGTAGTTTGTGTCTCTGCCCCTCCCACAATGGTGAGATTTCCTGCAGTAGTTTGTGTCTCTGCCCCTCCCACAATGGAGAGATTTCCTGCAGTAATTTGTGTCTCTGCCCCTCCCACAATGGTGAGTTTTCCTGAAATAGTTTGTGTCTCTGCCCCTCCCACAATGGAGAGATTTCCTGCAGTAGTTTGTGTCTCTGCCCCTCCCACAATGGGGAGATTTCCTGCAGTAGTTTGTGTCTCTGCCCCTCCCACAATGGTGAGATTTCCTGCAGTAGTTTGTGTCTCTGCCCCTCCCACAATGGAGAGATTTCCTGCAGTAATTTGTGTCTCTGCCCCTCCCACAATGGGGAGATTTCCTGCAGTAGTTTGTGTCTCTGCCCCTCCCACAATGGAGAGATTTCCTGCAGTAGTTTGTGTCTCTGCCCCTCCCACAATGAGGAGATTTACTGCAGTAGTTTGTGTCTCTGCCCCTCCCACAATGGGGAGATTTCCTGCAGTAGTTTGTGTCTCTGACCCTCCCACAATGGGGAGATTTCCTGCAGTAGTTTGTGTCTCTGCCCCTCCCACAATGGGGAGATTTCCAGCAGTAATTTGTGTCTCTGCCCCTCCCACAATGGTGAGATTTCCCTGCAGTAATTTGTGTCTCTGCCCCTCCCACAATGGGGAGATTTCCTGCAGTAGTTTGTGTCTCTGCCCCTCCCACAATGGAGAGATTTCCTGCAGTAGTTTGTGTCTCTGCCCCTCCCACAATGATGAGATTTCCTGCAGTAGTTTGTGTCTCTGCCCCTCCCACAATGGGGGGATTTCCTCAGAGTGGTTTGTATCCGCCCCTCGCACTGGAGGGGTCTAGGATCGGAGTTGCTCCGAGTTTTTCATAGTTACAGATTAAATGGAAGTTTTTTCCGGATTATTCTGTTACTTCTTTGGCCGAGAAGCTGACACTTTCCTGTAATTGAACGTTTCCCAGAGATGTAGGGAGATGCCGCAGCCCTGTAGCTGGAGAGGGAATCAGGAGGAGCATGGTTCCTCTATGTCATCCTGGGGCAAGCTATCCACTTGGATGACGCCACTCCACGTGACTCCGGCAGCCATCTTGGGTCAGGCAGAGCCAATTTAAGGCCCTGGCTCCCAGGCTTGGTGCACATTCCATGTGTGGGTAGTGTAGGGACCGGTCACCCGTCTGACAGGGAGAGAGATTAGTGGCAGGGAGAGGTTCCAGATGAGTAGGGAAAGGACAGGGACACGCCATCCTACCTGTAGACCTCCCCAACTTGGGCACGGACCGGCCAGGCTGCATTCTGCCCCTCTAAACAGACGGAATCTTGTTTTGCTACATTTTGCTGTACGTGCCTCTCCCCTCCCCCAGTGATCAGACTGTACATTGTAACTTTGTAGAAGGAGGAGGAGTCATTTCCTCAGTCTCCCCTCCCCCCAGTGATCAGACTGTACATTGTAACTTTGTAGAAGGAGGAGGAGTCATTTCCTCAGTCTCCCCTCCCCCCAGTGATCAGACTGTACATTGTAACTTTGTAGAAGGAGGAGGCATTTCCTCAGTCTCCCCTCCCCCAGTGATCAGACTGTACATTGTAACTTTGTAGAAGGAGGAGGAGGCATTTCCTCAGTCTCCCCTCCCCCAGTGATCAGACTGTACATTGTAACTTTGTAGAAGGAGGAGGAGTCATTTCCTCAGTCTCCCCTCCCCCAGTGATCAGACTGTACATTGTAACTTTGTAGAAGGAGGAGGAGTCATTTTCTCAGTCTCCCCTCCCCCAGTGATCAGACTGTACATTGTAACTTTGTAGAAGGAGGAGGAGTCATTTCCTCAGTCTCCCCTCCCCCAGTGATCAGACTGTACATTGTAACTTTGTAGAAGGAGGAGGAGTCATTTCCTCAGTCTCCCCTCCCCCAGTGATCAGACTGTACATTGTAAAGAACAGGAGGGACCCTGACAGGTGGAAATGCTGCAATATCAGCCGAAGAGGAGACCATCCGGGGGAGGCATTTAAAGGGACAGGACCTCAGAATTGAGCTCAGGTGCCTCCTGTTTCCATTGATTATCCTCGAGATGTTGCTACAACTTGATTGGACATGATTGGGAAAGGCACACCCCTGTCTATAGAAGGCCCCACAGGTAACAGTGCATGTCAGAGCACAAACCAAGCCATGAAGGCCAAGGGATCGTCTGTAGACCTCGGAGACAGGACTGTATGGGGGCACAGATCGGGGGAAGGGTACAGAAACATTTCTGCAGCATTGAAGGTCCCAATGAGCACAGTGGCCTCCATCATCAGTAAATGGAAGAAGTTTGGAACCACCAGGACTCTTTGTAGAGCGGGCCGCCCGGCCAAACTGAGCGATCGGGGGAGGGGGGCCTTAGTCAGGGAGGTGACCAAGAACCCCATGGTCCCTCTGACAGAGCTCTAGAGTTTCTCCGTGGAGAGAGGAGAACCTTCCAGAAGGACAACCATCTCTGCTGCACTCCACCAATCAGGCCTGTATGGGGGAGGGGCCAGACGGAAGCCACTCCTCAGTAAAAGGCACATGACAGCCCGACTGGAGTTTTCCAAAAGGCACCTGAAGGACTTTCAGACCACGAGAAACAAAATTCTCTGCTCTGATGGAACAAAGATTGAACTCTTTGGTCTGAATGGCAAGTGTCATGTCTGGAGGAAACCAGGCCCCGCCCATCACCTGGCCAATACCATCCCTACTGTGAAGCATGGTGGTGGCCGCATCATGCTGTGGGGATGTTTGATGTGCAGTGTAAGTTTTCCACCACACATAGGGATTGATTTACTAAAGGCAAATAGACTGTACACTTTATAAAGAGAAAAAAGAGATGATCCGCACTCCAGTCGTTGATCTTAAAAAATTGACGTATTTATTGACAAGCCACAGTAGACAAACGCAAATGGGAAAGGTTGACGCGTTTCAGCCTATATGGCCTTAGTCATAACCACTGTGGCCACAGTAGACAAAGGCAAATAGGAAAGGTTGACGCATTTCAGCCTATAAGGCCTTAGTCATAACCACGGTGGTTATGACTAAGGCCTTATAGGCTGAAACGCGTCAACCTTTCCTATTTACGTTTGTCTACTGTGGCTTGTCAATAAATATGTCAATTTTTTAAGATCAACGACTGGAGTGCGGATCATCTCTTTTTTCACTTTACAAAGTGTACAGTCTATTTGCCTTTAGTAAATCAGCACCATAGCGTTTTTTCTTTTAGGCCAAAAAGTAGAATTTTGATGTCATGTGACCAGAGCACCTTCTTCCACATGTTTGCCGTGTCCCCCACATGTTTGCTGTGTCCCCCACATGATTGCTGTGTCCCCCACATGATTGCTGTGTCCCCCACTTGGTTGCTGTGTCCTCCACATGTTTGCTGTGTCCCCCACATGATTGCTGTGTCCCCCACATGATTGCTGTGTCCCCCACATGTTTGCTGTGTCCCCCACATGTTTGCTGTGTCCCCCACATGATTGATGTGTCCCCACATGATTGCTGTGTCCCCCACTTGGTTGCTGTGTCCTCCACATGTTTGCTGTGTCCCCCACATGATTGCTGTGTCCCCCACATGATTGCTGTGTCCCCCCACATGTTTGCTGTGTCCCCCACATGTTTGCTGTGTCCCCCACGTGTTTGCTGTGTCCCCCACTTGGTTGCTGTGTCCTCCACATGATTGCTGTGTCCCCCACATGATTGCTGTGTCCCCCACTTGGTTGCTGTGTCCCCCACATGTTTGCTGTCCCCCCCACATGATTGCTGTGTCCCCCACATGATTGCTGTGTCCCCCACATGTTTGCTGTGTCCCCCACATGATTGCTGTGTCCCCCACTTGGTTGCTGTGTCCTCCACATGTTTGCTGTGTCCCCCACATGATTGCTGTGTCCTCCACATGATTGCTGTGTCCCCCCACATGTTTTCTGTGTCCCCCACATGTTTGCTGTGTCCCCCACGTGTTTGATGTGTCCCCCACTTGGTTGCTGTGTCC
Organism: Rana muscosa; assembly: GCA_029206835.1. Taxonomy (NCBI): domain Eukaryota; kingdom Metazoa; phylum Chordata; class Amphibia; order Anura; family Ranidae; genus Rana; species Rana muscosa. The sequence goes on along the minus strand of CM055125.1, from coordinate 396,759,329 downwards.
TCCACATGATTGCTGTGTCCCCCACATGATTGCTGTGTCCCCCACTTGGTTGCTGTGTCCCCCACATGTTTGCTGTGTCCCCCACATGATTGCTGTGTCCCCCACATGATTGCTGTGTCCCCCACATGTTTGCTGTGTCCCCCACATGTTTGCTGTGTCCCCCACATGTTTGCTGTGTCCCCCACATGATCGCTGTGTCCCCCACATGTTTGCTGTGTCCCCCACATGTTTGCTGTGTCCCCCACATGATTGCTGTGTCCCCCACATATTTGCTGTGTCCCCCACATGTTTGCTGTGTCCCCCACATGGCTTCTCACAAACTACAAACCAGACTTCTTATGGATTTCTTTCACCAATGTCTTTCTTCTTGTCACTCTTCCATAAAGGGCAGATTTGTGGAGAAGCACGACTAATAGTTGTCCTGTGGACAGATTCTCCCCCCTGAGCTGTGGATCTCTGCAGCTCCTCCAGAGTTACCATGGACCTCTTGGCTGCTTCTCTGATGAATGCTCTCCTTGCCCGGTCCGGTCAGTTTAGGTGGACGGCCATGTCTTGGTAGGTTTGCAGTTGTGCCATACTCTTTCCATTTTCCGATGATGGATTGAACAGAGCTCCGTGAGATGTTCAAAGCTTGAGAGATTTTATTATAACCTAACCCTGCTTTATACTTCTCCACAACTTTATCCCTGACCTGTCTGGTGTGTTCCTTGGCCTTCATGATGCTGTTTGTTCACTAAGGTTCTCTAACAAACCTCTGAGGGCTTCACAGAACAGCTGTATTTATACTGAGATGAAATGACACACAGGTGGACTCTATTTGCTAATTAGGTGACTTCTGAAGGCAATTGGTTCCACTAGATTTTAGTTGGGGGTATCAGAGTAAAGGGGGCTGAATACAAATGCCCCCCCCCACACACACTTTTCACATATTTATTTGTATCATTTTCCTTCCACTTCACAATTATGTGGCACTTTGTGTTGGTCCATCACATAAAATCCCAATAAAATACATTTACGTGTTTGGCTGTAACATGACAAAATGTGGGAAATTTCAAGGGGTATGAAAACTTTTTCACGGCACTGTAATTGCACATTTGTTTTGCGATTTGCTCCTCTTCTCTTTCCTGGCGCGTCTTATGAGTCCGGAGTGACTAACTGGAAAGCACGACGTCTCTAGGAGGATGCAGTTTTATCTCAGCAGCTGCCGATCGAGAGACGAAGGCTCAGTGATTGACAAACCGACTATCGAAGGATCATCTCCGAGTCTCTGATGGTAATAAAGTCCTAGAAATATGATACAAGCATGGGAAATAATAATAAAAAAATATAGAAAAGTTAGAAAAAAAAATGATTGAAGGGGAAACTATACTTTTTTTTTTTTTACTTTAATAAAAATAAAAAAATAAAAAAAATATATATATATATATATATATATATATATATATATATATTAGATGTATTCATGTTATTATTATTATTATTATTATTATTATTATTATTATTATTATACAGGATTTATATAGTGCCGTCAGTTTTCACAGCACTTTACAAAGTATATTAATACTGTACTGTTATTAATTTTTATTATATTTTTTTTTTAAAGAAATTATAAATAATAATAATAATATTAATTATTTACATTTTTACAGTCATATTTTTATTAATTATTATTAAACTGTCTTATTATTACTACAAACCCTATTTTACCAAAAGTATTGGGACACCTGCCTTTACACACACAGGAACTTTAGTGGCATCCCAGTCTTAGTCCGGAGGGTTCAATATTGAGTTTGCCCCGCCCTTTGCAGCTATAACAGCTTCACCTCTTCTGGGAAGGCCGTCCACAAGGTTTAGGAGGGTGTCTATGGGAATGTCGAGCATCCAAACATACACTATATTGTCAAAAGTATTGGGACGCCTGCCTTTACACGCACATGAAATTTAACGGCATCCCAGTCTTAGTCCGTAGGGTTCAATATTGAGTTGGCCCATCTATGGGAATGTTTGACCATTCTTCCAGAAGCACATTTGTGAGGTCAGGCACTGATGTTGGACGAGAAGGCCTGGCTCACAGTCTCCACTCTAATTCATCCCAAAGGTGTTCTATCGGGTTGAGGTCAGGACTCTGTGCAGGCCAGTCAAGTTCCTCCACCCCAAACTCACTCCTCCATGTCTTTATGGACCTTGCTTTGTGCACTGGTGCACAGTCATGTTGGAACAGGAAGGGGCCATCCCCAAACTCCTCCCACAAAGTTGGGAGCATGAAATTGTCCAAAATGTCTTGGTATGCAGACGCCTTAAGAGTTCCCTTTACTGGAACTAAGGGGCCAAACCCAACCCCTGAAAAATAACCCCTCACACCATAATACCCCCCTCCCCCACACCATAATCCCCCCTCCCCCCCACACCATACAGTGGCGTCACTAGGGTTGGTGTCACCCGGTGCAAAAAAAATGGTGTCACCCCCCACCAACTATAGTCCCCCCTCAGTACAGACCCCCCTCCACTAACTACAGACCCCCCTCCCACAGAATAAATCCCCCTCCCTCAGTACAGACTCCCCCCACTAAGTACAGACCCCCCTCCATCAATATAGACCCCCTCCCTCAGTATAAACCTCCCCTCTCAGTACAGACACCCCCACCTCAGTGCAGACCCCCAGCAGTACAGACACCCCCCCAGTGCAGACACCCCCTCTGTTACAGACCCCCCTCAGTTACAGACCCCCTCAGTGCAGACCCCCAGCAGTACAGACACCCCCAGTGCAGACACCCCCTCGGTTACAGACACCCCCTCAGTACCAGACCCCCCTCAGTACAGACACCCCTCAGTACAGACACCCCCTCCACCATCAGTATAGATGCCCCCCCTTACCTTACAGACCTCAGAACAGAGCAGCAGATACACACAGCGGTGTGTCCCTCGAGCGCGGGCTCCTCCTCCTCTGTGGATGTAAACAGTAAGGAGGGGGCGGCGGCTTCCTTCCGCTCCGCTGAGGGACACAGCTACGACGCGAGCCGCGAGGCACAGGGCAGCGGGCGGGCGGTGTTAGTGTGATGCCGCTACCCACGGGTGTCACCTCTCTGGTGGGTGTCACCCGGGTGTGGCCCGCCCCCCCCCGCACCTGGCTAGCAACGCCACTGACACCATAATCCCCTACCCCCCCACACCATAATCCCCCACCCCCCCACACCATAATCCCCCCTCCACCAAATGATTTGGACCAGTCCACAAAGCAAGATCCATAAAGACCTGTCCAGACACAGCGCTGTGCGCGGAGCGCCTGACTCCCAGGTAGAGGAAATTTACGAAAAAGCCACCAAAGCTGCTGATTTTCCACCGCCGATTGCTCAAACGGGAAATGGATTTCCACATTGTTTCTGTCTGCTTCACAAAGACTGCGATCGCACTGCGCCGCTGTCAGGTTCCCTTTATTACAGATGGCGGCTCCTGTAATTTCCTGGCGAAGTGGCCTCCGGTGCCCAGCGCGGGAAGCGGGGTGTCACGGGTCACCTAATCCTCATTGGACCAATTACCCGACTCTTCCCAACCTAGTTAAATTTAACCGCAACAGTTCCAGGGGGCTTAACATGTGGGTTGCCATGGAGACCCCGGTGAGCCGACTCCGTTCTCGGAATCTCACTGGAAAGGAGAAGGCCGCGTGTCACCTGCAGCGATCGCACACCTTCTGTATATCCTCCGCTACATTGTATCCGTTCCAAATATATACTGTATATATGTATCATGGGGGGGGGGGACATATGGGTTGTGACTTTCCAGAGGTAATGGGTCAGATCACCTCACATCCCTATAATTCTATATTGTTAAAAGGGGGGGGGAGGAGCGGGACTTTGTGTGAAGCATGTGCGGCAGAAGTTACAGTAAGTAGGGGGAAATAAGTATGGCTGGAATACATTTATAAATAGATCATTTATTACTTTCAAATAATGCGTCGTACATGACTAAATTGCATTATTGAAGGACACATTGTAAATGTTAAATACATTTTGTGGTCTGGCTAAGGGTAGACACCTAGTATGACGCACCTCATCCCAAATTTTTGTCAAAATGTGAGAGAAAAAGTAAAGGGGACTATAGCGGTGCTAGTATTGGTATCTAGACAACAGTGGAAGACTCAATTCATTTGGTAAAAAGAAAAAGTTTTCTCATTTATTAGACAATTAATACAAAGCATTTATTAAAAATATATACATATATAAGCGTTTTCACAAAGTTTTACAATAGGGCATAACTGATATGGTGGTTATAAAGATGTTAAACTGAGGAGATCATACGTAGTCCCAACATGTTTCGCCCATCGGGGCTTCGTCAGGGGAAGTATGTCTCAAATACTCAAATGCATCAAAGTAGCTGTTTAAAATAGACAATAGAAAAAAATCATATTAGCATATTATCAAAAGGATTATATAGAAAGAATTATATAAAATTTAGAAGATCGATCTGTAAACAGGTCCACAGTTGGCAAGAAAGGTAGCGACTTACCACCAATAAAGCCCTAGATGGATTAAATGGGGGTGGAGGCAAGAGAGACCTCTACACACTGTGGAGGAAGAGAGAGAGTCTCCTCCTCGGTGTGAGACGGAACGGAACTCTGAGCAGACAAACCCTAACAGTGACCGCTTATAAGACCTAGCCAAAATAAATCAAAAAAGTATATATAAGTAAATAAGTAAATAAATAAATAAGTGAAAAAAGACCCATTATGGCTAGATTAAAGGAATATAATAAACATATATAGGCGAAAGGCACACATGATGGTCAATGGATCATAATCAAATTTAAATGAATGGTCCGATTAGCCTGGTCAATTATAGGGCAACTTAGATCATTATTTAGTTCGTTATTTATGTTATACTCACTTAAAATCGAAATTATGAAAAACAAGGGAGACAATAGAACAAATAAGGTGGCGCCTGATTGATGTTAAATCCACAGAATACAAGATATCCGATTGAGGTACATTCATAGGGCAGAGACCTTCAAAGAACTTGGTCCAATAAAGAAAAAGTTCCAAAAGATGAGATTATTCTAAAAATAAAGTATAATAATTAATTACCCAAAATTAGACATCTAGATAAAATGTCAGTCAAAGCAGACTAAAGAACCAACGGTCCATGCCAAGTTTTAATATTGAATAAATTGATACATTGTCTTCTGTCTTAATAAACACGCAACAGATCAGTGCCTTTAGTCAAAGAATATATGAGGGAATAACAGAAAAGCATCTACTGGGGTATCAATCCTAACAATCTAAAAAGCCCAGAAAGTGGAAAGACTGACTGTGATGTTGAGTGAACAGGAGACAATGTATCGAATTCTCAGATAAGCAACAAGTTTACCTTAAAATCGGAACTGTAGATGGACATCAGGCTGCAGTTTCACAAACTTTGTTGAAAAAGGATAATATGAGGTGAAGCCCGACCAGGCTCCCACTAAGGGTAGCACCGTCCGGGGGGCTGTGACAGGGATGTACGAGACAGCCGGACCCCACAGAGGACGCATCCCGGTCGGACAGGCATTGGACATAGGTAGGTATGGGAGCTGTAGTGAGTAGGTGGTGGTGGCTGTGGAATGAAAAACATAAGAAATGATACTTGTAGGAAAATGATAAGAAAAAGGGGGAGATGTATGTGTGCAAAGGAAAAAAAGCAAAAACAAAAAACAAAGACAATCCAAATCAAATAGCACCGAATGAGAATATGTGTAAGATGAATATGTGGGGGAGAAGAGATACCTGTATATCTGAATGTGCTGCTTGTGAATCCGCGAATGACTGGAAATCTGGACTCGTAGCTGTCAACCAAACGCCGCACAGAGTGGGAACTCAGTGTACGACAGAGGACGGCGTGACGTCGACCCGCAATGCCCGCCCACACCTCCCTGCTACTGAGTAGCGTGGGACGGAGGGCGTGGCAAAAGCGCGTCACAGCCCCCGGATTGGATTATGTTTTTCATTCCACAGCCACCACCACCTACTCACTACAGCTCACGTACCTACCTATGTCCAATGCCTGTCCGACTGGGATGCGTCCTCTGTGGGGTCCGGCTGTCTCGTACATCCCTGCCACAGCCCCCGGACGGTGCTACCCAGGCCCCTTAGTGGGAGCCTGGTCGGGCTTCACCTCCACACCATTAACATAGGGCTACCTGGTAAGTACCACCGACCCTGACTAGTTCACGGTCCCTTGTTTGTTTGATGCTCCGATTTAACCCCAAATGTGTCTCTTTTTTACAGATATAAATTGCATGCGTGCTCCTGAAGAGCGACCAAAGTCGTGAAACGCGTAGAGACAACAGCTACATGCTTCAGAAACTATGTATCACTGCAGTCTATTTTATTGTATTCCTTGTCTGTATATCCGGGTCCTTGGCTCATATTATCCTTTTTCAACAAAGTTTGTGAAACATTTACAATGTGTCCTTCAATAATGCAATTTAGTCATGTACGATGCATTATTTGAAAGTAATAAATGATCTATTTATAAATGTATTCCAGCCATACTTATTTCCCCCTACTTACTGTAATTTCTCCCGCACATGCTTCACACAAAGTCCCGCTCCTCCCCCCTTTTAACAATATAGAATTATAGGGATGTGAGGTGATCTGACCCATTACCTCTGGAAAGTCCCAACCCATATGTCCCCCCCCCCCCCCCATTAATATTTTGAATAGGGATGGAAGCATGTGTCTGGGATGTCAGTATTTTCAATATGTGATTTGTATATACCATATATTCTGTTAGCCTAGCCTTATCCACCTTTTTTGCTTTTGTGGTTCAGTAATCTGTTTTTAATGTCTAATGTGATATTTTATACCATCCATCTTGGCTACCCATCTGGGGTTTTCTCAGATCTTTGCAAACTTCCATACAGGCCCCTATTGTTACCCATGGTTGTGGTTGGTGTGCCCTTCCGGCCCCCTGCGGGCCGTGCTCCAATCCGGGGGCTGCGACGCGCTTTTGCCACGCCCTCCGTCCCACGCTACTCAGTAGCAGGGAGGTGTGAGCGGGCATTGCGGGTCGACGTCAGGCCGTCCCCTGTCATACACTGAGTTCCCACTCTGTGCGGCGTTTGGTTGACAGCTACGAGTCCATGTAGGGAGACACCTTGGCGTCCTACTACCAGGCGGCTCTTCCGCATTGGTGCAGATACCTTCTCTCCCCAACCTCTCGCGTGCATGACTTTGGCAGGAATTGCTGGCGGCGGCGCCTATATGGGGGGCGTCATCTTTGGTCGGCAGGCATTTGATTTCCAGTCATTCACGGATTCACAAGCAGCACATTCAGATATACAGGTATCTCTTCTCCCCCACATATTCATTTCCCTTCTTGTATTACCCTACTAGTTGGGTAACCTTATATCTATTTTCTACTTTATCATAGATACCCCCACATTCCGCATCTGCTCCTGATGAGTGGTATTAAATAACCACGAAAGGCGTAGAGCTTCCCTATGATGCTATGCTACAATGTCCATGGTTTATATCTGTATGATATTGAAGGTTTTCTATTTTAATGTACCAATCCACCATTTTTTCATGTCTACATGTTACAAGTGCAATTTCGGTTTACATACTCCAGGCAATCATTATGTGCACCATGTTGAAATTTGTTGCTATCATTATAAACCGTTTAGATCTATCTATTGAGACCCATCAATATAGTATTTTTGTATAATATGTTGAGACAAGTGTCTACCTCTATGTACTGTTTAGATTTTATTCGTTGATATTTAGCAACATAACAATTCACCTTTTTACTTGGTTCCTTATTTGTGTAATAAATATAATGTGTACATTGATTGGCCCATTCACTCAGTTGTGTGCCTCATATAAAGTCCCACCAATTTAGTCTTCTTGTTCAAAAACATTGGGGGTGGAGGTATATATAGTTATTTCCTCATTTAAAGCCCCAACCTTAGTTCTAGATTTAGATCCCTTTTTTTCATATAATTGGGTTTAGTTGCCTCTCATTGATACTTCCAGATTCATAGTGTCATGGAAGTATTGGCTGTTTGCAGAGCACACAGCCTATAATTCCTGTGCTACCTAAGCACACTTCAGATTCATCTTTTTACAATAATGCTGTCTTTAAGTTTGCTAAGATCCACTCACCGTTCATTCCATCATTCATTCAAGGAAAGCACCAACACAGATCTTATCTCCAAGTCATCTCAGAGCAGAGTCCCTAGCCGACGCCTACTCAAAGACTTTTATTAGCTTCCAAAGATTTCAGACAGGAGGTGATTGGCTGCAGCAACCAATCCCCTCCCCCATGGGCGGGGACCTCACAGGATGTCCCTTCCACACAGGAAAATGGCAATACAAGGACATCCCTTCCAACAGGAAATGCCGTACATGAATCCCACTCAAGAAATATAGCTTAAAGGATTCAATACAATAATACATACAATGAATACAATAACGTAGGGTGGCTAAAGTTACCGTTGATAGGAATTCTTATTCTGCGCTATTCCATAGAATAACGCATATTCAGATTATACTATTATTGAATGGGGGAGGGAGGCTATCTGCAGACGCGCACTACGAATCCCAACCAATGTTGATCAGACACAGCAGAGACAAGAGCGCGCATCCGCCTATAACCAATGATGTCGTTGCAGAGCGAGCATATCCCCTCCTTAACGATCGTCCGTGCTAATGCACAGAGGGCCCCTGTTGGCGGACATATCCGCACCCTGCAAACATCACACTCCAACCTCAAGACGTTTTCCCCTACCAGACGGGATTCAACCAGCCTCAGACTACCTCTTTTAGAGCGGGTTGCAGAAGTACTAACACTGGGTGACACTATGACAATACATATTAAATACATCTCCATAAAAATCTCCACAACAATAGGATACCATAAGCTGGGTACAAACGGGTCAAAATCCAGCCAGAATTCCAATCTGTAGGTAGTCCTCCCCGTTCCACAGAAGCCGATCGTTAGAACGGTGGAAGGTCCTGCTGGAAAACCTTGTTTGATCAGCTCCTTGCAGGCGGAGCTTCTCTGAGAAGTGATGCTATTGTTGTATGTTGTGACATTTCAGGGATTTTTTTGGGGGGGAACGGGGAGCAGGTACCTGTTTTTGACAGGTACTCTGCCCCCACTTCCGCCGGATCTTGAGTTACATTAGAGGTCCGGCTTCCTCCTCCATTCCTCCTCCATTCCCTGCCGCTGGGCCATGAAGAGAGCGCAGCGCGCTTCGCGCATGTGCAGTAGGGACCTGGCTGTGAAGCTGCAATGCTTCGCTGCCGGGTTCCCTTACCGGCAATGGCGGCAATACCGGCAATGGCGGCTGCAGCACCCGACAGCTGATGGAAACATCAGCTGCGATGCCGACATAGCTGGACTCCAGGACAGGTAAGTGTTTTAATGTTAGTCAGCAGCTGCAGAATTTGTACAGCATGTGTAGCTGCTGGGTTTTCATCTTTAAAGGGGTGATTCCGGAATTGGAATTTCAGGGAAATGTTTAAACAAAAAGTGTGGAACAACAATGTATAAAGAGTGGAGTAAATAAGAGCAGCAGGAATCCATGGCAGACACCCGACCTTCACATCCTAATTGTTGTAGAAGAACCCCCGGCCTGAGCTCTTTGTCTTTAGTACATTTGGGTCTAGCCTTGCTCATTGTCCTGCCACTGTCCAGTTTTTACACTGCTGTACCATCTGTATGTTTTCCAGCAGCAGTGCAGCTTTGCAGTAGTTTGCCTATTGGCCCTAAAAATAGGGCGGAATTTAATATCAGGATTTTCTCCAATAAACTTTGATTCCTCTAAATTCACTGAAATTCAAACAGGATTGGCCAAACCCCCTGCGAATCTATCCCGGGCAGATTTGCCTGCTAATTAGATAATTCATTTTTGCTGATTCGAATGCACTGGCGGCTGGTGCTCAATTTTCTGGGGGGGGGGGGGGCGGCCCCCGGCCGGCCCACCAACCATACAACTGCCCCCCCCCCCCGGCGCTCTCTGGATCAATCATCGCTCCCCCCCGTCGCTCGATCGCTGTTTCGATCGCCCCTTGCCCGCCAGGCCCCCCGCCAGCCCCCCCTCACGGATTCGGCGGCTCCCCCCCCGCGTCTCCTCCTGAGTCACGGTGGCCCCGGCGCCCTGTATGAGCGTCCGCCACTGTTTTAATGCCCGCCTCCTGTTCAGTGGCTCCATTCACACCTAAGTGGATCGATTTATTGGCGTTTTTCGGTGCATTTTTTTAAGCTTTTCTGAAGCTTTTTACAAGCTTTTTTTTTTAAAGAGTTTTAGAAGCGTTTTACCGTTTCGGGCATTTTTGTTTAACCAATAGAAAGCACCAGGGGGAGGAGAGGGCGAGGAAATTGGGGGTGGAGAGCTGCTATTTGAGCGTTTTACAAGCGTTTTTCTGCTCAAGTCAGGCGTTTCTATCGAAGTCTATGGGGCCAAAAACGCTCGTAATCTGCCAAAATAAGCTCATGTACTTTTTCGAGCTTCAGGCAACAGAACGCTCCGATGTGAACGGGGGCCATTGAAATGAATGTGATTTTTCTTGTTGGGGCATTTTGGAGCTTCAGAGCTGAGCGTTTTACAAGCGGCAAATCGCTCAGGTGTGAAGAACGGGGTCTTAAGAATGACTCTGTGCATGTGGCCTGTCCTGTAATCTCAGCAGCTGCTGTATCTTCTTATACATTGTTAAAGGGAGAATCTACAAATCTGCCTTTGTTGCAGTAGAGCTAAAGTTTCATCTGCTTATATTTTGCCTTCCCTGGTTCCCCCCCCCCCCCCTCATCAACACGTTAATGACATTTTTATATAAAACGTTTCCATTTTCAGGACATTCCTTATTTTAGTCGCGGCGATGTCACCACTGGGTCTCTGTGCTTCTCTATAGAAACAATGGATATGAACATCAAATTTGAACCTTGGTGTTGCCAACATCCCTAAGAGTCAATCAAAAGAAGGAGAACCCCCCCCCCCCCCCAAGATGGGACTTTAAGGGCAACAAAAGGGTACTAGAGTAAGATAGTTTTATTTTGAAAACATACAAAATGTACAAATACGCAATTTAAAAACATAGATGATGTAAGGGTACATAAATCCCAGGATGAAGTCCAGAGAGCCTGACGCGTTTCGGGACACAAGCCGTCCCTTCGTCAGGGGCCAATATCCAGAGGGGATCGCACTGTACAATACAAATAAATAAATAATAACGACACATATATTACAGCTATTTACAACGTTGATTGCATACAATTAGCTGTGTTTCCTAAGCTTATCTGTGCTTGTGTCCCGAAACGCGTCGGGCTCTCTGGACCTGGGATTTATGTACCCTTACATCATCTATGTTTTTAAATTGCGTATTTGTACATTTTGTATGTTTTCAAAATACAACTATCTTACTCTAGTACCCTTTTGTTGCCCTTAAAGTCCCATCTTGGGGGGTTTCTCCTTCTTCTGTGCTTCTCTATGCAGTGCAGGCAGATCATGGCTGGTGGGAGGGGCCGGCGGGGGGCTGCACATAGCTTCCTGAAAACACCCCAGCCCCCGCCCTCAGTACTCCTCTTCAAGAGCCCTGATGCAATCAGTGGGAGGAGTTATGCAAATATCGGAAATGCCTTGATGGGTGGATGTTAGTCTTGAGCAGTGGGTGTTACTAGGCGGTCTGTATTTGCACAGGTGACGCCCCCATGTGATGCTGAGCCTCCACGATTGAAAGAACTGAAATCCAATGAATGAAAGGGGCGGGGCCAGTCAGGCTGGGGAGGAAAGGGCTAGATGATGCTGGACGTCCTCCAGCCAGGAAATAAGGCGGAGCTCTGAGTGACTTTGAGAAGCTCACAGTGTGCGGGGAAATCGGAAGGAAGCCATTTCAGTCCAGGAGAGGAGCCGATACACCTGTGCCAGACTGAAGGGGGGGCCGGAGGGAGGATTAACTGTAAAATCTCAGAGTGGTGCCCCTTTAATTGAACCCCCCCCCCCCGGAACTCCGGATCTCGGCTCTCATTAAATCGCTCCCGGTGTTATTCTTGCCGCACGCGAGTCCTGTTGACTTTTTTGCTCCTGTTTGCTGAGTGAAAGTCTCAGAGTTTGCTGCCGCTGTCAGGACTTTGACAGGAGGTGGGGGGGGGAGGGGGCACTCCCCCAGATGGCGGCTGAATGACGAGGTGGCAACGGACGGGGTCCCGGGAGACCGGAAGAGTGAAAACAAAAACAAATTATTAGGCTGTGAAAACACGGAGCCGGCCCGGGAAAACATTCTACGTATGGAATGAGGCGATGAGATTTCACGGCGGACGGCGGATAACGGGGTGTCACCCTGCAGCGGGGCGAAGGAGACTGAGGGGGGGCGCAGCAGAGCCTATAGATCCAGGCAGGGCCGCCATCAGGAATTTTGGGGCCCCTTACACAGCTTCACAGGCATGGGCCCCCAGGAGCAGAGAACCAGGGGGGGGGGTGCGCTGCCGCCGCGAATTGTGAAGCGGGGGGGTGCCGCCACTAATTGAAAACCGGGGGGTGCCGCAAGTTGAGAAGTGGGGGGGTGCCGCGAATTGAGAAGGGGGGGAGGGGGGGTGCTGTTGTATGTCCCTCCCGAGAATTAAGGTCGGGGGGGGGGGGCTTTAGGGGCTGACGAACAAAAAAAGGGGGTTGCCATCCGGGGCCCCTGGGGACCTCCGGGCCCCTTACAAGAAAAATAAATAAAAAGGGGGGTTGCCATCCGGGCCCTTGGGGACCTCCGGGCCCCTTACAAGAAAAAAAAAAAAGGGGAGTTGCCACCCGGGCCCCTCGGGACCTCTGGACCCCTTACAAGAAAAATAAATAAATAAATAAAAAGGGGGGTTGCCACCCAGGCCCCTGGGGACCTCCGGGCCCCTTACAAGAAAAATAAATAAGTAAATAAATAAAAAGGGGGGTTGCCATCCGGGCCCCTGGGGACCTCCGGCCCCTTACAAGAAAAAAAAAAGGGGGTTGCCACCCGGGCCCCTGGGGACCTCCGGGTCCCTTACAAGAAAAATAAATAAATAAATAAATAAAAAGGGGGGTTGCCACCTGGGCCCCTGGGGACCTCCGGGCCCCTTACAAGAAAAATAAATAAATAAATAAAACGGGGGTTGCCATCCGGGCCCCTGGGGACCTCGGGCCCCTTACAAGAAAAAAAAAGGGGGGTTGCCACCCGGGCCCCTAGGGACCTCAGGACCCCTTAAAAGAAAAAAAAAAGAAAAAGAAAATGGGGGGTTGCCATCTGGGCCCCTGGGGACCTCCGGGCCCCTTACAAGAAAAAAAAGGGGGGTTGCCACCCGGGCCCCTGGGGACCTCCGGGCCCCTTACAAGAAAAAAAGGGGGGTTGCCACCCGGGCCCCTGGGGACCTCCGGGCCCCTTACATGTGTACTGCCTGTACCCCCCTGATGGCGGCCCTGGATCCAGGTCAAATGATGTTTTCACATTTGGATGGAGAAGGGAAGAGATGAAAATTCTTTCTTGTTTTTTTTTTTTACTTCTGTCTGTGACCCCATTGGAGAGATTTCCCGTCACTTCCTGTCCTGAGCACAGAGAGCAACGAAAACCTGAAATAGACTCCGCCTCTTACCTGATCCATGCAGAACAAAATAGAAGGATATGGCGGGGGATGGACTATAATGAAAATGATTTGTAGGCTTTTCCTTATTAGATAAAGTGACCTTACTGAAAATGTAACAATGTAACACAATTCTCTCTATAATGTGACAATGTAAGAGTCTGCAGGGAAAAAACAAATACTGCTGTGATGGGTTCTCTTATATGGAGGGGCACGGCACCTTCTCTTATATGGAGGGGCACGGCACCTTCCCTTATATGGAGGGGCACGGCACCTTCCCTTATATGGAAGGGCACGGCACCTTCTCTTATATGGAGGGGCACGGCACCTTCCCTTATATGGAGGGGCACGACACCTTCTCTTATATGGAGGGGCACGGCACCTTCTCTTATATGGAGGGGCACGGCACCTTCTCTTATATGGAGGGGCACGGCACCTTCCCTTATATGGAGGGGCACGGCACCTTCCCTTATATGGAAGGGCACGGCACCTTCTCTTATATGGAGGGGCACGGCACCTTCTCTTATATGGAGGGGCACGGCACCTTCTCTTATATGGAGGGGCACGGCACCTTCTCTTATATGGAGGGGCACGGCACCTTCCCTTATATGGAGGGGCACGGCACCTTCTCTTATATGGAAGGGCACGGCACCTTCTCTTATATGGAGGGGCACGGCACCTTCCCTTATATGGAGGGGCACGGCACCTTCTCTTATATGGAGGGGCACGGCACCTTCTCTTATATGGAGGGGCACGACACCTTCTCTTATATGGAGGGGCAAGGCACCTTCCCTTATATGGAGGGGCACGGCACCTTCCCTTATATGGAGGGGCACGACACCTTCTCTTATATGGAGGGGCACGACACCTTCTCTTATATGGAGGGGCACGGCACCTTCTCTTATATGGAGGGGCACGACACCTTCTCTTATATGGAGGGGCACGACACCTTCTCTTATATGGAGGGGCACGGCACCTTCCCTTATATGGAGGGGCACGGTACCTTCTCTTATATGGAGGGGCACGGCACCTTCTCTTATATGGAGGCGCACGGCACCTTCTCTTATATGGAGGGGCACGACACCTTCTCTTATATGGAGGGGCACGACACCTTCCCTTATATGGAGGGGCACGGCACCTTCTCTTATATGGAGGGGCACGGCACCTTCTCTTATATGGAGGGGCACGGCACCTTCTCTTATATGGAGGGGCACGGCACCTTCTCTTATATGGAGGGGCACGACACCTTCTCTTATATGGAGGGGCACGGCACCTTCCCTTATATGGAGGGGCACGGCACCTTCCCTTATATGGAGGGGCACGGTACCTTCTCTTATATGGAGGGGCACGGTACCTTCTCTTATATGGAGGGGCACGGCACCTTCTCTTATATGGAGGGGCACGGCACCTTCTCTTATATGGAGGGGCATGAAGCACCTTCCCTTATATGGAGGGGCACGGCACCTTCCCTTATATGGAGGGGCACGGTACCTTCTCTTATATGGAGGGGCACGGCACCTTCCCTTATATGGAGGGGCACGGCACCTTCCCTTATATGGAGGGGCACGGCACCTTCCCTTATATGGAGGGGCACGACACCTTCCCTTATATGGAGGGGCACGACACCTTCCCTTATATGGAGGGGCACGACACCTTCTCTTATATGGAGGGGCACGACACCTTCTCTTATATGGAGGGGCACGACACCTTTCCTTATATGGAGGGGCACGGCACCTTCTCTTATATGGAGGGGCACGGCACCTTCACTTATATGGAGGGGCACGGCACCTTCACTTATATGGAGGGGCACGACACCTTCCCTTATATGGAGGGGCACGGCACCTTCCCTTATATGGAGGGGCACGGCACCTTCCCTTATATGGAGGGGCACGGCACCTTCTCTTATATGGAGGGGCACGGCACCTTCTCTTATATGGAGGGGCACGGCACCTTCCCTTATATGGAGGGGCACGGCACCTTCTCTTATATGGAGGGGCACGGCACCTTCCCTTATATGGAGGGGCACGGCACCTTCTCTTATATGGAGGGGCACGGCACCTTCTCTTATATGGAGGGGCACGACACCTTCCCTTATATGGAGGGGCACGACACCTTCCCTTATATGGAGGGGCACGACACCTTCCCTTATATGGAGGGGCACGACACCTTCTCTTATATGGAGGGGCACGGCACCTTCCCTTATATGGAGGGGCACGACACCTTCCCTTATATTGAGGGGCACGGCACCTTCTCTTATATGGAGGGGCACGACACCTTCCCTTATATGGAGGGGCACGGCACCTTCCCTTATATGGAGGGGCACGGCACCTTCTCTTATATGGAGGGGCAAGGCACCTTCTCTTATATGGAGGGGCAAGGCTAGGGCTGCCATCAGGGCGGTACAGTCAGTACACCTGTAAGGGGCCCGGATGGTAACCCCCCCTTTTTTTTGTAATGGTCCCGGAGGTCCCCAGGCAGGGCCCCGGATGGCAACCCCCCCTTTTTTTGTTCTTTTTTCTCAATTCGTGGCTGCCCTCTCCCGCTTCTCAATTTGCGGTGGCAGCACCCCCCCCTTCTCCTTTGCCCCAGGGGGCCCATGCCTGAATGAAGCTGTGTAAGGGGGCCCCAAAATTCCTGATGGTGGCCCTGGGCAGGAACCTTCTCTTATATCGAGGGGCATGACACCTTCTCTTATATTGAGGGACCTAATAAAGGGGGTCCTACCCGCTATTAGCCAGGTGGACCTAATAAAGTGTCCGGTGAGTATATATATATATTCATAGAGAGGTGCTAAGGTACAGTTATCTCCTGTGTACACATTCTAGAGGAGACAATCAGATATAATACCTGAGAAATCGATCGATCGATCGTCCGACGCTCAGACCGTTTCCCATTATCATAGAGAAAATTAAGTACTGTCCGTGATACTTTTTTTATTTGCACTAACATAGAATTTTTCAGGACAAGCTTTCGGGGTATGTCCCCTTCTTCAAGGTCCAAGCAGTACTCTCATATAATGAGAGCCGTTGGAACTTTAAGAAAAATAGAATCATTGTGTCCTTTTCTCTGGACTCGGATTTTACTCTTCATTTGGATCGCTGTGATTGGAGGTGACTGCTGTGACCTCAGGTAACCCATCAAACACCCCCCCCCCCCCCCCCCCCGGGCCCCAAATTCAGCTCCAGACGGTCAGCAGGTTGTTTCCTTATAAAATTCCTTCTGCGGAGGATTCTGTCGCTCTCCAAGTTCTGCCAAATCCTTCTGAAAATAGAACCCGTCAGAAATTAGCAGATATTTCACGATTCATTTCAAAGTACCAGAAAAAAAAAAAAAACTTTTTATAACCCCCCAAATGGCTCATAAATCGCATTAGAGAGAAAGTGAAATCTTGAGACCTGCTGCTGGTCTGATGAATAAAATTCTGTCACATGTCATACAATCTGCAATTACTTAACTCGTTAGAGGATTTTTATCGAGTCCCATCTCTGGGACGGAACACACAAGAACCGGGTCCAAGTTTGGCTCCAGATATCTGGATTTACATACTTGGCATCTATCCTGGCACAGTCCTGCATCCTCACCCTCCGCTCACCAAATGCTGCGCCCTGTCCCGGGGTCACCCCGTCACCCTTTATCTGCAGTGATTAAATGCAAGGAGGGGGGGGGGGGTCCTGCATAATTAGAGGTGAGAGGTCATTGCGGGGCTAACCCATAACGTGGGCTTAATGGGGGGGGGGGGGGGGTCTCTGCATATTTAGAGCCACCATACAGTGGGTATGACTTAGACAGGCCCACTCAGACATAGGTGGACTAAATGCAGACCACAGACAGTGGTAACTGGACCATTATGTTGGTAGTTATATTATTACCTGTGCTTACAGTGCCTTGAAAAAGTATTCATACCCCTTGAAATGTTCCCCACATGTTGTCAGGTTACACCCAAAAACGTAAATGTATTTTATTGGGATTTTATGTGATGGACCAACACAAAGTGTCACATGATTGTGAAGTGGAAGGAAAATGATAAATGATACAAATATATATGTGATAAGTGTGGGGGGGGGGCATTTGTATTCAGCCCCCTTTACTCTGATACCCCCAACTAAAATCTAGTGGAACCAATTGCCTTCAGAAGTCACCTACCGTATATACTCGAGTATAAGCCGAGGCACCTAGTTTTACCACAAAAAACGGGGAAAATGTATTGTCTCGAGTATAAGCCTAGGGTGTCCATCTGCATGCCTCACTGTGTCTCACTGTGTCCATGTGCATGCCTCACTGTGTCCATGCCTCACTGTGTCCATGCCTCACTGTGTCCATGCCTCACTGTGCCCATTCCTCACTGTGCCCATGCCTCACTGTGTCCATGCCTCACTGTGTCCATGCCTCACTGTGTCCATGCCTCACTGTGTCCATGCCTCACTGTGTCCATGCCTCACTGTGCCCATTCCTCACTGTGCCCATGCCTCACTGTGTCCATGCCTCACTGTGTCCATGCCTCACTGTGTCCATGCCTCACTGTGCCCATTCCTCACTGTGCCCATGCCTCACTGTGTCCATGCCTCACTGTGCCCATTCCTCACTGTGTCCATGCCTCACTGTGTCCATGCCTCACTGTGTCCATGCCTCACTGTGTCCATGCCTCACTGTGCCCATTCCTCACTGTGCCCATGCCTCACTGTGTCCATGCCTCACTGTGTCCATGCCTCACTGTGTCCATGCCTCACTGTGCCCATTCCTCACTGTGCCCATGCCTCACTGTGTCCATGCCTCACTGTGTCCATGCCTCACTGTGTCCATGCCTCACTGTGCCCATTCCTTACTGTGCCCATGCCTCACTGTGCCCATGCCTCACTGTGCCCATTCCTTACTGTGCCCATTCCTTACTGTGCCCATGCCTCACTGTGCCCAATTTCCCTACCTGATCTCCGGCGCTGTGTGACCAACGTTTAATATGGGAGTCTATGGAAGGGGTGCCCGGCTTTGAAAAATCTGTGCTCCCCGGCCGTAGGTCCCCCCGACAACAAACTTTGCACACTTGTAGATGAAGAGAGGGGCTACATGTGTGCCAAGTTTGGGGTCCAGGGGACGTAGGGCCGGCCAGTACCGGGTCCCCAAAATCACCAGAGAAATGACCGTTTAACATGGGAGTCTATGGAAGGGGTGCCTGGCTTTGAAAAATCGGTGCTCTCCGGCCGTAGGTCCCCCGGTCTAAAATCTTTGCCCACTTGTAGAGGAAGAGTGGGGCTACATGTGTGCCAAGTTTGGCACGGTTGGCCAGGATCAGGCGCACAAAGGTGAAGATGGACACAGACTCGAGTATAAGCCGAGGGGGGCATTTTCAGCACAAAAAAATGTGCTGAAAAACTCGGCTTATACTCGAGTATATATGGTAATTAGTAAATAGAGTCCACCTGTGTGTCATTTAATCTCAGTATAAATACAGCTGTTCTGTGAAGCCCTCAAGAGGTTTGTTAGAGAACCTTAGTGAACAAACAGCATCATGAAGGCCAAGGAACACACCAGGCAGGTCTGGGATAAAGTTGTGGAGAAGTATAAAGCAGGGTTAGGTTATAAAAACAAATCTCCCAGTACCTATGGTACGACCGCCTCTGAGAAGACTATAAAACTGGTCCCCACTTATAGGGACATGAGACCTCAGCTTTAACGTTTCCTTCCTGGCAGCCGTGGTTGTCGGGAACCCCCAGCCAGTTTCTCCCACGGAGGGGTTTTTGGGGGGTATTCCCTGGGCACAGCATGATCCCCAAACGGGATGCCCGAAATATTCTCCTGATCCCCTCAGTCGGCCCCCCAAATAACTGGAGCAACAACACGAGGTTCACATTTGTTGGACCATTCAGTTTGTCTATCCCATGTCCTTCCTTATACACCCTCTAAATGTGTCAGATATTGTCACACAGGAATAAGTGTATGTATTTTCATTTTGTTATTCTTTTATTGGAAAATAAAAATCTTTTGAAAGTAAAAAAAAAAATCTCCCAAGCTTTGACCATCTCACGGAGCTCTGTTCATTCCATCATCAGAAAATGGAAAGAGTATGGCACAACCGCAAACCTACCAAGACATGGCCGTCCACCTAAACTGACCACGCCGGGCAAGGAGAACATTCATCAGAGAAGCAGCCAAGAGGTCCCATGGTAACTCTGGAGGAGCTGCAGAGATCCACAGCTCAATAAAATACATTTACCTTTTTTTGGTTGTAACATGACAAAATGTGGGAAATGTCAAGGGGTGTGAATACTTTTTCCAGGCACTGTATTTACTAATGCTGACAGCATAAGGATTACAAAGAGTCAATGTTGATTGAGAGAGTGAAGTTCTGATTTATGTCCTCTCTGTCTCCACTGAAGTGGTTCTATAATCACTTATACACATCTCATGCCCTGTACACACGATCGGAATTTCCGATGGGATAAAATCCGATGGAATTTTCTGTCGGAATTCCATTCAAGCTGTCTTCCATCAGCCTTGCATACAGACAAAATTCCGACCATCAAGAACGTGGGTGACGTACAACACTACGACGAGCCGAGAAAAACGAAGTTCAATGCTTCCGAGCGTGCGTCGACTTGATTCTGAGCATGCGTGTTTTTTTCTCGGATTTTTAAAAATAAAACATGTTCTATTTCTAAACTCCGATGGAAAAATGTCCGATCGTGTGTACGCGGGATAAGAGTACAGAATGCTGTATTTGTATTGTATACCTGAGTGCACGTTCTCTGGATACTTTGCCTCTGGGAAGGCCGGAAGTCTTTCTGCTGTTTGGACAGATGTGAGACACGTGACGGGATTCTTCCTTCCAGAACCTTCCAGCAGGCTGATCACCACAGAAACATATTAGGGTTTGGGGATGGGGAATTGCGCAAGTTCCGCTGGTGAGTGGATGAAAAGAAATGTCACCCACTGGGGATCGTTTTTACCTGATAAGGTATAGTTGCTGTAACCATATAAGCATACGATATTAATTGGTGGGAAGGGGGGGAGGGGAGGGGGGGAAGGGGGGAAGTAGGAATGGAAGAAAGGGGATCAGTCTGTGTAGAGCAGACCGAAAGCGGTTACTATAGGCAACAGATTATAGATCCAGAGGCGGAAATGATTTTAAATTAATCATTTATTCCTGTTATCATTCCAAATAGATGTAAGAGGAAACATATGAAGGTGCAGCATTATTTTCAAAAGGTGAATGATCATACATTACATGAATTAATTGGAAACATCTAGTAGACAGACAAGACAAACAAATAACTAAAACATATAACAACACACTTGTCCGGACGTATGGTTCAGTCTTATATAAGTATGTGACCCAGTGAAGGATAATATTGTTTTATATATTGATTACCGTCCACCAGGGAATATAGGGTAATCTCGGCCACCTGCTAATAAGTGGATTTATTAATTAAGGTCAAATGGGTTTAACATTTAATATAAGACTGAACCTGATGGGGTGGGAAAGGGGGACCGGGGGAGGAGGGTATTAGCGCTGAGGGCATGCATTAGGACTGGTACAAATCGAAGCCGTTTGCCTAAATGCAGTATTTGCATTGGGTATACTCTGGGAATCCACTAATGGAAAAGTTCTTTGAAGATTGAAAGGGTTAATTGATGTTAATAAAAGGGCTGTTGTATTAGCACAATGGTAATGAATAAATGTCCTCCAAAAGTTGCTAGCAGAGAAAGTTCATCAATACGGTTATTAGTACAGAAATCTGTGATGCTTTTACAACATAGCTCTGGTTTGCACATATAGGCAGTGTGTAATTAGTCTCTTTATCATTGTCTGCAGCTCAATTTCAACCTACAAGTCAAAGTACTTTACCATAGGTCCCGGGTTACCTGGTATTTGGCAGCTGATTTGAGGGTGTTATTTTGGCCATACCTATTTGTTGTGTTGGCCGTCAACCCGAACGGATATTGTGGTAAAAGTCCAGGTCCCCCAAGCGTTACCTGCGCCGGTGTCAAAGTGGGATCCAATGTGGCTGCTTTGCAAATGCCTAGTGTCAGTTGCCGCGGTCGTAGCCGCTATCGTGTGTACTGACTATGGCTTACGAGCTCCGTGCCATGTCGATCCGCCCACTCCATTCAGAACAACGTCACGTGACTGTGTGGGATGTGACGTCAACGCGTTTCGCCGTGCTCTATGGCGTAGCTTCGTCTGGACGTGATCACCACAGAACCTCGCGTCACGTCAGGAGGAACTGGAATGGACTTCCAGCAAAGTCACATTCTGAACTTTTACTGGAGGACTTACCTGAAAGCAAAATGTCATTTAAAAACAAATCCGTTTTCTAGGGTGCAGGACAGACAGGCCAATCACCATCCTTGCTGAACAATTTTTTTGGGAAAAAATGTGAATATATATATATATATAGAGAGAGAGATACAAAGTAACATTGTGTATAAACATAGTTCAAAGAGGAGTTTGAGAGATACTGAAACATTGTTTATAAACATTTATCTGACAGGAGATAGAGAAATACAAAGTAACATTGTTTATAAACATTGATCAGACAGGAGATAGAGCGATACAAAGTAACATTGTTTATAAACATTTATCTGACGGGAGATAGAGAGATACAAAGTAACATTGTTTATAAACATTGATCGGACAGGAGATAGAGAGATACAAAGTAACATTGTTTATAAACATTGATCAGACAGGAGATAGAGAGATACAAAGTAACATTGTTTATAAACATTGATCAGACGGGAGATAGAGAGATACAAAGTAACATTGTTTATAAACATTGAACAGACGGGAGATAGAGAGATACAAAGTAACATTGTTTATAAACATTGATCAGACGGGAGATAGAGAGATACAAAGTAACATTGTTTATAAACATTGAACAGACGGGAGATAGAGAGATACAAAGTAACATTGTTTATAAACATTGATCAGACAGGAGATAGAGAGATACAAAGTAACATTGTTTATAAACATTGATCAGACAGGAGATAGAGAGATACAAAGTAACATTGTTTATAAACAATGTTCAGACAGCAGGTAAAAAGGTATATAGTAACATTCTTACTTTTGTATGTCATTGTTTCTGTAGAAGAAATGTATGAGCTTCATTCTGCATATGATGTCAGTTAAAGCAACCTGATATATATATTTTTTTTAAGAAAAGTTGTTCCTATTTAACATCCTAATTTACTCTAATCATCGAATTATCTCCTCCTTCTCATTCTCTCCTTACCTTTTATCTTCTTGATTATTGTTATTTTTATTTTGTTTACTATTTTTATAAAAATGTACTTTGAAAATTTTTAAAAAAGTTATTATGTTTTTGTGTTCATTGAAAAAAAATAAAAAAAAATATTTTGTAAATAACTTTGCGGCAGGATCCTAATCTAATGCTGACCACAAACGTATCGATTTTCTTTCGAAAGTTTTCATTTAAAAAACATTCGTTATATTTTCCAATCATTAGTGTGGGGGGAGGGGGGGGTCAAATCAACCTTCGTGTTCGATGACAGTGACCGGAAAATTTGAAGGCGCAGAATAGAAAACTTTTCATGATTGACTAAATTTTCTTCAAAAATTACTTTTATTTTCAAATAGAATGTTAAAAGCAAGTGAAATTTTTCGAACGACATGCTTGGCCGAAAATCTGTACGTGATTGGCCGGCATTAGTGTCATTATATCCCTGGTTCACGCTGATGCGATTTGGGATGCGTTTCTGAATGCAGAGATTCACACGAAGAGTTACATTGTCAGTCTGGTTGAAAAAAGATACAAGTCCATCTCGTTCAACCAATAAGAGTAAATGAACCCCCCCGCGCCCACGCTATAAAGACGGCAACAGCGCGGGACTCAATTTCCGGGAGGGTGTCCATGTACGTCCGCCCGTGCGCTCCCTGTGGGGCGTGCACGGCGCGCTCTGTGATCAGTGAGTCCATGAGACTCAACTGATCACAGTTCGGAGAATCGGCCGATCCCGACCCCTTACCACGTGATCAGCTGTCAGCCAATGACAGCTGATCACGTGATTTAAACAGAGGCGGTAATCGGCTGATAGCGTGAAAAAAATAAAAACCGATCACCGGCTACTGTCAGAGGGACATCGATCCCTCACACAGAGAGCCACTGCCACCTCATCTGTGCCCACCAGTGCCACTTACCAGTGCACAATAGTGTTGCCTACCAGTGCCACCTATCAGTGCCAATCAGTGCTGCCAATCAGTGCCTCATCATCAGTGCTGCCTATCAGTGTTACCTACCTGTGCCTATCAATGCCCATCAGTGCCACCTATCAGTGCTCACCAGTGCTGCTCATCAGTGCCCATCAGTGTAGACTATCAGTGGCCATCAATGCAGCCTCATCAGTGCCCTTCAGTGCAGCCTTGTCAGTGCCACCTTATCAGTGCCCAT
The DNA here is from genome assembly GCA_029206835.1 of Rana muscosa. Lineage (NCBI taxonomy): Eukaryota > Metazoa > Chordata > Amphibia > Anura > Ranidae > Rana > Rana muscosa. The sequence goes on along the minus strand of CM055125.1, from coordinate 396,735,361 downwards.
CACTCCTGCCTTATCAATGCCGCCTTATCAGTGCCCATCACTCCCGCTTTATCAATGTCGCCTAATCAGTGCCCATCACTCCCGCCTTATCAATCTTGCCTTATCAGTGCCCATCACTCCCGCCTTATCAATGCCACCTTATCAGTGCCCATCACTCCCGCCTTATCAATGTTGCTTTATCAGTGCCCATCACTCCTGCCTTATTAATGCCGCCTTATCAGTGCCCATCACTCCTGCCTTATTAATGCCGCCTTATCAGTGCCCATCACTCCCGCCTTATCAATGCCGCCTTATCAGTGCCCATCACTCCCGCCTTATCAATGCCGCCTTATCAGTGCCCATCACTCCCGCCTTATCAATGCCGTCTTATCAGTGCCCATCACTCCCGCCTTATCAATGTCGCCTTATCAGTGCTCATCACTCCCGCCTTATCAATGTCACCTTATCAGTGCCCATCACTCCCGCCTTATCAATGCCGCCTTATCAGTGCCCATCACTCCCGCCTTATCAATGCCGCCTTATCAGTGCCCATCACTCCCGCCTTATCAATGTCGCCTTATCAGTGCCCATCACTCCCGCCTTATCAATGCCGCCTCATCAGTGCCCATCACTCCCGCCTTATCAATCTCACCTTATCAGTGACCATCACTCCCGCCTTATCAATGCCGCCTTATCAGTGCCCATCACTCCCGCCTTATCAGTGCCCATCACTCCCGCCTTATCAATGCCGCCTTATCAGTGCCCATCACTCCCGCCTCATCAATGCCGCCTTATCAGTGCCCATCACTCCCGCCTTATCAATGCCGCCTTATCAGTGCCCATCAATCCTGCCTTATCAATGTTGCCTTATCAGTGCCCATCACTCCCGCCTTATCAATGCCGCCTTATCAGTGCCCATCACTCCCGCCTTATCAATGCCGCCTCATCAGTGCCCATCACTCCCGCCTTATCAATCTCACCTTATCAGTGCCCATCACTCCCGCCTTATCAATGCCGCCTTATCAGTGCCCATCACTCCCGCCTTATCAGTGCCCATCACTCCCGCCTTATCAATGCCGCCTTATCAGTGCCCATCACTCCCGCCTCATCAATGCCGCCTTATCAGTGCCCATCACTCCCGCCTTATCAATGCCGCCTTATCAGTGCCCATCAATCCTGCCTTATCAATGCCGCCTTATCAGTGCCCATCACTCCCGCCTTATCAATGTCGCCTTATCAGTGCCCATTACTCCCGCCTTATCAATGCCGCCTTATCAGTGCCCATCACTCCCGCCTTATCAATGCTGCCTTATCAGTGCCCATCACTCCCGCCTTATCAATGCCGCCTTATCAGTGCCCATCACTCCCGCCTTATCAATGTCGCCTTATCAGTGCCCATCACTCCCGCCTTATCAATGTCGCCTTATCAGTGCCCATCACTCCCGCCTTATCAGTGCCCATCACTCCCGCCTTATCAATGCCGCCTTATCAGTGCCCATCCCTCCCGCCTTATCAATGCCGCCTTATCAGTGCCCATCACTCCCGCCTTATCAATGCCGCCTTATCAGTGCCCATCACTCCCGCCTTATCAATGTCGCCTTATCAGTGCCCATCACTCCCGCCTTATCAATGTCGCCTTATCAGTGCCCATCACTCCCGCCTTATCAATGCCGCCTCATCAGTGCCCATCACTCCCACCTTATCAATCTCGCCTTATCAGTGCCCATCACTCCCGCCTTATCAATGCCGCCTTATCAGTGCCCATCACTCCCGCCTTATCAGTGCCCATCACTCCCGCCTCATCAATGCCGCCTTATCAGTGCCCATCACTTCCGCCTTATTAATGCCACCTTATCAGTGCCCATCAATCCTGCCTTATCAATGCCGCCTTATCAGTGCCCATCACTCCCGCCTTATCAATGCCGCCTTATCAGTGCCCATCACTCCCGCCTTATCAGTGCCCATCACTCCCGCCTTATCAATGCCACCTTATCAGTGCCCATCACTCCCGCCTTATCAATGTTGCCTTATCAGTGCCCATCACTCCCGCCTTATCAATGTCGCCTTATCAGTGCCCATCACTCCCGCCTTATCAATGTCGCCTTATCAGTGCCCATCACTCCCACCTTATCAATCTCGCCTTATCAGTGCCCATCACTCCCGCCTTATCAATGTCACCTTATCAGTGCCCATCACTCCCGCCTTATCAATGTTGCTTTATCAGGGCCCATCACTCCTGCCTTATCAATGCCGCGTTATCAGTGCCCATCACTCCCACCTTATCAATGTCACCTTATCAGTGCCCATCACTCCCGCCTTATCAATGTCGCCTTATCAGTGCCCATCACTCCCGCCTTATCAATGCCGCCTTATCAGTGCCCATCACTCCCGCCTTATCAATGTCGCCTTATCAGTGCCCATCACTCCCGCCTTATCAGTGCCCATCACTCCCACCTTATCAATGTCGCCTTATCAGTGGCCATCACTCCCGCCTTATCAATGCCGCCTTATCAGTGCCCATCACTCCCGCCTTATCAATGCCGCCTTATCAGTGCCCATCACTCCCGCCTTATCAATGCCGCCTTATCAGTGCCCATCACTCCCGCCTTATCAATGCCGTCTTATCAGTGCCCATCACTCCCGCCTTATCAATGTCGCCTTATCAGTGCCCATCACTCCCGCCTTATCAATGTCACCTTATCAGTGCCCATCACTCCCGCCTTATCAATGCCGCCTTATCAGTGCCCATCACTCCCGCCTTATCAATGTCGCCTTATCAGTGCCCATCACTCCCGCCTTATCAATGTCGCCTTATCAGTGCCCATCACTCCCGCCTTATCAATGCCGCCTCATCAGTGCCCATCACTCCCGCCTTATCAATCTCACCTTATCAGTGACCATCACTCCCGCCTTATCAATGCCGCCTTATCAGTGCCCATCACTCCCGCCTTATCAGTGCCCATCACTCCCGCCTTATCAATGCCACCTTATCAGTGCCCATCACTCCCGCCTCATCAATGCCGCCTTATCAGTGCTCATCACTCCCGCCTTATCAATGCCGCCTTATCAGTGCCCATCAATCCTGCCTTATCAATGTCGCCTTATCAGTGCCCATCACTCCCGCCTTATCAATGTCGCCTTATCAGTGCCCATCACTCCCGCCTTATCAATGCCGCCTCATCAGTGCCCATCACTCCCGCCTTATCAATCTCACCTTATCAGTGCCCATCACTCCCGCCTTATCAATGCCGCCTTATCAGTGCCCATCACTCCCGCCTTATCAGTGCCCATCACTCCCGCCTTATCAATGCCGCCTTATCAGTGCCCATCACTCCCGCCTCATCAATGCTGCCTTATCAGTGCCCATCACTCCCGCCTTATCAATGCCGCCTTATCAGTGCCCATCAATCCTGCCTTATCAATGCTGCCTTATCAGTGCCCATCACTCCCGCCTTATCAATGTCGCCTTATCAGTGCCCATTACTCCCGCCTTATCAATGCCGCCTTATCAGTGCCCATCACTCCCGCCTTATCAATGCCGCCTTATCAGTGCCCATCACTCCCGCCTTATCAATGCCGCCTTATCAGTGCCCATCACTCCCGCCTTATCAATGTCGCCTTATCAGTGCCCATCACTCCCGCCTTATCAATGTCGCCTTATCAGTGCCCATCACTCCCGCCTTATCAGTGCCCATCACTCCCGCCTTATCAATGCCGCCTTATCAGTGCCCATCCCTCCCGCCTTATCAATGCCGCCTTATCAGTGCCCATCACTCCCGCCTTATCAATGCCGCCTTATCAGTGCCCATCACTCCCGCCTTATCAATGTCGCCTTATCAGTGCCCATCACTCCCGCCTTATCAATGTCGCCTTATCAGTGCCCATCACTCCCGCCTTATCAATGCCGCCTCATCAGTGCCCATCACTCCCGCCTTATCAATCTCGCCTTATCAGTGCCCATCACTCCCGCCTTATCAATGCCGCCTTATCAGTGCCCATCACTCCCGCCTTATCAGTGCCCATCACTCCCGCCTCATCAATGCCGCCTTATCAGTGCCCATCACTTCCGCCTTATTAATGCCACCTTATCAGTGCCCATCAATCCTGCCTTATCAATGCCGCCTTATCAGTGCCCATCACTCCCGCCTTATCAATGTCACCTTATCAGTGCCCATCACTCCCGCCTTATCAGTGCCCATCACTCCCACCTTATCAATGTCGCCTTATCAGTGGCCATCACTCCCGCCTTATCAATGCCGCCTTATCAGTGCCCATCACTCCCGCCTTATCAATGCCGCCTTATCAGTGCCCATCACTCCCGCCTTATCAATGCCGCCTTATCAGTGCCCATCACTCCCGCCTTATCAATGCCGTCTTATCAGTGCCCATCACTCCCGCCTTATCAATGTCGCCTTATCAGTGCCCATCACTCCCGCCTTATCAATGTCACCTTATCAGTGCCCATCACTCCCGCCTTATCAATGCCGCCTTATCAGTGCCCATCACTCCCGCCTTATCAATGTCGCCTTATCAGTGCCCATCACTCCCGCCTTATCAATGTCGCCTTATCAGTGCCCATCACTCCCGCCTTATCAATGCCGCCTCATCAGTGCCCATCACTCCCGCCTTATCAATCTCACCTTATCAGTGACCATCACTCCCGCCTTATCAATGCCGCCTTATCAGTGCCCATCACTCCCGCCTTATCAGTGCCCATCACTCCCGCCTTATCAATGCCGCCTTATCAGTGCCCATCACTCCCGCCTCATCAATGCCGCCTTATCAGTGCTCATCACTCCCGCCTTATCAATGCCGCCTTATCAGTGCCCATCAATCCTGCCTTATCAATGTCGCCTTATCAGTGCCCATCACTCCCGCCTTATCAATGTCGCCTTATCAGTGCCCATCACTCCCGCCTTATCAATGCCGCTTCATCAGTGCCCATCACTCCCGCCTTATCAATCTCACCTTATCAGTGCCCATCACTCCCGCCTTATCAATGCCGCCTTATCAGTGCCCATCACTCCCGCCTTATCAGTGCCCATCACTCCCGCCTTATCAATGCCGCCTTATCAGTGCCCATCACTCCCGCCTCATCAATGCCGCCTTATCAGTGCCCATCACTCCCGCCTTATCAATGCCGCCTTATCAGTGCCCATCAATCCTGCCTTATCAATGCCGCCTTATCAGTGCCCATCACTCCCGCCTTATCAATGTCGCCTTATCAGTGCCCATTACTCCCGCCTTATCAATGCCGCCTTATCAGTGCCCATCACTCCCGCCTTATCAATGCCGCCTTATCAGTGCCCATCACTCCCGCCTTATCAATGTCGCCTTATCAGTGCCCATCACTCCCGCCTTATCAATGTCGCCTTATCAGTGCCCATCACTCCCGCCTTATCAGTGCCCATCACTCCCGCCTTATCAATGCCACCTTATCAGTGCCCATCCCTCCCGCCTTATCAATGCCGCCTTATCAGTGCCCATCACTCCCGCCTTATCAATGCCGCCTTATCAGTGCCCATCACTCCCGCCTTATCAATGTCGCCTTATCAGTGCCCATCACTCCCGCCTTATCAATGTCGCCTTATCAGTGCCCATCACTCCCGCCTTATCAATGCCGCCTCATCAGTGCCCATCACTCCCGCCTTATCAATCTCGCCTTATCAGTGCCCATCACTCCCGCCTTATCAATGCCGCCTTATCAGTGCCCATCACTCCCGCCTTATCAGTGCCCATCAGTCCCGCCTCATCAATGCCGCCTTATCAGTGCCCATCACTTCCGCCTTATTAATGCCACCTTATCAGTGCCCATCAATCCTGCCTTATCAATGCCGCCTTATCAGTGCCCATCACTCCCGCCTTATCAATGTCGCCTTATCAGTGCCCATAACTCCCGCCTTATCAATGCCGCCTTATCAGTGCCCATCAATCCTGCCTTATCAATGCCGCCTTATCAGTGCCCATCACTCCCGCCTTATCAATGCCGCCTTATCAGTGCCCATCACTCCCGCCTTATCAATGCTGCCTTATCAGTGCCCATCACTCCCGCCTTATCAATGCCCATAACTCCCGCCTTATCAATGCCGCCTTATCAGTGCCCATCACTCCCGCCTTATCAATGTTGCCTTATCAGTGCCCATAACTCCCGCCTTATCAATGCCGCCTTATCAGTGCCCATCACTCCCGCCTTATCAATGTTGCCTTATCAGTGCCCATAACTCCCGCCTTATCAATGCCGCCTTATCAGTGCCCATCACTCCCGCCTTATCAGTGCCCATCAGTGAAGGAGAACAATTACCTGTTTGCAAAATTTTATAACAAACTATGAAAACTGTTTTTTTTTAAAAAATTTTGGGCATTTTTTTGTTGGTTTAGCAAAAAATAAAAGCCCCAGCAGTGATTAAATACCAAAAGAAAGCTCTATTTGTGAGAACAAAATGATAAAAATGTCCTATATGTACAATGTCACATGACTGAGTAATTGTCATTCAAAGTGTGAGAGCGCTGAGAGCTGAAAACTGGCCTGGGCAGGAAGGGGGAGGGGAGTGCCCGGTAAGCACGTGGGTAACATGTGTTTCTATGGAAGCCATTCACACATGTGCCATCCGAGCACAATGCAGATTCAGAAAGCGTCCCGTGTGTGTTTGATGCAATGTGGTGCAATTCAGAGCAGTGCTGGTGGTGGAAAAATTGTCCCATTGTTGGTGTCATTGGGATGCAGTGTGCCCCATTGTTGGTGTCATTGGGATGTATTGTGCACCATGGTTGGTGTCATTGGGATGAAGTGTGTCCCATTGTTGGTGTCATTGGGATGAAGTGTGTCCCATTGTTGGTGTGATTGGGATGAAGTGTGTCCCATTGTTGGTGTCATTGGGATGTATTGTGCCCCATCATTGGTCTCATTGGGATGAAGTGTGTCCCATTGTTGGTGTCATTGGGATGCAGTGTGCCCCATTGTTGGTGTCATTGGGATGTATTGTGCACCATGGTTGGTGTCATTGGGATGAAGTGTGTCCCATTGTTGGTGTCATTGGGATGAAGTGTGTCCCATTGTTGGTGTGATTGGGATGAAGTGTGTCCCATTGTTGGTGTCATTGGGATGTATTGTGCCCCATCATTGGTCTCATTGGGATGAAGTGTGTCCCATTGTTGGTGTCATTGGGATGAACTGTGTCCCATTGTTGGTGTCATTGGGATGTATTGTGCCCCATGGTTGGTGTCACTGGGATGAAGTGTGCCCCATGGTTGGTGTCACTGGGATGAAGTGTGTCCCATTGTTGGTGTCATTGGGATGAAGTGTGTCCCATTGTTGGTGTCATTGGGATGAAGTGTGTCCCATTGTTGGTGTCATTGGGATGTATTGTGCCCCATCATTGGTCTCATTGGGATGAAGTGTGTCCCATTGTTGGTGTCATTGGGATGAACTGTGTCCCATTGTTGGTGTCATTGGGATGTATTGTGCCCCATGGTTGGTGTCACTGGGATGAAGTGTGCCCCATGGTTGGTGTCACTGGGATGAAGTGTGTCCCATTGTTGGTGTCATTGGGATGAAGTGTGTCCCATTGTTGGTGTCATTGGGATGAAGTGTGTCCCATTGTTGGTGTCATTGGGATGTATTGTGCCCCATGGTTGGTGTCACTGGGATGAAGTGTGTCCCATTGTTGGTGTCATTGGGATGAAGTGTGTCCCATTGTTGGTGTCATTGGGATGAAGTGTGTCCCATGGTTGGTGTCATTGGGATGAAGTGTGTCCCATTGTTGGTGTCATTGGGATGTATTGTGCCCCATGGTTGGTGTCACTGGGATGAAGTGTGTCCCATTGTTGGTGTCATTGGGATGAAGTGTGTCCCATTGTTGGTGTCATTGGGATGAAGTGTGTCCCATGGTTGGTGTCATTGGGATGAAGTGTGTCCCATTGTTGGTGTCATTGGGATGTATTGTGCCCCATGGTTGGTGTCACTGGGATGAAGTGTGTCCCATTGTTGGTGTCATTGGGATGAAGTGTGTCCCATTGTTGGTGTCATTGGGATGAAGTGTGTCCCATGGTTGGTGTCATTGGGATGAAGTGTGTCCCATGGTTGGTGTCATTGGGATGAAGTGTGTCCCATTGTTGGTGTCATTGGGATGTATTGTGCCCCATGGTTGGTGTCACTGGGATGAAGTGTGTCCCATTGTTGGTGTCATTGGGATGAAGTGTGTCCCATGGTTGGTGTCATTGGGATGAAGTGTGTCCCATGGTTGGTGTCATTGGGATGAAGTGTGTCCCATTGTTGGTGTCATTGGGATGAAGTGTGTCCCATTGTTGGTGTCATTGGGATGTATTGTGCCCCATGGTTGGTGTCACTGGGATGAAGTGTGTCCCATTGTTGGTGTCATTGGGATGAAGTGTGTCCCATTGTTGGTGTCATTGGGATGAAGTGTGTCCCATGGTTGGTGTCATTGGGATGAAGTGTGTCCCATTGTTGGTGTCATTGGGATGAAGTGTGTCCCATTGTTGGTGTCATTGGGATGAAGTGTGTCCCATTGTTGGTGTCATTGGGATGAAGTGTGTCCCATGGTTGGTGTCATTGGGATGAAGTGTGTCCCATTGTTGGTGTCATTGGGATGAAGTGTGTCCCATTGTTGGTGTCATTGGGATGAAGTGTGTCCCATTGTTGGTGTCATTGGGATGCAGTGTGCCCCATTGTTGGTGTCATTGGGATGTATTGTGCCCCATGGTTGGTGTCATTGGGATGAAGTGTGCCCCATGGTTGGTGTCACTGGGATGAAGTGTGTCCCATTGTTGGTGTCATTGGGATGAAGTGTGTCCCATTGTTGGTGTCATTGGGATGAAGTGTGTCCCATTGTTGGTGTCATTGGGATGCAGTGTGCCCCATTGTTGGTGTCATTGGGATGTATTGTGCCCCATGCTTGGTGTCATTGGGATGAAGTGTGCCCCATTGTGTGATGGGGGGCGGGGATCTGTCTCTAAAGAAAGGATTCTGAGAATTAATAACAGATGATGTCATGCGGGAGAAGAATGATGTCACAGAATCTGGCCCTCAGGGGTGAAGATCGGACGGCCCCCGGTGCTGTGGACGGGGGGAGGGGTCGTCACACAAGGACTCCGCTCCCCTTTACTGAACACATCACAGTCATTAGAAGGAATCCGGAGCACAAAAAACAAACAACTAATTTCCTGAAAAGTAAAGGAATCGTCACCCGGAAGAGTGCGAGAGACTTTCCCGGGATTTCCTCGGCTCCATGTCACCCACCTCTACCACTCTACCAACATTCATCAAAGACAACGCTGGGCGCATGCTGGGGCTTAGAGCAGAACTCCAGAGACAGCATCTGACAGAAGTAAGTACACCCCTCACTCCCATTCATGTGACAACACTGAAGAAATGACACTTTGCTACAATGTAAAGTAGTGAGTGTACACAGGGGGAGGAGTTTACACAGGGGGAGGAGTTTACACAGGGGGAGGAGTTTACACAGGGGGAGGAGTGTACACAGGGGGAGGAGTTTACACAGGGGGAGGAGTGTACACAGGGGGAGGAGTTTACACAGGGGGAGGAGTGTACACAGGGGGGGGAGTGTACACAGGGGGAGGAGTGTACACAGGGGGAGGAGTGTACACAGGGGGAGGGGTGTATACAGGGGGGAGGAGTGTACACAGGGGGGAGGAGTGTACACAGGGGGGAGGAGTGTACACAGGGGGAGGAGTGTACACAGGGGGAGGAGTGTATACAGGGGGGAGGAGTGTACACAGGGGGGAGGAGTGTACACAGGGGGGAGGAGTGTACACAGGGGGAGGAGTGTATACAGGGGGGAGGAGTGTACACAGGGGGAGGAGTGTACACAGGGGGAGGAGTGTATACAGGGGGAGGAGTGTACACAGGGGGGAGGAGTGTACACAGGGGGGAGGAGTGTACACAGGGGGAGGAGTGTATACAGGGGGGAGGAGTGTACACAGGGGGAGGAGTGTACACAGGGGGAGGAGTGTATACAGGGGGGAGGAGTGTACACAGGGGAGAGGAGTGTACACAGGGGGGAGGAGTGTACACAGGGGGAGGAGTGTACACAGGGGGGAGGAGTGTACACAGGGGGAGGAGTGTACACAGGGGGGAGGAGTGTACACAGGGGGAGGAGTGTACACAGGGGGAAGGAGTGTACACAGGGGGAGGAGTTTACACAGGGGGGGCAGAGTGTACACAGGGGGAGGAGTGTACACAGGGGGCGGAGTGTACACAGGTGGGAGGAGTTTACACAGGGGGAGGAGTGTACACAGGGGGAGGAGTTTACACAGGGGGAGGAGTGTACACAGGGGGAGGAGTGTATACAGGGGGGAGGAGTGTACACAGGGGGAGGAGTGTATACAGGGGGGAGGAGTGTACACAGGGGGGAGGAGTGTACACAGGGGGGAGGAGTGTACACAGGGGGAGGAGTGTATACAGGGGGGAGGAGTGTACACAGGGGGAGGAGTGTACACAGGGGGAGGAGTGTACACAGGGGGAGGAGTGTACACAGGGGGGAGGAGTGTACACAGGTGGGAGGAGTGTACACAGGGGGAGGAGTGTACACGGGGGGAGGAGTGTACACGGGGGGAGGAGTGTACACAGGGGGGAGGAGTGTATACAGGGGGGAGGAGTGTACACAGGGGAGAGGAGTGTACACAGGGGGGAGGAGTGTACACAGGGGGAGGAGTGTACACAGGGGGGAGGAGTGTACACAGGGGGAGGAGTGTACACAGGGGGAAGGAGTGTACACAGGGGGAGGAGTTTACACAGGGGGGGCAGAGTGTACACAGGGGGAGGAGTGTACACAGGGGGCGGAGTGTACACAGGGGGAGGAGTGTATACAGGGGGGAGGAGTGTACACAGGGGGAGGAGTGTACACAGGGGGAGGAGTGTACACAGGGGGCGGAGTGTACACAGGGGGAGGAGTGTATACAGGGGGGAGGAGTGTACACAGGGGGAGGAGTATACACAGGGGGGAGGAGTGTACAGCTTGTATAACAGTGTAAATTTCCTCTCCCCTCAAAATAACTCAACACACAGCCATTAATGTCTAAACCGCTGGCAACAAAAGTCAGGACACCCCTAAGTGAAAATGTCCAAATTGGGCCCCATTAGCCATTTTCCCTCCTCCCCGGTGTCATGTGACTCGTTAGTGTTACAAAGTCTCAGGTGTGAATGGGGAGCAGGTGTGATAAATTTGGTGTTATCGCTCTCACTCTCTCATACTGGTCACTGGAAGTACAACATGGCACCTCATGGCAAAGAACTCTCTGAGGCACAATTCCTCTCAATGACACCAATGATGGGGCCCAATGACACCAATGATGGGGCCCAATGACACCAATGACGAGCCACAATTCCTCTCAACAACACCAATGATGGGGCACAATTCCTCTCAATGACACCAATGATGGGGCACAATTCCTCTCAATGACACCAATGATGAGGCACAATTCCTCTCAACAACACCAATGATGGGGCCCAGTGACACCAATGATGTTCCCATTGACACCAATGATGGGGCCTTATTCCTCTCAATGACACCAATGATGGGGCCCAATGCCACCAATGATGGGGCACTATTCCTCTCAATGACACCAATGATGGGGCCCAATGACACCAATGATGGGGCACAATTCCTCTCAATGACACCAATGAGGTAAAATTCTTCTCAACAATTTTTTTAAAAATTTTGGGCATTTTTTTGTTGGTTTAGCAAAAAATAAAAGCCCCAGCAGTGATTAAATACCAAAAGAAAGCTCTATTTGTGAGAACAAAATGATAAAAATGTCCTATATGTACAATGTCACATGACTGAGTAATTGTCATTCAAAGTGTGAGAGCGCTGAGAGCTGAAAACTGGCCTGGGCAGGAAGGGGGAGGGGAGTGCCCGGTAAGCACGTGGGTAACATGTGTTTCTATGGAAGCCATTCACACATGTGCCATCCGAGCACAATGCAGATTCAGAAAGCGTCCCGTGTGTGTTTGATGCAATGTGGTGCAATTCAGAGCAGTGCTGGTGGTGGAAAAATTGTCCCATTGTTGGTGTCATTGGGATGCAGTGTGCCCCATTGTTGGTGTCATTGGGATGTATTGTGCACCATGGTTGGTGTCATTGGGATGAAGTGTGTCCCATTGTTGGTGTCATTGGGATGAAGTGTGTCCCATTGTTGGTGTGATTGGGATGAAGTGTGTCCCATTGTTGGTGTCATTGGGATGTATTGTGCCCCATCATTGGTCTCATTGGGATGAAGTGTGTCCCATTGTTGGTGTCATTGGGATGCAGTGTGCCCCATTGTTGGTGTCATTGGGATGTATTGTGCACCATGGTTGGTGTCATTGGGATGAAGTGTGTCCCATTGTTGGTGTCATTGGGATGAAGTGTGTCCCATTGTTGGTGTGATTGGGATGAAGTGTGTCCCATTGTTGGTGTCATTGGGATGAACTGTGTCCCATTGTTGGTGTCATTGGGATGTATTGTGCCCCATGGTTGGTGTCACTGGGATGAAGTGTGCCCCATGGTTGGTGTCACTGGGATGAAGTGTGTCCCATTGTTGGTGTCATTGGGATGAAGTGTGTCCCATTGTTGGTGTGATTGGGATGAAGTGTGTCCCATTGTTGGTGTCATTGGGATGTATTGTGCCCCATCATTGGTCTCATTGGGATGAAGTGTGTCCCATTGTTGGTGTCATTGGGATGAACTGTGTCCCATTGTTGGTGTCATTGGGATGTATTGTGCCCCATGGTTGGTGTCACTGGGATGAAGTGTGCCCCATGGTTGGTGTCACTGGGATGAAGTGTGTCCCATTGTTGGTGTCATTGGGATGAAGTGTGTCCCATTGTTGGTGTCATTGGGATGAAGTGTGTCCCATTGTTGGTGTCATTGGGATGAAGTGTGTCCCATTGTTGGTGTCATTGGGATGTATTGTGCCCCATCATTGGTCTCATTGGGATGAAGTGTGTCCCATTGTTGGTGTCATTGGGATGAACTGTGTCCCATTGTTGGTGTCATTGGGATGTATTGTGCCCCATGGTTGGTGTCACTGGGATGAAGTGTGCCCCATGGTTGGTGTCACTGGGATGAAGTGTGTCCCATTGTTGGTGTCATTGGGATGAAGTGTGTCCCATTGTTGGTGTCATTGGGATGAAGTGTGTCCCATGGTTGGTGTCATTGGGATGAAGTGTGTCCCATTGTTGGTGTCATTGGGATGAAGTGTGTCCCATTGTTGGTGTCATTGGGATGAAGTGTGTCCCATTGTTGGTGTCATTGGGATGAAGTGTGTCCCATTGTTGGTGTCATTGGGATGCAGTGTGCCCCATTGTTGGTGTCATTGGGATGTATTGTGCCCCATGGTTGGTGTCACTGGGATGAAGTGTGTCCCATTGTTGGTGTCATTGGGATGAAGTGTGTCCCATTGTTGGTGTCATTGGGATGAAGTGTGTCCCATGGTTGGTGTCATTGGGATGAAGTGTGTCCCATTGTTGGTGTCATTGGGATGAAGTGTGTCCCATTGTTGGTGTCATTGGGATGAAGTGTGTCCCATTGTTGGTGTCATTGGGATGCAGTGTGCCCCATTGTTGGTGTCATTGGGATGTATTGTGCCCCATGGTTGGTGTCATTGGGATGAAGTGTGTCCCATTGTTGGTGTCATTGGGATGAAGTGTGTCCCATGGTTGGTGTCACTGGGATGAAGTGTGTCCCATTGTTGGTGTCATTGGGATGAAGTGTGTCCCATTGTTGGTGTCATTGGGATGTATTGTGCCCCATGGTTGGTGTCACTGGGATGAAGTGTGTCCCATTGTTGGTGTCATTGGGATGAAGTGTGTCCCATTGTTGGTGTCATTGGGATGAAGTGTGTCCCATTGTTGGTGTCATTGGGATGAAGTGTGTCCCATTGTTGGTGTCATTGGGATGCAGTGTGCCCCATTGTTGGTGTCATTGGGATGTATTGTGCCCCATGGTTGGTGTCATTGGGATGAAGTGTGCCCCATTGTGTGATGGGGGGCGGGGATCTGTCTCTAAAGAAAGGATTCTGAGAATTAATAACAGATGATGTCATGCGGGAGAAGAATGATGTCACAGAATCTGGCCCTCAGGGGTGAAGATCGGACGGCCCCCGGTGCTGTGGACGGGGGGAGGGGTCGTCACACAAGGACTCCGCTCCCCTTTACTGAACACATCACAGTCATTAGAAGGAATCCGGAGCACAAAAAACAAACAACTAATTTCCTGAAAAGTAAAGGAATCGTCACCCGGAAGAGTGCGAGAGACTTTCCCGGGATTTCCTCGGCTCCATGTCACCCACCTCTACCACTCTACCAACATTCATCAAAGACAACGCTGGGCGCATGCTGGGGCTTAGAGCAGAACTCCAGAGACAGCATCTGACAGAAGTAAGTACACCCCTCACTCCCATTCATGTGACAACACTGAAGAAATGACACTTTGCTACAATGTAAAGTAGTGAGTGTACACAGGGGGAGGAGTTTACACAGGGGGAGGAGTGTACACAGGGGGAGGAGTTTACACAGGGGGAGGAGTGTACACAGGGGGGGGAGTGTACACAGGGGGAGGAGTGTACACAGGGGGAGGAGTGTACACAGGGGGAGGAGTGTACACAGGGGGAGGGGTGTATACAGGGGGGAGGAGTGTACACAGGGGGGAGGAGTGTACACAGGGGGGAGGAGTGTACACAGGGGGAGGAGTGTATACAGGGGGGAGGAGTGTACACAGGGGGAGGAGTGTACACAGGGGGAGGAGTGTATACAGGGGGAGGAGTGTACACAGGGGGGAGGAGTGTACACAGAGGGGAGGAGTGTACACAGTGGGAGGAGTGTATACAGGGGGGAGGAGTGTACACAGGGGGAGGAGTGTACACAGGGGGAGGAGTTTACACAGGGGGGAGGAGTGTACACAGGGGGAGGAGTTTACACAGGGGGAGGAGTGTACACAGGGGGAGGAGTTTACACAGGGGGAGGAGTGTACACAGGGGGAGGAGTGTACACAGGGGGAGGAGTGTACACAGGGGGAGGAGTGTATACAGGGGGAGGAGTGTACACAGGGGGAGGAGTGTATACAGGGGGGAGGAGTGTACACAGGGGGGAGGAGTGTACACAGGGGGGAGGAGTGTACACAGGGGGAGGAGTGTATACAGGGGGGAGGAGTGTACACAGGGGGAGGAGTGTACACAGGGGGAGGAGTGTATACAGGGGGAGGAGTGTACACAGGGGGGAGGAGTGTACACAGGGGGGAGGAGTGTACACAGGGGGAGGAGTGTATACAGGGGGGAGGAGTGTACACAGGGGGAGGAGTGTACACAGGGGGAGGAGTGTATACAGGGGGGAGGAGTGTACACAGGGGAGAGGAGTGTACACAGGGGGGAGGAGTGTACACAGGGGGAGGAGTGTACACAGGGGGGAGGAGTGTACACAGGGGGAGGAGTGTACACAGGGGGGAGGAGTGTACACAGGGGGAGGAGTGTACACAGGGGGAAGGAGTGTACACAGGGGGAGGAGTTTACACAGGGGGGGCAGAGTGTACACAGGGGGAGGAGTGTACACAGGGGGCGGAGTGTACACAGGTGGGAGGAGTTTACACAGGGGGAGGAGTGTACACAGGGGGAGGAGTTTACACAGGGGGAGGAGTGTACACAGGGGGAGGAGTGTACACAGGGGGAGGAGTGTATACAGGGGGGAGGAGTGTACACAGGGGGAGGAGTGTATACAGGGGGGAGGAGTGTACACAGGGGGGAGGAGTGTACACAGGGGGGAGGAGTGTACACAGGGGGAGGAGTGTATACAGGGGGGAGGAGTGTACACAGGGGGAGGAGTGTACACAGGGGGAGGAGTGTACACAGGGGGGAGGAGTGTACACAGGGGGAGGAGTGTACACGGGGGGGAGGAGTGTACACGGGGGGAGGAGTGTACACAGGGGGGAGGAGTGTATACAGGGGGGAGGAGTGTACACAGGGGAGAGGAGTGTACACAGGGGGGAGGAGTGTACACAGGGGGAGGAGTGTACACAGGGGGGAGGAGTGTACACAGGGGGAGGAGTGTACACAGGGGGAAGGAGTGTACACAGGGGGGGAGGAGTGTACACAGGAGGGAGGAGTGTACACAGGGGGAGGAGTGTACACAGGGGGAAGGAGTGTACACAGGGGGAGGAGTTTACACAGGGGGGGGCAGAGTGTACACAGGGGGAGGAGTGTACACAGGGGGCGGAGTGTACACAGGGGGAGGAGTGTATACAGGGGGGAGGAGTGTACACAGGGGGAGGAGTATACACAGGGGGGAGGAGTGTACAGCTTGTATAACAGTGTAAATTTCCTCTCCCCTCAAAATAACTCAACACACAGCCATTAATGTCTAAACCGCTGGCAACAAAAGTCAGGACACCCCTAAGTGAAAATGTCCAAATTGGGCCCCATTAGCCATTTTCCCTCCTCCCCGGTGTCATGTGACTCGTTAGTGTTACAAAGTCTCAGGTGTGAATGGGGAGCAGGTGTGATAAATTTGGTGTTATCGCTCTCACTCTCTCATACTGGTCACTGGAAGTACAACATGGCACCTCATGGCAAAGAACTCTCTGAGGCACAATTCCTCTCAATGACACCAATGATGGGACACTATTCCTCTCAATGACACCAATGATGGGGCCCAATGACACCAATGATGGGGCCCAATGACACCAATGACGAGCCACAATTCCTCTCAACAACACCAATGATGGGGCACAATTCCTCTCAATGACACCAATGATGGGACACAATTCCTCTCAATGACACCAATGATGGGGCCCAATGACACCAATGATGGGGCCCAATGACACCAATGACGAGCCACAATTCCTCTCAACAACACCAATGATGGGGCACAATTCCTCTCAATGACACCAATGATGGGGCACAATTCCTCTCAATGACACCAATGATGAGGCACAATTCCTCTCAACAACACCAATGATGGGGCCCAGTGACACCAATGATGTTCCCATTGACACCAATGATGGGGCCTTATTCCTCTCAATGACACCAATGATGGGGCCCAATGCCACCAATGATGGGGCACTATTCCTCTCAATGACACCAATGATGGGGCCCAATGACACCAATGATGGGGCACAATTCCTCTCAATGACACCAATGAGGTAAAATTCTTCTCAACAATACCAATGATGGGGCCCAATGACACCAATGATGAGGCACAATTCCTCTCATCAACACCAATGATGAGGCCCAGTGACACCAATGATGTTCCCATTGACACCAATGATGGGGCACTATTCCTCTCAATGACACCAATGATGGGGCCCAATGACACCAATGATAGGGCCCAATGAAACCAATGATGGGGCACTGTTCTCTCAATGACACCAATGATGGGGCCCAATGACACCAATAATGGGGCCCAGTGACACCACAGATGGGGCACAATTCCTCTCAATGACACTAATGATGGGGCCCAACGACACCAATGATGAGGCACAACTCCTCTCAATGACACCAATGACGTAAAATTCTTCTCAACAATACCAATGATGGGGCCCAATGACACCAATGATATTCCCAATGACACCAATGATGGGGCACTATTCCTCTCAATGACACCAATGATAGGGCCCAATGACACCAATGATGAGGCACAATTCCTCTCAACAACAACAATGATAGGGCCCAATGACACCAATGATGGGGCACTATTCCTCTCAATGACACCAATGATAGGGCCCAATGACACCAATGATGAGGCACAATTCCTCTCAACAACAACAATGATAGGGCCCAATGACACCAATGATGGGGCACTATTCCTCTCAATGACACCAATGATGGGGCCCAATGACACCAATGATGGGGCCCAATGACACCAATGATGGGGCACTATTTCTCTCAATGACACCAATGATGGGGCCCAATGACACTAATGATGGGACCCAGTGACACCAATGATGGGGCACAATTCCTCTCAACAACACCAATGATGGGGCCCAATGACACCAATGATGGGGCCCAATGACACCAATGATGGGGCCCAGTGACACCAATGATGGGGCACAATTCCTCTCAAAGACACCAATGATGAGGCCCAATGACACCAATGATGGGGCCCAGTGACACCAATGATGGGGCACAATTCATCTCAATGACACCAATGATAGGACCAATGACACCAATGACGAGGCACAATTCCTCTCAACAACACCAATGATGGGGCCCAAGACACCAATGATGAGGCACAATTCCTCTCAATGACACCAATGATGGGGCCCAATGACACCAATGGTGGGGCACAATTTCTCTCAATGACACCAATGATGGGACCCAATGACACCAATGACGAGGCACAATTCCTCTCAACAACACCAATGATGGGGCCCAATGACACCAATGATGGGGCACTATTCCTCTCAATGACACCAATGATAGGGCCCAATGAAACCAATGATGGGGCACTGTTCCTCTCAATGACACCAATGATGGGGCCCAATGACACCAATAATGGGGCCCAGTGACACCACAGATGAGGCACAATTCCTCTCAATGACACTAATGATGGGGCCCAATGACACCAATGATGAGGCACAACTCCTCTCAATGACACCAATGATGGGGCTCAATGACACCAATGGGGCACAATTCCTCTCAACAATACCATTGATGGGGCCCAATGACACCAATGATGAGGCACAATTCCTCTCAACAACACCAATGATGGGGCCCAGTGACACCAATGATATTCCCAATGACACCAATGATGGGGCACTATTCCTCTCAACAACACCAATGATAGGGCCCGATGACACCAATGATGAGGCACAATTCCTCTCAACAACACCAATGATGGGGCCCAATGACACCAATGATGGGGCACAATTCCTCTCAACAACACCAATGATGGGGCCCAGTGACACCAATGATGTTCCTAATGACACCAATGATGGGGCACTATTCCTCTCAATGACACCAATGATAGGGCCCAATGACACCAATGATGGGGCACTATTCCTCTCAATGACACCAATGATGGGGCCCAATGACACCAATGATGGGGCTCAATGACACCAATGATGGGGCACTATTTCTCTCAATGACACCAATGATGGGGCCCAATGACACCAATGATGGGACCCAGTGACACCAATGATGGGCCACAATTCCTCTCAATGACACCAATGATGGGGCCCAATGACACCAATGATGAGGCACAATTCCTCTCAATGACACCAAGGCACAATTCCTCTCAACAACACCAATAATGGGGCCCAATGACACCAATGATAGGGGCACAATTCCTCTCAACAACACCAATGATGGGGCCCAACGACACCAATGATGGGGCACATTTCCTCTCAATGACACCAATGATGGGACACAATTCCTACCAATGACACCAATGATGGGGCACAATTCCTCCCAATGACACCGATGATGGGGCCCAATGACAGCAGTGATGGGGCACTCTTCCTCTCAATGACACCAATGATGGGGCACAATTCCTCCCAAGGACATCAATGATGGGGCACGATACCTACCAATGACACTAATGATGGGGCCCAACGACACCAATGATGGGACACAATTCCTACCAATGACACCAATGATGGGGCACAATTCCTCCCAATGACACCGATGATGGGGCCCAATGACAGCAGTGATGGGGCACTATTCCTCTCAATGACACCAATGATGGGGCATTGTTTATTCCAACTGATGCTGGGACATTTTCTACTCCCGGTGGCCACGGTCCGGCCCCCCCTTAAAGTCTGAAGGACAGTAAACTGGCCCCTTGTTTAGAAAGTTTGGAGACCCCCTGGGCTAAGTGACCCAGAAGCTGCCTAACACCCCCTTGAAGGGCCCCCAGGAGATGGTGGGAAGGGGTTATAATGGGTCTTCGCTGGACTCTGTTGACTTTGGTTGAATTAAATGGTGAACTTAGCCGGAGCAGCTCGATAGGTAGATGGCAACGGCACTGATGGAATCAGGATTACGGGTAAAATAAGAAAAGACTTTAACCTTTTATAAAACGAGCCGGTTTATGACTCGCGGCGGTTGGCGAGCCGGACACGGGTGCGTCCTCCATTCAGCGGCAGCCTTGGAGGGAATGAATTTGGTGTTTTTTGGCGGCCGCTCCTTGATGTGTATTCATTTCATGTGAAGATGTAGAAACTGATTTCCTCAATATAGACACATTAGCATTCAGAGGTGGATTTGTAGATAATAGCATTAAATGTAACGTCGTCCGCCCCCCCCCCCCCGCCGCCGCCGCCGCCGCCGTTGTCATGGAACCGGCACAGACGGATCCTCGTGGCTGTAAACCAACAGTCTTCCTACAATCTCATTCTTTATCTCCCAATTTCAATTTAATTACGTCCGAAATTGTTTTCGCCACACTGGAAATAAATATATTTTTTGCTTCCATCTGAGGAATTACGCCACAGAAATAGAAAATAATAAGAAAAAAAAAAAAGAGAGAGCGCCGCCGAGCCGATCACTTTAATCCCGCTCACCCGTCTCTTTCACAAGGTTACGAACCGAGCGCCGCTGGAGGTGAAATGGAGACTAAATGGGGGAGGGGCCGCGATCGCTCGGGTTCACTCATTACTTCCATGTTCTTGGTCTTGTTTGTATTCTCCGAACAAATGTATCAAAAATAATGAGAAAAATATTATTACTTTTAATAAAATCCACATCGATGAACGCGAGGAGCCTTGACGTTGGCGGCGTTCATGGAACGCGGGTTCTGATTGGCGGAGCGAGGAGCCGATCCTGCGGATAACATGCGCCTAATATGCTCCGGATCAGACATGTGCGATTTTTACAAGGATTTTGGGTTTGATTTACTAAAACTGGAGAGTGTGAAATCTGGTGCCGCTGTGCATGGGAGCCAATCAGCTTCTAACTTCAGCTTGTTTAATTAAGCTTTGACAATAAGCCACCGTTCACATCGGCATGATTTGACCTGCGATTTGACAGGTCAAATTGCGTGACAAATCGCAGGCTATTGCCGGCAATGGCACCAGTTGCGGCCAGTGGGTTTTTTTTTTTTAGGAGGGTGCGACAAATAACCCCACCCCCCCCCCCGGTCGGCCGGCGGCTCCTGTTACCTTTTCTGCATCACAGCAGTTTCCACCATGCGTCTCCTCCCTCCTCCTAGGCGTCCAATAGGATCGCCTGACCTTTTAGCCAATCGGATGACCCACTTCCTGATTGGCCGGGAGGAGGATCAGTGTGGCAAAAGGATCGCCTGACGTTTTGGCCAATCGGGGAACGGGTCACCCGATTGGCTGAAAGGACAGGCAATCCTATTGGACGCCTAGGAGGAGGGAGGAGATGCCAATCAGGTGATTGGCCTGGGAGGAGGATCAGTGAGTGTGGCAATAAGATCGCCTGACATTTTGGTCAATCGGGAAAAGGGTCACCCGATTGGCTGAAAGGACAGATGATCCAATTGGATGCCTAGGAGGAGGGGGGAGACACCAATCGGGTGACCTGCTTCCTGATTGGCCAGGAGGAGGATCAGTGTGGCAATAGGATCCCCTGATGTTTTGGCCAATTGGGAAACGGGTCACCTGATTGGCTGAAAGGACAGGCGATCCTATTGGACGCCTAGGAGGAGGGAGGAGATGCACGGCGCAAACCGCTGTGATGTAGAACTTTACTTTGCAGAACTTTACTCCCCCCCTCCCAATAAAAAAACGACCCACTTCCTGATGGGCAGGGAGCAGATTTAGTGTGAAAGTAGCAAATTCGCTATTGTCACACAACTGGGTGGGCTTGGGGCGCAGCACTCTGATCCCCGAGTCCACCCTTTTTTAAAGCCAATTAAAGCCTCTGGCTCTAACCATGTGCTTCAAATAAAACAACCCCTGCATTGGAATCCATGATCTGGCGCCCTGCATGTAGATCAGGGTTCCGGACGCATGGATAGGGAGCGGCGCCCGTGCGCCCCTAATCAACGAATGGCCCGCCACTGAATGGCACCGATCCCGATCGGGGGCGAGGCTTACTTTGCGGCACCGCACCGATTTCCACATGTCGCTCCTGCACTACTTTTGGCAACTCCGTGGGGCAACTTCAATAGACATCTGTGCCTGAACCCGCAAGTCGCCCCCCTGAAGTCAGACTGAAATGGGGCTTTGAAACTGTGCGAGTTCAGATGAAGTTCAAAGCCGCGTTCAATGTGATCGGGGGCTAAAACCTGGAAGATGATTGGTTTCTATGCAGAGCTGAACCAGATTTCGCATCCTCCAATCTTATTCAATTATCCCCTTTATGTGTGTAAGGGGGGCACGCGTGTTTTTTTTACATGCATAGCTTATGCAGATATGTACACAGCTGTGTACTACTGGTTTGTTGTACGCCGCTAAATGCGCCACACATACAACTGTGTGTACGGCCCCAATTATTCCTATAGTGCTGCGTTCAGATACATACAAAACTATGCACTGTATGCAACAAAATGCAGCGTCTTGAAAGCCGTTTCACACCAGAGCGATTCACATGCGATCCAGGTGCAATGCGATTCGTTTGAATGGGCTAAAATTGCACCGGACTACACTTAAAGTAGTGCATGCATGCGTGTCGGGACCCTTCGGGGTAAGATAGCGCTATATTAAGATACAACTCAACTTTACAAAACGCAGAGCAATCGGATCGCATGGTACCTCTGTATAATGCAATCCAGTGCAGGCAAAGGCATTGCGTTAGCGACCTGCATTTGGGGTGTCGTTAGCATTGCACTGACGTGCTGCAGATCGCAAGTGAACCCGCATGGAACGCGGGTTTGCAGCAACGAGTACTGGTGTGAACGGGCCCTGAATGTGATTTGCCTTTTCCTGCAGATTGTCACTGCAAAGTAGAAAGTCTCATTGTTATTAGTCATATTGTGACTTTTGTATCATTTTTGTCTTTATAAACATTGAGAGGAATTTACTAAGACTGGAGCAGACAGAGTCTGTGGATGGCAACCAATCAGCTTCTAGATTTCATTTTCAAAGCTTAACTGAACAAGCTGAAGTCAGAAGCTAATTGGTTACTCCAGATTCTGTCTGCTCCAGTTTATCGTAACTTCGGCTCAATGAGTGCTAAGCTTGCATTTAAAGGAGAAGTACGGGGAAAGCTCCTTTGGCCAGTGGCAGCCCGTCCATTTGGGCCGCGCAGGGGCCGCCCCCCCATACATGTGTCCGGTCCCCTGATCTACATATGCCTCGTTTCCACTGAGCGGATCGGTTCGGTACGGTGCGGTACGTTACGCTATTTTGGGTGTTTCCATTATGAAAGCGTGCCATAAAACCGAACCATACCGCACCATTCTGGGTCCTGCTTCAGATGTGGGGCCATAGAAAATGGTACGGTTTGGTTAGGGCGGAGCTACAATACATTCCACTTATTGGCGGACACGCTAGGCATTTTTTCTAAACCCTGTATGGCCCCTGACGGTCCGACTTGCTGTGGAAACGCTCACCAGAATAGACCGGACCATTCAAACTGTTCCAAACTGTCCCGACCCGAACCGTTCCGCTCAGTGGAAAACGAGGCAATACAGGACGCTGGATGCATGGATTCCAATTGGGGGGGGGGGGGTGTTTTTCGGCTTAAAAAAAGGGTGGGCTTGGGGCACAGAGCACTGCGCCCTGATGCCACCCAATTGTGTGACGATGGTGAATGAATATTTACTATTTTCACACTAAATCTCCTCCGCGCCAATCAGAAAGTGGGTCGTGAGACCCGTTTCCCGAATGGCCAAAACGTCAGGCGATCCTATTGGACGCCTAGTGCCGAGGAGGAGAGAGGAGACGCACAGCGGCCGGAAGCTACAGTGCTGGAGGAGAGAACATCGGAGCCACTGCCTGCAACCCACCACCTAGATGGGGGTCCACCATGTTTGAGGAGACCGTAGCTGCTGCACACCACCCGGACCAGCAGACAGGGGTGGAGGGGTAGTGCCGCCACTGCCACCGGTCTCCGGGGGGGCTTGTTTGCTGCTCCCCCCCAAAAAATTTTCGGATTTTAGTTATTTTGAATTTTCGTTCTTATTTTCGGATTCTCTCATTTTCGGATTTTCAGATTTCTGAATTTTTGAAATTTCAGATTTTCAGATTTTCGAATTTTAAATTTCCAAATCTTCAAATTTCCGATTTTCCGAATTGACAAGTGTCATGAAATTGAGGGACTCTGACAAGGACCAAATTGTAATGTGTAGACAACGGGGTCAGAGCAACTCCAAAACTGCAGCTCTTGAGGGATGTCCCTGTTCTGCAGTGGTTAGGGCCGACCAAAAAGGGTCCAAGGAAGGAGAACCGGCCAACCGGTGACAGGGTCATGGGTGGCCAAGGCTCATTGATGGAGGTGGAGAGGGAAGGCTCATTGATGGAGGTGGAGAGGGCTCATTGATGGAGGTGGGGAGGGAAGGCTCATTGATGGAGGTGGGCAGGGAAGGCTCATTGATGGAGGTGGAGAGGGAAGGCTCATTGATGGAGGTGGGGAGGGAAGGCTTATTGATGGAGGTGGGGAGGGAAGGCTCATTGATGGAGGTGGGGAGGGAAGGCCCATTGATGGAGGTGGAGAAGGAAGGCTCATTGATCGAGGTGGGGGGAGGGAAGGCTCATTGATGGAGGTGGGGGAGGGAAGGCTCATTGATGGAGGTGGGGTGGGAAGGCTCATTGATGGAGGTGAGGAGGGAAGGCTCATTGATGGAGGTGGAGTGGGAAGGCTCATTGATGGAGGTGGGGAGGGGAAGGATCATTGATGGAGACGGGGAGGGAAGGCTCATTGATGGAGGTGGGCAGGGAAGGCTCATTGATGGAGGTGAAGAGGGAAGGCTCATTGATGGAGGTGGGGAGGGAAGACCCATTGATGGAGGTGGAGAATGAAGGCTCATTGATGGAGACAGGGAGGGAAGGCTCATTGATGGAGGTGGGGGAGGGAAGGCTCATTGATGGAGGTGGGGTGGGAAGGCTCATTGATGGAGGTGAGGAGGGAAGGCTCATTGATGGAGGTGGAGTGGGAAGGCTCATTGATGGAGGTGGGGAGGGAAGGCTCATTGATGGAGGTGGGGAGGGAAGGCCCATTGATGGAGGTGGAGAAGGAAGGCTCATTGATCGAGGTGGGGGGAGGGAAGGCTCATTGATGGAGGTGGGGGAGGGAAGGCTCATTGATGGAGGTGGGGTGGGAAGGCTCATTGATGGAGGTGAGGAGGGAAGGCTCATTGATGGAGGTGGCGTGGGAAGGCTCATTGATGGAGGTGGGGAGGGGAAGGATCATTGATGGAGACGGGGAGGGAAGGCTCATTGATGGAGGTGGGCAGGGAAGGCTCATTGATGGAGGTGGAGAGGGAAGGCTCATTGATGGAGGTGGGGAGGGAAGACCCATTGATGGAGGTGGAGAATGAAGGCTCATTGATGGAGGCGGGGAGGGAAGGCTCATTGATGGAGGTGGGGGAGGGAAGGCTCATTGATGGAGGTGGGGTGGGAAGGCTCATTGATGGAGGTGAGGAGGGAAGGCTCATTGATGGAGGTGGAGTGGGAAGGCTCATTGATGGAGGTGGGGAGGGAAGGTTCATTGATGGAGGTGGAGAGGGAAGGTTCATTGATGGAGGTGGAGAGGGGAAGGATCATTGATGGAGGCAGGGAGGGAAGGTTCATTGATGGAGGTGGAGAGGGAAGGTTCATTGATGGAGGTGGGGGAGGGAAGGATCATTGATGGAGGCGGGGAGGGAAGGTTCATTGATGGAGGTGGGGGAGGGAAGGCTCATTGATGGAGGTTGGGAGGGAAAGCTCATTGATGGAGGTAAGGAGGGAAGGCCCATTGATGGAGGTAAGGAGGGAAGGCTCATTGATAGAGGTAGGGAGGTAAGGCTCATTGATGGAGGTGGGGAGGGAAGGCTCATTGATGGAGGTGGGGAGGGAAGGCTCATTGATAGAGGTGAGGGGAAGGCTCATTGACGGAGGGGGGGAGGGAAGGCTCATTGATGGAGGTGGGGGAGGGAAGGCTCATTGATGGAGGTGGGGGAGGGAAGGCTCATTGATGGAGGTGGGGGAGGGAAGGTTCATTGATGGAGGTGGGGGAGGGAAGGATCATTGATGGAGGCGGGGAGGGAAGGCTCATTGATGGAGGTGGGGGAGGGAAGGCTCATTGATGGAGGTGGGGGAGGCTCATTGATGGAGGTGGGGGAGGGAAGGCTCATTGATGGAGGTTGGGAGGGAAAGCTCATTGATGGAGGTAAGGAGGGAAGGCCCATTGATGGAGGTAAGGAGGGAAGGCTCATTGATAGAGGTAGGGAGGTAAGGCTCATTGATGGAGGTGGGGAGGGAAGGCTCATTGATGGAGGTGGGGAGGGAAGGCTCATTGATAGAGGTGAGGGGAAGGCTCATTGACGGAGGGGGGGAGGGAAGGCTCATTGATGGAGGTGGGGGAGGGAAGGCTCATTGATGGAGGTGGGGGAGGGAAGGCTCATTGATGGAGGTGGGGGAGGGAAGGTTCATTGATGGAGGTGGGGGAGGGAAGGATCATTGATGGAGGTGGGGGAGGGAAGGCTCATTGATGGAGGTGGGGGAGGGAAGGCTCATTGATGGAGGTGGGGAAGGCTCATTGATGGAGGTAAGGAGGGAAGGCTCATTGATGGAGGTAAGGAGGGAAGGCTCATTGATAGAGGTAGGGAGGGAAGGCTCATTGATGGAGGTGGGGAGGGAAGGTTCATTGATTGAGGTGGGGAGGGAAGGCTCATTGATGGAGGTGGGGAGGGAAGGCTCATTGATGGAGGTGCGGAGGGAAGGCTCATTGATAGAGGTGAGGGGAAGGCTCATTGATGGAGGTGGGGAGGGAAGGCTCATTGATGGAGGTGGGGGAGGGAAGGCTCATTGATGGAGGTGGGGAGGGAAGGTTCAATGATTGAGGTGGGGGAGGGTAAGCTCATTGATGGAGGTGGGGGAGGGAAGGCTCATTGATGGAGGTGGGGGAGGGAAGGCTCATTGATGGAGGTGGGGAGGGAAGGTTCATTGATGAATGTGGAGAAGGAAGGCTCATTGATGGAGGTGGGGAGGGAAGGCTGGTCCATGTAGTCCAAACCAATAGAAAAGCTACTGGAGTTTAGATTGCTGGAAAAGGTAATGCTGGTTCTGATAGAAAGGTGTCAGAACACACAGGGCATTGCAGTTTGTTTTGTATGGGGCTGTGTGGCCTCAGACCGGTCAGGGTGCCTGCACTCACAGCCAAAAGCGCCTACAATGAGCACGTGAGCATCAGAACTGGACCACAGAGCAATGGAAGAAGGTGACTTGGTCTGATGAATTCAAGAATAGTTTGAGGAACATGAGTTGGAGGTGTTGACTTTGCCTCCAGATTCCTTAGATCTCTATCCAATCAAGCATCTGCGGGATGTGCTGGAAAAACAAGTCCAATCCATGGAGGCCCCACCTCACAACTTACAGAACTTAAAGGTCCTGCTACTGATGGCTTGGTGCCAGATACCACAGCGTACCTTCAGAGATCTAGAGGGGTCCATGGCTGGACAGGTTATGGTGGGAGGACATAATGATATGGCTGATTGGTGTATCTTTGTATAGTGACAATCTCTTTATAGCAAAGGGTAGATCCCTGATTTTACGCCCTTTGTCAGTCCTCGGTGGAACCTCTTCCCGATCAGTACCCGGAGTTCCCATCTCCGAGGTCCAGCGGACAAGAAGCCTCAGAGAGATTCTAAGAAGCCAAATCTGAAGCTGTTTTTCAGCTAAATGATGATAAATCAACATGCATCAGTCAACAAATCTTCACAGTGGCACTCCGGGTGGAGTAAATGAAAGCAGCGGGCCCTTGGCAGTGAGAGGGCCCCCCGCTGGTAGGCTCTCAGCCGTACAGAACAGGAAACACCTTTCTGCCTGGGTGACTTTCCTTATTAAAAATCCACAGCGGGGCGGCACGGCAGGGGGGTCCCTCTAAAACAACTCCGTGCCGTCATTTTCCTGAAAGACATTTGCCGAGATGATGAGAGCGAATTCCTCTCATCTGCCGAGCGCCGGGCCCCGGAGAGGTCGCATCCACGTGGATTTTTCTTTATTCATTAGGAAATAAAAACGCAGCCGCGCGGAGAACGCAGAACAAGAACCACATCACCCGGGCAAAAGCAAACGCTCCTCTCCAGGAACGGTTCTGTTCAGAGAGAGATTAGATTGGTCAATAAAAGGTCAACGCCAATCAAACCCCATCAAATAATCAACATTTTATTAAAGTCACGTAAATTATGCCTTGTACACACGATCGGAAATTTCCGATGAAAAAAGTCTGACAGAGTTTTAACATCGGAAATTCCGACCGTGTGTGGGCCCCATCGAACTTTTTTTTTCCGTCAGAGTTTAGAAATAGAACATGTTTTCTTTTTTTTTCCGATGGAAAAAAATCCTATGGGAAATTCCGATCGTCTGTGTGGAACTCCATCGGAGAAAAATCCATGGAAAATTTCATTGGAAATGCCGACCGTGTGTGGGCCCCATCAGACTTTTTTTTCCGTCGGAGTTTAGAAATAGAACATTTTTTTTTTTTCCGATGGAAAAAAATCCTATGGGAAATTCCGATCGTCTGTGTGGAACTCCATCGGAGAAAAATCCATGGAAAATTTCATCGGAAATTCCGACCATGTGTGGGCCCCATCGGACTTTTTTTTCCGTCGGAGTTTAGAAATAGAACATGTTTTCTTTTTTTTCCGATAGAAAAAAATCCTAATGGGAAATTCCGATCGTCTGTGTGGAACTCCGTCGGAGAAAAATGCGCGCATTGCTCAGAATGAATTAGACGCATGCTCGGAAGCATTGAACTTCATTTTTCTCGGCTCGTCGTAGTGTTGTACGTCACCGCGTTCTTGACGCTCGGAATTTTGTCTGACAGTGTGTAGGCAAGACAGCTTGAACGGAATTCCGACGGAAAATTCCATCGGATTTGATCCCATCGGAAATTCCGATCGTGTGTACAGGGCATAAGAGCGCGACAACCGTCAATCATCAGGAGCCTAGAGCGCCGATCCCAACCTTCGCACCATGGAGCAGTGCTGGTCAACTCTCTTCATATGGGGCACCTCAAGTGCGGCCCCTGACATCAGCTAAGGGCCACACATAAATTTCAGTAGAGATTGCAGACACAGACCACAGGATATAATTACCCCCCACGCCCCGGGGGCCAACAATGAATCAACACCCAAAATATTCGTCCTAAAATGAAATAAAGAGACAAAATAGAAAGCTGCCCGCCATCAGACTAAAAAAAAAACTACGCCCAAACAACTCAAAATAACCTCAAAGTCTGACCGCGTTCTCAGAAACTCAGAACATCATCGATAGTGAAAGAGTGTAAATATACAAATACATTGTCCATATAAAACATAATATAGTGCAATACGTAGTGCAAAACACAATCCAAACAAAAGGTGACGACTCTGTGACACCTGACTGTGCTCTTCCCCTCCACCAACTAAATGCACAGCGGAAACTACTGACCCCCTTTAAATCAACCACTTCACCCCCGGAAGATTTTACTCCCTTCATGACCAGGCCTTTTTTTTTTTGCCATTCAGCACTGCACTACTTTAACTGACTCATGTAACCAGGGCAGGACTTAGGGTGGTGGGGGCCCCTGGGCTTGAGTCACTTTCGGGCCCTACCTTCTATACATTACTTGCCAACCGGCTCATGTACATATATGTCGGCACTTTAAAGATGGATATCTCGGTAACGGCAGCAGCTGCTGCCACAACCGAGTTATCCATCTTTTCAGTGAGCGGTTCTATAAACGATAATGGTGATCTCTGAGGCGGATTCGCCGCAAAATCATCGTTATCGGCGGCGGAAGAGGGGGCCCCTCCCTCCCGCCGCTCTCCCGCGCCCTTCGCCGCTTACCGGAGCCTTCAGTAGCGGCGGAGGCGATCGGGTCCTTCACGTTGCTGGGTATGGAGACGAGTGAGGGGAAGATAGCCCCCACCCGTCTCCATACCATAGCAGGTAGGGTGACCACGTGTCCCGGATTGCCCGGGACAGTCCCACATTTTGCAGGTCTGTCCCGGGCACCTTCATGCCAGGACAATACAGTGTCCCGGAATGAAACTGACACAGCCACCCCCCCGGGCCAATCTGATGCCCCCAAAAAAGGGCGCAACATCACCGCTTTACTCACTGACTGTACTTGTCCTGGCCGGGAATGCCTGGAGCAGTGTTTCTCAACTCCAGTCCTCAAGGCGCCCCAACAGGTCATGTTTTCAGGCTCTCCATTGTTTTGCACAGGTGATTTGATCAGTTTAACTGCCTTAGTAATTACCACAGCCGTTTCATCTCAGGGAAATCCTGAAAACATGACCTGTTGGGGCACCTTGAGGACTGGAGTTGAGAAACACTGTACTAAAGCAAGTTAAACTGATCAAATAACCTGTGCAAAACAATGGAGAGCCTGAAAACATGACCTGTTGGGGCGCCTTGAGGACTGGAGTTGAGAAATACTGGCCTGGAGGAGCACAATCCCCGCCCCCTGCTTGTGATTGGAGAAATCATAAATCCCTCCTCTTGTGTCCAATCACTGTGCTGTGATTCGTTACAGCACAAGCTGATTTTTGGGAAGGGGGGGTGTCCCTGAATGGCAGTTTGGAAATGTGGCCACCCTAATAGCAGGGCGGAAGCAACGTCAAAACGTCAGCTCCGCCCATACGTCTTAAAGGGATATTTTTTTGTTGTCATTTTTTCAAATGACAATTTATTTTTATTTGTATTGCATTTAAGTCTAAATATGAGATGTGAGGTCTTTTTGACCCCCAGATCTCATATTGAAGAGGATCTGTCATGCTTTTTTCTATTACAAGGGATGTTTACATTCCTTGTAATAGGAACAAAAGTGACCCATTTTTTTTTTTTTTTTTTAAACAGTGTAAAAATAAATAAAATCAAGTAAAATAAATAAGAAAACCCCCAAAAATTTTTTTTAAAGCGCCCCGTCCCGCCGAGTTCGCGCGCAGAAGCGAACGCATACGTGAGCAGCGCCCGCATATGAAAACGGTGTTCAAACCACACAAGTGAGGTATCACCGCAATTGTTAGAGCGAGAGCAATACTTCTAGCCCTAGATCTCCTCTGTAACTCAAAAGATGCAACCTGTATAATTTTGTTAAACGTCGCCTATGGAGATTTTTAAGGGTAAAAGTTTGACGCCATTCCACGAGCGGGCGCAATTTTTAAGCGTGACATGTTGGGTATCAATTTACTCGGCGAAACATCATCTTTCACAATATAAAAAAAATTGGGCTAACCTTACTGCTGTCTTATTTTTTAATTCAAAAAAGTGATTTTTTTTCCCAAAAAAGTGCGCTTGTAAGACCGCTGCGCAAATACGGTGTGACTAAAAGTATTGCAATGACCGACCATCTTATTCTCTAGGCTGTTAGAAAAAAAACAATATATAATGTTTGGGGGTTCTAAGTAACTTTCTAGTAAAAAAAAACTGTCTTAAACTTGTAAACACCGAGTCTGAAAAACAGGCTTGGTCTTTTCAATAAAAAATTAAAGAGGAAGTAAACCCCGGCCGATTTTTGCAGTTTTTCAATTAATAAGTTATAACCGCTCATCGCAATGCGATACAAATACAGTGGGGTACAGAAAGTTTTCAGACCCCCTTACATTTTTCACTCTGTTATATTGCAGCCATTTGCTAAAATCATTTAAGTTCATTTTTTCCTCATTAATGTACACACAGCACCCCATAATGTACACACAGCCCCCCATAATGTACACACAGCACCCCATAATGTACACACAGCACCCCATAATGTACACACAGCACCCCATATTGTACACACAGCATCCCATAATGTACACACAGCACCCCATAATGTACACACAGCACCCCATAATGTACACACAGCACCCCATATTGTACACACAGCACCCCATAATGTACACACAGCCCCCCATAATGTACACACAGCCCCCCATATTGTACACACAGCACCCCATAATGTACACACAGCACCCCATAATGTACACACAGCCCCCCATAATGTACACACAGCACCCCATAATGTACACACAGCCCCCCATATTGTACACACAGCCCCCCATAATGTACACACAGCACCCCATAATGTACACACAGCACCCCATAATGTACACACAGCCCCCCATAATGTACACACAGCACCCCATAATGTACACACAGCCCCCCATATTGTACACACAGCCCCCCATAATGTACACACAGCACCCCATAATGTACACACAGCCCCCCATAATGTACACACAGCACCCCATAATGTACACACAGCCCCCCATATTGTACACACAGCACCCCATAATGTACACACAGCCCCCCATAATGTACACACAGCACCCCATAATGTACACACAGCCTTCCATAATGTACACACAGCCCCCCCATATTGTACACACAGCACCCCATAATGTACACACAGCACCCCATATTGTACACACAGCCCCCCATAATGTACACACAGCACCTCATAATGTACACACAGCACCCCATAATGTACACACAGCACCCCATATTGTACACACAGCACCCCATAATGTACACACAGCCCCCCATATTGTACACACAGCCCCCCATAATGTACACACAGCACCCCATAATGTACACACAGCCCCCCATAATGTACACACAGCACCCCATAATGTACACACAGCCCCCCATATTGTACACACAGCCCCCCATAATGTACACACAGCACCCCATAATGTACACACAGCCCCCCATAATGTACACACAGCACCCCATAATGTACACACAGCCCCCCATATTGTACACACAGCACCCCATAATGTACACACAGCCCCCCATAATGTACACACAGCACCCCATAATGTACACACAGCCTTCCATATTGTACACACAGCACCCCATAATGTACACACAGCACCCCATAATGTACACACAGCCCCCCATAATGTACACACAGCACCCCATAATGTACACACAGCACCCCATAATGTACACACAGCACCCCATATTGTACACACAGCCCCCCATAATGTACACACAGCACCCCATAATGTACATACAGCCCCCCATAATGTACACACAGCACCCCATAATGTACACACAGCCCCCCATAATGTACACACAGCACCTCATAATGTACACACAGCACCCCATAATGTACACACAGCACCCCATAATGTACACACAGCCCCCCATATTGTACACACAGCCCCCCATAATGTACACACAGCACCCCATAATGTACACACAGCCCCCCATAATGTACACACAGCACCCCATAATGTACACACAGTCCCCCATATTGTACACACATCACCCCATAATGTACACACAGCACCCCATAATGTACACACAGCCCCCCATATTGTACACACAGCACCCCATAATGTACACACAGCCCCCCATAATGTACACACAGCACCCCATAATGTACACACAGCCTTCCATAATGTACACACAGCCCCCCATATTGTACACACAGCACCCCATAATGTACACACAGCACCCCATAATGTACACACAGCACCCCATATTGTACACACAGCCCCCCATAATGTACACACAGCACCTCATAATGTACACACAGCACCCCATAATGTACACACAGCACCCCATATTGTACACACAGCCCCCCATAATGTACACACAGCCCCCCATATTGTACACACAGCACCCCATAATGTACACACAGCACCCCATATTGTACACACAGCCCCCCATAATGTACACACAGCACCCCATAATGTACACACAGCACCCCATAATGTACACACAACACCCCATATTGTACACACAGCACCCCATAATGTACACACAGCACCCCATATTGACAGAAAAACACAGTCCATGACTAGACTGTCGTTTAACATGGGAGTCTATGGAAGGGGTGCCCCAGTTTGAAAAATCGGTGCTCCCCGGCCGTAGGTCCCCCAGACAAAAAACTTTGCACTCTTATAGAGGAGATATGAGGCTATATGTGGGCCAAGATTCGGGTCCAGCGAACCTAGGACTGGCCGGTACCGGGTCCCCAGAGTCACCAGAGAAATTACCGTTTAACATTGGAGTCTATGGAAGGGGTGGCCAGATTTTAAAAATCGGTGCTCCCCGGCCGTAGGTCCCCCCGACAACATACTTTGCACACTTGTAGAGGAAGAGTGGGGCTACATGTGTGCCAAGCTTGGGGTTCAGGGGACCTACGGAAGGCCAGTACTGGGTCCCCAAAAATCCGGGAGATCATGCGCAAAAGGTGACTCGAGTATAAGCCGAGGGCGGCTTATACTCGAGTATATACAATATGCATATTATCTACTTTCTGTTATAAAACATATCCAATATAACCAAATTTCTTCATACATTTTGGCCAAAATGTATTCTGCTCATAGGCAGTAGTGATGAGCCGAACACCCCTGGGTTCGGTTCGCACCAGAACCCGCGAACGGACCGAAAGTTCGAACGAACATTAGAACCCTATTAAATACAATGGATGCGAACGTTAGAACCCTATTAAATACAATGGATGCGAACGTTCGAATTCTAAAGTGCTAATTATAAAAACTATTATGCATGTTATTGTCCTAAAAAGGGTTTGGGAACCCGGGTTCTGCACCAGGGGACATGTATCAATGCAAAAATAAGTTTTAAAAACGGTAGTTTTCCGGGAGCAGTCATTTTAATGATGCATAAAGTGAAAAAAAAAAAGTCAAATATTCCTTTAAATATCGTACCTGGGGGGTGTCTAAAGTATGCCTGTGAAGTGCCACGTGTTTCCCGTGTTTAGAACTGTCCCTGCACAAAATGACACTTCTAAAGGAAAAAAAAGCCATTTAAAACTGCTTGCGGCTTTAATGTAATGTCTGGTCCCGGTAATATGGATGAAAATCTTTAAGAAAAATGGCATAGCTACCCCATGACCCCCCCCCTACCCCAGCCCATTACCAGCCCCTTTGGGTCTTGTATGGATATTAAGGGGAACCCCGCACATAAAATAAAAAATGCCCTATATACTCTGAACAGCCGTATACAGGCGGTGCATACAAGACAGGGACTGTAGGTTTGTTCTTATGTAGAATCTGTTTGTAATTTTGAACAGGTACATTGTTGAAGTGTAGCTCCAGCCCAAAAATCTATTTTTAAACTTTTTGGAAAACATAGGTAAGGGTTATCACCCCTGTAACATTTGTTTTGCTGTCTGTGCCCCTGTTCAGAACATTTCACCTCACTTTCCGTCCCAATGACAACTGTTTTTGAAATGTGGTGTTTTTCTTGAAACAAGGATTGCTGATAAAGCATCAGTACAGAGGAGACACCTTTCTCCCATATTTATTCTTACAGGAGAGAATTTTCCTTCCTAGTGGTAGATTTCCTCTCACTTCCTGTTGTCTTCTTGCGTTTGCAAGTAGGAGTCGTTTGTAAGTTGGATGTTTGAAAGTAGGGACCTGCCGTATATACTCTGCAGAAATAGGCCCCTTAGTTGTTGGTGTTGGCACAACACTGTAAGCACTCACAGTTACTCTTGGTTGGTGCTGGAACGCCCTGCTGTCAACTATTATATCAGGAATTTTAATTACATATAATTGTTGAACAGTGGTAGTAAAAATTGGGCCTTTGATGGTGGTGCTGGTGCCACAACACTGTAAGCCCTGACAGTTACTCTTGGTGGGTGCAGCAATGGGCCCTGCTGTGAATTATTAGATCAAGAATTGTAATTACATGCCCCTGTTGAACAGGGGCTGAAAAATTGGGCCTTAGGCACTGGTGGCACAACACTGCAACCCTTCACAGATACTGTACTTGGAGCACAGCAATGAGCCCTGTTGCAAAGTATTGCTTCAAAAATTGTAATGACACGCCCCTGTTAAACAGGGGCTGAAAAATTGGGCCTTAGGCACTGGTGGCACAACACTGCAACTCCTCACAGATACTGTACTTGGAGCACAGCAATGAGCCCTGTTGCAAAGTATTGCTTCAAAAATTGTAATGACACGCCCCTGTTAAACAGGGGCTGAAAAATTGGGCCTTAGGCACTGGTGGCACAACACTGCAACTCCTCACAGATACTGTACTTGGAGCACAGCAATGAGCCCTGTTGCAAAGTATTGCTTCAAAAATTGTAATTACACGCCCCTGTTAAACAGGGGCTGAAAAATTGGGCGTTAGGCACTGGTGGCGGCACCCATAAACAAAAATGATCTTCCAAGCTATCATCATCAATCGTATCATTGAGGACTCGGAGGAGGAGGATAGCCAGTCAACATAACAGCACAGGCACTCAGCATCAGCATCAGTCTTGAAGGGATGTGACATTTTAAAATCAATTAGTCTGTTATATCAGCATCAGGTGTGTGGTAGCTGGTGGTGATCCAAGACTGGTTCATCTTGATGAAAGTCAGTCGATCAACCGAGTCGGTGGACAGGCGCACCCTGTGATCCGTGACAAATCCTCCAGCAGCACTGAATGTGCGTTCCGAAAGAACGCTGGATGCAGGACAGGCCAGTAGCTCAATTGCATACTGTGCAAGCTCTGGCCAGTGATCCATCCTCAAGACCCAGTAAGCCAGAGGATTTTCGGTGGGGAAGGTGTCCAAGTCTGACCTTGCCCCTAGATATTCCTGCACCATGTTTATCAGACGCTGGCGATGGTTGCTGGAACCGATCATACTTTGGGGCTGCGGACTAAAGAATTGTCTGAACGCATCGGTCAGACGGCCACCTTCCCCACCGCTCCTTCTTTGACTGGCCGAAGCCTCAGCAACTCGTTGTCCAGGACCAGGAGTTTGCAACCTCCCAGTCTCTGGGAACGCGTTGCACAGACCTTTCTGCAAGGCCTCCCGGAGTTGTCTCATCCTCTGCTCCCTCTGCGACGGTAACATAAGGTCCGCAACCTTACCCTTGTACCGTGGATCAAGGAGAGTGGCCAGCCAGTAATGGTCCCTCTCCTTGATCCGAAGAATACGAGGATCCTTCCGCAGACTTTGCAGGATCAGGGAGGCCATGCAGCGTAGGTTTGCTGAGGCATTCGCTCCGGAGTCCTCTGGGTCACTAAGGACGACATGATCCGCAGCCACCTCCTCCCAGCCACGTACAAGTCCACTGGTTTCTTGGGACTGTAAATCATCCCTAAAAGACTGCTGCTGATGATGCTGAGTGCCAGCCTCCACCTCCATGCTGACACAATCCTCCTCCTCCTCCTCCTCCTCCTCCTCCTCTTCCTGTGCGATGGGTGGGACAGAAGGAACACTGTCTGGGTAAAGGGGGCCTTGAGAGGCAAGGAAGTCCTCCTCTTCCTGCCTCTGTTCTGCCTCAAGTGCCCTGTCCATTATTCCACGCAGCGTGTGCTCCAACAGGTGGACAAGAGGTACAGTGTCACTGATGCATGCACTGTCACTGCTCACCATCCTCGTGGCCTCCTCAAATGGTGCCAGGACAGTGCATGCATCCCTGATCATGCCCCACTGGCGTGGAGAAAAAAAACCAAGCTCCCCTGACCCTGTCCTGGTGCCGTAGTCGCACAGGTACTCATTGATGGCCCTCTGCTGCGTGTGCAGCCGCTGCAGCATGGCCAACGTTGAGTTCCACCTGGTGGGCATGTCACATATAAGGCGGTTCTTGGGCAGGTTCAACTCCTTTTGCAGCTCAGCCAGGCGAGCACTGGCATTATAAGATCTGCGGAAATGCACACAGACTTTCCTGGCCTGCCTCAGGACATCCTGTAAGCCCGGGTACCTGCCCAAGAAGCGCTGCACCACCAGGTTAAGGACGTGAGCCACACAGGGCACATGGGTCAGTTGTCCCTGTCGGAGGGCGGAGAGGAGGTTGGTGCCATTGTCGCAAACCACCATTCCTGGCTTAAGCTGGCGTGGCGTCAACCACCTCTCGGCCTGGCCCTGCAGAGCAGACAGGACCTCTGCCCCAGTGTGGCTTCTGTCCCCCAAACACACCAGCGCAAGCACGGCATGGCATCTTTTTGCCTGCGTACTTGCGTAGCCCCGTGAACGGCTACGGAGCACCGCTGGTTCATAGGACAAACCACAGGAAGAGGCCATGGAGGAAGAAGAAGAGGAGGGGGTGGAGGAGAGAGGTGTGTCACAACCAGTAGTAGCATTTTGGAGGCGTGGCGGTGGGACAACCTCCAACACTACTGCACCTTGTCCTGAATCCTTCCCAGCTGCCAAAAGAGTGACCCAATGGGCCGTGAAAGAAAGGTAACGTCCCTGTCCATGCCTGCTGGACCATGAGTCAGCGGTAATATGCACCTTACCGCTGACCGCCCTGTCCAGCGAGGCCAAGACATTGCCTTCCACATGCCGGTAGAGAGCCGGAATAGCCTTCCGTGAGAAAAAGTGGCGTTTGGGAACCTGCCACTGAGGAACCGCACATTGCACAAACTCACGGAAGGGGGCCGAGTCTACCAACTGAAAAGGCAGCAGTTGAAGCGCTAGCAATTTAGCCAAGCTAGCATTCAACCGCTGGGCATGTGGATGGCTGGGAGTGAACTTCTTTCGACGGTCCAGCAGCTGGGGCAGGGAAATTTGCCTGCTAGAATCGGACGTCGGTGTACTGCTAGCAGAGTGGGCGCAAGTACTTGGCTGTGACACACCTAATTCTACACCTTCATTCCTCTCAGTGCATGTTTCAGAGAGGACTGAAGTTATAGTGGGGTTGGAGATCCCAGCTGATGCGGTGCAAGGAGAGGTCCGCTTTGTTCTTTGGTGTGGGTCTTTGAGGTAGGCTTGCCAACGAGCTGCATGGCAGGTCAACATATGTCTGGTCAGGCATGTGGTACCCAAGCGGCTGATGTTTTGGCCACGCGATATACGCTTGAGACATATGTTGCAAACAGCAGCTGTGCGATCTGATGCACTAGCCTCAAAAAAGGCCCACACCAAAGAACTTTTTGAATGACGGGCAGAGGCAGCGCCCTGCACAGGCGGAGCTCTGCGGTGTGATTCCGTCGGTGTACTGCCCTTACGCTGGCCACCAAAGGGCATCCTGCCTCGTTGGAGATGTGCCTCCTCCTCATCCTCCTCCTCCTCCTCTCTCCTATTAGGCACCCACGTGGAGTCATTGACCTCATCATCCCCTCCCTCCTCATCACTGGAGCCAATCTGGCAGTATGCTGCAGCTGCTGGAACATGACTGCCAGATTGGTGTCCTTCTTGAGCATCCCCTCTGTCTGCTCTCACGCTACTGCCTTCCTCTAGCTGGGTTTCATCATCAGACCCTTCGAAACGCTGGGCATCCTCCTGGAGCATGTACCCAACACTGTGCTGAAACAGTTCGGGGGACTCCTCAGGAGGAGGACATGGTGGGTCTAGGGAAGGAGTGACTGATGATTTGTCTGACATTGATACCAGGGAAGACGACGCTTTGGCAGCTGCTTTTCCAGTACCCTGAGCCTGGGTGAGAGAGGATGAGGAGGAGGAGGAGGGCTTGGTCATCCACTCTACCAAGTCTTCGGCATGATGTGGCTCAACATGTCCAGCTGCCGAAAAGAAGGACAAGCGTGTCCCATGGCCATGTGCTGATGACAATGCACCGCGTCCACGACCAGCACTGTTGCCCCCAGACACAGAGCCTGCTTGCCCTCTTTTATTGCCTCCTGACTGTCTGCCTCTCCTTGTTTGCCTTCCAGACATTCTAATAGATGGCCTGCAGGGAGATGGGAAAAAAGCAATAAGGGCTACCTTGAGGTGTCCTTCTCTGTCCCTTGAAACAAGGACTTTCACAGTGAAAGAAACTGACACTGTCCCTACCTAGAGTTTTCTGTCCCTAGAATAAATGTTTTTTTTAATCACAATATAGCACAAGGACAATTCACTCAATGTCTCTCCAGGTCCCTGGAAACAAGGACTTGCAGAGTGAAAGAAACTGACACTGTCCCTACCTAGAGTTTTCTGTCCCTAGAATAAATGTTTTTTTTAAGCACAATATAGCACAAGGACAATTAACTCACTGTCCTTACAGGTCCCTGGAAACAAGGACTTGCAGAGTGAAAGAAAAAAAACACTCTCCCTACCTACAGTTTTCTGTCCCTAGAAAAAATGTTTTTTTTAATCACAATATAGCACAAGGAAAATTAACTCACTGTCCTTACAGGTCCCTGGAAACAAGGACTTGCAGAGTGAAAGAAAAAAAACACTCTCCCTACCTACAGTTTTCTGTCCCTAGAAAAAATGTTTTTTTTAATCACAATATAGCACAAGGAAAATTAACTCACTGTCCTTACAGGTCCCTGGAAACAAGGACTTGCAGAGTGAAAGAAACTGACACTGTCCCTACCTAGAGTTTTCTGTCCCTAGAATAAATGTTTTTTTTAATCACAATATAGCACAAGGAAAATTAACTCACTGTCCTTACAGGTCCCTGGAAACAAGGACTTGCAGAGTGAAAGAAACTGACACTGTCCCTACCTAGAGTTTTCTGTCCCTAGAATAAATGTTTTTTTTAAGCACAATATAGCACAAGGACAATTAACTCACTGTCCTTACAGGTCCCTGGAAACAAGGACTTGCAGAGTGAAAGAAAAAAAACACTCTCCCTACCTACAGTTTTCTGTCCCTAGAAAAAATGTTTTTTTTAATCACAATATAGCACAAGGACAATTAACTCACTGTCCTTACAGGTCCCTGGAAACAAGGACTTGCAGAGTGAAAGAAACTGACACTGTCCCTACCTAGAGTTTTCTGTCCCTAGAATAAATGTTTTTTTTAAGCACAATATAGCACAAGGACAATTAACTCACTGTCCTTACAGGTCCCTGGAAACAAGGACTTGCAGAGTGAAAGAAAAAAAACACTCTCCCTACCTACAGTTTTCTGTCCCTAGAAAAAATGTTTTTTTTAATCACAATATAGCACAAGGAAAATTAACTCACTGTCCTTACAGGTCCCTGGAAACAAGGACTTGCAGAGTGAAAGAAAAAAAACACTCTCCCTACCTACAGTTTTCTGTCCCTAGAAAAAATGTTTTTTTTAATCACAATATAGCACAAGGAAAATTAACTCACTGTCCTTACAGGTCCCTGGAAACAAGGACTTGTAGAGTGAAAGAAACTGACACTGTCCCTACCTAGAGTTTTCTGTCCCTAGAATAAATGTTTTTTTTAAGCACAATATAGCACAAGGACAATTAACTCACTGTCCTTACAGGTCCCTGGAAACAAGGACTTGCAGAGTGAAAGAAAAAAAACACTCTCCCTACCTACAGTTTTCTGTCCCTAGAAAAAATGTTTTTTTTAATCACAATATAGCACAAGTAAAATTAACTCACTGTCCTTACAGGTCCCTGGAAACAAGGACTTGCAGAGTGAAAGAAAAAAAACACTCTCCCTACCTACAGTTTTCTGTCCCTAGAAAAAATGTTTTTTTTAATCACAATATAGCACAAGGAAAATTAACTCACTGTCCTTACAGGTCCCTGGAAACAAGGACTTGCAGAGTGAAAGAAACTGACACTGTCCCTACCTAGAGTTTTCTGTCCCTAGAATAAATGTTTTTTTTAATCACAATATAGCACAAGGACAATTAACTCACTGTCCTTACAGGTCCCTGGAAAAAAGGACTTGCAGAGTGAAAGAAACTGACACTGTCCCTACCTAGAGTTTTCTGTCCCTAGAATAAATGTTTTTTTTAAGCACAATATAGCACAAGGACAATTAACTCACTGTCCTTACAGGTCCCTGGAAACAAGGACTTGCAGAGTGAAAAAAAAAAAACACTCTCCCTACCTAGAGTTTTCTGTCCCTAGAAAAAATGTTTTTTTTAAGCACAATATAGCACAAGGAAAATTAACTCACTGTCCTTACAGGTCCCTGGAAACAAGGACTTGCAGAGTGAAAGAAAAAAAACACTCTCCCTACCTAGAGTTTTCTGTCCCTAGAAAAAATGTTTTTTTTAATCACAATATAGCACAAGGAAAATTAACTCACTGTCCTTACAGGTCCCTGGAAACAAGGACTTGCAGAGTGAAAGAAACTGACACTGTCCCTACCTAGAGTTTTCTGTCCCTAGAATAAATGTTTTTTTTAATCACAATATAGCACAAGGAAAATTAACTCACTGTCCTTACAGGTCCCTGGAAACAAGGACTTGCAGAGTGAAAGAAACTGACACTGTCCCTACCTAGAGTTTTCTGTCCCTAGAATAAATGTTTTTTTTAAGCACAATATAGCACAAGGACAATTAACTCACTGTCCTTACAGGTCCCTGGAAACAAGGACTTGCAGAGTGAAAAAAAAAAAACACTCTCCCTACCTAGAGTTTTCTGTCCCTAGAAAAAATGTTTTTTTTAAGCACAATATAGCACAAGGACAATTAACTCACTGTCCTTACAGGTCCCTGGAAACAAGGACTTGCAGAGTGAAAGAAAAAAAACACTCTCCCTACCTAGAGTTTTCTGTCCCTAGAAAAAATGTTTTTTTTAATCACAATATAGCACAAGGAAAATTAACTCACTGTCCTTACAGGTCCCTGGAAACAAGGACTTGCAGAGTGAAAGAAACTGACACTGTCCCTACCTAGAGTTTTCTGTCCCTAGAATAAATGTTTTTTTTAATCACAATATAGCACAAGGAAAATTAACTCACTGTCCTTACAGGTCCCTGGAAACAAGGACTTGCAGAGTGAAAGAAACTGACACTGTCCCTACCTAGAGTTTTCTGTCCCTAGAATAAATGTTTTTTTTAAGCACAATATAGCACAAGGACAATTAACTCACTGTCCTTACAGGTCCCTGGAAACAAGGACTTGCAGAGTGAAAGAAAAAAAACACTCTCCCTACCTACAGTTTTCTGTCCCTAGAAAAAATGTTTTTTTTAATCACAATATAGCACAAGGAAAATTAACTCACTGTCCTTACAGGTCCCTGGAAACAAGGACTTGCAGAGTGAAAGAAACTGACACTGTCCCTACCTAGAGTTTTCTGTCCCTAGAATAAATGTTTTTTTTAATCACAATATAGCACAAGGACAATTAACTCACTGTCCTTACAGGTCCCTGGAAACAAGGACTTGCAGAGTGAAAGAAACTGACACTGTCCCTACCTAGAGTTTTCTGTCCCTAGAATAAATGTTTTTTTTAAGCACAATATAGCACAAGGACAATTAACTCACTGTCCTTACAGGTCCCTGGAAACAAGGACTTGCAGAGTGAAAGAAAAAAAACACTCTCCCTACCTACAGTTTTCTGTCCCTAGAAAAAATGTTTTTTTTAAGCACAATATAGCACAAGTAAAATTAACTCACTGTCCTTACAGGTCCCTGGAAACAAGGACTTGCAGAGTGAAAGAAAAAAAACACTCTCCCTACCTACAGTTTTCTGTCCCTAGAAAAAATGTTTTTTTTAATCACAATACAGCACAAGGAAAATTAACTCACTGTCCTTACAGGTCCCTGGAAACAAGGACTTGCAGAGTGAAAGAAACTGACACTGTCCCTACCTAGAGTTTTCTGTCCCTAGAATAAATGTTTTTTTTAATCACAATATAGCACAAGGAAAATTAACTCACTGTCCTTACAGGTCCCTGGAAACAAGGACTTGC
This sequence comes from Rana muscosa, assembly GCA_029206835.1. Lineage (NCBI taxonomy): Eukaryota > Metazoa > Chordata > Amphibia > Anura > Ranidae > Rana > Rana muscosa. The sequence continues at coordinate 396,691,862 of CM055125.1, read as the reverse complement.
AGAGTGAAAGAAACTGACACTGTCCCTACCTAGAGTTTTCTGTCCCTAGAATAAATGTTTTTTTTAAGCACAATATAGCACAAGGACAATTAACTCACTGTCCTTACAGGTCCCTGGAAACAAGGACTTGCAGAGTGAAAAAAAAAAAACACTCTCCCTACCTAGAGTTTTCTGTCCCTAGAAAAAATGTTTTTTTTAAGCACAATATAGCACAAGGAAAATTAACTCACTGTCCTTACAGGTCCCTGGAAACAAGGACTTGCAGAGTGAAAGAAAAAAAACACTCTCCCTACCTACAGTTTTCTGTCCCTAGAAAAAATGTTTTTTTTAATCACAATACAGCACAAGGAAAATTAACTCACTGTCCTTACAGGTCCCTGGAAACAAGGACTTGCAGAGTGAAAGAAACTGACACTGTCCCTACCTAGAGTTTTCTGTCCCTAGAATAAATGTTTTTTTTAATCACAATATAGCACAAGGAAAATTAACTCACTGTCCTTACAGGTCCCTGGAAACAAGGACTTGCAGAGTGAAAGAAACTGACACTGTCCCTACCTAGAGTTTTCTGTCCCTAGAATAAATGTTTTTTTTAAGCACAATATAGCACAAGGACAATTAACTCACTGTCCTTACAGGTCCCTGGAAACAAGGACTTGCAGAGTGAAAAAAAAAAAACACTCTCCCTACCTAGAGTTTTCTGTCCCTAGAAAAAATGTTTTTTTTAAGCACAATATAGCACAAGGAAAATTAACTCACTGTCCTTACAGGTCCCTGGAAACAAGGACTTGCAGAGTGAAAGAAAAAAAACACTCTCCCTACCTACAGTTTTCTGTCCCTAGAAAAAATGTTTTTTTTAATCACAATATAGCACAAGGACAATTAACTCACTGTCCTTACAGGTCCCTGGAAACAAGGACTTGCAGAGTGAAAGAAACTGACACTGTCCCTACCTAGAGTTTTCTGTCCCTAGAATAAATGTTTTTTTTAAGCACAATATAGCACAAGGACAATTCACTCACTGTCCTTCCAGGTCCCTGGAAACAAGGACTTGCAGAGTGAAAGAAACTGACACTGTCCCTACCTACAGTTTTCTGTCCCTAGAATAAATGTTTTTTTTTAAGCACACTATAGCACAAGCACAAAACACACTGACACTCTCCCTACCTATCCTTCTCTTTCCCTAAACTAAAGGAATCCAGGTTAAGCAAGAAAGAAATAACAGTCACTGTCCCTGCCTATGCTGCTCTATCCCTGCTCCGGAACACACTACACTAGGCCGCCGTGCTGGCGGCCTTTTATAGTGTGGGGCGTGTACTAAACACCCTCAGCAATAATTGGCCACAGGCATCCTGCCTGTGGCCAATCATTGCTCTCCTCGCTGCCGGCGCTGTGATTGGCCAAGCATGCGGGGTCACAGTGCATGCTTGGCCAATCACAGCGCCTGGATGACACTGCGATGGCGTAGTGCATTGTGGGCCGTTCGCGTCACTCGAATTTGGCGCGAACGGCCCAAATCGTTCGATCTTCGTCGAACGATCGAACAGCCAATGTTCGAGTCGAACGTATGTTCGACTCGAACACGAAGCTCATCCCTAATAGGCAGTCTCACAGGGTGTGACGGGTGTGCCTGGGCACACCCTAATCACCCTGTTCGCATTAGCATTATCGCCAGTGGGGAGATGGGAAAGATCTCCTACTCTGCTTGAAAGAGAAGTGTGAAAGCATTTCTCTCTCACTTTGAATCGTCATGTGCCATGTGCTGGCGGGGCAGAGTGCCGCAAGACAGATTGTATAAATATACTGTATATACTGGAATTTTTATTTATTTATTTTATACTGTTAATGGCGGACGATCAGCGACTTACAGTGCCTTGAAAAAGTATTCATACCCCTTGAAATTTCCCACATTTTGTCATGTTACAACCAAAAACGTAAATGTTTTTTTTTTGGGATTTTATGTGATAGACCAACACAAAGTGTCACATAATTGTAAAGTGGAAGGAAAATGATACAAATAAATATGTGAAAAGTGTGTGTGTGGGGGGGGGGGGCATTTATATGGCGCCCCCCGGAGTCAATACTTTGTAGAACCCCCTTGCTCTACAATTACAGCTGCAAGTCTTTTTGGGGGTGTCTCTACCAGCTTTGCACATCTAGAGAGGGACATTTCTGCCCATTCTTCCCTGACCTGTCTGGTGTGTTCCTTGGCCTTCATGATGCTGTTTGTTCACTAAGGTTCTCCAACAAACCTCTGAGGGCTTCACAGAACAGTTGTATTTATACTGAGATTAAATGACACACAGGTGGACTCTATTTACTAATTTGGTGACTTCTGAAGGCCATTGGTTCCACTAGATTTTAGTTAGGGGTATCAGAGTAAAGGGGGCTGAATACAAATGCCCCCCACCCTCCCACACTTTTCACATATTTATTTGTATCATTTATCATTTTCCTTCCACTTCACAATTATGTGACACTTTGTGTTGGTCTATCACATAAAATCCCAATAAAATACATTTACGTTTTTGGTTGTAACATGACAAAAGGTGGAAGATTTCAAGGGGTATGAAAACTTTTTCAAGGCACTGTATGTAGGAGGAGAAAGTCCCTCACATTCACTGTTGTACGGCTACATTCAAGCCCCTTTCACACTGGACCGACCCTAAACAGCGGCTGCTGTCTCTCCAGTGTGAAAGCCCCCCGAGGGCTTTCACACTCAGGCGGTGCGCTAGCAGGACCGCTCCAAAAGTCCTGCTAGCCGCATCTTTGGAGCGGTGAAGGAGCGGTGTGTTTACCCCTCCTCCACCGCTTCTGCCCATTGAAATCAATGGGACAGCGCGGCTATACCGCCGGCAATGCGCCTCTGCAGAGGCGCATTGCCGACGGTATTAACCCTTTTTTCAGCCGGTAGCGGGGGTTAAAACCGCGCCGCTAGCGGCCGAATACCGCCGCAATTCCGACGGTAAAGCGCTGCTAAAAATAGCGGCGCTTTACCGCCACCGCACCTTCCGCCCCAGTGGGAAAGGGGCCTTAACCACTTGCTTACTGGGCACTTAAACCCCCTTCGTACCCAGACCAATTTTCAGCTTTCAGCGCTGACGCACTTTGAATGACAATTGCGCGGTCATACAACGCTGTACCCAAATTACGTTTTTATCATTCTTTTCCCACAAATAGAGCTTTTTTGGGGGGTATTTGATCACCTCTGCGATTTTTATTTTTTGCGTTATAAACAAAAAAAGACAGAAAATTTTGAAAAAAAACACAATATTTATTTACTTTTTGTTATAATAAATATCCCATTTTTTTTTTTTTAACAATTTTTTTCCTCAGTTTAGTCCGATACGTATTCTTCTATATATTTTTGGTAAAAAAAAATTGCAATAAGCGTATAGTGATTGGTTTGCGCAAAAGTTATAGCGCCAAACAAAATAGGGGATAGAATTATGCCATTTTTATTATATATATTTTTTTTTTACTGGTAATGGCGGCGATCTGCGATTTTTGTCAGGCCTGCGACATTGCGGCGGACATATTGGACACTTTTGACACTATTTTGGGACCATTCACATTTATACAGCGATCCGTGCTATAAATATGCATTGATTACTGTATAAATGTGACTGGCAGGGAAGGGGTTAACACTAGGGGGTTAAATATGTTCCCTATTAGGCCCCTTTCACACTGACACGTTTTTCAGGCGGTTTAGCGCTAATAATAGCGCTGTTATACCGCCTGAAAAAATGGTGCCCTGCAGTCTTCAGTATGAAAGCCCGAAGGCTTTCACACTGAAGCGGTGCGCTAGCAGGACCGCTCCAAAAGTCCTGCTAGCCGCATCTTTACAGCGGTGAAGGAGCGGTGTGTTCACCGCTCCTTTACCGCTGCTGCCCATTGAAATCAATGGGACACCGCGGTAATACCGCCCGCAATGCGCCTCTGCAGAGACGCATTGCGGGCGGTATTAACCCTTTTTTCGGCCGCTAGCGGGGGTTAAATTCACCCCGCTAGCGGCCGCATACCGCGGTAAAAACGAAGTATAGCGGCGCTAAAAATAGCGCCGCTATACCCACAGCGCACCTCCCGCCCCAGTGTGAAAGGGGCCTTAGTGATTCTTACTGTGTGGGGGGAGGGGACTGACTGGGTGAGGTGACCGATCTGTGTCCCTATGTACAAGGGACACAGCATCGGTCTCCTCTCTCCCTGACAGTTTACACACACAGATCCACGGTCCTGCCTCTGTAACAGCCGATCGCGTGTACCCAGCGGACATCGCGGCCGCCAGGCACGCGCATCGGCCTCACATGACGCGGCGGGCACAGCTGTTCCCCGCCGCGCGCCCTCGGCGGCGCACGGTGGGGGATGTAAACATAGCAGGACGTCCACCCGGCAATTGAGAGCCGCGCTGCAGACGTCTTTCGTCTATAGCGCGGGTCTCAAGTGGTTAACCACTTCAATACCATGCACTTATACAGCTTCCTGCCCAGGCCAATTTTGAGCTTTCAGCGCTGTTGCAATTTGAATGACAACTGCGCGGTCATGCTACACTGTACCCAAACAATTTTTTTTATCATTTTGTTCCCACAAATAGAGCTTTCTTTCGGTGGTATTTGATCGCCTCTGCGATTTTTATTTTTTGTGCAACAAATAAAAAAGAGTGGAAATTTTGAAAAAAAATAAGTTTTTCTTTGTTTCTGTTATAATTTTTTCTTAAATAAGTACCATTTCTACTTCAATGACGGGCACTGATAAGGCGGCACTAACGGGCACTGATAAGGCGACACTGATGGGCACCGATGAGGTGGCACCAATGAGGTGGCACTGATGAGGTGGCACTGATGGGCACTGATGATGGGCACTGATAGGCGGCACTGATGGGCACTGATATGTGGCACTGGTATGCGGCACTGATGGGCACTCATAGGCAGCACTGATGGGCACTCATAGGCGGCACTGATGGGCACTCATAGGCGGCACTGATAGGTGGCACAGATGGACACTGATAGGTGGGCACTTATGGGCAGAGATGGGCACGGATGGGCACTGATAGGTGGCACTGATACACTGGTAGGTGGCACTGATGACACTGGGGGCTGGCATTGCTGGGCATCACATGCCATGATGGTGCCAGTCAGTGCCCATTTGTGGGCACTGATTGGCATATGTTTTGTTTGTATTTGTGCATGTGGATGGCCATGGGGGACTTACCTGGCCATCCACATGCTTGGGGCTTCCCTGGTGGTCCTGGGGGGCTTCCCTGGTGGTCCAGTGTGGGTATCCGAGGGGGGGCTGCGCTGATAAACAATCAGCGCGAACCCCCCCTGTCAGGAGAGCCGCTGATCGGCTCTCCTCTACTCGCGTCTGTTAGACGCGAGTGAGGAAGAGCCAATCAACGGCTCTTCCTGTTTACGTCGTGATCAGCCGTGATTGGACACGGCTGATCACGTGGTAAAAAGCCTCCGCCGGAGGCTCTTTACCGAGATCAGTGTAGCGGTGGGTCAGACTGACACACCGCTCCACCGATCGCCGCGATGCGCGCCCCCCCCCCCCCCGGGCGCGTGGCAGCTGTTATCCTGCGGGACGTCATATGACGTCCAGTGTGGATAACAGAACCACTTCCCGGACGTCAATTGTCTATTGACTGGGCGGGAAGTGGTTAAGCACTAAGTATTTAAAAGTTGCAACACAGAAATCACACACTCGCTACATTCTAGAAACACTTTATTCAAACACATAAATAGAGACGTAATAACAAATAGCTTCCCCTATCACAGTGGCGCTCTCATCCTGAATATCCTCGGCTGCCTTCGATACGGTTGACCACCCCTCCTCCTCCTCCTCAAAAAACTCCACGCCTTTTGTCTCCGCGACAATCCTCTTCGCTGGGTCTCTACCTACTTTTTTTTTTTATTACTTTTTATTGCCGTTTCAAACACAAATACAAAAAGAAAAAAAGAACAATATATACATACATACACACATAATCAGGCATTTTAGCTCTTATGCCGTGTACACACGATCGATTTTCTCTGCGGTGAAAACACTGTCGAGAAAATCGACGGGAAAAACGAGGACCGGCTTGTTTCCCCTACACACGGCTGTTTTTTCCCGTCATTTTTTCTCGTGGTCGAGAAAAACGACCGTGTGTAGGCTCCCCGGCAGTGTTTCCTTATGGAAAATTTTTCTCGTCGTGATTAATGCCGCTTTTCTCGTCGGGGAAAAATGACCAAAAGCCCCACACACGGGCGTTTTTCTCGTCAAAGAGAATAAAATGTCATTTTTCCCGACGAGAAAAATGGTCGTGTGTACGCGGCATTACAGAAAGAAAAAGAAACAAGTCAAACAATCAGCAAATATATTATTTAAATATTAATATCTCTGCTTATAGAGCTTTTTTTTTTTTTTTTTTTTACCAAAACAAAAACAAAAAAGAAGAAAAGGGGGAGGAGAGAAAAAAAAGGGGAGTGATAAATGCCAATGCGCTGCGTTTTACTCTAGACTTGGTGTTATAAATACCGAAGTATTAAAGTGGTTGTAAACCCCCCCCAAAAAAAAAAAAAAACCTGCAAGACAAAGGTATAATGAGCTAGTATGACTAGAATACTAGCTCATAATGAGTTACTTACCTTAGATCGAAGCACCCGCAGCGGTGCTCGGACACCTCCACCGCCGCCGCCGCCGCCGCCATCGCCATCGTGCCATCGATGTCCCTTCCATGTACCGCCGCTCCGGTGCTGTGATTGGCCGCGGAGCGACGATGACGTCACACGCATGCGCGCTCGGTGCGGCTAAATGCATTCAGAAATCTGGCTACTATGCTGGTCCGCTAGTGCGCATGCGTGTGACGTCAGTGGCGCCATTTTTGAAAGCAAATATTTCCTTAATCGTGGAGGTTAAGGAGATATTTCATGCACCTACAGGTAAGCCTAAAGCCGTGTACACACGATCGGTTTTACCGATGAAAACAGTCCGATAGACTGTTTTCATCGGACGAACCGATCGTGTATGGGACCCATCGGTCTTTTTTCCATTGGTGTGAAAAAATAGAACATGTTTTAAATTTATCCGATGGGGGAAAAAAAACGATAGCAAAATCCGATCGTCTGTGTGGAAATCCATCGGATAAAAAACCCACGCATGCTCAGAATCAAGTCGACGCATGCTCGGAAGCATTGAACTTAATTTTTCTCGGCTCATCGGAGTGTTTTACGTCACGGCGTTTGAAACGGTCCGTTTTTTGACTGATGGTGTGTGGGCAAGACTGATGGAAGTCAGCTTCATCGGATTTCCGATGGAAAAAAACATCGGATTAGAATCCATAGGATATCCGATCGTGTGTACAGGGCTTTAGTCTAGGCTCACCTGTAGGTGCAAGTTGTGTAAGTGGGTTTACAACCACTTTAAACATCATATCTATCCAAGTATTATATATTATATCATCTGACAACATTATGTCATTAGAATATTATATAGTAGCACACGGACCCCTCTTCCTACCTAAAGCCTCGTACACACGGTCGGACTTCTATCGGACTTTTCCGTGTTTTTTTTGTCCGAACGGAGTTGGCCGGGAACACCCATAGCATACACACCACAGGACTTTTCTGCAAACTTTCCCCAAACTTTTTGCAACATCACGTGGTTTTTCTGCTCTTTTCTGCTCTTTACCGCCACCCTTTGGTCAACTTCTGGTTGATTTTAATATTATTTGTTTTGTCCATCGGAAAAAAGTCCGATGGTTTTCTGTACACACGGTCGGACTTTGCTCCATCAGACTTTTGTTGGGCAAAAGTTTGTCCGTTTGCAGACCCAACTTTTGTCCGATGAAAACAAAACCAAACTCAAAAAAGTTTGTCGGATGGAGCGTACACACGGGTCGGATTGTTGGTCCAACTTGCTCAAAATGAAGTTTGTTGGCCAAAAGTTTGACCGTGTGTACGGGGTTTAAGTCTCTTGCAGGAAAAAGGGCACACCGTACTATATGCCCCTCCCCTCCTGTGTGAGGAGGTTAAGTGGTGTTATGTATTTGGGTCCCACAGGTAGGTTCTCCATCAGTTGGTTCTCATCTCCTAGGATAAAGGGACAAGTCTCTGTTTCCCCCCAGTAATTCCAATGTCCACACCACTCTAAACTCCAACATTGAGTTTATGTTTCATCAATGTTCAGCAGATAGGAAAGGGTGGATGAGAGACAGGACAGCAAGGTTTTGGGAGGTAGGTCCAGGCACAAGTAACGTTATAATCACCACTCAATCCCCGAGTAGGTTCAGCTCACCCGGATAGTCTCCTCCAAAGTGGATCCTAGCAGCCGCAGTGATGCTCGGACACTTAATTTAATTATTTTCTTAGATACGATCGGGAGACTCTCTGCCACAGAATCTATCAGACCCCGAACTTCTCAGCTTTTTCCGATACAAAGACAGGTGCCAGCAGCAGCACATTACTAGGCCCTTGGCGGATAGATGAATCCCTCCAGAGAGTTACCGGGCCCCTTTCTTCACCGTGAACTCTCACCGGTCCCTCAGAAAGGTCCTCCCCCGGCCTCCTCTTCTTAGAAACGGGCTCCCTCGCAAGGGGCACCCTGGGATTTCTCTTCCCAGAAGTGGGCTCCAGCTAAAGGTGCTCATTCTTTATTCTATAGCTGCGAATTTGGTGACCTGGGAGAGGGGAGGGGGAGGGGGGGGGAAGTGTAGTGAGGTGAAGGAGAGAAATCCTGATGAGAACGGAACACATCTGCGAATCAGATGCCTGCCCCATAGAAGATAATGAGCCTGAATTTGCACCTGAACGCACACGTTTTTTGGGCAATGCGCAGTGTGAATGCATCGCGCATATGTGAACCAGCCTCATTGAAATCAATGGGGTTGATTTATTAAAACTGGAGAGTGCGAAATCTGGTGCAGTTCTGCATAGAAACCAATCAGCTTCTAGGTTTTATTGTCAAAGCTTAATTGAACAAGCTGAATTTAGGAGCTGATTGGCTCCCAGGCACAGCTGCACCAGATTTTGCACGCTCTAGTTTTAGTAAATCAACCCCCATGTGTTTTATAATGTTATGCGAATTGGATGCGGTTTAAGCCACAACCGATTCGCATAGGTGTGAACGGGGCCTAAGTGTTTATCAGCCATGCCCTTGGTATTGTACCCAAATTCTTCTTTACAACATATATCATCTATTTTCTCTACCTACTTATCCAACCGCACCATTAGCGTTACTTACAACTCTACTTCCTCCTCTCCCCTTCCTTTCTCGGTTGGGGTCCCCCAAGGTTCTGTTCTTGGACCCCTCCTTTTCTCAATCTACACCTCCTCCCTGGGTCAGCTGATGGCCTCCCACGGCTTCCAATATCATCTCTACGCCGACGACGACACTCAAATCTATTTCTCTGCCCCTCAACTCACTCCTTCCGTCTCCTCACTTATCACTAATTTTCAGATATATCAGTCTGGATGTCACACCACTTCCTCAAACTTCATTTATCCAAAACCGAACTTATAATGTTTCGTGCCCCCTCCCCCGATCTCTCTGTCAAAATCAATGGCACAACTATCAGCCCATCCCCCGCATGCCAAGGTTCTAGGGGTAGTCCTGGACTCTGAACTCTCCTTTAAGCCTCACGTCCAATCGCTGTCCAAATCTTGCCGCCTCAACCTCCGCAACATCTCCAGAATACGCCCCTTTCTAACCAACGACACCACAAAGCTCTTAAAGGGGTTGTAAAGAGAATTAATAAAATAAAAATAAAATAACCAACATCTTATACTTACCTCCACTGTGCAGCTCGTTTTGATCCTCCTCTTCTGGGGTCCCTCGGCGGCTGTCTCGGCTCCCCCCCCCCCCACAAGTACTCAACACCTTCATGAGAGCTCGCATGGTGAGGAGTTCCTGCGGGCGCGCTCCCGTGATACAGCCGGCGGCCATAGCCGCTCACTGTATCACTCGGCCCCGCCCCCCGGCGCGCCGCGTCATTGGATGTGATTGACAGCAGCACGAGCCAATGGCTGCGCTGCTTTCAATCCATCCACCATAGGCGTGCGCACAGGGTGTGCCGGCTGTGCCTGGGCACACCTTAATCACCCCATGTGCATTAGCATTATCCAGGGGTGGCACCAGGTGGGTGGTTTGGGGTGCCAGTGGCCAGTGTAAATGTCCCCATTATATTAAAGGCTAGGTTCAACTGTAGGAACACTAAACCTATACTTAGGATGTAACAAAATGCTCCCAATCAACTGTCTCCCGCCATCAGAGCCTCCTCCCTACAATAGGCTGCGCACACCTATGCCATCCACTCTAGCCAATCAACGACCAGGCAGAGCGGCGAAGAGGACGTCGGGGGCGAGCGCAACAGGTGAACGGGCTCAGGTAAGTAAAACGGGAGGTGGGGGGGGGCGGTATTGTCGGATGTTTTTTCACCTTAATGCATAGGATGTATTAAGGTGAAAAAACGTGTTCCTTTAGTGTCCCTTTAATTCACTCCCTGGTCATCTCTCGCCTTGATTACTGAAACTCCCTCCTCATTGGCTTAGCCCTACATAGTTTATCACCCCTTCAGTCCATCATGAATGCTGCTGCCAGACTCATCCACCTTACTAATCGCACTGTCTCTGCTACTCCTCTCTAGTGATGAGCCGAACACCCCCCTGTTCGGTTCGCACCAGAACCCGCGAACGGACCGAAAGTTCGAACGAACATTAGAACCCTATTAAATACAATGGATGCGAACGTTCGAATTCTAAAGTGCTAATTATAACAACTATTATGCATGTTATTGTCCTAAAAAGGGTTTGGGAACCCGGGTTCTGCACCAGGGGACATGTATCAATGCAAAAAGAAGTTTTAAAAACGGTCGTTTTTCGGGAGCAGTCATTTTAATGATGCATAAAGTGAAAAAAAAAAGTCAAATATTCCTTTAAATATCGTACCTGGGGGGTGTCTAAAGTATGCCTGTGAAGTGCCACGTGTTTCCCGTGTTTAGAACTGTCCCTGCACAAAATGACACTTCTAAAGGAAAAAAAAGCCATTTAAAACTGCTTGCGGCTTTAATGTAATGTCTGGTCCCGGTAATATGGATGAAATTCTTTAAGAAAAATGGCATAGCTACCCCATGACCCCCCCCCCCCCCCCTACCCCAGCCCATTACCAGCCCCTTTGGGTCTTGTATGGATATTAAGGGGAACCCCGCACATAAAATAAAAAAGGCCCTATATACTCTGAACAGCCCTATACAGGCGGTGCATACAAGACAGGGACTGTAGGTTTGTTCTTATGTAGAGTCTGTTTGTAATTTTGAACAGGTACATTGTTGAAGTGTAGCTCCAGCCCAAAAATCTATTTTTAAACTTTTTGGAAAACATAGGTAAGGGTTATCACCCCTGTAACATTTGTTTTGCTGTCTGTGCCCCTGTTCAGAACATTTCACCTCACTTTCCGTCCCAATGACAACTGTTTTTGAAATGTGGTGTTTTTCTTGAAACAAGGATTGCTGATAAAGCATCAGTACAGAGGAGACACCTTTCTCCCATATTAATTCTTACAGGAGAGAATTTTCCTTCCTAGTGGTAGATTTCCTCTCACTTCCTGTTGTCTTCTTGCGTTTGCAAGTAGGAGTCGTTTGTAAGTTGGATGTTTGAAAGTAGGGACCTGCCGTATATACTCTGCAGAAATAGGCCCCTTAGTTGTTGGTGTTGGCACAACACTGTAAGCACTCACAGTTACTCTTGGTTGGTGCTGGAACGCCCTGCTGTCAACTATTATATCAGGAATTTTAATTACATATAATTGTTGAACAGTGGTAGTAAAAATTGGGCCTTTGATGGTGGTGCTGGTGCCACAACACTGTAAGCCCTGACAGTTACTCTTGGTGGGTGCAGCAATGGGCCCTGCTGTGAATTATTAGATCAAGAATTGTAATTACATGCCCCTGTTGAACAGGGGCTGAAAAATTGGGCCTTAGGCACTGGTGGCACAACACTGCAACCCCTCACAGATACTGTACTTGGAGCACAGCAATGAGCCCTGTTGCAAAGTATTGCTTCAAAAATTGTAATGACACGCCCCTGTTAAACAGGGGCTGAAAAATTGGGCCTTAGGCACTGGTGGCACAACACTGCAACTCCTCACAGATACTGTACTTGGAGTACAGCAATGAGCCCTGTTGCAAAGTATTGCTTCAAAAATTGTAATTACACGCCCCTGTTAAACAGGGGCTGAAAAATTGGGCGTTAGGCACTGGTGGCGGCACCCATAAACAAAAATGATCTTCCAAGCTATCATCATCAATCGTATCATTGAGGACTCGGAGGAGGAGGATAGCCAGTCAACATAACAGCACAGGCACTCAGCATCAGCATCAGTCTTGAAGGGATGTGACATGTTAAAATCAATTAGTCTGTTATATCAGCATCAGGTGTGTGGTAGCTGGTGGTGATCCAAGACTGGTTCATCTTGATGAAAGTCAGTCGATCAACCGAGTCGGTGGACAGGCGCACCCTGTGATCCGTGACAAATCCTCCAGCAGCACTGAATGTGCGTTCCGAAAGAACGCTGGATGCAGGACAGGCCAGTAGCTCAATTGCATACTGTGCAAGCTCTGGCCAGTGATCCATCCTCAAGACCCAGTAAGCCAGAGGATTTTCGGTGGGGAAGGTGTCCAAGTCTGACCTTGCCCCTAGATATTCCTGCACCATGTTTATCAGACGCTGGCGATGGTTGCTGGAACCGATCATACTTTGGGGCTGCGGACTAAAGAATTGTCTGAACGCATCGGTCAGACGGCCACCTTCCCCACCGCTCCTTCTTTGACTGGCCGAAGCCTCAGCAACTCGTTGTCCAGGACCAGGAGTTTGCAACCTCCCAGTCTCTGGGAACGCGTTGCACAGACCTTTCTGCAAGGCCTCCCGGAGTTGTCTCATCCTCTGCTCCCTCTGCGACGGTAACATAAGGTCCGCAACCTTACCCTTGTACCGTGGATCAAGGAGAGTGGCCAGCCAGTAATGGTCCCTCTCCTTGATCCGAAGAATACGAGGATCCTTCCGCAGACTTTGCAGGATCAGGGAGGCCATGCAGCGTAGGTTTGCTGAGGCATTCGCTCCGGAGTCCTCTGGGTCACTAAGGACGACATGATCCGCAGCCACCTCCTCCCAGCCACGTACAAGTCCACTGGTTTCTTGGGACTGTAAATCATCCCTAAAAGACTGCTGCTGATGATGCTGAGTGCCAGCCTCCACCTCCATGCTGACACAATCCTCCTCCTCCTCCTCCTCCTCCTCCTCCTCTTCCTGTGCGATGGGTGGGACAGAAGTAACACTGTCTGGGTAAAGGGGGCCTTGAGAGGCAAGGAAGTCCTCCTCTTCCTGCCTCTGTTCTGCCTCAAGTGCCCTGTCCATTATTCCACGCAGCGTGTGCTCCAACAGGTGGACAAGAGGTACAGTGTCACTGATGCATGCACTGTCACTGCTCACCATCCTCGTGGCCTCCTCAAATGGTGCCAGGACAGTGCATGCATCCCTGATCATGCCCCACTGGCGTGGAGAAAAAAAACCAAGCTCCCCTGACCCTGTCCTGGTGCCGTAGTCGCACAGGTACTCATTGATGGCCCTCTGCTGCGTGTGCAGCCGCTGCAGCATGGCCAACGTTGAGTTCCACCTGGTGGGCATGTCACATATAAGGCGGTTCTTGGGCAGGTTCAACTCCTTTTGCAGCTCAGCCAGGCGAGCACTGGCATTATAAGATCTGCGGAAATGCACACAGACTTTCCTGGCCTGCCTCAGGACATCCTGTAAGCCCGGGTACCTGCCCAAGAACCGCTGCACCACCAGGTTAAGGACGTGAGCCACACAGGGCACATGGGTCAGTTGTCCCTGTCGGAGGGCGGAGAGGAGGTTGGTGCCATTGTCGCAAACCACCATTCCTGGCTTAAGCTGGCGTGGCGTCAACCACCTCTCGGCCTGGCCCTGCAGAGCAGACAGGACCTCTGCCCCAGTGTGGCTTCTGTCCCCCAAACACACCAGCGCAAGCACGGCATGGCATCTTTTTGCCTGCGTACTTGCGTAGCCCCGTGAACGGCTACGGAGCACCGCTGGTTCATAGGACAAACCACAGGAAGAGGCCATGGAGGAAGAAGAAGAGGAGGGGGTGGAGGAGAGAGGTGTGTCACAACCAGTAGTAGCATTTTGGAGGCGTGGCGGTGGGACAACCTCCAACACTACTGCACCTTGTCCTGAATCCTTCCCAGCTGCCAAAAGAGTGACCCAATGGGCCGTGAAAGAAAGGTAACGTCCCTGTCCATGCCTGCTGGACCATGAGTCAGCGGTAATATGCACCTTACCGCTGACCGCCCTGTCCAGCGAGGCCAAGACATTGCCTTCCACATGCCGGTAGAGAGCCGGAATAGCCTTCCGTGCGAAAAAGTGGCGTTTGGGAACCTGCCACTGAGGAACCGCACATTGCACAAACTCACGGAAGGGGGCCGAGTCTACCAACTGAAAAGGCAGCAGTTGAAGCGCTAGCAATTTAGCCAAGCTAGCATTCAACCGCTGGGCATGTGGATGGCTGGGAGTGAACTTCTTTCGACGGTCCAGCAGCTGGGGCAGGGAAATTTGCCTGCTAGAATCGGACGTCGGTGTACTGCTAGCAGAGTGGGCGCAAGTACTTGGCTGTGACACACCTAATTCTACACCTTCATTCCTCTCAGTGCATGTTTCAGAGAGGACTGAAGTTATAGTGGGGTTGGAGATCCCAGCTGATGCGGTGCAAGGAGAGGTCCGCTTTGTTCTTTGGTGTGGGTCTTTGAGGTAGGCTTGCCAACGAGCTGCATGGCAGGTCAACATATGTCTGGTCAGGCATGTGGTACCCAAGCGGCTGATGTTTTGGCCACGCGATATACGCTTGAGACATATGTTGCAAACAGCAGCTGTGCGATCTGATGCACTAGCCTCAAAAAAGGCCCACACCAAGGAACTTTTTGAATGACGGGCAGAGGCTGCGCCCTGCACAGGCGGAGCTCTGCGGTGTGATTCCGTCGGTGTACTGCCCTTACGCTGGCCACCAAAGGGCATCCTGCCTCGTTGGAGATGTGCCTCCTCCTCATCCTCCTCCTCCTCCTCTCTCCTATTAGGCACCCACGTGGAGTCAGTGACCTCATCATCCCCTCCCTCCTCATCACTGGAGCCAATCTGGCAGTATGCTGCAGCTGCTGGAACATGACTGCCAGATTGGTGTCCTTCTTGAGCATCCCCTCTGTCTGCTCTCACGCTACTGCCTTCCTCTAGCTGGGTTTCATCATCAGACCCTTCGAAACGCTGGGCATCCTCCTGGAGCATGTACCCAACACTGTGCTGAAACAGTTCGGGGGACTCCTCAGGAGGAGGACATGGTGGGTCTAGGGAAGGAGTGACTGATGATTTGTCTGACATTGATACCAGGGAAGACGACGCTTTGGCAGCTGCTTTTCCAGTACCCTGAGCCTGGGTGAGAGAGGATGAGGAGGAGGAGGAGGGCTTGGTCATCCACTCTACCAAGTCTTCGGCATGATGTGGCTCAACATGTCCAGCTGCCGAAAAGAAGGACAAGCGTGTCCCATGGCCATGTGCTGATGACAATGCACCGCGTCCACGACCAGCACTGTTGCCCCCAGACACAGAGCCTGCTTGCCCTCTTTTATTGCCTCCTGACTGTCTGCCTCTCCTTGTTTGCCTTCCAGACATTCTAATAGATGGCCTGCACGGAGATGGGAAAAAAGCAATAAGGGCTACCTTCAGGTGTCCTTCTCTGTCCCTTGAAACAAGGACTTTCACAGTGAAAGAAACTGACACTCTCCCTACCTACAGTTTTCTGTCCCTAGAAAAAATGTTTTTTTTAATCACAATATAGCACAAGAAAAATTCACTCACTGTCCTTACAGGTCCCTGGAAACAAGGACTTGCAGAGTGAAAGAAAAAAAACACTCTCCCTACCTACAGTTTTCTGTCCCTAGAAAAAATGTTTTTTTTAATCACAATATAGCACAAGAACAATTCACTCACTGTCCTTACAGGTCCCTGGAAACAAGGACTTGCAGAGTGAAAGAAAAAAAACACTCTCCCTACCTACAGTTTTCTGTCCCTAGAAAAAATGTTTTTTTTAATCACAATATAGCACAAGAAAAATTCACTCACTGTCCTTACAGGTCCCTGGAAACAAGGACTTGCAGAGTGAAAGAAAAAAAACACTCTCCCTACCTACAGTTTTCTGTCCCTAGAAAAAATGTTTTTTTTAATCACAATATAGCACAAGAACAATTCACTCACTGTCCTTACAGGTCCCTGGAAACAAGGACTTGCAGAGTGAAAGAAAAAAAACACTCTCCCTACCTACAGTTTTCTGTCCCTAGAAAAAATGTTTTTTTTAATCACAATATAGCACAAGAAAAATTCACTCACTGTCCTTACAGGTCCCTGGAAACAAGGACTTGCAGAGTGAAAGAAAAAAAACACTCTCCCTACCTACAGTTTTCTGTCCCTAGAAAAAATGTTTTTTTTAATCACAATATAGCACAAGAACAATTCACTCACTGTCCTTACAGGTCCCTGGAAACAAGGACTTGCAGAGTGAAAGAAAAAAAACACTCTCCCTACCTACAGTTTTCTGTCCCTAGAAAAAATGTTTTTTTTAATCACAATATAGCACAAGAAAAATTCACTCACTGTCCTTACAGGTCCCTGGAAACAAGGACTTGCAGAGTGAAAGAAAAAAAACACTCTCCCTACCTACAGTTTTCTGTCCCTAGAAAAAATGTTTTTTTTAATCACAATATAGCACAAGAAAAATTCACTCACTGTCCTTACAGGTCCCTGGAAACAAGGACTTGCAGAGTGAAAGAAAAAAAACACTCTCCCTACCTACAGTTTTCTGTCCCTAGAAAAAATGTTTTTTTTAATCACAATATAGCACAAGAAAAATTCACTCACTGTCCTTACAGGTCCCTGGAAACAAGGACTTGCAGAGTGAAAGAAAAAAAACACTCTCCCTACCTACAGTTTTCTGTCCCTAGAAAAAATGTTTTTTTTAATCACAATATAGCACAAGAAAAATTCACTCACTGTCCTTACAGGTCCCTGGAAACAAGGACTTGCAGAGTGAAAGAAAAAAAACACTCTCCCTACCTACAGTTTTCTGTCCCTAGAAAAAATGTTTTTTTTAATCACAATATAGCACAAGAACAATTCACTCACTGTCCTTACAGGTCCCTGGAAACAAGGACTTGCAGAGTGAAAGAAAAAAAACACTCTCCCTACCTACAGTTTTCTGTCCCTAGAAAAAATGTTTTTTTTAATCACAATATAGCACAAGAAAAATTCACTCACTGTCCTTACAGGTCCCTGGAAACAAGGACTTGCAGAGTGAAAGAAAAAAAACACTCTCCCTACCTACAGTTTTCTGTCCCTAGAAAAAATGTTTTTTTTAATCACAATATAGCACAAGAAAAATTCACTCACTGTCCTTACAGGTCCCTGGAAACAAGGACTTGCAGAGTGAAAGAAAAAAAACACTCTCCCTACCTACAGTTTTCTGTCCCTAGAAAAAATGTTTTTTTTAATCACAATATAGCACAAGAACAATTCACTCACTGTCCTTACAGGTCCCTGGAAACAAGGACTTGCAGAGTGAAAGAAAAAAAACACTCTCCCTACCTACAGTTTTCTGTCCCTAGAAAATATGTTTTTTTTAATCACAATATAGCACAAGAAAAATTCACTCACTGTCCTTACAGGTCCCTGGAAACAAGGACTTGCAGAGTGAAAGAAAAAAAACACTCTCCCTACCTACAGTTTTCTGTCCCTAGAAAAAATGTTTTTTTTAATCACAATATAGCACAAGAACAATTCACTCACTGTCCTTACAGGTCCCTGGAAACAAGGACTTGCAGAGTGAAAGAAAAAAAACACTCTCCCTACCTACAGTTTTCTGTCCCTAGAAAAAATGTTTTTTTTAATCACAATATAGCACAAGAACAATTCACTCACTGTCCTTACAGGTCCCTGGAAACAAGGACTTGCAGAGTGAAAGGAAAAAAACACTCTCCCTACCTACAGTTTTCTGTCCCTAGAAAAAATGTTTTTTTTAATCACAATATAGCACAAGAAAAATTCACTCACTGTCCTTACAGGTCCCTGGAAACAAGGACTTGCAGAGTGAAAGAAAAAAAACACTCTCCCTACCTACAGTTTTCTGTCCCTAGAAAAAATGTTTTTTTTAATCACAATATAGCACAAGAAAAATTCACTCACTGTCCTTACAGGTCCCTGGAAACAAGGACTTGCAGAGTGAAAGAAAAAAAACACTCTCCCTACCTACAGTTTTCTGTCCCTAGAAAAAATGTTTTTTTTAATCACAATATAGCACAAGAAAAATTCACTCACTGTCCTTACAGGTCCCTGGAAACAAGGACTTGCAGAGTGAAATAAACTGACACTCTCCCTACCTACAGTTTTCTGTCCCTAGAAAAAATGTTTTTTTAAGCACAATATAGCACAAGGACAATTCACTCACTGTCCTTCCAGGTCCCTGGAAACAAGGACTTGCAGAGTGAAAGAAAAAAAACACTCTCCCTACCTACAGTTTTCTGTCCCTAGAAAAAATGTTTTTTTTAATCACAATATAGCACAAGGACAATTCACTCACTGTCCTTACAGGTCCCTGGAAACAAGGACTTGCAGAGTGAAAGAAAAAAAACACTCTCCCTACCTACAGTTTTCTGTCCCTAGAAAAAATGTTTTTTTTAATCACAATATAGCACAAGAACAATTCACTCACTGTCCTTACAGGTCCCTGGAAACAAGGACTTGCAGAGTGAAAGAAAAAAAACACTCTCCCTACCTACAGTTTTCTGTCCCTAGAAAAAATGTTTTTTTTAATCACAATATAGCACAAGAAAAATTCACTCACTGTCCTTACAGGTCCCTGGAAACAAGGACTTGCAGAGTGAAAGAAAAAAAACACTCTCCCTACCTACAGTTTTCTGTCCCTAGAAAAAATGTTTTTTTTAATCACAATATAGCACAAGAACAATTCACTCACTGTCCTTACAGGTCCCTGGAAACAAGGACTTGCAGAGTGAAAGAAAAAAAACACTCTCCCTACCTACAGTTTTCTGTCCCTAGAAAATATGTTTTTTTTAATCACAATATAGCACAAGAAAAATTCACTCACTGTCCTTACAGGTCCCTGGAAACAAGGACTTGCAGAGTGAAAGAAAAAAAACACTCTCCCTACCTACAGTTTTCTGTCCCTAGAAAAAATGTTTTTTTTAATCACAATATAGCACAAGAACAATTCACTCACTGTCCTTACAGGTCCCTGGAAACAAGGACTTGCAGAGTGAAAGAAAAAAAACACTCTCCCTACCTACAGTTTTCTGTCCCTAGAAAAAATGTTTTTTTTAATCACAATATAGCACAAGAACAATTCACTCACTGTCCTTACAGGTCCCTGGAAACAAGGACTTGCAGAGTGAAAGAAAAAAAACACTCTCCCTACCTACAGTTTTCTGTCCCTAGAAAAAATGTTTTTTTTAATCACAATATAGCACAAGAACAATTCACTCACTGTCCTTACAGGTCCCTGGAAACAAGGACTTGCAGAGTGAAAGGAAAAAAACACTCTCCCTACCTACAGTTTTCTGTCCCTAGAAAAAATGTTTTTTTTAATCACAATATAGCACAAGAAAAATTCACTCACTGTCCTTACAGGTCCCTGGAAACAAGGACTTGCAGAGTGAAAGAAAAAAAACACTCTCCCTACCTACAGTTTTCTGTCCCTAGAAAAAATGTTTTTTTTAATCACAATATAGCACAAGAAAAATTCACTCACTGTCCTTACAGGTCCCTGGAAACAAGGACTTGCAGAGTGAAATAAACTGACACTCTCCCTACCTACAGTTTTCTGTCCCTAGAAAAAATGTTTTTTTTAATCACAATATAGCACAAGAAAAATTCACTCACTGTCCTTACAGGTCCCTGGAAACAAGGACTTGCAGAGTGAAATAAACTGACACTCTCCCTACCTACAGTTTTCTGTCCCTAGAATAAATGTTTTTTTAAGCACAATATAGCACAAGGACAATTCACTCACTGTCCTTCCAGGTCCCTGGAAACAAGGACTTGCAGAGTGAAAGAAAAAAAACACTCTCCCTACCTACAGTTTTCTGTCCCTAGAAAAAATGTTTTTTTTAATCACAATATAGCACAAGGACAATTCACTCACTGTCCTTACAGGTCCCTGGAAACAAGGACTTGCAGAGTGAAAGAAAAAAAACACTCTCCCTACCTACAGTTTTCTGTCCCTAGAAAAAATGTTTTTTTTTAATCACAATATAGCACAAGGACAATTCACTCACTGTCCTTCCAGGTCCCTGGAAACAAGGACTTGCAGAGTGAAAGAAAAAAAACACTCTCCCTACCTACAGTTTTCTGTCCCTAGAAAAAATGTTTTTTTTAATCACAATATAGCACAAGAAAAATTCACTCACTGTCCTTACAGGTCCCTGGAAACAAGGACTTGCAGAGTGAAAGAAAAAAAACACTCTCCCTACCTACAGTTTTCTGTCCCTAGAAAAAATGTTTTTTTTAATCACAATATAGCACAAGAACAATTCACTCACTGTCCTTACAGGTCCCTGGAAACAAGGACTTGCAGAGTGAAAGAAAAAAAACACTCTCCCTACCTACAGTTTTCTGTCCCTAGAAAATATGTTTTTTTTAATCACAATATAGCACAAGAAAAATTCACTCACTGTCCTTACAGGTCCCTGGAAACAAGGACTTGCAGAGTGAAAGAAAAAAAACACTCTCCCTACCTACAGTTTTCTGTCCCTAGAAAAAATGTTTTTTTTAATCACAATATAGCACAAGAACAATTCACTCACTGTCCTTACAGGTCCCTGGAAACAAGGACTTGCAGAGTGAAAGAAAAAAAACACTCTCCCTACCTACAGTTTTCTGTCCCTAGAAAAAATGTTTTTTTTAATCACAATATAGCACAAGAAAAATTCACTCACTGTCCTTACAGGTCCCTGGAAACAAGGACTTGCAGAGTGAAAGAAAAAAAACACTCTCCCTACCTACAGTTTTCTGTCCCTAGAAAAAATGTTTTTTTTAATCACAATATAGCACAAGAACAATTCACTCACTGTCCTTACAGGTCCCTGGAAACAAGGACTTGCAGAGTGAAAGAAAAAAAACACTCTCCCTACCTACAGTTTTCTGTCCCTAGAAAAAATGTTTTTTTTAATCACAATATAGCACAAGAAAAATTCACTCACTGTCCTTACAGGTCCCTGGAAACAAGGACTTGCAGAGTGAAAGAAAAAAAACACTCTCCCTACCTACAGTTTTCTGTCCCTAGAAAAAATGTTTTTTTTAATCACAATATAGCACAAGAAAAATTCACTCACTGTCCTTACAGGTCCCTGGAAACAAGGACTTGCAGAGTGAAAGAAAAAAAACACTCTCCCTACCTACAGTTTTCTGTCCCTAGAAAAAATGTTTTTTTTAATCACAATATAGCACAAGAAAAATTCACTCACTGTCCTTACAGGTCCCTGGAAACAAGGACTTGCAGAGTGAAAGAAAAAAAACACTCTCCCTACCTACAGTTTTCTGTCCCTAGAAAAAATGTTTTTTTTATCACAATATAGCACAAGAAAAATTCACTCACTGTCCTTACAGGTCCCTGGAAACAAGGACTTGCAGAGTGAAAGAAAAAAAACACTCTCCCTACCTACAGTTTTCTGTCCCTAGAAAAAATGTTTTTTTTAATCACAATATAGCACAAGAACAATTCACTCACTGTCCTTACAGGTCCCTGGAAACAAGGACTTGCAGAGTGAAAGAAAAAAAACACTCTCCCTACCTACAGTTTTCTGTCCCTAGAAAAAATGTTTTTTTTAATCACAATATAGCACAAGAAAAATTCACTCACTGTCCTTACAGGTCCCTGGAAACAAGGACTTGCAGAGTGAAAGAAAAAAAACACTCTCCCTACCTACAGTTTTCTGTCCCTAGAAAAAATGTTTTTTTTAATCACAATATAGCACAAGAAAAATTCACTCACTGTCCTTACAGGTCCCTGGAAACAAGGACTTGCAGAGTGAAAGAAAAAAAACACTCTCCCTACCTACAGTTTTCTGTCCCTAGAAAAAATGTTTTTTTTAATCACAATATAGCACAAGAACAATTCACTCACTGTCCTTACAGGTCCCTGGAAACAAGGACTTGCAGAGTGAAAGAAAAAAAACACTCTCCCTACCTACAGTTTTCTGTCCCTAGAAAATATGTTTTTTTTAATCACAATATAGCACAAGAAAAATTCACTCACTGTCCTTACAGGTCCCTGGAAACAAGGACTTGCAGAGTGAAAGAAAAAAAACACTCTCCCTACCTACAGTTTTCTGTCCCTAGAAAAAATGTTTTTTTTAATCACAATATAGCACAAGAACAATTCACTCACTGTCCTTACAGGTCCCTGGAAACAAGGACTTGCAGAGTGAAAGAAAAAAAACACTCTCCCTACCTACAGTTTTCTGTCCCTAGAAAAAATGTTTTTTTTAATCACAATATAGCACAAGAACAATTCACTCACTGTCCTTACAGGTCCCTGGAAACAAGGACTTGCAGAGTGAAAGGAAAAAAACACTCTCCCTACCTACAGTTTTCTGTCCCTAGAAAAAATGTTTTTTTTAATCACAATATAGCACAAGAAAAATTCACTCACTGTCCTTACAGGTCCCTGGAAACAAGGACTTGCAGAGTGAAAGAAAAAAAACACTCTCCCTACCTACAGTTTTCTGTCCCTAGAAAAAATTTTTTTTTAATCACAATATAGCACAAGAAAAATTCACTCACTGTCCTTACAGGTCCCTGGAAACAAGGACTTGCAGAGTGAAAGAAAAAAAACACTCTCCCTACCTACAGTTTTCTGTCCCTAGAAAAAATGTTTTTTTTAATCACAATATAGCACAAGAAAAATTCACTCACTGTCCTTACAGGTCCCTGGAAACAAGGACTTGCAGAGTGAAATAAACTGACACTCTCCCTACCTACAGTTTTCTGTCCCTAGAAAAAATGTTTTTTTAAGCACAATATAGCACAAGGACAATTCACTCACTGTCCTTCCAGGTCCCTGGAAACAAGGACTTGCAGAGTGAAAGAAAAAAAACACTCTCCCTACCTACAGTTTTCTGTCCCTAGAAAAAATGTTTTTTTTAATCACAATATAGCACAAGGACAATTCACTCACTGTCCTTACAGGTCCCTGGAAACAAGGACTTGCAGAGTGAAAGAAAAAAAACACTCTCCCTACCTACAGTTTTCTGTCCCTAGAAAAAATGTTTTTTTTAATCACAATATAGCACAAGAACAATTCACTCACTGTCCTTACAGGTCCCTGGAAACAAGGACTTGCAGAGTGAAAGAAAAAAAACACTCTCCCTACCTACAGTTTTCTGTCCCTAGAAAAAATGTTTTTTTTAATCACAATATAGCACAAGAAAAATTCACTCACTGTCCTTACAGGTCCCTGGAAACAAGGACTTGCAGAGTGAAAGAAAAAAAACACTCTCCCTACCTACAGTTTTCTGTCCCTAGAAAAAATGTTTTTTTTAATCACAATATAGCACAAGAACAATTCACTCACTGTCCTTACAGGTCCCTGGAAACAAGGACTTGCAGAGTGAAAGAAAAAAAACACTCTCCCTACCTACAGTTTTCTGTCCCTAGAAAATATGTTTTTTTTAATCACAATATAGCACAAGAAAAATTCACTCACTGTCCTTACAGGTCCCTGGAAACAAGGACTTGCAGAGTGAAAGAAAAAAAACACTCTCCCTACCTACAGTTTTCTGTCCCTAGAAAAAATGTTTTTTTTAATCACAATATAGCACAAGAACAATTCACTCACTGTCCTTACAGGTCCCTGGAAACAAGGACTTGCAGAGTGAAAGAAAAAAAACACTCTCCCTACCTACAGTTTTCTGTCCCTAGAAAAAATGTTTTTTTTAATCACAATATAGCACAAGAACAATTCACTCACTGTCCTTACAGGTCCCTGGAAACAAGGACTTGCAGAGTGAAAGAAAAAAAACACTCTCCCTACCTACAGTTTTCTGTCCCTAGAAAAAATGTTTTTTTTAATCACAATATAGCACAAGAACAATTCACTCACTGTCCTTACAGGTCCCTGGAAACAAGGACTTGCAGAGTGAAAGGAAAAAAACACTCTCCCTACCTACAGTTTTCTGTCCCTAGAAAAAATGTTTTTTTTAATCACAATATAGCACAAGAAAAATTCACTCACTGTCCTTACAGGTCCCTGGAAACAAGGACTTGCAGAGTGAAAGAAAAAAAACACTCTCCCTACCTACAGTTTTCTGTCCCTAGAAAAAATGTTTTTTTTAATCACAATATAGCACAAGAAAAATTCACTCACTGTCCTTACAGGTCCCTGGAAACAAGGACTTGCAGAGTGAAATAAACTGACACTCTCCCTACCTACAGTTTTCTGTCCCTAGAAAAAATGTTTTTTTTAATCACAATATAGCACAAGAAAAATTCACTCACTGTCCTTACAGGTCCCTGGAAACAAGGACTTGCAGAGTGAAATAAACTGACACTCTCCCTACCTACAGTTTTCTGTCCCTAGAATAAATGTTTTTTTAAGCACAATATAGCACAAGGACAATTCACTCACTGTCCTTCCAGGTCCCTGGAAACAAGGACTTGCAGAGTGAAAGAAAAAAAACACTCTCCCTACCTACAGTTTTCTGTCCCTAGAAAAAATGTTTTTTTTAATCACAATATAGCACAAGGACAATTCACTCACTGTCCTTACAGGTCCCTGGAAACAAGGACTTGCAGAGTGAAAGAAAAAAAACACTCTCCCTACCTACAGTTTTCTGTCCCTAGAAAAAATGTTTTTTTTTAATCACAATATAGCACAAGGACAATTCACTCACTGTCCTTCCAGGTCCCTGGAAACAAGGACTTGCAGAGTGAAAGAAAAAAAACACTCTCCCTACCTACAGTTTTCTGTCCCTAGAAAAAATGTTTTTTTTAATCACAATATAGCACAAGAAAAATTCACTCACTGTCCTTACAGGTCCCTGGAAACAAGGACTTGCAGAGTGAAAGAAAAAAAACACTCTCCCTACCTACAGTTTTCTGTCCCTAGAAAAAATGTTTTTTTTAATCACAATATAGCACAAGAACAATTCACTCACTGTCCTTACAGGTCCCTGGAAACAAGGACTTGCAGAGTGAAAGAAAAAAAACACTCTCCCTACCTACAGTTTTCTGTCCCTAGAAAATATGTTTTTTTTAATCACAATATAGCACAAGAAAAATTCACTCACTGTCCTTACAGGTCCCTGGAAACAAGGACTTGCAGAGTGAAAGAAAAAAAACACTCTCCCTACCTACAGTTTTCTGTCCCTAGAAAAAATGTTTTTTTTAATCACAATATAGCACAAGAACAATTCACTCACTGTCCTTACAGGTCCCTGGAAACAAGGACTTGCAGAGTGAAAGAAAAAAAACACTCTCCCTACCTACAGTTTTCTGTCCCTAGAAAAAATGTTTTTTTTAATCACAATATAGCACAAGAACAATTCACTCACTGTCCTTACAGGTCCCTGGAAACAAGGACTTGCAGAGTGAAAGAAAAAAAACACTCTCCCTACCTACAGTTTTCTGTCCCTAGAAAAAATGTTTTTTTTAATCACAATATAGCACAAGAACAATTCACTCACTGTCCTTACAGGTCCCTGGAAACAAGGACTTGCAGAGTGAAAGGAAAAAAACACTCTCCCTACCTACAGTTTTCTGTCCCTAGAAAAAATGTTTTTTTTAATCACAATATAGCACAAGAAAAATTCACTCACTGTCCTTACAGGTCCCTGGAAACAAGGACTTGCAGAGTGAAAGAAAAAAAACACTCTCCCTACCTACAGTTTTCTGTCCCTAGAAAAAATGTTTTTTTTAATCACAATATAGCACAAGAAAAATTCACTCACTGTCCTTACAGGTCCCTGGAAACAAGGACTTGCAGAGTGAAATAAACTGACACTCTCCCTACCTACAGTTTTCTGTCCCTAGAAAAAATGTTTTTTTTAATCACAATATAGCACAAGAAAAATTCACTCACTGTCCTTACAGGTCCCTGGAAACAAGGACTTGCAGAGTGAAATAAACTGACACTCTCCCTACCTACAGTTTTCTGTCCCTAGAATAAATGTTTTTTTAAGCACAATATAGCACAAGGACAATTCACTCACTGTCCTTCCAGGTCCCTGGAAACAAGGACTTGCAGAGTGAAAGAAAAAAAACACTCTCCCTACCTACAGTTTTCTGTCCCTAGAAAAAATGTTTTTTTTAATCACAATATAGCACAAGGACAATTCACTCACTGTCCTTACAGGTCCCTGGAAACAAGGACTTGCAGAGTGAAAGAAAAAAAACACTCTCCCTACCTACAGTTTTCTGTCCCTAGAAAAAATGTTTTTTTTAATCACAATATAGCACAAGGACAATTCACTCACTGTCCTTCCAGGTCCCTGGAAACAAGGACTTGCAGAGTGAAAGAAACTGACACTGTCCCTACCTACAGTTTTCTGTCCCTAGAATAAATGTTTTTTTTAAGCACACTATAGCACAAGCACAAAACACACTGACACTCTCCCTACCTATCCTTCTCTTTCCCTAAACTAAAGGAATCCAGGTTAAGCAAGAAAGAAATAACAGTCACTGTCCCTGCCTATGCTGCTCTATCCCTGCTCCGGAACACACTACACTAGGCCGCCGTGCTGGCGGCCTTTTATAGTGTGGGGCGTGTACTAAACACCCTCAGCAATAATTGGCCACAGGCATTGTGCCTGTGGCCAATCATTGCTCTCCTCGCTGCCGGCGCTGTGATTGGCCAAGCATGCGGGGTCACAGTGCATGCTTGGCCAATCACAGCGCCTGGATGACACTGCGATGGCGTAGTGCATTGTGGGCCGTTCGCGTCACTCGAATTTGGCGCGAACGGCCCAAATCGTTCGATCTTCGTCGAACGATCGAACAGCCGATGTTCGACTCGAACACGAAGCTCATCCCTACTCCTCTCTGCCAATCCCTCCATTGGCCTCCATTCAGTGTCCTCCACTCCTCTCTGCCAATCCCTCCACTGGCCTCCATTCAGTGTCCTCCACTCCTCTCTGCCAATCCCTCCACTGGCCTCCATTCAGTGTCCTCCACTCCTCTCTGCCAATCCCTCCACTGGCCTCCATTCAGTGTCCTCCACTCCTCTCTGCCAATCCCTCCACTGGCCTCCATTCAGTGTCCTCCACTCCTCTCTGCCAATCCCTCCACTGGTCTCCATTCAGTGTCCTCCACTCCTCTCTGCCAATCCCTCCATTGGCCTCCATTCAGTGTCCTCCACTCCTCTCTGCCAATCCCTCCACTGGCCTCCATTCAGTGTCCTCCACTCCTCTCTGCCAATCCCTCCACTGGCCTCCATTCAGTGTCCTCCACTCCGCTCTGCCAATCCCTCCACTGGCCTCCATTCAGTGTCCTCCACTCCTCTCTGCCAATCCCTCCACTGGCCTCCATTCAGTGTCCTCCACTCCTCTCTGCCAATCCCTCCACTGGCCTCCATTCAGTGTCCTCCACTCCTCTCTGCCAATCCCTCCACTGGCCTCCATTCAGTGTCCTCCACTCCTCTCTGCCAATCCCTCCACTGGCCTCCATTCAGTGTCCTCCACTCCTCTCTGCCAATCCCTCCACTGGCCTCCATTCAGTGTCCTCCACTCCTCTCTGCCAATCCCTCCACTGGTCTCCATTCAGTGTCCTCCACTCCTCTCTGCCAATCCCTCCATTGGCCTCCATTCAGTGTCCTCCACTCCTCTCTGCCAATCCCTCCACTGGCCTCCATTCAGTGTCCTCCACTCCTCTCTGCCAATCCCTCCACTGGCCTCCATTCAGTGTCCTCCACTCCGCTCTGCCAATCCCTCCACTGGCCTCCATTCAGTGTCCTCCACTCCTCTCTGCCAATCCCTCCACTGGCCTCCATTCAGTGTCCTCCACTCCTCTCTGCCAATCCCTCCATTGGCCTCCATTCAGTGTCCTCCACTCCTCTCTGCCAATCCCTCCACTGGTCTCCATTCAGTGTCCTCCACTCCTCTCTGCCAATCCCTCCACTGGCCTCCATTCAGTGTCCTCCACCCCTCTCTGCCAATCCCTCCATTGGCCTCCATTCAGTGTCCTCCACTCCTCTCTGCCAATCCCTCCACTGGCCTCCATTCAGTGTCCTCCACTCCTCTCTGCCAATCCCTCCGCTGGCCTCCATTCAGTGTCCTCCACTCCTCTCTGCCAATCCCTCCACTGGCCTCCATTCAGTGTCCTCCACTCCTCTCTGCCAATCCCTCCATTGGCCTCCATTCAGTGTCCTCCACTCCTCTCTGCCAATCCCTCCATTGGCCTCCATTCAGTGTCCTCCACTCCTCTCTGCCAATCCCTCCACTGGCCTCCATTCAGTGTCCTCCACTCCTCTCTGCCAATCCCTCCATTGGCTTCCATTCAGTGTCCTCCACTCCTCTCTGCCAATCCCTCCGCTGGCCTCCATTCAGTGTCCTTCACTCCTCTCTGCCAATCCCTCCATTGGCTTCCATTCAGTGTCCTCCACTCCTCTCTGCCAATCCCTCCATTGGCCTCCATTCAGTGTCCTCCACTCCTCTCTGCCAATCCCTCCGCTGGCCTCCATTCAGTGTCCTCCACTCCTCTCTGCCAATCCCTCCATTGGCTTCCATTCAGTGTCCTCCACTCCTCTCTGCCAATCCCTCCATTGGCCTCCATTCAGTGTCCTCCACTCCTCTCTGCCAATCCCTCCGCTGGCTTCCATTCAGTGTCCTCCACTCCTCTCTGCCAATCCCTCCACTGGCCTCCATTCAGTGTCCTCCACTCCTCTCTGCCAATCCCTCCGTTGGCCTCCATTCAGTGTCCTCCACTCCTCTCTGCCAATCCCTCCGCTGGCTTCCATTCAGTGTCCTCCACTCCTTTCTGCCAATCCCTCCACTGGCCTCCATTCAGTGTCCTCCACTCCTCTCTGCCAATCCCTCCACTGGCCTCCATTCAGTGTCCTCCACTCCTCTCTGCCAATCCCTCCACTGGCCTCCATTCAGTGTCCTCCACTCCTCTCTGCCAATCCCTCCGCTGGCTTCCATTCAGTGTCCTCCACCCCTCTCTGCCAATCCCTCCACTGGCCTCCATTCAGTGTCCTCCACCCCTCTCTGCCAATCCCTCCATTGGCTTCCATTCAGTGTCCTCCACTCCTCTCTGACAATCCCTCCACTGGCTTCCATTCAGTGTCCTCCACTCCTCTCTGCCAATCCCTCCACTGGCCTCCATTCAGTGTCCTCCACCCCTCTCTGCCAATCCCTCCATTGGCTTCCATTCAGTGTCCTCCACCCCTCTCTGCCAATCCCTCCACTGGCCTCCATTCAGTGTCCTCCACCCCTCTCTGCCAATCCCTCCATTGGCTTCCATTCAGTGTCCTCCACTCCTCTCTGCCAATCCCTCCGCTGGCTTCCATTCAGTGTCCTCCACTCCTCTCTGCCAATCCCTCCGCTGGCTTCCATTCAGTGTCCTCCATTCCTCTCTGCCAATCCCTCCACTGGCCTCCATTCAGTGTCCTCCACTCCTCTCTGCCAATCCCTCCACTGGCCTCCATTCAGTGTCCTCCACTCCTCTCTGCCAATCCCTCCACTGGCCTCCATTCAGTGTCCTCCACTCCTCTCTGCCAATCCCTCCATTGGCTTCCATTCAGTGTCCTCC
Organism: Rana muscosa; assembly: GCA_029206835.1. Taxonomy (NCBI): domain Eukaryota; kingdom Metazoa; phylum Chordata; class Amphibia; order Anura; family Ranidae; genus Rana; species Rana muscosa. Next base: position 396,662,025 of record CM055125.1, on the reverse strand, counting down.
ACTCCTCTCTGCCAATCCGTCCACTGGCTTCCATTCAGTGTCCTCCACTCCTCTCTGCCAATCCCTCCACTGGCCTCCATTCAGTGTCCTCCACCCCTCTCTGCCAATCCCTCCATTGGCTTCCATTCAGTGTCCTCCACCCCTCTCTGCCAATCCCTCCGCTGGCTTCCGCTCACCCAACCAATTAAATTCAAAATACTACCTACAAAGCCGTCCACAACTCCGCCCCCAGCTACATCACTGACCTAATCGTTCTCTTCCTTCTTCCTAATCGTTCTCTTCCTTCTTCCTAATCGTTCTCTTCCTTCTTCCTAATCGTTCTCTTCCTTCTTCCTAATCGTTCTCTTCCTTCTTCCTAATCGTTCTCTTCCTTCTTCCTAATCGTTCTCTTCCTTCTTCCTAATCGTTCTCTTCCTTATCGTTCTCTTCCTTCTTCCTAACCGTTCTCTTCCTTCTTCCTAACCGTTCTCTTCTTTCTTCCTAATCGTTCTCTTCATTCTTCCTAATCGTTCTCTTCCTTTTTCCTAATCGTTCTCTTCCTTCTTCCTAATCGTTCTCTTCCTTCTTCCTAATCGTTCTCTTCCTTCTTCCTAATCGTTCTCTTCCTTCTTCCTAATCGTTCTCTTCCTTCTTCCTAATCGTTCTCTTCTTTCTTCCTAATCGTTCTCTTCTTTCTTCCTAATCGTTCTCTTCCTTCTTCCTAATCGTTCTCTTCCTTCTTCCTAATCGTTCTCTTCCTTCTTCCTAACCGTTCTCTTCCTTCTTCCTAATCGTTCTCTTCCTTCTTCCTAACCGTTCTCTTCCTTCTTCCTAATCGTTCTCTTCCTTCTTCCTAATCGTTCTCTTCCTTCTTCCTAATCGTTCTCTTCCTTCTTCCTAATCGTTCTCTTCTTTCTTCCTAATCGTTCTCTTCCTTCTTCCTAATCGTTCTCTTCCTTCTTCCTAATCGTTCTCTTCCTTATCGTTCTCTTCCTTCTTCCTAACCGTTCTCTTCCTTCTTCCTAACCGTTCTCTTCCTTCTTCCTAACCGTTCTCTTCATTCTTCCTAATCGTTCTCTTCCTTCTTCCTAATCGTTCTCTTCCTTCTTCCTAACCGTTCTCTTCCTTCTTCCTAACCGTTCTCTTCTTTCTTCCTAATCGTTCTCTTCATTCTTCCTAATCGTTCTCTTCCTTCTTCCTAATCGTTCTCTTCCTTCTTCCTAATCCTTCTCTTCCTTCTTCCTAATCCTTCTCTTCCTTCTTCCTAACCGTTCTCTTCCTTCTTCCTAACCGTTCTCTTCCTTCTTCCTAATCGTTCTCTTCCTTCTTCCTAATCATTCTCTTCCTTCTTCCTAATCGTTCTCTTCCTTCTTCCTAATCGTTCTCTTCCTTCTTCCTAATCGTTCTCTTCCTTATCTTTCTCTTCCTTCTTCCTAACCGTTCTCTTCCTTCTTCCTAACCGTTCTCTTCTTTCTTCCTAATCGTTCTCTTCATTCTTCCTAATCGTTCTCTTCCTTCTTCCTAATCGTTCTCTTCCTTCTTCCTAATCCTTCTCTTCCTTCTTCCTAATCCTTCTCTTCCTTCTTCCTAATCGTTCTCTTCCTTCTTCCTAATCGTTCTCTTCTTTCTTCCTAATCGTTCTCTTCCTTCTTCCTAATCGTTCTCTTCCTTCTTCCTAATCGTTCTCTTCCTTCTTCCTAATCCTTCTCTTCCTTCTTCCTAATCCTTCTCTTCTTTCTTCCTAATCCTTCTCTTCCTTCTTCCTAATCGTTCTCTTCATTCTTCCTAATCGTTCTCTTCCTTCTTCCTAATCGTTCTCTTCCTTCTTCCTAACCGTTCTCTTCCTTCTTCCTAATCGTTCTCTTCCTTCTTCCTAATCGTTCTCTTCCTTCTTCCTAATCGTTCTCTTCCTTCTTCCTAATCGTTCTCTTCCTTCTTCCTAATCGTTCTCTTCCTTCTTCCTAATCGTTCTCTTCCTTCTTCCTAACCGTTCTCTTCCTTTTTCCTAATCGTTCTCTTCCTTCTTCCTAATCGTTCTCTTCCTTCTTCCTAACCGTTCTCTTCCTTCTTCCTAATTGTTCTCTTCCTTTTTCCTAATCGTTCTCTTCCTTCTTCCTAATCGTTCTCTTCCTTCTTCCTAACCGTTCTCTTCCTTCTTCCTAATCGTTCTCTTCCTTTTTCCTAATCGTTCTCTTCCTTCTTCCTAATCGTTCTCTTCCTTCTTCCTAACCGTTCTCTTCCTTCTTCCTAATCGTTCTCTTCCTTCTTCCTAATCGTTCTCTTCCTACTTCCTAATCGTTCTCTTCCTTCTTCCTAATCGTTCTCTTCCTTCTTCCTAACCGTTCTCTTCCTTCTTCCTAATCGTTCTCTTCCTTTTTCCTAATCGTTCTCTTCCTTCTTCCTAATCCTTCTCTTCCTTCTTCCTAATCCTTCTCTTCCTTCTTCCTAATCGTTCTCTTCTTTCTTCCTAATCGTTCTCTTCCTTCTTCCTAATCGTTCTCTTCCTTCTTCCTAATCGTTCTCTTCCTTCTTCCTAATCCTTCTCTTCCTTCTTCCTAATCGTTCTCTTCTTTCTTCCTAATCGTTCTCTTCCTTCTTCCTAATCGTTCTCTTCCTTCTTCCTAATCGTTCTCTTCCTTCTTCCTAATCGTTCTCTTCTTTCTTCCTACTCGTTCTCTTCCTTCTTCCTAATCGTTCTCTTCCTTCTTCCTAATCGTTCTCTTCCTTCTTCCTAATCGTTCTCTTCTTTCTTCCTAATCGTTCTCTTCTTTCTTCCTAATCGTTCTCTTCCTTCTTCCTAATCGCTCTCTTCCTTCTTCCTAATCGTTCTCTTCCTTCTTCCTAATCGTTCTCTTCTTTCTTCCTAATCGTTCTCTTCCTTCTTCCTAATCGTTCTCTTCCTTCTTCCTAATTGTTCTCTTCCTTCTTCCTAATCGTTCTCTTCCTTCTTCCTAATCGTTCTCTTCTTTCTTCCTAATCGTTCTCTTCCTTCTTCCTAATCGTTCTCTTCCTTCTTCCTAATCGTTCTCTTCTTTCTTCCTAATCGTTCTCTTCTTTCTTCCTAATCGTTCTCTTCCTTCTTCCTAATCGCTCTCTTCCTTCTTCCTAATCGTTCTCTTCCTTCTTCCTAATCGTTCTCTTCTTTCTTCCTAATCGTTCTCTTCCTTCTTCCTAATCGTTCTCTTCCTTCTTCCTAATTGTTCTCTTCCTTCTTCCTAATCGTTCTCTTCCTTCTTCCTAATCGTTCTCTTCTTTCTTCCTAATCGTTCTCTTCCTTCTTCCTAATCGTTCTCTTCCTTCTTCCTAATCGTTCTCTCCTTTCTTCCTAATCGTTCTCTTCTTTCTTCCTAATCGTTCTCTTCCTTCTTCCTAATCGTTCTCTTCTTTCTTCCTAATCGTTCTCTTCCTTCTTCCTAATCGTTCTCTTTCTTCTTCCTAATCGTTCTCTTCCTTCTTCCTAACCGTTCTCTTCCTTCTTCCTAACCGTTCTCTTCTTTCTTCCTAATCGTTCTCTTCATTCTTCCTAATCGTTCTCTTCCTTTTTCCTAATCGTTCTCTTCTTTCTTCCTAATCGTTCTCTTCCTTCTTCCTAATCGTTCTCTTCCTTCTTCCTAATCGTTCTCTTCTTTCTTCCTAATCGTTCTCTTCTTTCTTCCTAATCGTTCTCTTCCTTCTTCCTAATCGTTCTCTTCTTTCTTCCTAATCGTTCTCTTCCTTCTTCCTAATCGTTCTCTTTCTTCTTCCTAATCGTTCTCTTCTTTCTTCCTAATCGTTCTCTTCCTTCTTCCTAATCGTTCTCTTCCTTCTTCCTAATCGTTCTCTTCTTTCTTCCTAATCGTTCTCTTCCTTCTTCCTAATCGTTCTCTTCCTTCTTCCTAATTGTTCTCTTCTTTCTTCCTAATCGTTCTCTTCTTTCTTCCTAATCGTTCTCTTCCTTCTTCCTAATCGTTCTCTTCTTTCTTCCTAATCGTTCTCTTCTTTCTTCCTAATCGTTCTCTTCTTTCTTCCTAATCGTTCTCTTCCTTCTTCCTAATTGTTCTCTTCTTTCTTCCTAATCATTCTCTTCCTTCTTCCTAATCGTTCTCTTCCTTCTTCCTAATCGTTCTCTTCCTTCTTCCTAATCGTTCTCTTCTTTCTTCCTAATCGTTCTCTTCTTTCTTCCTAATCGTTCTCTTCCTTCTTCCTAATCGTTCTCTTCTTTCTTCCTAATCGTTCTCTTCTTTCTTCCTAATCGTTCTCTTCCTTCTTCCTAATCGTTCTCTTCCTTCTTCCTAATCGTTCTCTTCTTTCTTCCTAATCGTTCTCTTTCTTCTTCCTAATCGTTCTCTTTTTTCTTCCTAATCGTTCTCTTCCTTCTTCCTAATCGTTCTCTTCCTTCTTCCTAACCGTTCTCTTCCTTCTTCCTAATCGTTCTCTTCCTTCTTCCTAATCGTTCTCTTCATTCTTCTCAGGACCTCCTGCTCTCTAGCTCTCTCATCTCCTCCTCCCACGCTCGCCTCCAGGACTTTTCCAGAGCCTCTCCAAGCCTATGGAACTCCTTACCCCAATCTGTCCGCTTATCTCCTATTCTATTAGCTTTTAGACAATCCCTGAAAACCCTCCTCTTCAGAGAAGCCTCTCCTACCCCCACCTAACAACTGTATTTTCATTGTGTCCATCTGATCATCCCCCCCACAGCTACTCCCCTTTGTTCCACTTGATAGACATGGGCGCCGTCAATAAATTTGTTTTGTTCCATTTTGTATTGGCCGAAAATTCGTATTTCGTAATTCGTGCCCGAAATTAAATTTTCGTTAGATTCGGAAAATTTTCGTCAAATTACGAACATTCGTAAATTGTTACGAAAAGTTAACAAACCTAACGAAAATTCAGGGGCTCCCACCATCCCTGTGCTCAGTGTGCTGTGCTGACTTCCTCCTGGGGCTGTGCCCCTGATGTGCTGATTATGAGGGGCTCCCACCATCCCTGTGCTGTGCTCATTATGAGGGGCTCCCACCATCCCTGTGCTGTGCTCATTATGAGGGGTTCCCCCCATCCCTGTGCTGTGCTCATTATGAGGGGCTCCCACCATCCCTGTGCTGTGCTCATTATGAGGGGCTCCCACCATCCCTGTGCTGTGCTCATTATGAGGGGCCCCCACCATCCCTGTGCTGTGCTCATTATGAGGGGCTCCCACCATCCCTGTGCTGTGCTCATTATGAGGGGCTCCCATCATTCCTGTGCTGTGCTCATTATGAGGGGCTCCCACCATCCCTGTGCTGTGCTCATTATGAGGGGCTCCCACCATCCCTGTGCTGTGCTCATTATGAGGGGCACCCACCATCCCTGTGCTGTGCTCATTATGAGGGGCTCCCACCATCCCTGTGCTGTGCTCATTATGAGGGGCTCCCATCATTTCTGTGCTGTGCTCATTATGAGGGGCACCCACCATCCCTGTGCTGTGCTCATTATGAGGGGCTCCCACCATCCCTGTGCTGTGCTCATTATGAGGGGCTCCCACCATCCCTGTGCTGTGCTCATTATGAGGGGCTCCCACCATCCCTGTGCTGTGCTCATTATGAGGGGCTCCCACCATCCCTGTGCTGTGCTCATTATGAGGGGCTCCCACCATCCCTGTGCTGTGCTCATTATGAGGGGCTCCCATTATCCCTGTGTTGTGCTCATTATGAGGGGCTCCCATTATCCCTGTGCTGTGCTCATTATGAGGGGCTCCCATTATCCCTGTGCTGTGCTCATTATGAGGGGCTCCCTCCATCCCTGTGCTGTGCTCATTATGAGGGGCTCCCACCATTCCTGTACTGTGCTCATTATGAGGGGCTCCCACCATCCCTGTGCTGTGCTCATTATGAGGGGCTCCCCCCCCATCCCTGTGCTGTGCTCATTATGAGGGGCTCCCACCATCCCTGTGCTGTGCTCATTATGAGGGGCTCCCCCCATCCCTGTGCTGTGCTCATTATGAGGGGCTCCCCCCATCCCTGTGCTGTGCTCATTATGAGGGGCTCCCATTATCCCTGTGCTGTGCTCATTATGAGGGGCTCCCATTATCCCTGTGCTCATTATGAGGAGCTCCCACCATCCCTGTGCTGTGCTCATTATGAGGGGCTCCCATTATCCCTGTGCTGTGCTCATTATGAGGGGCTCCCACCATCCCTGTGCTGTGCTCATTATGAGGGGCTCCCACCATCCCTGTGCTGTGCTCATTATGAGGGGCTCCCACCATCCCTGTTCTGTGCTCATTATGAGGGGCTCCCACCATCCCTGTGCTGTGCTCATTATGAGGGGCTCCCACCATTCCTGTACTGTGCTCATTATGAGGTGCTCCCACCATCCCTGTGCTGTGCTCATTATGAGGTGCTCCCACCATCCCTGTGCTGTGCTCATTATGAGGGGCTCCCACCATCCCTGTGCTGTGCTCATTATGAGGGGCTCCCACCATCCCTGTGCTGTGCTCATTATGAGGGGCTCCCATTATCCCTGTGCTCATTATGAGGGGCTCCCACCATCCCTGTGCTCATTATTAGGGGCTCCCACCATCCCTGTGCTGTGCTCATTATGAGGGGCTCCCACCATCCCTGTGCTGTGCTCATTATGAGGGGCTCCCATCATCCCTGTGCTGTGCTCATTATGAGGGGCTCCCACCCTCCCTGTGCTGTGCTCATTATGAGGGGCTCCCCCCATCCCTGTGCTGTGCTCATTATGAGGGGCTCCCACCATCCCTGTGCTGTGCTCATTATGAGGGGCTCCCATTATCCCTGTGCTGTGCTCATTATGAGGGGCTCCCACCATCCCTGTGCTGTGCTCATTATGAGGGGCTCCCACCATCCCTGTGTTGTGCTCATTATGAGGGGCTCCCACCATCCCTGTGCTGTGCTCATTATGAGGGGCTCCCCCCATCCCTGTGCTGTGCTCATTATGAGGGGCTCCCACCATCCCTGTGCTGTGCTCATTATGAGGGGCTCCCATTATCCCTGTGCTGTGCTCATTATGAGGGGCTCCCACCATCCCTGTGCTGTGCTCATTATGAGGGGCTCCCACCATCCCTGTGCTGTGCTCATTATGAGGGGCTCCCATTATCCCTGTGCTGTGCTCATTATGAGGGGCTCCCCCATCCCTGTGCTCATTATGAGGGGCTCCCATTATCCCTGTGCTGTGCTCATTATGAGGGGCTCCCATTATCCCTGTGCTGTGCTCATTATGAGGGGCTCCCCCCATCCCTGTGCTCATTATGAGGGGCTCCCATTATCCCTGTGCTGTGCTCATTATGAGGGGCTCCCCCCATCCCTGTGCTCATTATGAGGGGCTCCCATTATCCCTGTGCTGTGCTCATTATGAGGGGCTCCCCCCATCCCTGTGCTCATTATGAGGGGCTCCCATTATCCCTGTGCTGTGCTCATTATGAGGGGCTCCCCCATCCCTGTGCTCATTATGAGGGGCTCCCATTATCCCTGTGCTGTGCTCATTATGAGGGGCTCCCATTATCCCTGTGCTGTGCTCATTATGAGGGGCTCCCCCCATCCCTGTGCTGCTTTGCTGATTTCCTGGGTTTGCTTTTTAAATTCATAACGAATGTTCGTAATTATTATGACAATAATAAAACGATATTAACGAACATTTTTATTTTGTCTGAGAAATTCGGATCCGAAATTCGTCAACGAAATTTCGTATTTCGTAAAATTCGGAAGCATATAAATTCATATTTCGGATGCTTCCGAATGTAGGAATTTTTGGAAACGAATCGCACATGTCTACCCCTTGACCCTCCCTTCTAGATTGTAAGCTCTAACGAGCCGGGCCCTCTGATTTCTCCTGTATTGTATTGTGACTGTACTGTCTTCCCGCATGTTGTAAAGCGCTGCGCAAACTGTTGGCGCTATATAAATCCTGTATAATAATAATAATAATAATATTAATATATAAACTTACCGTATATACTCGAGTATAAGCCGAGTTATTCAGCACATTTTTTTGTGCTGAAAATGCCCCCTCAGCTTATACTCGAGTCACCTTTTTGCGCCTGATCTCCCAGAATTTGGGGACCCGATACTGGCCGGCCGTAGGATCTCTGGACCCCAATCTTGGCACACATGTAGCCGCTCTCTTCCTCTACAAGTTTGCAAAGTTTGTTGTCCGGGGGACCTATTTTTCAAAGCCGGGCACCCCTTCCATAGACTCCCATGTTAAATTGTAATTTCTCTGGTGATTTGGGGACCCGGTACCGTCCGGCCCTAGGGCCCCTGGACACCAAACATGGCGCACATGTAGCCCCACTCTTCACCTACAAGTGTGCAAAGTTTGTTGTCTGGGGGACCTATGGTGGGGGTGTACCGATTTTTCAAACCCGGGCACCCCTTCCATAGACTCCCATGTTAAACTGTAATTTCTCTGGTGAATTTGGGGACCCGGTACTGGCCGATCGTAGGTCCCCTGGACCCGAACCTTGGCACACATGTAGCTCCATTTCTCATCTACAAGTGTGCAAAGTTTGTTGTCTGGGGGACCTACGGCCGGGGAGCAGCGATTTTTCAAAAGCCGGGCACCCCTTCCATAGACTCCCATGTAAAACGTCAGTCTAGTCATGGGCACAGTGAGACATGGGCACAGTGAGGCATGGGCACAGTGAGGCATGGGCACAGTGAGGCATGCAGATAGACACCCTAGGCTTATACTCGAGTCAATAAGTTTTCCCAGTTTTTTGTGGTAAAATTAGGTGCCACGGCATATATTCAGGTCGGCTTATACTCGAGTATATACAGTAAATTGAGATCTCTCGATTCTGACATCAGCAGTGATCAGATCACTCATTATTGATTATCTAGGGGCGGTTCACATTTATCGTTTATAGTGGGACTGGGATAGTGCAGTGGAAAATCTGACACTAACTGACGCTGGGGGGGGGGGGGAGGGGACTAACTGACATCACCAGCGACACTTATACAGTTATCAATGCTTATACTATACACTGTCACTGTACTAATGACACTTTATGGGAAGGGGTTAACATGTAGGGTGATCAAGGGGTTAAATGTGTGTCTGAGACTATTCTGTGTGCTGATTTTATTAAGCAATGTGCCGGTTTTTGGTCCCTGCAGGGAGAAAAAAAAAAACGTCACATGGCTGCTGTCTGTAGAGAGCTCTGTGTTGTTTCCCAGCACAGGGCTCTCTTCTGTTATTCGCTCGGCTGATAAGCGGGTCCCAGGCCATAAATCATTGGTCAGGACCCAGGGCAGGGACAAAGGGTGGGCAGGAGGGGCAGCTACCCTGGTCGCTGTGGTATCATGTAAAGCAGGGGTGTCAAACTCAATTTCACCGTGGGCCGCAACAGCATTATGATTGCCCTTAATGACAGCGGTTGTATCTGTAACTTTAGATGTCCAGGGCATCCCCTCCCCTTACATTAAATGTCATCAAGAGCCACCCCACCATCAGAAGTTGAGTCCCCCACCCATCCCTTACATCACAGTGCACCCCCCTTTCCTGATGCTGCTGCTGGGAAGAAGCTGGATGTATTGCTTGAAAGCAGAAGTACAGGGTCTGGAGGAGGACCAGAGGAGGGCTGGAGCTCTTCTGCAGCTGCAGGAGAGGTGCGAGGGCCACATGAAATGGCCTGGAGGGCCGGATTCGACCCGCGGGCCTTGTGTTTGACACCTGTGATGTAAGGTTTGGGGGAGGGGTGCCAAGGTAGATTGGGGGAGGGGATTTGTGTAGGACGGGGGAATTTGTGGAGTGGCAGGGGGGGTAAGTATTGTTCTAGGAGGGAGAAAATTAAGTACTGTCCGTGATACTTTTTTTATTTGCACTAACATAGAATTTTTCAGGACAAGCTTTCGGGGTATGTCCCCTTCTTCAAGGTCCAAGCAGTACTCTACTGCTTGGACCTTGAAGAAGGGGACATACCCCGAAAGCTTGTCCTGAAAAATTCTATGTTAGTGCAAATAAAAAAAGTATCACGGACAGTACTTAATTTTCTCTGTCACAATTGCACTAATACGGCTACAATTACGTCAAGTGTTCTAGGAGGGGAAATTTGAAGGGGGGGTGGTGGTGCTAAGAGTGGTTATTAAGGGGATTTGTGTTGGGAGGAGGGATTTGTGGGGTGGCAGAGGGGTAAGTATTGTTTTAGGAGGGGGCATTTTTTTTGGGGGGTGGGGGTGTTAAGAGTGGTGATTTAGGAGATTTGTGTTGGGAGGGGGAAGGGGGAGGAAGAAGATTTGTTCTAGGAGGGAGGGATTTGGGGGAAATTTTTGCTTGGGGAGGGGGGGGGGGAGTGGATTTGAAGTAGAGGGGAAGTTTTAGGGGGTGTTTTTTTTTTTTTTTTTTAAGCACCTGATAAGAGCGAGAGGCTTCAAAAAAGGTGAACTCGGAGGACACAGCTTGCGATCGGTCACCTCCCCCAGTCAGTCTCCTCCCCCCACAGTTAGAATCACTCCCTAAGTAACACATTTAACCCCTTGATCACCCCCATAGTGTTAACCCCTTTCCCTGCCAGTGACATTTATACAGTAATCAGTGCATTTTTATAGCACTGATCACTATATAAATGTCACTGGTCCCAAAATAGCGTCAAAAGTGTCCGATGTGTCCGCCATAATGTCGCAGTCACGATAAAAATCGCAGATCACCGCCATTACTAGTAAAAAAAAAATACTAAGAAAAATGCCATAAAAATATCCCCTTTTTTGTAGGCGCTATAACTTTTGCGCAAACCAATCAATATACGCTTATTGCGATTTTTTTTTTAACCAAAAATATGTGGAAGAATACGTATCGGTCTAAACTGAGGGAAATATATATTTTTTTTAAATTGGGATATTTATCATAGCAAAAAGTAAAAAATATTGAGTTTTTTTTTTTAAATTGTCGCTCTTCTTTTGTTTATAGCGCAAAAAAAAAAAAAAACGCAGAGGTGATCAAATACCACCAAAAGAAAGCTCTATTTGTGGGGGAAAAAATGCAAAAAATTTAATTTGGGTTCCAGCGTAGCACGACCGCGCAATTGTCATTCAAAATGTTACAGCAAATTGGCCTGGGCAGGAAGGGGGTGAAAATGCCCGGCATTGAAGTGGTTAAAAACATTTCTTAACTAATTTATATAAAAATACTAAAAAGTAGACACAGAAAATTTAAATGAAAAGAACCCAAAAACATAACAAAAGAAATCCAAATTAATCACCAATGGAAAAATGAAAGAATAAATGAAAACAGACCCAAAGGAAAATAAATAAAAATAACAAATTATTTGACTAACAAAGAATAAAATCAATTAGATAATCAGACATGAAAAACAACAACAAGTTATTGATGACGGCGTATTAATAATACAATTGAATACAACTGAAATGAAAAATGGGGTCAGACAGCAGGCAGGCGGGGATCACAGTGGCTGCATTTGATGGGCACAGTGATAGCATTTGATGGGCACAGTGATAGCATTTGATGGGCACAGTGGCGGCATTTGATGGGCACAGTGGCGGCATTTGATGGGCACAGTGATAGCATTTGATGGGCACAGTGGCTGCATTTGATGGGCACAGTGATAGCATTTGATGGGCACAGTGGCGGCATTTGATGGGCACAGTGGCGGCATTTGATGGGCACAGTGGCTGCATTTGATGGGCACAGTGGCTGCATTTGATGGCACAGTGGCTGCATTTGATGTGCACAGTGGCTGCGTTTGATGGGCACAGTGGCTGCATTTGATGGGCACAGTGGCTGCAATTGATGGGCACAGTGATTGCATTTGATGGGCACAGTGGCTGCAATTGATTGTGGCTGCATTTGATGGCACAGTGGCTGCAATTGATGGGCACAGTGGCTGCAATTAATGACACAGTGGCTGCCTTTGATGGCACAGTGGCTGCAATTGATGACACAGTGGCTGCATTTGATGGCACAGTGGCTGCAATTGATGGGCACAGTGGCTGCATTTGATGGGGCACAGTGGCTGCAATTGATGGGCACAGTGGCTGCATTTGATGACACAGTGGCTGCATTTGATGACACAGTGGCTGCATTTGATGGGCACAGTGGCTTCAATTGATGGGCACAGTGGCTGAATTTGATGGCACAGTGGCTTCAATTGATGGGCACAGTGGCTGCATTTGATGGGGCACAGTGGCTGCAATTGATGGGCACAGTGGCTGCATTTGATAGGCACAGTGGCTGCAATTTATGGGCACATTGGCTGCATTTGATTGGGCACAGTGGCTGCAATTGATGGGCACAGTGGCTGCATTTTATGGGGCACAGTGGCTTCAATTGATGGGCACAGTGGCTGCATTTGATGGGGCAAAGTGGCTGCAATTGATGGCACATTGGCTGCATTTGATGGGGCACAGTGGCTGCAATTGATGGGCACAGTGGCTGCATTTGATGGGCACAGTGGCTGCAATTTATGGGCACATTGGCTGCATTTGATAGGCACAGTGGCTGCAATTTATGGGCACATTGGCTGCATTTGATTGGGCACAGTGGCTGCAATTGATGGGGCACAGTGGCTGCAATTTATGGCACATTGGCTGCATTTGATGGGGCACAGTGGCTGAATTTGATGGCACAGTGGCTGCAATTGATTGGCACAGTGGCTGCATTTGATGGGGCACAGTGGCTGCAATTGATGGGCACAGTGGCTGCATTTGATGGGCACAGTGGCTGCAATTTATGGGCACATTGGCTGCATTTGATGAGGCACAGTGGCTGCAATTGATGGCACATTGGCTGCATTTGATGGGGCACAGTGGCGGCATTTGATGGCACAGTGGCTGCAATTGATGGGCACAGTGGCTGCAATTTATGGGCACATTGGCTGCATTTGATGAGGCACAGTGGCTGCAATTGATGGCACATTGGCTGCATTTGATGGGGCACAGTGGCGGCATTTGATGGCACAGTGGCTGCAATTGATGGGCACAGTGGCTGCAATTGATGGGCACAGTGGCTGAAATTGATGGGCACAGTGAGGCTTCAAAATGGAAAAAGGAATCTCGCGCCTGCTATAATTAATTGCAAAATAATAAAGAATAAATTATAATAGAGCTGCCTCCCAAATTCCAGTGGCTGAAACAAATGATTAGAAGAAATATATAAAATATATATTGTGGGGGCGCTAAGTGACAATACTTATTATTAAATGCATGAAATTAATTAGCAAGTATAAATAAAAAAAATGTGTATACAAACACCAGCCTGCCTATACATACAATGACAAATCGTAATGTACTGGATATTGTTGTAACAAAAATAGTGCTGGGGTGCACTAAAATTGGTGAGGTGTGAAACCTATATGAGCAATACAAAACCAAGCAACAAGTGCCCCCGAGAACAAAGTGTAAAACCTTCAACAATAAGGCCAATCTGATGCCCCAAAAAAGGGCGCCACATCACCGCTTTACTCACTGACAGTACTTGTCCTGACCAGGAATGCCTGGAGGAGCACAATCCCCGCCCCCTGCTTGTGATTGGAGAAATCATAAATCCCTGTGCTGTGATTCGTTACAGCACAAGCAGATTTTTGGGAAGGGAGGGTGTCCCTGAATGGTAGTTTGGAAATGTGGTCACCCTAGGGTGCAGATGCATGTAGAATACAGGTATTTGCACCCACTTCCAGGCATAGACACCTGCGGGAGTTACGCCACTCCCCCCCCCGCTGTCTTCTGGGAGACACACGGGTCCCAGAAGACCATTCGCATTGCGCAGCGCGACTCGCGCATGCGCAGTAGGGAACCAGGAAGTGAAGCCGCAAGGCTTCATTTCCTGATTCCCTTACCGGAGATGGCGGCGGCAGCATCCGAGGACCGAGCGACGGGTCGGCCTCCGGTGCCGACATCGCGGATGTGATGGACAGGTAAGTGTCCTTATTTTAAAAGTCAGCAGCTGCAGTATATGTAGCTGCTGACTTTAAAAAATAAATAAACATTTCGGGCGGACCTCCACTTTAATGAATTAGAAAAAACAAAACAGTAAAGTTAGCCCAATTTTTTTTTGTATAATGTGAAAGATGATGTTATGCAATAAATAGATATTTAACACGTCACGCTTTAAAATTGCGCACGCTCGTGGAATGGCGACAAACTACGGTACTTAAAAATCTCCATAGGTTATTATTATTTTTTTTACAGGTTATCAGTTTTAAGTTACAGAGGAGGTCTAGTTCTAGAATTATTGCTCTTGCTCTAACGATCGCAGCGATCCCTCACATGTGTGGTGCGAACACCGTTTACATAAGGGGACGCGACTTACGTATGCGTTCGCTTCTGAGCGCGGGCACGGAGGGATGGGGCGCTTTACTTTTTTTTTCTTATTTATTTTACTTTCTTTTATTTTTTTTTAAACTGTCCCTTTATTTTTTTTATTTATTTTTTTATTACTTTTATTCTTATTACAAGGAATGTAAACATTCCTTGTAATAGATATAAGGGATAACAGGTCCTCTTTATTGAGATATCCGGGGTCAAAAAGACCCCAAATCTCTCATCTACCTTTAAAAGAAAAAAAAATATGACATTTTGACATTAAGAAAAAAAAATATATAGTTTTGGCCCGAGAACCGAAAGTGACGTCAGAGGTCGTTTCGGTCCTGTAACTGCATAGAGCCGGGTGGGGGCCATCTTGCCCTCACTTGACATCCTGCCCAGCCATGAGAGGGATCGGATTGCTTCCGGGTTTACCGACGGCTCTAAAAGTGATCTTGCGCTCAGTGGCGGTGCGTCCATAGAGGGCGCAGGAGCGCCGCCCCCTCTCGCTCCTGCACCGCCACTGAAAAACAATACATAGATTCATGCATTGCACGAATGTATGTATTGTCGCCGCTGCCGCCCACTATTCAGATGGCCGACCCCCTGGTGAGCGCCGGCCATCTGAATAATGGCGGCTGGTTGGCTTTGGAAGTGTCTATCAGAGCCAGCGGCCTGAGGGCTGTAATCAGCTTCCAAATAGTTAACCAGGGGACGCACGGGGGGTGCGTTCCTTGGTTAACACTGACACACATCTCAGCCAATCGGGTTCACCGGATCTGGTTACCGGTAACCTGAATGGCTGAAGCGACATCGAGGGCGGGACTACATCGAGAGATCGTGGAGGAGGACCCGAGGATGGCTGACCGAGAAAGGTAAGTGCCAGGCGGGGGGGGGGGGGGCAATCAGGCGCCATTTTAGGGGCAAACTGGCAGCAATTGATGGGCACAGTGGCGACAATTGATGGGCACAGTGGAGACAATGGCATGGCACAGTGGCTGCGTTTGGCATGGCACAGCGTTGACAATTGATGGGCACAGTGGCGACAATTGATGGCATGGCACATTGGCGACAATTGATGGCATGGCACAGTGGCGACAACTGATGGGCACAGTGGCGACAATAGATGGCACAGTTGCTGCGTTTGATGGCATGGCACAGTGGCTGCGTTTGATGGCATGGCACAGTGGCGACAATTTTATGGCACAGTGGCGACAATTTTATGGCACAGTGGCTTTTTTTGATGGGCACAGTGGCTGCGTTTGATGGGCACAGTGGCGGCAATTGATGGGCACAATGAGGCTGCAATTAATGTTTTTTTTTTGTTTGTTTGTGCCCCCCCAAAAAATTTTGAGCACCAGCTGCCACTGCCTGCGGTGAATCTGCGGTGAAGCTGCCGCCATAACAACAGTATTTAACATCAAAGTAATGACGTATATATACCGTGGGCGAACAAAACGCACTTACATATAGTAAAAACACATAAAGGTTTATAGTTACAACATGGGAACACTGGTTTGCGTTCCAATAAGCGGAACTGACGTGTCCTGGAAGTCCATCCCTATGCGTTTCGTCAGCAAACGTCTGACGTCATCACTGAGTTTCAGTGCTTCTTTATGCAATGCAGGCAGATCATGGCTGGTGGGAGGGGCTGACAGGGGGCTGTACATAGCTTCCTGATAACATCCCAGCACCCTGCCTAAGTTCTCCCCTCAGGAACCTTCAGCCCTCATGCAAGCCGTGGGAGGAGTCATGCAAATATCAAAATGTCTTGAGGGGTGGAGTTGGTCCGGTGGAGTGGGCGTTGCGAGGCAGGCTTAATTTGCATAAATAACGCCCACAGGTGTTGCTGAGCCTCTATGATTTAAAGAACTGAAATCCAATGAATAAAAGGGGCGGGGCCAGGGATAGTCAGGCTGGGGAGGAAAGGGCTAGATAATGCTGGATGTCCTCCAGGAAATGAGGCGGGGCTCTATCTGACTTGCTGCAGCTTCTGATGCACATTGTGAGAAGCTCACAGTGTGTGGGGAAATCAGAGGAAGCCATTTCAGTCCAGGAGAGGAGGCGATACAACCTGTGTGAGACTGAAGGGGGGGGGGGGGGGGATGTAATATACATTGTATCCTATATTTCACCTTCCGGATACATCTTTGTCCTACAAGGAGGATCACTGAAATCTCAGATTTTTGATGAAAACAATTTCCTGACACTCGTCCTGCGTTGGCGGTAATGCAAGGAGATGGGATTATCGGTAAGATGGAAATAAACATTCCGCCGCGATGTCATCCCAGAAGAAGGCGAGTAATAATGAGATGTGTTTCCACGCTCCAGTCCCGGGCGGTTGGTGGAGGGGGGAGGGGCCAGGCTTACGGGTGACATATGGCTCCTCTATCAGATCAGAACACATTCCAGGCTGAGAACCGCTAAGAGGTGCTTTTCAATTATATGAAATATGTCTGAGTGCAAATGAGTCCTGAGCGCCGCCAAGAGCGCCGCATGTTCCCCCGCCAACAGCGTCGCACGTTCCCCCACCAAGAGCGCTGCACGTTCCCCCACCAAAAGAGCGCCGCATCTTCTCGGAACAGCGATACACTGCGTTCCCCTGCCAAGAGCGCCGCACATTCCCCCTGCCAAGAGCGCCGCACGTTCCCCCACCAAGAGCGCTGCACGTTCCCCCACCAAAAGAGCGCCGCATCTTCTCGGAACAGCGATACACTGCGTTCCCCCTGCCAAGAGCGCCGCACGTTCCCCCTGCCAAGAGCGCCGCACGTTCCCCCACCAAGAGCGCCGCACGTTCCCCCACCAAGAGCGCCGCACGTTCCCCCACCAAAAGAGCGCCGCATCTTCTCGGAACAGCGATACACTGCGTTCCCCCTGCCAAGAGCGCCGCACATTCCCCCTGCCAAGAGCGCCGCACGTTCCCCCGCCAAGAGCGCCGCACGTCCCCCGCCAAGAGCGCCGCACGTTCCCCCGCCAAAAGAGCGCCGCACGTTCTCCCGCCAAAAGAGCGCCGCATCTTCTCGGAACAGCGATACACTGCGTTCCCCCTGCCAAGAGCGCCGCACATTCCCCCTGCCAAGAGCGCCGCACGTTCCCCCGCCAAGAGCGCCGCACGTCCCCCGCCAAGAGCGCCGCATGTTCCCCCGCCAAAAGAGCGCCGCATCTTCTCGGAACAGCGATACGCTGCGTTCCCCTGCCAAGAGCGCCGCACGTTCCCCCGCCAAAAGAGCGCCGCACGTTCTCCCGCCAAGAGGAGTGACATCACCGCTCTCCAGATATAAGATATATTATACAAAAGTGACATCACAGCTCTCCACATATAAGATATATTATACAGGAGTGACATCACCGCTCTCCAGATATAAGATATATTATACAGGAGTAACATCACCACTCTCCAGATATAAGATATATTATACAGAGTGACATCACCGCTCTCTATTATAATGAAGATAATAGATTGTGTTACATTATATGATGACATCACACGATTCATTGATACATTGTATGTTTCTGATGGTTCATTCTGTGGTTATTTTATGGTGATTTCTCCCTCCCGGCGGTACGGCTCCTGTGTAACTGAACGCATTATATCAGAGTGCACGGTTCGCCGTGACCCGCCGCGGTGTCCTGTCGGGAGACATGAATCATATTTGTGGCCCGACCTGACCGGGGCAATACAGACAAATTAGGTTTACTCCCCCCCCCCCCCGGGTGGTGATTATTGATCCCATCTGTGGTGACACCGGAGTCGGGTTGGAGGAATTGGAACAGATTGGTACAACATGTTTCAGCGTCCAGCGGACACGCGATACGCCTCACATCGGACGGCACAATTATTCCTATATCTTATCATGAATAATGGATGAGTTCTGCCTGAGGAATGATTAAAGGAGATTTCATAACCTCCCCTCCCCCACACACACTCCTGGGACCCTGCACTCTGAGGCACCTTTTCTGCAGGAGACATGACGCTTAAAGGGGATGTCCACCATCTTCAGTCATTGATTAGATGATCATTTATTATTGTTATCAATGGGTGTATTGATACACTGTCTGTACTATATTACATAGGCAGCCTCTGCTTCCTGCACTGCTGCCCATACTGCACCTTCCATAGTTACCAACATTATGGTCCCGGATCACAGGATACTATTAACTCCGCCCACTCTCCACCTATCATTGGCACACCTTACCGGTTGGTCCAGCCAAGATCCCACCTATAAATATGGAGGGACCGTCCGCCATGCCCAAATTATGAGTTGGCCCACCTTGACTCCACCTCTATAAATGCAGGGACTGCCAACCACGCCCACTTTATGGTTTAGTCCCTTCTAGACCTCACCTCTAAATATGCTGAGACCCCTCCCATCACACACATGCTACGGGTTGCCCGGCCCTGACCCCAACTCTAAAAATACAGGGAGTGCACATGATGCCCACTTTATAGGTTGGTCTCACCCCCACCTCTAAATATGCAAGGATCACTCACAATGCCCACTTCACGGGTCAGTCCAGCCAAGACCCTACTTGTAAAGATGGAGGGACCGTCCACCATGTCCAAGTTATGAGTTGGTCCCACTTTGACTCCACCTCTAAAAATGCAGTGACTGCCCATCACGTCTACTTTATGGTTTATTCCCTCCTAGACCTCTAAATATGTTGAGACCCCTCCCATCACACCCATGTTACAAGGTTTCCCCGTCCTGACCCAAACTCTAAAAATACAGGGAGTGCACATCATGCCCACTTTATAGGTTGGTCCCACCCAGACCCCCACCTCTAAATATGCAAGGATCACTCACCCTGCTTACTTTACGGGTTGGTCCAGTCAAGACCCCAGCTGTAAATATGGAGGGACTGCCCACCATGTCCACTTTATGAGTTGGTTCCGCCTTGACTCCACCTCTAAAAATGCAGGGACTGCCCATCACGCCCACTTTATGGTTTAGTCCCTTCTAGACCTCTAAATATATTGAGACCCCTCCCATCTTGACCCATGTTACGGGTTATCCGACCCTGACCCCAACTCTAAATATGCTGGGATCACTCACCATGCCCCTTTTGTGGGTTGGTCCTCCCAAGACTCCCACCTCTAAATATGTAGGGACCCCTATCACACACAATTTATAAGTTGATTCCCCACTTAGACCCCATATTTAGAAATTTCAGGGACCAATCATTACACCTACTTTATGGGTTGGTCCTACCCAGACCCCTCTTCTAAATACATAGAGACCACTCACTGGCCGGCCCGATCCCTGGAATAAATGCTTTTCTGAGAAATTTCAATAAGTTTGAGGCTGGCTGTGATCCCGAGACAGAGCCCTGGACATGGCATCAATGGCACGGCATTGCCCCGGGGAGGGGGTGTTGGTTGATTGCTGCTGCCCCTCCCACCTAAAAAAAAAAACATGAGCCGCCACTGGAAGGAAGGAAGGGGAGAGATAAAAGAAAGTAGAGATGGAAGAAAGGGAAAAGGAAAGAGAAAAGAAAAGTAGAGAAGGAAGGAAGGGTAAAGGAAAGTAGAGAAGGAAGTAGGAAAGGAAGGAAAGGAAGGAAGGAAGGAAGAGAATGGACAGTAGGAAAGGAAAGGGAAGGGAAGAAAAATGGAAAGAAAGGAAAGGAAAGGAGGACTGAAAGAAGGAAGGAAGCAAAGAGAAAGTAAAGAGAAAGGAAAGTAGAGAAGGAAGGAAGGGTAAAGGAAAGAGAAAGGGAAGTAGGGAAGGAAGAAAAGGAAGGGAAGTTAGGAAGGAAGGAAGGACAAAAGGAAAGGAAAGAGAATGGACAGTGGGAAAGGAAAGGGAAGGGAAGGAAAATGGAAAGAAAGGAAATGAGGACTGAAAGAAGGAAGGAGGCAAGGAGAAAGGAAAGAGAAAATAAAAAAGAAAGAAAAGTAGAGAAGGAAGAAAGGAAGAAATGAGAGGAAAAGGTAAAGGGAAGGAGAAAGGAAGGTAGAGAAGGAAGGAAGGAAAGGAAGGAAATGAAAGGAAAGAATGAGAGAAGGAAATAGGGAAGGAACAAAAGGAATGAAGGAGAAAGAAAAAGGGAAAAGAAAGGAAGTTGGTAAGGAAGGAAAGCAAGGAAGGAAGGAAGGGGAAAGGGAAAGATAAAGGGAAGGAAGGAAGGAAAGGAAAGAGAATGGACAGTAGGAAAGGAAAGGGAAGGGAAGGAAAATGGAAAAAAAGGAAATGAGGACTGAAAGAAGGAAGGAGGCAAGGAGAAAGGAAAGAAAAAATAAAAGGAAAGAAAAGTAGAGATGGAAGAAATGAGAGGAAAAGGTAAAGGGAAAGAGAAAGGAAGGTAGAGAAGGAAGGAAGGAAAGGAAATGAAAGGAAAGAATGAGAGAAGGAAATAGGGAAGGAACGAAAGGAATGAAGGAAAAAGAAAAAGGGAAAAGAAAGGAAGTTGGTAAGGAAGGAAAGCAAGGAAGGAAGGGGAAAGGGAAAGATAAAGGGAAGGAAGGAAGGAAGGAAGGAAAGGAAAGAGAATGGACAGTAGGGAAGGAAAGGGAAGGGAAGGAAAATGGAAAGAAAGGAAATGAGGACTGAAAGAAGGAAGGAAGCAAGGAGAAAGGAAAGAGAAAATAAAAAAGAAAGAAAAGTAGAGAAGGAAGAAAGGAAGAAATGAGAGGAAAAGGTAAAGGGAAAGAGGAAGGAAGGAAAGGAAGGAAAGGAAATGAAAGGAAAGAATGAGAGAAGGAAATAGGGAAGGAACAAAAGGAATGAAGGAGAAAGAAAAAGGGAAAAGAAAGGAAGTTGGGAAGGAAGGAAAGCAAGGAAGGAAGGAAGGGGAAAGGGAAAGATAAAGGGAAGGAAGGAAGGAAGGAAATGAAAGAGAATGGACAGTAGGAAAGGAAAGGGAATGGAAGGAAGGAAAATGGAAAGAAAGGAAATGAGGACTGAAAGAAGGAAGGAAGCAAGGAGAAAGGAAAGAGAAAATAAAAAAGAAAGAAAAGTAGAGAAGGAAGAAAGGAAGAAATGAGAGGTAAAGGGAAAGAGGAAGGAAGGAAAGGAAGGAAAGGAAATGAAAGGAAAGAATGAGAGAAGGAAATAGGGAAGGAACAAAAGGAATGAAGGACAAATAAAAAGGGAAAAGAAAGCATGGGAAGGAAGGAAAGCAAGAAAGGAAGGAAGGGGAAAGGAAAAGATAAAGGGAAGGAAGGAAGGAAGGAAGGAAGGAAGGAATGAAGGAAGGAAAGGAAAGAGAATGGACAGTAGGAAAGGAAAGGGAATGGAAGGAAGGAAAATGGAAAGAAAGGAAATGAGGACTGAAAGAAGGAAGGAAGCAAGGAGAAAGGAAAGAGAAAAGGAAAAATAAAGAAAAGTAGAGAAGGAAATAAGGAAGAAATGAGAGGAAAAGGGAAAGAGAAAGGAAGGTAGAGAAAGAAGGAAGGAAAGGAAATGAAAGGAAAGAATGAGAGAAGGAAATAGGGAAGGAACAAAAGGAATGAAGGAGAAAGAACAAGGGAAAAGAAAGGAAGTTAGGAAGGAAGGAAAGCAAGGAAGGGGAAATGGAAAGATAAAGGTAAGGAAGGAAAGAAGGAAGGAAGGAAGGGAAGAGGGAAAGGGAAAAAGAGAGGAAAGTAGATAAGGAAGGAAAGGAAAGGAAAATAAAATAAAATAAAGGAAAGGAAGGGAGTAGGGAAGGTGGGAAGAAAGGAAATGAAAGGAAAGGAAAAAAGGGGAGGAAATGAAAGGAAAAGAGAGAAGAGGAACAGGTGAGAGGGAAGTAGGGAAAGTGGGAAAGAAGGACAGGAAGAAAGGAAGGTGGAAGGAAAGGAAAAGGAAAGGAAATGTAACTTCCAGTCCAGACTTGTTTTATTTTGCAGCACAACAAGAAATCAGCAATCAGCGTGATAACAACATCCAGACACTTGTATGAATTGTTTGTCAGCGGCTTCTATCACACCAATTATCTCCAATGATTTATACATTATTAGCAGAGTTAAGTTATTACCAGCTGGGTGTCGCCATGAAAGGTTACCGCCGGCACAGATCAGAGATTGCGGTAAGCACATGGCGGGGATATAATTAAAGAAACACGTTGCAGATTAAATAGAAATTTTGCTGCCGCAACTTTTTTGTTTTCAAAGCTGATAAGATCTCTCATTTCTCCTTCCTGAGAGCGAACGTTTAGTCGGCACATTTAAAACAGAAGATCATCTTCACAAAGTCAGAGAGATCAGAGGAGGATCCTGGAGGAAGAGTCAGGAGGACTCGGCACTCCTCCCGGGAAATGGTTGGAATTATCGGATCAGAACCGCAGACAGAATTCAGGAAGAGGAAATTCCTGATCAACAAAGTACATTCTTCTATAGTTTTATATAAAATACATGAAACATCAGACTTCAGTCCAGAAAAGAGGAAGATAATAAAACACAACACCTGGCAGCTCAGTGCCTTTTCCTGTACCTTGCAGCACCGAGAGCCTGGGTTCAGTGGGTGCAGTGGGTTCAGTGGGTGCAGTGGGTTCAGTGGGTTCAGTGGGTGCAGTGGGTTCAGTGGGTTCAGTGGGTGCAGTGGGTTCAGTGGGTGCAGTGGGTTCAGTGGGTTCAGTGGGTGCAGTGGGTTCAGTGGGTTCAGTGGGTGCAGTGGGTTCAGTGGGTGCAGTGGGTTCAGTGGGTGCAGTGGGTTCAGTGGGTGCAGTGGGTTCAGTGGGTTCAGTGGGTGCAGTGGGTTCAGTGGGTTCAGTGGGTGCAGTGGGTTCAGTGGGTGCAGTGGGTTCAGTGGGTTCAGTGGGTGCAGTGGGTTCAGTGGGTGCAGTGGGTTCAGTGGGTTCAGTGGGTGCAGTGGGTTCAGTGGGTTCAGTGGGTGCAGTGGGTTCAGTGGGTTCAGTGGGTTCAGTGGGTGCAGTGGGTTCAGTGGGTTCAGTGGGTTCAGTGGTGGGTGCAGTGGGTGCAGTGGGTTCAGTGGGTTCAGTGGGTGCAGTGGGTTCAGTGGGTTTGGGTGCAGTGGGTTCAGTGGGTGCAGTGGGTTCAGTGGGTTCAGTGGGTTTGGGTGCAGTGGGTTCAGTGGGTGCAGTGGGTTCAGTGGGTGCAGTGGGTTCAGTGGGTGCAGTGGGTTCAGTGGGTGCAGTGGGTGCAGTGGGTTCAGTGGGTGCAGTGGGTGCAGTGGGTTCAGTGGGTGCAGAGGGTGCAGTGGGTGCAGTGGGTTCAGTGGGTGCAGTGGGTTCAGTGGGTTCAGTGGGTGCAGTGGGTTCAGTGGGTGCAGTGGGTGCAGTGAGTTCAGTGGGTGCAGTGGGTTCAGTGGGTGCAGTGGGTTCAGTGGGTGCAGTGGGTTCAGTGGGTTCAGTGGGTGCAGTGGGTGCAGTGGGTTCAGTGGGTGCAGTGGGTTTGGGTGCAGTGGGTTCAGTGGGTGCAGTGGGTTCAGTGGGTTCAGTGGGTTTGGGTGCAGTGGGTTCAGTGGGTGCAGTGGGTTCAGTGGGTGCAGTGGGTTTGGGTGCAGTGGGTTCAGTGGGTGCAGTGGGTTCAGTGGGTGCAGTGGGTTCAGTGGGTGCAGTGGGTTCAGTGGGTTCAGTGGGTGCAGTGGGTGCAGAGGGTTCAGTGGGTTCAGTGGGTGCAGTGGGTGCAGTGGGTTCAGTGGGTGCAGTGGGTGCAGTGGGTTCAGTGGGTGCAGTGGGTTCAGTGGGTTCAGTGGGTGCAGTGGGTTCAGTAGGTGCAGTGGGTGCAGTGGGTTTGGGTGCAGTGGGTTCAGTGGGTTCAGTGGGTTCAGTGGGTGCAGTGGGTTCAGTGGGTGCAGAGGGTTCAGTGGGTTCAGTGGGTTCAGTGGGTTCAGTGGGTGCAGTGGGTGCAGTGGGTGCAGTGGGTTCAGTGGGTTCAGTGGGTTCAGTGGGTGCAGTGGGTGCAGTGGGTTCAGTGGGTGCAGTGGGTTCAGTGGGTTCAGTGGGTTCAGTGGGTGCAGTGGGTGCAGTGGGTTCAGTGGGTGCAGTGGGTGCAGTGGGTTCAGTGGGTTCAGTGGGTGCAGAGGGTTCAGTGGGTGCAGTGGGTGCAGTGGGTTCAGTGGGTTCAGTGGGTTCAGTGGGTGCAGTGGGTGCAGTGGGTTCAGTGGGTGCAGTGGGTGCAGTGGGTTCAGTGGGTTCAGTGGGTTCAGTGGGTGCAGTGGGTTCAGTGGGTTCAGTGGGTGCAGTGGGTTCAGTGGGTTCAGTGGGTTCAGTGGGTGCAGTGGGTGCAGTGGGTGCAGTGGGTTCAGTGGGTGCAGAGGGTTCAGTGGGTTCAGTGGGTGCAGTGGGTGCAGTGGGTGCAGTGGGTGCAGTGGGTTCAGTGGGTTCAGTGGGTGCAGAGGGTTCAGTGGGTTCAGTGGGTGCAGTGGGTGCAGTGGGTTCAGTGGGTTCAGTGGGTGCAGAGGGTTCAGTGGGTTCAGTGGGTTCAGTGGGTGCAGTGGGTTCAGTGGGTGCAGTGGGTGCAGTGGGTTCAGTGGGTTCAGAGGGTTCAGTGGGTGCAGTGGGTGCAGTGGGTGCAGTGGGTGCAGTGGGTTCAGTGGGTGCAGAGGGTTCAGTGGGTTCAGTGGGTGCAGTGGGTGCAGTGGGTTCAGTGGGTGCAGTGGGTGCAGTGGGTTCAGTGGGTTCAGTGGGTGCAGAGGGTTCAGTGGGTTCAGTGGGTGCAGTGGGTGCAGTGGGTTCAGTGGGTTCAGTGGGTGCAGAGGGTTCAGTGGGTTCAGTGGGTGCAGTGGGTGCAGTGGGTTCAGTGGGTTCAGTGGGTGCAGAGGGTTCAGTGGGTTCAGTGGGTTCAGTGGGTTCAGTGGGTGCAGTGGGTTCAGTGGGTGCAGTGGGTGCAGTGGGTTCAGTGGGTTCAGTGGGTGCAGTGGGTTCAGTGGGTTCAGTGGGTGCAGTGGGTTCAGTGGGTTCAGTGGGTGCAGTGGGTTCAGTGGGTTCAGTGGGTGCAGAGGGTTCAGTGGGTTCAGTGGGTTCAGTGGGTGCAGTGGGTTCAGTGGGTTCAGTGGGTGCAGTGGGTTCAGTGGGTTCAGTGGGTTCAGTGGGTTCAGTGGGTGCAGTGGGTTCAGTGGGTTCAGTGGGTGCAGTGGGTTCAGTGGGTGCAGTGGGTTCAGTGGGTTCAGTGGGTGCAGTGGGTGCAGTGGGTTCAGTGGGTTCAGTGGGTTCAGTGGGTTCAGTGGGTGCAGTGGGTTCAGTGGGTGCAGTGGGTTCAGTGGGTGCAGTGGGTTCAGTGGGTGCAGTGGGTGCAGTGGGTTCAGTGGGTTCAGTGGGTGCAGTGGGTGCAGTGGGTTCAGTGGGTTCAGTGGGTGCAGAGGGTTCAGTGGGTTCAGTGGGTTCAGTGGGTTCAGAGGGTTCAGTGGGTTCAGTGGGTGCAGTGGGTGCAGTGGGTGCAGTGGGTTCAGTGGGTTCAGTGGGTTCAGTGGGTGCAGAGGGTTCAGTGGGTTCAGTGGGTGCAGTGGGTGTAGTGGGTTCAGTGGGTTCAGTGGGTGCAGAGGGTTCAGTGGGTTCAGTGGGTGCAGTGGGTGCAGTGGGTGCAGTGGGTTCAGTGGGTTCAGTGGGTGCAGAGGGTTCAGTGGGTTCAGTGGGTGCAGTGGGTGCAGTGGGTTCAGTGGGTTCAGTGGGTGCAGAGGGTTCAGTGGGTTCAGTGGGTTCAGTGGGTGCAGTGGGTGCAGTGGGTTCAGTGGGTGCAGTGGGTTCAGTGGGTTCAGTGGGTGCAGTGGGTTCAGTGGGTTCAGTGGGTGCAGTGGGTTCAGTGGGTTCAGTGGGTTCAGTGGGTGCAGTGGGTGCAGTGGGTTCAGTGGGTGCAGTGGGTTCAGTGGGTTCAGTGGGTTCAGTGGGTTCAGTGGGTGCAGTGGGTTCAGTGGGTGCAGTGGGTGCAGTGGGTTCAGTGGGTTCAGTGGGTGCAGTGGGTTCAGTGGGTGCAGTGGGTGCAGTGGGTTCAGTGGGTTCAGTGGGTGCAGTGGGTGCAGTGGGTTCAGTGGGTTCAGTGGGTGCAGAGGGTTCAGTGGGTTCAGTGGGTTCAGTGGGTTCAGTGGGTGCAGAGGGTTCAGTGGGTTCAGTGGGTGCAGTGGGTGCAGTGGGTTCAGTGGGTTCAGTGGGTTCAGTGGGTGCAGAGGGTTCAGTGGGTTCAGTGGGTGCAGTGGGTGCAGTGGGTGCAGTGGGTTCAGTGGGTTCAGTGGGTGCAGAGGGTTCAGTGGGTTCAGTGGGTGCAGTGGGTGCAGTGGGTGCAGTGGGTTCAGTGGGTTCAGTGGGTGCAGAGGGTTCAGTGGGTTCAGTGGGTGCAGTGGGTGCAGTGGGTTCAGTGGGTTCAGTGGGTGCAGAGGGTTCAGTGGGTTCAGTGGGTTCAGTGGGTTCAGTGGGTGCAGTGGGTTCAGTGGGTGCAGTGGGTGCAGTGGGTTCAGTGGGTGCAGTGGGTGCAGTGGGTTCAGTGGGTTCAGTGGGTGCAGTGGGTGCAGTGGGTTCAGTGGGTTCAGTGGGTGCAGTGGGTTCAGTGGGTTCAGTGGGTTCAGTGGGTGCAGAGGGTTCAGTGGGTTCAGTGGGTTCAGTGGGTTCAGTGGGTGCAGTGGGTTCAGTGGGTGCAGTGGGTTCAGTGGGTGCAGTGGGTGCAGTGGGTTCAGTGGGTTCAGTGGGTGCAGTGGGTGCAGTGGGTTCAGTGGGTGCAGAGGGTTCAGTGGGTTCAGTGGGTTCAGTGGGTTCAGTGGGTGCAGAGGGTTCAGTGGGTTCAGTGGGTTCAGTGGGTGCAGTGGGTGCAGTGGGTGCAGTGGGTTCAGTGGGTTCAGTGGGTGCAGAGGGTTCAGTGGGTGCAGTGGGTTCAGTGGGTTCAGTGGGTGCAGTGGGTTCAGTGGGTGCAGTGGGTGCAGTGGGTTCAGTGGGTGCAGAGGGTTCAGTGGGTTCAGTGGGTTCAGTGGGTGCAGTGGGTTCAGTGGGTTCAGTGGGTGCAGAGGGTTCAGTGGGTTCAGTGGGTGCAGTGGGTGCAGTGGGTGCAGTGGGTTCAGTGGGTTCAGTGGGTGCAGAGGGTTCAGTGGGTTCAGTGGGTTCAGTGGGTGCAGTGGGTGCAGTGGGTTCAGTGGGTTCAGTGGGTTCAGTGGGTTCAGTGGGTGCAGTGGGTGCAGTGGGTTCAGTGGGTGCAGTGGGTGCAGTGGGTGCAGTGGGTTCAGTGGGTTCAGTGGGTTCAGTGGGTGCAGAGGGTTCAGTGGGTTCAGTGGGTTCAGTGGGTGCAGTGGGTGCAGTGGGTTCAGTGGGTTCAGTGGGTTCAGTGGGTGCAGTGGGTGCAGAGGGTTCAGTGGGTTCAGTGGGTTCAGTGGGTGCAGTGGGTGCAGTGGGTTCAGTGGGTTCAGTGGGTTCAGTGGGTGCAGTGGGTGCAGAGGGTTCAGTGGGTTCAGTGGGTTCAGTGGGTGCAGAGGGTTCAGTGGGTTCAGTGGGTTCAGTGGGTGCAGTGGGTTCAGTGGGTTCAGTGGGTTCAGTGGGTTCAGTGGGTTCAGTGGGTGCAGTGGGTGCAGAGGGTTCAGTGGGTTCAGTGGGTGCAGAGGGTTCAGTGGGTTCAGTGGGTTCAGTGGGTGCAGTGGGTGCAGTGGGTTCAGTGGGTTCAGTGGGTTCAGTGGGTGCAGTGGGTGCAGAGGGTTCAGTGGGTTCAGTGGGTTCAGTGGGTGCAGTGGGTGCAGTGGGTTCAGTGGGTTCAGTGGGTTCAGTGGGTGCAGTGGGTGCAGAGGGTTCAGTGGGTTCAGTGGGTTCAGTGGGTTCAGTGGGTGCAGTGGGTGCAGTGGGTTCAGTGGGTTCAGTGGGTGCAGTGGGTGCAGAGGGTTCAGTGGGTTCAGTGGGTTCAGTGGGTGCAGTGGGTGCAGTGGGTTCAGTGGGTTCAGTGGGTTCAGTGGGTTCAGTGGGTGCAGTGGGTTCAGTGGGTGCAGTGGGTGCAGTGGGTTCAGTGGGTTCAGTGGGTGCAGAGGGTTCAGTGGGTTCAGTGGGTTCAGTGGGTGCAGTGGGTTCAGTGGGTGCAGTGGGTGCAGTGGGTTCAGTGGGTGCAGTGGGTTCAGTGGGTTCAGTGGGTGCAGTGGGTGCAGTGGGTTCAGTGGGTTCAGTGGGTGCAGAGGGTTCAGTGGGTTCAGTGGGTTCAGTGGGTGCAGAGGGTTCAGTGGGTGCAGTGGGTTCAGTGGGTTCAGTGGGTGCAGTGGGTGCAGTGGGTTCAGTGGGTTCAGTGGGTGCAGTGGGTTCAGTGGGTGCAGTGGGTGCAGTGGGTTCAGTGGGTTCAGTGGGTGCAGTGGGTGCAGTGGGTTCAGTGGGTTCAGTGGGTGCAGAGGGTTCAGTGGGTTCAGTGGGTTCAGTGGGTGCAGAGGGTTCAGTGGGTGCAGTGGGTTCAGTGGGTTCAGTGGGTGCAGTGGGTGCAGTGGGTTCAGTGGGTGCAGTGGGTTCAGTGGGTTCAGTGGGTGCAGTGGGTTCAGTGGGTGCAGTGGGTTCAGTGGGTTCAGTGGGTTCAGTCACCGGCAGGACTCAATCTGCATGGACTTCTTATGCTCTGCCGTGTCCTCCCCATCATTTTGTGATTGATGAGGCATTAGAGTGTACATTTTGTTTATTAAAAAATCATACAAACATACATCTCACTAATAAAAACATATTTACACAAAAATAAACAAAAAAGAAGCAAGTAAAGAAAACCGTTTCCTGACAAGTGTGACAGCAGGAAGGTAAAGTCACCTGGTTGCATCCAGGGGGGTAGATATATTTCTCCCAGATTCAGGCTTTATGCCGACTTATACAACTAGGGAGAGAGTTGTATAAGCCCAGCTGAGGCTAGTAGGCTCATGGATGACTCATACCTCTAGGGAGAGTGTGGGGCGTCGTGCAGACAGAGTTGATGAGGCCAGCTGAAGCTTGTCAGCTCATTTAGGCCTCTATAAGAACTCCCAGCTTCATTAGATGTTAGCTCATGCCTGGAACCAGACCTGTGTGGACTGTCTAGGGAGAGTGAACCCCTGTGCGGTGAGGCAAAGCCTGTGTGGCTATTTGTTTGGACTTTTACTAAACCAGGGACTTAGGGACTAGGACAGCACCAGGCTGATCCCAGTTGTTAGTTTAGGAAACCTGCATGTTTAGTCAGAGGTCAAACTGACCAGGATTTATTTTGTTTGTTTCTTTTTGGCTTTGCTGTGTTTTTGTCACTGTACATAGAGAAATAAACCGCACCTTTTGATTTTGAAAACCACAACCTCCGTCTGCTGGCCCTGTTTTTGTGTGGGGAGCCCAACCAGGGGGTCACACACACCCGCTACCGAACTAACCCCCTCACACAAGATAACATAGAAAGAAACATTTAATGACAACAAAAAAGAGACTACAAACCCCGAACCTGAACCTAAACACAATCCAGGATAAGAGAAAGGCCTCGTACACACGACCGATTTTCTCGTCGTAAACAGTCAAGAAAAGTGCCGCAAGAGTTTTTTTGTCTAGAAAAACGTTCGTGTGTATGGTTTTACGACGAGAAACTTGACGAGAATCTCGACGAGAAAATAGAGAACCTGCTCTCTATTTTCTCGTCAGGAGTCCAGATTTCCTCGTCGTGTTTCTCGTCGGCCTGTTTTCTAACGAGAAAATGGTTCGTGTGTATGCTTTTACGACTCTTCCAAAAGCGCGCATGCTCACAAGCAACTATGAGACGGGAGCGCATCTTCTGGTAAAACAAGCCTTCGTAAAGGAGATAGCACATTCGTCACGCTAAAACGAACTGAAAGCACGAAGACTGAAAAGCGCGAATCGTCTCTTCCCAAACTTTTACTTCACACGCGGTAACACGAGATCAGCAAAAGCAGCCCAAGGGGTGGCGCCAAGAAAAAAGATCTTCCCCTTTATAGTGCCGTCGTACGTGCTGGACGTGAGCGCAGAGAACCACGAGGAAATTGGAAAATGACAGTGTGTACGCATAGAAAGCTTGACGAGAAAATCGACAAGCTTAACAAGAATCTCGTCGAAAAAAACAACGTGTTTTTTACGACGAGAAAATCGGTCGTGTGTACGAGGCCAAACATTTTGAGATTTAATCAACATTAGGATGCGATTCAAAAAATCCCCCCTATAACCCCTCCCCCACATCATTCACCCCAACTTCGACATCATTCACCCCGCATTCTGCACCAGCCACTCTCATTCTCTTCCCCTTCCCCCCCCCCCCCCCACCATCATCCAATCCATCCCTCACTCCACCCCTTGGTGTCTGCCGACCTTCAGCCGCACTTCTGCCACACCGAGGAGGAGGGGTTGGCACCACCATACACGCTGGTCCAGCACCCTCCACTGCCTTCACTACACTAGGAGAAACCATAGGTGCAGACACAGACTTGACAACCACACTTTCTGACTGGGGAACCACAGACTGGGGGGGACACTGACACCACAGACTGGGGGGGACACTGACACCACAGACTGGGGGGGACACTGACACCGCAGACTGGGGGGGACACTGACACCGCAGACTGGGGGGGACACTGACACCGCAGACTGGGGGGGACACTGACACCGCAGACTGGGGGGGACACTGACACCGCAGACTGGGGGGGACACTGACACCGCAGACTGGGGGGGACACTGACACCGCAGACTGGGGGGGACACTGACACCGCAGACTGGGGGGGACACTGACACCACAGACTGGGGGGGACACTGACACCGCAGACTGGGGGGGACACTGACACCGCAGACTGGGGGGACACTGACACCACAGACTGGGGGGGACACTGACACCGCAGACTGGGGGGGACACTGACACCGCAGACTGGGGGGACCCTGACACCACAGACTGGGGGAGACACTGACACCACAGACTGGGGGGGACACTGACACCACAGACTGGGGGGGACACTGACACCACAGACTGGGGGGGACACTGACACCACAGACTGGGGGGGACCCTGACACCACAGACTGGGGGGACACTGACACCGCAGACTGGGGGGGACACTGACACCGCAGACTGGGGGGGACACTGACACCACAGACTGGGGGGACCCTGACACCACAGACTGGGGGGGACCCTGACACCACAGACTGGGGGGGGAACACACTGACACCACAGACTGGGGGGACCCTGACACCACAGACTGGGGGAGACACTGACACCACAGACTGGGGGGACACTGACATCACAGACTGGGGGGGACACTGACACCACAGACTGGGGGGACACTGACACCACAGACTGGGGGGGACACTGACACCACAGACTAGGGGGGGGGCACTGACACCACAGACTGGGGGGGACACTTACACCACAGACTGGGGGAGACACTGACACCACAGACTAGGGGGGACACTGACACCACAGACTGGGGGGGGGGACACTGACACTAAAACAAAAACTCTCCTGCGCTCTGGTGTTTTCGCTAAACACAGGTAGTGTAGTCTAATCTTTAAGGCAAGGTCTAGAGTCTTATAATGGACCATCTAGGCTATAAAGAAAGGGGTGTGCCCCAGAAACACATCAGCCATTTCGCCATTGGGGTATCATCTGATCCTCGTTATCATCAGGTCCTGCTGGCAGGTGCCAAGAGACCAGTCTGACTGCTAGATAAGCGTTTATTCAAGCTCCTTTTGTGAGTAAGCCTATTGCTTTTATTATATTTAAATAAAACCTTTTTATGTAGTAATGCACTAGGTCGGTGCGCCCTCCTTTTTTCTTTTCTTCGGGGACACTGACACCACAGACTGGGGGGACACTGACACCACAGACTGGGGGGGACACTGACACCACAGACTGGGGGAACACTGACACCACAGACTGGGGGGGGACACTGACACCACAGACTGGGGGGACCCTGACACCACAGACTGGGGGGGACACTGACACCACAGACTGGGGGGGGGGCACTGACACCACAGACTGAGGGGGACACTGACACCACAGACTGGGGGGACACTGACACCACAGAATGGGGGGGATACTGACACCACAGACTGGGGGGGACACTGACACCACAGATGGCCTCACAGACACAGATTCTGACGGGACAGAGACACTAGGATCCCCTGGTAC
The DNA here is from genome assembly GCA_029206835.1 of Rana muscosa. NCBI lineage: Eukaryota > Metazoa > Chordata > Amphibia > Anura > Ranidae > Rana > Rana muscosa. The sequence goes on along the minus strand of CM055125.1, from coordinate 396,629,865 downwards.
AACCTCCGCCAACCCAGACTCTTCTCTATCCGGACGGAAGAATTCCTCCACTAGCTCAGGCTTATTGTGCAAAGCCTCAGGGCACCGGCTATAAGGGTGACCAACCTTATCACATAGGTTATATTTAATGATGTTACAGTCCCTTGCCAGATGCCCCAGTTCCTGGCACAAAGAGCACTTCTGTTTTTGGCAATTAGAGGAGAAATGTCCCTTGACTCCACATTTATGTCACAGCTTAGGTTGACCAGGGTAGAAGACGGTAATCCTATCTCTACCAATAAAGGCAGAGGAGGGCAAATGCTGGACCACATTCCCACACACACTCAACCTCATTGACACCAACCACCCACCCGTCCAGTTTCCTCCATCATCCACACCAACCACCCACCCGTCCAGATTCCTCCATCATCCACACCGACCACCCACCCGTCCATATTTCTCTATCATCCACAATCTTTTTTAGGGGACACAACGTTCCACCAAACCTCCTCAACCAGACCCATAAATCCTCGGGGGGTATAGACTCATTCCTTGTCAGGATAGTCACATCCTTAATCAAGCGCTGACGTGAGACAACTTTGGGGACAAGCCCCTTCCAATCCGGCTGGCCCCTATATTCATGCTCATACCGCTCCCAAAACAGATCCAGCGATTCTGGACGCACAAATGACAAATCAAATTCAAAGGAACCTGATAAGAGTATAAATATCCTCTGCCTTAAACCCCATCTTATCTTATCCACAACCACCTCTTGGTAGGTGGAATACCTCCTCCTTCCCACCTGAGCTGTACCACATTCCTGTGTTTAATGGAAGAAGGTGTATTAGGTGAAAGTCGCACAACTGGCTCCCTTCCACCACCAGCAGCAGCATGACTTTGTCCCGACACAGCCTTAGCATAGTTCATAACTCGGACAGATGACACATTAACTGGCTGCATAGGAACCTCTGAACTCTGGTTTGGTAAATTACCCACCACTTGATCCTCCCTCCTCCCTTCCAGCACAACAGTCCCGCTCACCATAGTCCCAGAAGTACCACACATACCAGCAGTCCCGTCATCAAGTAAAGTCTTCTGTTTAGAAAAAACACCAGCTGTTTCAGCGTTCATACGACCCTCCTGCTCTGCAGTTTTAATATTCATGCAACATTCCTGCTCTGCACTGTGAGTGTCCATGTGGGACTCCTCGCAGCCAGATAATCCTGCATTCCCTGCTGATTGCAAGGGTCTGTTGGCAGGTGCAATGCCAGGAAAGTCCTCCACACACTGTCTGAGAGAGATTTTCAGCAAGCACCCCTTTACCATGATCCTCATCTGATGAGTAAGATCTCAAGGGAGATTCCATTCCTGTAATGGCCTGCAGCAATCCACCATTTTCCTCCTCCTCCTGAGATGACCCAGGCTGCTGGGAAGGGAGGGGGGCAGATACTGTCACAGACATGACAGATCCTGAGACAGGACAGGGGCCACCATGTGAAGCCACTTTCTTACCCCCCCCCCCATTCATACTGTCGCCGTTACTCTGACTTCAGCTTGGAGACTTCCCTCTTACTGTTTCCAGACTTACTGTGCAGGGATTTCTTTTTCCTGAGATCTTCTTTCATGACAGCAAGTTTCTGTTCCTCCTTAGCAATGCAGCGAAGTCTGTTCACCACTCTATCCTGGAAGACTGGTAAGGATTCCTCTTGCATAGGGACAGGACCAGGATCCATTGCAGCTTGAGCACATGGAGTAGGCCTCAGTGCCTCTGGAGAGCCTCCACCTTCATCTCCCCCCACCCACTGCAGGGGGGCTGGGGGAGAAGCCTGCAGGACAGACCCAGGATGATGTTTTCTCTAGCTGAGATCCCATTAGAGTGAGCCAACAGCACCTTGCAAAACAGCATCATCTGGTGGAGAAGCCCCTCTGGTGCAGAGACTGATGTGACTGGCTCAGTGATCTCTGTACAGCACTGCGATATATGTCAGAGCTATATAAATATGTATAATAATAGTGTGTAGTAACATAATATATAGAGGCATCAGAACTCACGCGTTTCGCATAAAAGGCCAGAAATAGCCGTGTTAAGGTGACATGGCTCTAATTATTCAGAGAATGCAAATAATTTAATATACAGTTAGGTCCATATATATTTGGACACAGGCACAATTTTAGATTTTTTTCAGGTATTTACCAAAACATATTGAAGCTATAGTTATAAAAATGGATATGGGCTGAAAGTACATACTCTCAGGTTTAATTTGAGGATATGTACATCCAAATCGGAGGAAGGGTTTAGGAATTACTGCTCTAGAGAATAGCCACCCCCACATTTTTAAAGGGACCAAAAGTAATTGGACAATTAAATCAAAAGCTGTTTCATGGCCAGGTGTGGACTACGCCATCATTATTTCTCCATCAATTAAGCAGGTAAAGGGTCTGGAGTTGATTCTCAGTGGGGCATTTGCATTTGGAATCTATTGCTGTGAACCTACATCATGTGTTCAAAGGAGCTGTCCATGCAAGTCAAAACAGGACATTGTAAGGCTTCAAAAATGAAACAAATCCATCAGAGAGATAGCAGCAACATTAGGAGTGGCCAAATCAACAGTTTGGTACATTCCGAGGAAAGAAGAATGCACTGGTGAGCTCAGCAACATAAAAAGGCCTGGACCTCCACGGAAGACAACAGTGGTGAACAATCGCAGAATCCTCTCTATGGTAAAGAAAAACCCATTCACAACAACCAGACAAGCGAAGGACACTCTCCAGGAGGTGGGCGTATCTTTGTGAAAGTCTATAACAGTGTTTCTCAACTCCAGTCCTCAAGGCGCCCCAACAGGTCATGTTTTCAGGATTTCCCTCAGATGAAACAGCTGTGGGAATTACTAAAGCAGTTAAACTGATCAAATAACCTGTGCAAAACAATGGAGATCCTGAAAACATGACCTGTTGGGGCGCCTTGAGGACTGGAGTTGAGAAACACTGGTCTATAATCAAGAGAAGACTTTACAAGAGCAAAATACAGAGGGTTCACCACAAGGTGCAAACCATTCATAAGCCTGAAGAATAGAAAAGCCAGATTAGACTTTGCCAAAAAAGCATCTATGAAAGCCATATTAAATTGAAACCAAGAAGTTGGGACTTTTAGGTGAGGCCAGCTAGATGTACCTCCATCCCCGATAGATTGATAAGAAAGAACTACATTTTGGGACTTTGAATTGAAGCGTGCAGCCAGGAAAATAGCATTGCATGGTACTATAATGCTGTCTGGTGGTGGAGCCATCTATAGTGCCATATAGTAAATGCATAGACATGTAGTAACCATCATAGTAAAGTAAAAAACTTTTATTCCATGACATGATACATAGTAATAAATTAACAGAATAGCATAAAGACACACTGATAGCATATTGGCCTAGAGCCACAGTAATGACATAATAATGACACACCAGACTAGTTGTGACGTATTCCCACAGTAAGTAATATATAGGTATATTCCAGTGAACCGTGATCATGGTATCTTGAATAAAAAGAACAGCAGGGAAGACATCTATTAACTCGACGCGTTTCGTAGCTGTAGCGCTACTCTTCAGGAGCAGATGCAGAGATATTGTCTAAAGATGTTTAAAAGTAGATATGATGAGTGATCATGTAAAAACATAATAAAGACTATAGAAAAATAAAAAAAAATAAAAAATTGGTCACTCATACTTGCAAGTCAAATCAGAGTCTGGACATGGACTGAGGGAACTGGAGGTAGACCAGTGAAAGCCAGACCAGTTCTGGAAAAGCATTCTTTGGACGGATGAAACTAAGATTAATCTGTACCAGAATGACAGGAAGAAAAAAGTGTGGAGAAGGCTTTGAACAGCTCATAATACAAAGCACACAACGTCATCTGTAAAACATGGTGGAGTCAGTGTGATGGCATGGGCATGCGTGGCTTCCAGTGGCACTGGGTCATTGGTGGTTATTGATGATGTGACAGAAGACAGAAGCAGACGGATTAATTCTGCCGTGTTTAGATATATACTGTCAGCCCAGATTCAGACAAATTCAGCAAAGTTGATTGGACAATGATTCACAGTACAGATGGACAATGATCCAAAACAAACTGCAAAAGCATCCCAGGAGCTTTTGAAGGAAAAGAAGTGGAATATTCTTCAATGGCCAAGTCAATCACCTGATCTCAACCCAATTGAGCATTTCACTTTCTGAAGGCAAAACTAAAGGCGGAAAGACCCACAAACAAAGAACAACTAAAGACAGCTGCAGTTAGAGCCGGGCAAAGCATCAGAAAGGAGGAAAGCCAGTAATGTCCATGGGTTCCAGACTTCAGGCAGTCATTGCCAGTAAATGATTCTCAAAATATAAAAAAATAACATTTTATTTATGATTATATTCATTTGTCCAATTACATTTGAGCCCCTGAAAATGGGGGACTGTGTATAAAAATGGTTGTAGTTCCTAAAATTTGTACCTGTTATTTGTGTTCAACCCCTTGAATTAAAGCTGAAAGTCTGCACTTCAAATTCATTTGGATTGTTTCATTTTAATTTTATTCTGGTGGCATAAAGATCAGGGATGAGCCGAACACCCCCCTGTTCGGTTCGCACCAAAACCTGCGAACAGACAGAATGTTTGTGTGAACTTTAGAACCCTATTAAATACAATGGACTCGAACGTTCGAAATCTAAAGTGCTAATTATAAAGGCTAATATGCAAGTTATTGTCCTAAAAAGTGTTTGGGGACCGGGGTCCTGCCCCAGGGGACATGTATCAATGCAAAAAAAAGTTAAAAAAATAGACGTTTTTTCGGGAGCAGTGATTTTAATAATGCCTAAAATGAAAAAATAAAAGTGAAATATTCCTTTAAATTTCGTACCTGGGGGGTGTGTATGATATGCATGTGAAGTGGCGCATGTTTCCCGTGCTTAGAACTGTCCCTGCACAAAGTGTCATTTTTGAAGGAAAAAAAGTCATTTAAAACTGACTCGCGGCTATTAATGAATTGTCGGCTTTTATCAATACATAGAAAAGTCATTGATAAAAAAAAAAAAGCGTGGGGGTCCCCCCAAATTCAATTACCAGGCCCTTCAGATCTGGAATGGATATTAAGGGGAACCCCGCCGCAAATTAAAAAAAAATGGCTTGGGGTTCCCCCTAAATATCCATACCAGGCCCTTCAGATCTGGCATGGATTTTAAGGGGAACTCCACCCCAAATTTAAAAAAAATGGCGTGGAGTCCCCCCAAAAATCCATACCAGACCTTTATCCGATCACGCAACCTGGCCGGCCGCAGGGGAAGAGGGGGGGACGAGAGAGCGGCCCCCCTCCCTCCTGAACCATACCATGAGGCCACATGCCCTCAACATGGGGAGGATGTCCCCATGTTGATGGGGACAAGGGCCTCATCCCCACAACCCTTGCCCGGTGGTTGTGGGGGTCTGCGGGCGGGGGGGCTTATCGGAATCTGGAAGACCCCTTTAACAAAGGGGACCCCCAGATCCCGGCCCCCCCCTATGTGAATTGGTAAGGGGTACATTGTACCCCTACCATTTCACAAAGAAAGTGTAAAAAAATGTAAATAAAAACACACAAACACCTTGGAAAAGTCCTTTATTAAAAAATACAAAATAAATAAATAAAAAAAACATTCCAGCGATGAAATCCAGTGTCCCGCGGCGATCCCGATGTCCAGCGCTGTCCGTCATTGGTTGTGCCTGAGCGGACCTGATGGGGAACTTCCTCTGCAGTGTTTTAAATGTATAGACCCGCCCCTTCTAAAGTTCCCCATCAGGTCCGCTCAGCGGACCAGATGCGGAACATGAGAAGGGGTGGGTCTATTCATGTATTACACAGTGAAAGAAGTTCCCATCAGGTCCGCCCCCTCGGTATGTCAGTCCCCGCCTACGTCATTGGCCTGAACGGGAAACTTCCTTCACTGTGTAATGAAGGAAAAAAAATATTTTTGCATTGATACATGTCCCCTGGGGCAGGACCCGGGTCCCCAAACACTTTTTAGGACAATAACTTGCATATTAGCCTTTATAATTAGCACTTTAGATTTCTCCCATAGACTTTTCAAATTTGCTGCGAACACCCCAAATTGTTCGTTGTTCGGCGAACGGGCGAACAGGCAATGTTCGACTCAAACTCAAAGCTCATTCCTAATAAAGAGCCAAAAGTATGAAAATTGTGCCTGTGTCTAAATATATATGGACCTAACTGTATCTATTTTTTCCCCCATCGATTGATCTGGCTCTAGCTTTCGGTCATTGAAAATCTCTGCTCCGTGTGAACTTCGCTCGGTGTCTGGATTATCTCCTCTCGATCTCTTTTATTTCATGTCTGGTGGTGGAAGGGGGTGGGGGGGGGGGGGGGTCAGGTTGGAGCTGTTTAATCTCCGGCAGTTATAAGGTGACACATCCCAGAGAAATATCTCTTCTCTCATATCCATCGGAATGCATGGGGCAGCCAAACCGCCACCTCTGACCTCCAGCTGGGCATCATGGGAAATATAGTTTTGTGGCTCCCAGGCTCATAAGCGACTTGTGAAGTGGTCATTATTGTTTCATTATCTTCCATGAGAAACACCAGCCCGATACATCCCAGAATTATCCGATAAGAACGAAATCCAAAAATGAGAAATCGCTCCACACGCATCACATGTAGAGAATTTTTTTCCAGGATATTGGAATGGGATGTTCTACAGACTCATCTTTGTACTGGCCTGGGTTCCAGTTCTCACACCTTATGGACCAGGAGGCCCCTTATGGACCAGGAGGCCACTTATGGACCAGGAGGCCCCCATTGGACCAGGAGGCCCCCATTGGACCAGGAAGCCACTTATGGACCAGGAGGCCCCTTATGGACCTGGAGGCCACTTATGGACCTGGAGGCCACTTATGGACCTGGAGGCCACTTATGGACCAAGAGGCCCCTTATGGACCAGGAGGCCACTTATGGACCAAGGGGCCCCTTATGGACCAGGAGGCCCCTTATGGACCAGGAGGCCACTTATGGACCAGGAGGCCCCTTATGGACCGGGATGCCCCTAATAGACCAGGAGGCCCCTTATGGACCAGGAGGCTCCTTATGGACCAGGAGGCCACTTATGGACCAGGAGGCCACTTATGGACCAGGAGGCCACTTATGGACCAGGAGGCTCCTTATGGACCAGGAGGCCACTTATGGACCAGGAGGCACCCTTATGGACCAGGAGGCTCCTTATGGACCAGGAGGCCACTTATGGACCAGGAGGCTCCTTATGGACCAGGAGGCCCCTTATGGACCAACAATTCTTACATTCCCGTTACGCCCGTTTATTCGTCATTACTTAAAGCAGGACTAAACTCACTCCAACAACTTTCCTTTATTTTATCCCTCCCCCTTCTTAGAAAAAAGCTAAAAAAATATTATTCTATTTTGCACCTTTTTATTCTTTTTTGTGCTGCTAAGCAGCACTTCTGGGTTTCCAGCCTAGGCTGGGCCCCAATACCTCCTGGGATTGCTACGTTACAGCTATCCTAGGAGGCAGTGTGCTTTCTAAGCTGCAACCATGCAGTGCACATGTGCAACAGATTTGTGAGCATGCGCTCAAAACGCCACCGGGCAGTATACTGGCAACCTTCAGAATGCTGGCCTCTCTTGTACACACATGCAGAAAGCCCAGCACACCCTGGATACCATTGGCACACGTGCATCAGCGTTTTAATAATGGCGGGTGAAAGAGGAGCAGGGGGGAGGTAGTTCATTATGTGGTTGAGTTCCACTTTGAAATAACAAAGTAATTCATAGAGAAAAAAAAGATTGATACCAACTGGAAAGTATTCCTGTTGCCTATGAATAGGGACTATAATGGCACAGAATAGGAGACAACAACCGATAAGATAAAATGTAATCTTTATTGTACAAAGTTATAAGAGAAAATAAAAACAATAATATGCTATATATATATATATCTAATATGTTAAAAGTAAATAACACCCTCTCTGTCCCAATAATAAATACATCCTCATATACAGATGGTAACAGTCCAGTGTGGATCAGAAGGCTTTCCTAGTGCCTGTAAGGTCAACACGTTTCGACAAAAATTGGCTTCCTCAGGACTCAGGCAACTAGAGAGAGTAAACGATACGAGACAGCATATGTGTTAATATACATACAGCATAATTATAGTACACAAAAGTTCACACATATAACATATAAAATATATTCAGTTTGTGTGCTTGTATGGGCCGCTACATACAGCAAAGGTACCCATCAAAGTATAGGACGGGCATATGGGCATCATCAGCCCTGGAAACCCAGAGGGAGGACATATGCAACCAGGAGGCGGCCTGGACAGACATATTGAATTGAAACTAAGAGGTTGGGACTTTTAGGTGAGGCCAGCTAGATGTACCTCCATCCCCGATAGGTTGATAGAACTACATTTTTGGGACTTTGAATTGAAGCGTGCAGCCAGGAAAATAGCATTGTATGACACTATAATGCTGTCTGGTGGTGGAGCCATCTATAGTGCCATATAGTAAATGCATAGACATGTAGTAACCATCATAGTAAAGTAAAAAACTTTTATTCCATGACATGATACATAGTAATAAATGAACAGAATAGCATAATGACACACAGATAGCATATTGGCCTAGAGCCACAGTAATGACATAATGATGACACACCAGACTAGTTGCAATGTATTCCCACAGTAAGCAATATATAGGTATATTCCAGTGAACCGTAATCATGGTATCTTGAATAAAAAGAACAGCAGGGAAGGCATCTATTAGCTTGACGCGTTTCGTAGCTGTAGCGCTACTCTTCAGGAGCACATGCAGAGATATTGTCTAAGGATGTTTAAAAGTAGATATGATGAGTGATCATGTAAAAATGTAATAAAGACTATAGAAAAATAGAAATAGTAAAAAAAGGCAGAAAGAACCGGAGAGCGAGAGAAGAACCAGAGAGCGCGGAGACGACACCGGAGAGCAGAAGAAGAGACCCCCGAAGTTGGAAGAAGACCCCAAAAGTCGGTTGAAGACCCCCGGAGCTGCCTAATAAATTACTTTAAAAACCTGTATAGTGTTTTTTTATTGACATTTTTTTCCCACTAGGTGAATGGGTAGGGGTACGATGTACCCCATACTCATTCACATAGGGTGGGGGCCGGGATCTGGGGGCCCCCTTATTAAAGGGGGCTTCCGGATTTCGATAAGCCCCCCACCCGCAGACCCCGACAACCAATGGCCAGGGTTGTCGGGAAGAGGCCCTTGTCCCTATCAACATGAGGGCAGGGTGCTTTAGGGTGGGGGGCCGCAGGGCGCCCCCCTGCCCCAAAGCACCCACACCCCCATTCTGAGGGCATGCAGCCTGGTACGGTTCAGGAGGGGGGGGGGCGCTCGCTCGTCCCCACCCCCTTTCCTGACCGACCGGGCTGCGTGCTCGGATAAGGGAACTATTAGTTTATTCGGCATAGGGGGTTCCCCTTAAAATCCATACCAGACCAAAAGGCTTGGTATCATCCGAGGGGGGGACCCCACGCCAATTTTTAAAAAATTTTTGGCGGGGTTCCCCTTCATCCTCGGCACCGCAAGTCGCGCCGCAAGTCGGATCATTATGATTCGACTTGCAGTGCAACTTCTATTCAAATCAATGGGCTCCCATAGGGAACCATTGGTTTTGAATAAAGCCAGAGAAACGCGGCTTAAAGCTAGCGCCGCTAAACGTCCATTGACGGCAATGCAAAACGCTGATAAAATCTCGTTTTTAAAGCAGCGTTTTCCTGACAGCAATCCGGCGTTCAAAGCGGCTGTTTTTGAGCTCCGTTGTGCATGGAGCCTATAGGAGAGAAAAAAATCTGCAGAAGATTAAAAGGTATGGAGAGAATGGGGGGGGGGGGGGGGGAGTTTATTAGGGATAGTCGGGGTTAATCAGGGGTTAATAAGGGATCAAAGAAGAAAACATTTAAATAAAATACTTTGTATGTTTCCTTTAATAGATTTCAGATGCAAATCAACAATCATGCTTTTGATCTTCATATGAGTGGAATAAAATCAAACAATATATTGTTACATTGTATTTACATGGTGACACTTGCAGACTATGTTGCAGATGTTGTGTAATACAAAGCAATTCCCGGCTGTTATATAATTGATAATTACCAGAAATAATGACGGGGGGAACACCGCCAGGTAGAGATGAGATGCGCCCTAAAAACGTTGTTGAATTTTTTTTTTTTTAGGATGTATCCCCAATATTATAGTTCCTGACCTGGGTAAATACTGTATATATAAACAAATATGAAAAAGTGTTTTTTTTTTTTTAATTTTGACCAAGATTATATTTTTTCAAAAAAGTGTTTTTACTGTAAATAAACAATATACATTTTATTCTACAGTTTGTCCAAATGAAAATTCCACTATAATGATTTTTCTGGCACAAACATGGCAAAGTTGTTTGCAAACGAGAAAAAGGCATTTTTTTTATTTATTTTGCACTATTTTTTGTTTCACAAAAAAAAGGAACAAACAAAAGAAATAAATATTATTGGGAGCAAAAATAAATGAATAAAAAAAAAACAGAAGATTAATAGGTATGGAGAGAAGGGGTGGGGTGGGGGTGGGGGGGGAGTTTATTAGGGATAGTCAGGGTTAATCAGGGGTTAATAAGAGATCAAAAAAGAAAACATAAAAAAAAATACTTTGTAAGGTTTCTTTAACCACGTAAGGACCGCCGCACGCCGATATACGTCGGCAGAATGGCACGGCTGGGCACATCCATGTACAGGTACGTTGCCCTTTAAGAGTCCAGCTGTGGGTCGCTCGTGCGCTGCCGGCGGCGTGCTCGCGACCGGATCCTGAGCTCTGTGACCGCGCCCGCGGGACCCGCGGACCCGATCGCCGCCGGTGTCCCGCGATCGGGTTACAGAGCTGAAGAACAGGGAGAGGTGAGTGTAAACAAACATCTCCCCGTGCTTCCTAGTGACATGTCACTGATCGTCTGTTCCCTGTCATAGGGAACGATCAGTGACGTCACACGCCAAGCTACGCCCCTCTACAGTAAGAAACACACATTAGGTCACACTTAACCCCTTCAGCGCCCCCTACAGGTTAACCCCTTCACTGCCAGTGTCATTTTCACAGTAATCAGTGCATTTTTATAGCACTGATCGCTGTAAAAAAGACAATGGTCCCAAAATAGTGTCAAAAGTGTCTGATGTGTCCGCCATAATGTCGCAGTCACGATAAAAATCGCTGATCGCCGCCATTACTAGTAAAAAAAAAAAATATTAATAAAAATGCCATAAATCTATCCCCTATTTTGTAGACGCTATAAATTTTGCACAAACCAATCAATAAACGATTATTGCGTTTTTTTTTTTTTTTACTAAAAATATGAAGAAGAATACGTATCGGCCTAAACTGAGGAAAAAAAAAGTTTTTTTTATATATTTTTGGGGGATATTTATTATAGCAAAAAGTAAAAAATATTGCATTTTTTTTTCAAAATTGTCGCTTTATTTTTGTTTATAGCGCAAAAAATAAAAACTGCAGAGGTGATCAAATACCACCAAAAGAAATCTCTATTTGTGGAAAAAAAAGGACGTCAATTTTGTTTGGGAGCCACGTCGCACGACTGCGCAATTGTCAGTTAAAGCGGCGCAGTGCAAAACAAAACAAAAGGTTTAACATTTCTATTTATTTATCTATTCTAACCTTTCTATTGCTAAGATATCCTCCTGATGACTATTGGCTTCCGCTGCTTTTAATAAAATCATGTGCTAAGGGGGGGGGGGGGTGGTGAGCGGCAGGGGCAGAGACGAGTCTCGCTGTGTCAGCGGACACAGCAGCGGGACTCGTGAGGTCGCTTTCTGTGGGGGCACCCGATGAAGAGGAGGGGCCTGGGGGCGTCGGTGGGGCACCCCAGAAGAGGAGGATCGGGGCCGCTCTGTGCAAAAGCATTAAACGGAGCAGGTGAGTAGAACATGTTTGTTGTTATTTTAATCAAAAAAAATACCAAAAAAAACTTTACAACTCCTTTAAATTCAAAGAATTACCATAAATTAAACAACAAAAAATAGCCAAAGGTAAAGTTCAAACTCAAATTGTTGGAAGACAAATTCTGATGGTGAATTGTGGCCCTTTGGAGAGCTGCTAGATAAACTATTGTCACATAAATGGCATGACATGGACCCCCTCCCCTCCCCCCAGTCCGTTTGCTGCAGGATCTTGTTTGGAGTTTGTTGTTACTAGAAATAGTATAGACCAGTGGTCTTTAAACTGTGGCCTGGGGGCCGAATGTGACCCTTTGCTTGCCTTTATCTGGCCCTTGGGACACTATTCCTCCCACTGACACCAATGATGAGGCACTATTCCTCCCACTGACACCAATGATGGGGCACTATTCCTCCCACTGACACCAATGATGGGACACTATTCCTCCCACTGACACCAATGATGGGGCAGTATTCCTCCCACTGATACCAATGATGGGGCACTATTGATCTTTTATTGAAAAGAATCAAGCAACCAATTTTTATACAAAAGTAAAAAACAAAACCATAGTACAAAACTTCAACAGAAAACAAAGGAATACACATCCATGTTCAGAATATATACAATATATACATAATTCACTACCAAAACATCCCTAGAAAACTATCTACATAAAGCAGCAGAGAGGGCCTAAGAGGCACAACCCATCACCTATGTACGCAGCCATTTATCAAAAATTCATCAAAAATACTGATAATCTAGGGTGATAAGAGACAGACAGCCACACCCGGGAAAGAGACTCCTGGCAGTCAGGGAGGCTTGAAACCCCTCCACGCCTTCAACCAAGCCCCCTGACCCCGCTTGTCTCTCTCAAGCTCCCAAATCTTCCCCACCTCATGCAAAATGTCATACACCACCACCTCAACAGGAAGGAGTTTTTGCCGAATGCTGACCTGACACCGTGCGTTCCAGGTGAAATAACGGACTACTAGGCTAACTAAAAAAAGTGTATCCAAACAAAAAACTCCACCGGTATTGAATGCTCCGTACACCCACTCAGCATAACCCAGCCTGGAGAGGAAAGGGACACCGAGGGCCCGCCCCACCTGTTTATACACCTCTATACACCGAGGGCCCGCCCCACCTGTTTGTACACCTCTATGTTAAAAGGGCAATGAAGCAGAAAATGGTCCATAGTCTCCTCCTCATCCGCACACTCCTCCCGAGGACAGCTACGATCCATCCCACTGCGGAATTTCAAATTGCCCCGAACATAGAGCTTCCCATGGAAGCACAACCAGGCCAGATCCCTAAATTTAGGGGGTACTCTATCCAAATTAATCAGTCTTAACCCCGCCCTCAAAACTGGGCCCGGGCAATCCCTTAAGGCCAGTGGGTCATGAAAGACTTCGCTCAAGACTCGACTCATAAGGACTTTCCTTGGAACCGATCTGAGATCTTCAGCCGACAATCGCCACTGCCGCAGTAACTTCAGGCACGGAGCGACATAGGCTGGTAGCTGACCACGATGACCCCTGCGATTCTTCACTTGGCCACCTTCTTCCCAAAGTCGTAGAAAAGGCCTAAACCAAGATCTAAATATGCCTACCCATCCAGGAGGTTCCACTGCAAGCATATTACCAATGTTAAACTTGAGAAACAGCAGTGAAAAGAAAAGAACTGGGTTGACCATACCTAAGCCACCCTCCCTCCTGGATAGGTAGGTGACATTCCTCTTGATGGGGTTCAGTCTGTTCCCCCACAGCATCTGGAAGAACACACTACTGACCCTAGCATAGAGAGACACTGGCAAGATGCAGACAAAGCTGACATACAAGAAGATCGGAATCAGGAAAGTCTTAATCAGATCAACCCTTTCCCTCATAGATAACTTCCATCTCTTCCAGCTGACCACCTTAGTATTGGCAATTTCCAGTCTGCCTTCCCAGTTTTTGAGGCCATAATCGCCGGGTCCAAATTCAATGCCTAGTATCTTAATTCTTTCCTGGGGCACTGGAAAGGTGTCCGGGAGATCAAAACCCTCACCATCCTTTCCCATCCAGAAAACTTCAGTCTTTTCCTGATTGATCTTGGAGCCTGATGCTTCAGAATACCGTGATGTCAGAGAGACCACCTCCTCCGCTTCATCCGTCCCAGTGACAATCACCGACACATCATCCGCATAGGCAACAACCCTCAATGGCGGCTCACCCGGGAGCCCCACTGGTACCCCACACAACATGCCGCTCTCTAGCCTCCTGATGAAGGGGTCGATTGCAAACACATAGAGCAGGGGACTCAGGGGACAACCCTGGCGGACCCCGGAGCCAACCTCAAAGGACTGTCCAACCCAACCATTAACAAGAGGGAAGCTTTCTGCCCCCTTATACAAGACTTTCAGCCAATCGACAAAACCACCCGGCAGACCGTACTTACTAAGGAGCAACCACAGGTACTCATGGTTAACACGATCAAAAGCCTTTGCCTGATCCAATGTCAGCAAATACTTTCCCCAGCCTGCAGCCCTGCACCGCTCCAAGGCCTCCCGGACAGCTAAAACCGCTGTGAAGGTGCTCCTACCCTGGACCGAACAATGCTGATGGCGAGAAAGCAAAGACTCTGCCACTGACGATAGGCGCCAGAAAAATATCTTTGCCAGTATCTTTCTATCGACATTAAGAAGGCTGATGGGGCGCCAATTCTCAATCATCGAAGGATCTTTACCCTTTGAAAGAAGAATCACAGCCGAGTGCCTCATGGAAGGGGAAAGCACCCCCTCAGCAAGGCAACTGTTAAAAACCTCTACCAAATGCGGGGCCAGAATAGACTTAAAGGCTTTGTAAAACTCAGCCGTCAAGCCATCCGGTCCAGGCGACTTTTTGATGGCAAGCTGTTCAATTGCCCTCATCACCTCTTCGACTGTGATCTCCTCTGTCAAATTCATCAATGGAACATCTCCACCATTTAGACCTGGAGTAGAGTCCAAAAAGCTTTCCATCTTGTCACGGTCAAGCTCTTTCCTCCCAAGAAGGTCGGCATAAAAGGACCTCACGACCTCCAGAATCCCTGACCTGGACTTTAAGGCCAACGACCGTTTTAACAGCTACACCTTGTTTGCAGTTCTGGTAAGGGTCAGGCGAGTGGTACTTCCCATAGTCCCTCTCCAGAACCAAAGAGGCATGCCGGTCATATTGACACTTCCTGAGAAGGAGTTTCACTTCGGAGATTGCCCCAGGATCTCCTCCTCTCGAGATAAGAATATCCAGCTTCCTCCGTAAACGTTGGTAGGTCATGTATTTATTAAACTGATTTCTATTGGCTAGGCCCCTGAAGAATCCAGCGATCCTCTTTTTGGACAGCTCCCACCACTCAGCCTTGCTGCTACAAAAGTCCAGGATGGTCACCTGTGCCTGAAAGAATTCCTCAAAGGATTGTCTAACATGTTCTTCCTTGAGTAGAGTCGAATTTAATCTCCAGATGCCCTTGCCCCTCTGAGGGGCGTCTGAAGCATTCAGTACCACAGATAGCATACAGTGATCAGAGAACTCTACTGCCTGCACCACTGGGGGCGAGAAAGCAGAGGCCTCCTTCAAAAAAAACCTATCTATCCTACTCCGACTATTACCACGATGAAAAGTGAACCCGGTGTCATCTGGGAGGTGCTTAATGTGCACATCCACAAGACCAGCATCCCTAACCATACTATTTAAAAAAACGCTATCATATCCCAGCCTGTCCTTGAAGTCCTTCCTGTCCTTGGGCCTAGTTACTGTATTAAAGTCACCTCCAAAGACCACTTGCCGGGATGTAAAAAGAAATGGCTTGATCCTTGTAAAAAGGCATTTCCTGTCCCACTTTGTGTGCGGCCCATAAACATTGATTAGGCGCAGGTCCTGCCCTCCCACAAGGACGTCTAAGACCATACATCTCCCAATCTCCACCTCAATAACCCGCCGGACAGTTACCATGCCGGTTTTAAACAACACCGCCACACCGCCGTAAGGCTCGGCCGCAAGAGACCAGTAAGATGGACCATACCTCCACTCTCTCTTGGCCATATGAATATCTGCCAAGGAGGTGAGCCTAGTCTCTTGCAAAAATAAAATTTCAGCATCTAATTGGCTGAACAAAAAGAAGGCCATAGAATGAGCTCTTACGGACTTAATGCTGGCGACATTAATTGTCACCACTTTTAACAGAGGGGGAACCGCCATTTGGGTTATTGGGTGGATTGCTTCTTAGCTCCCCTCTGCTGCTCATCACCAGAAGCCTCTCTCTTTCTAGAGGCCGCCTCAAAGTCCATTTCAGAATCGGAACTTCTCTCAGAAGAAGCTCCAGATGAAGAAATATCCCACTTGGAGGACCTATGACGGCTGGAGACAGGAACCGGAGCTTCCCGTCCCCGTTCCGTCCTCACCGCCTGCCTCTTCCGCCTCCCAACCTTCCTTCTCTCCTCCAGGTACCGCAGGTCAGCCTCAGAGATGCCCTCATCTCTTACTTTTTCCTTTAAAGTCTTTCCACAAGACTTCTTTACAGAGGAAGGGGCGCCCTTTTTAGTACACGCTGGTGGGGGGGGGGGTGATCCCTTTAAGTCAGACTCAGGAGGGGTAGACTCCTGGGGGGTAACAGACTCGGGGGGCACAGACTTGGAAGGTTCCGACACAAGAGGAGAGGGTACAGTAGGCTGGGGGGACACAGAGACAGAAACAGAAGGAGTACTTACAGACACAGGAGGGGTGGCCACAGGAACTGGAGAGGGATCCTGAGCAGGACCAGGGGAGGGGGTCACCGCAGAGGAGGATGGTACACCAGGGGTCTCACCCTCCATCCTGTCCAGCCTTGACATGTCCTCTACTACCTCCTTCTCCATATTGTGCCAGGCTTCAGGACATCTGCTGTAGGGGTGGCCAAGGCGCAGGCACAGGTTGCACCTGATCATCTTAGTGCAGTCCTTAGCCATATGACCCTGACCCCGACACACTGAACACATCAAGGCTGAACAAGAGGAGCTCAAGTGCCCCTTTTCTCCACAGCGGTGACACAGCTTCGGCTGACCAGGGTAGAAAACAGTCATCCTATCCTTCCCTATGAAAGCTGAGGAGGGCAAGTGACGGACAACATTCCCATCCCTGGCCAACCTGACTGTTACCGACCATCCCCCAGTCCAGATGTTACGCTCATCATGGATTTTATTAGGTTTGGTCAAAACTTCCCCATAGTTCCTTAACCAGACCTCTAGATCCCGAGCAGGAACACTCTCATTGGTCAGGATAATGGTTATTTTTTTTACTGTTGACCTCTGAGAAACCGCAACTGGGACCAGACCTTCCCATTCAGGTCTTGACCTGCACCGAGCCTCATATCGCTCCCAGAACAGGTCAAGACCCTCTGGCCTGGTGAAACTAACCGTATAGTCCCTTGTCCCAGCTACGTGTATAAAGGCATACAGGTCATTTGCACCAAAACCCATCTCCAATATCAAGTCCACCACTGCACGCTGTGCTGGAGGGATGGCACCACCTTCCCATTTCAGGATAACTACATTACGTCTTGGACCCCCAGCAGAAGCCAGAGACCCAAGACCAGATCTTGGGGTGCTCAAGGTGGCAGCTTGCAGTGGAAAACCCCGCTTGGGAGCGGGACTACCAGGAGCAGAGTGTGCCACCTGTGCAAAAGTAGGTTTATCAGGGCCAAGGGCCGACACTGAAGTCACATCACTCTGTATATTATTATTATTATCAACTGTATGAACTGAAATGGCAGGATCTGTAGCAGGATTGTTCATCACACTGGTACTGGGGTGATTGTTATCAGCCACAGAACTATTCAAATTCCCATCAGGATAGTCACAGTTGCTGCAATACCAGCTGTCTCCTGATGCTGCACTGTAGAGTCCTCAGCAGCAGTGGGGCAAACAGCTTTGGACTCAGCCAAAGAAGGGTTAATGGGCTGTTCTGACACTTGCAGTCCATCCACAGAAATGACATTTTTTAAATGTAACTCTTGCTGCATTGCAGCCTCAGCAGGCACAACATTGCTGCACACAGGACTAGCAGCCTGATTGTCATTAGGCACATTATCAGTCATGATGCTAGATGGTACAAAAACAGTTTTATCCACAACATGGGACTTAGCAGGCTTCACTTTATCAGGTACATCATCAGTAATGTCTTCCTCGTTAAACACAAGCTGATCCCCCCGCATAGGAGACTCCATTACCTGGATGGCCCTCAGCATGCCTCCAGATTCCTGGGAAGGCATGGGGCTGCTTACCTCTAACAAAGTATTTTTGAAAACAGCACACAAAAACTCCTGCGCACAAGTGGATCCTCTAGCAGTCAATCTTGCACGATGCTAACACTGGCTTTGCAGCCCTTCATGGACAGGGGTGTCCTAGTGCAGAATAGAAGAAAGGAAACAAGGGCGCACCAGCCTAGTGTATTATCGTTTAGGATAGATTTTATTAAAAAAGCATAGATACTACTTACAAGTGTAGCAGGAAAAAACTAGCAGTGCAATGATATTCCAAATAGATGGCAGCTGAGACATGAGCTCGAAACCATACTCCACAGACGCACGCGCATATGAATGGAGCCACTGCCGGCTTATGCGTTTCGAAGTCATACACTTCTTCCTCAGAGCCCAGCAGTGCTTACACCTCATGTAGCACTCCATTTATAGACACATGGATATGAGAGCTCCAGCACAATCAGAGGGCGGGCGCGGGCCCACCCGGGGCCAGGGAAACAAACCCCTCCCACCCCACTACAGATAACCAACACAGCTGATAGACTAGACCCACAAGATGGTAGCAGAGGGGCTGTCCAAACACGGTACTCATACACTGGGTATTAATGACCCCATCAAAATACATCGGGTGCTGACACAGGGTGCTCGTGAGTCATATACTTAGACTAGAACTGCTATACAGGCCATACCTCCATTTATCAGCACAGCTCTAATCGATATTAGGGACCACTAAATGGCAACCACATAAAGGGCATGGGCACAGACTGCGGGCACAGGGTGTAGTCCGGATGTCACCAGCAGGCGATGCGGCCAAGTGACAAAAGGTCACCTCCAGGCACTTACTATTTGATGGGGCTGGCAGCGCTGTAGTACTTACCGCTGGCTCGCACGATCGTACCCCCCCGGCTGACAAGCCGCGCGTGGAGCGCAAACAGACCTGTCTGCGTTCCACGAAAACCGGAAGTAGACGGACTCAGTCACTTCCTGTGCGTCGGTCGTCACTCTGCTATTGGCTCAATGGCCAAAACGTGACGCCGACATTGAGGGGGAGTCCCAACGAAGAGGCCGTTTGATAACCCCGGCCATCATTGTACAAAAGAGAGCAAAGCAATAGTACCATCAATGATAATAATAAAAAAGTGAAAGTAACGGGTAGTAAAGGGGACAGTCAGCCATCAGACCAGTAGGAACCAGTGATGTAGTTAGTAAGAATGAAAATAATTATGTTATCAGTAAAAATAAAAATAAAAAATGGAAAGAAAAAATAAAATAAAGAGAAGAAATAAAAAATAAAAAATAAATAATAAATAAAAAATAATAATAATAAATAATAATAATAATAATAAAAAGAAAGAAAGGAAAATAGAGGAAAAAAAAAAGGAAAAATAAAAATAAAAATAATAATAAATTAGAATAAATTGAAATAAATTAAAATAAAATAAAATAAAACACAATAAAATAAAATAAAGTAAAAATGTCTATAAATGGAGTGCTACATGAGGTGTAAGCACTGCTGGGCTCTGAGGAAGAAGTGTATGACTTCGAAACGCGTAAGCCGGCAGTGGCTCCATTCATATGCGCGTGCGTCTGTGGAGTATGGTTTTGAGCTCATGTCTCAGCTGCCATCTATTTGGAATATCATTGCACTGCTAGTTTTTTCCTGCTACACTTGTAAGTAGTATCTATGCTTTTTTAATAAAATCTATCCTAAACGATAATACACTAGGCTGGTGCGCCCTTGGCTGCTTACCTCTCCCTGGGGGGGCAGGGGGGCAGAACTGGGGGTCTCCTCCTCCTCCACCTCCATCTTTGTCACCCTTGCAAACCTCTTGTCGTTGCAAAACTTCTCTTTGAAGGGCCCATCTCTGCCTTCCATCATGGCCACGATGGTCTCCTGATGATCCACACGGACCTTGGCCAGCTGGATTTCCGGATCCATGGATCCCCGTTTCTGGCTGTGTAAGCCCTCACGTTGCCTTCGCAGGCGCTTCAACTCCGCTCTCAGCTTGTACAGCTTGTCCCTCTCCCTGTTCAGGACCTTAATCCCGGCCACCACTCGCTCCCGAATGGCCTCCGAGCCTTCATCCTCACCAGGGGCAGAGAGATCAGCTTGTGCAGAGGCAGGCAGTTCACCTGATGGCCCAGGAGATGGCTGGGAGCCTCCAGCAGGAGAAGCCCCGCTGCCCTCCATGGCCTCCCCAGAAAGGGGGCCAGGGAGCTGGGAGAGATTTCACCACCACTCCCTTCTCACAGAGCAGCTTCAGAGGCACCTTCTTCCTGACACACCTGTGCTCCAATGATGGGCGGGGCACTATTCCTCCCACTGACACCAATGGTGGGGCACTATTCCTCCCACTGACACCAATGATGGGGCACTATTCCTCCCACTGACACCAATGATGGGGCACTATTCCTCCCACTGACACCAATGATGGGACACTATTCCTCCTACTGATACCAATGATGGGACACTATTCCCCCCACTGATACCAATAATGGGGCACTATTCCTCCCACTGATACCAATGATGGGGCACTATTCCTCCTACTGATACCAATGATGGGGTACTATTCCTCCCACTGATACCAATGATGGGGCACTATCCCTCCTACTGATACCAATGATGGGGCACTATTCCTCCTACTGATACCAATGATGGGACACTATTCCTCCCACTGACACCAATGATGGGGCACTATTCCTCCGACTGACACCAATGATGGGGCACTAGCAATTCCCCTAATACCAAAGGCACGACACGGTTTACTCCCACTGATGACAGGACCTTTCCTACTCCCTCTGGCCACAGTCGGGCCCCCCTAAAATCTCTGAAGGACAGTAAACTGGCTCTTTATTTAGAAAGTTTGGAGACCCCTAATTTAGACAATAGGTGTAAAAAAAAAAAACACAACTTAAAAAAAAAACTCCATGAAAAAATGTAAAGTGAGAGTATTCGGGGTAATTGAAGGTTCTCTCGTGTTTCTTCACATATAACTGTAAAATACATTAAAAAAAAAAAGAAACATAATAAAAACAAAGTTTTTGCCCATTTTTCTACTTTTTTCTTTTGTTTTATTGTGATGTTTTGATGCACAAAGGCGTTGCGTTGCTCTCATTCCTCTCAATAAAATGTCATTGCGAAGGTCGTGTTTCACGTTATAAACACACAGGAAAGACAAGAGAAATTTAATTACCGAAATCTCAGATTATCACAAAACATTTTCTCAGTCTCTTCTTGTGAACACATTAATGGGCGGGACCGCACAGCGCTCCCAGCTGTTTAGTTTCAAAAAGCTTTATTGAGCAAATAGAAGAGACATTGACATGTTTCACCCCCCTAAGCACAGAGAGAACCGGAGCTCAGAGTTCAGAGGGCAAAGTTCACTCTCACCCCCCCTCCCCCGCCCCCCCATACGACCTTCCTTCTGCAATCAAAGTGTCGGCCATGGCTCAATCATTCAGAGACTGCGCCATTTCCAGGGCTCAGTGTGGCTAATGTCCTGTATGGTGGCCAAAGTGCTCCCTCCTTCTCCAGGCCACCAGTAGGGGGGGGGGGGGATGCTGATCGTCTCCCCTGCAGATTGTGTAGTTTTTCCCACTTACATAGAAATGAAGGGTCTATAATTTTTTCAGTGGTGTATTTTAACCACTTGGTGCCTGCTCTGTAGCCGTCTTTCGGACCTCAAATTCGGGGAGGGCGTCCATGTACGTCATCCTATTCCAGCGGTGTGCATGCGGCGTGCTCTGTGATCACTGAGTGCCTGGTACTCGGCTGATCACAGAGCAGGGTAAAGGGCCAATCACAGCACGTGATCAACTGTCAGCCAATGACATCTGATCACGGAAGTAAACAGAAGCCGATTACCAGTTTCTGTTAGAGGGACATTAGTCCCCTAAGTGCCTTCCAGTGCTGCAAATCAATGCTCACCAGTGCCATCTATCTGTTCCCATCAGTACTGCAAATCAGTGCCCACCAGTGCATAATCATCAGTGCCTCCTGATCAGTGCCCACCAGTGCCGGCTATCATTGCCCATCAGTGTGTCCTATCAGTGCTGCCTATTAATGCCCATCAGTGCCCATCTGTGCCACCTATCAGTGCCCATCAGTGCCACCCATCAGTGAAGCCTCGTCGTTGCCTCCTGATCAGTGCCCACCAGTGCCACCTCATCAGTGCCCATCAGTGTCACCTATCAGTGCCCATCAGTATTGCCTATCGATGCCCATCAGTGCCACCTATCAGTGCCAATCAGTGCCACCTACCAGTGCCTATAAGTGTCACCTATTAGTGCCCATCTGTGCCACCCATCAGTGCAGCCTCATCATTGCCTCCTGATCAGTGCCCACCAATGGCACCTATCAGTGGCCATTAGTGTTGCCCATCAGTGCCACCTATCAGTGCCGCCCATCATTGGCACCTCACCATGCCACTTATCAATGCCCATCAGTGCCACCTATCAGTGCCTATGAGTGCCACCTATCAGTGCCCATCAGTGCAGCCTCATCAGTGCCTCCTGATCAGAGCCCACCAGTGCCACCTATCAGTGCCCATCAGTGTCGCCTATCAGTGCCCATCAGTGCCACCTATCAGTGCCCATCAGTATTGCCTATCGATGCCCATCAGTGCTGCCCATCAGTGCCACCTATCAGTGCCCATCAGTGCCACCTATCAGTGCCCATCAGTGCCACTTACCAGTGCCTATAAGTGTCACCTATCAGTGCCCATCCGTGCCACCCATCAGTGAAGCCTCATGGGTGCCACCTGATCAGTGCCCACCAGTGCCACCTCATCAGTGCCCATCAGTGTCGCCTATCAGTGCCAATCAGTATTGCCTATTGATGTCCATCAGTGCTGCCTATCAGTGCCCATTAGTGCCACCTACCACTGCCTATAAGTGTCACCTACCAGTGCCCATCCGTGCCACCCATCAGTGAAGCCTCATTGGTGCCTCCTGATAAGTGCCCACCAGTGCCACCTCATCAGTGCCCATCAGTGTCGCCTATCAGTGCCAATCAGTATTGCCTATCGATGCCCATCAGTGCTGCCTATCAGTGCCCATCATTGCCACCTATCAGTGCCCATCAGTGCCGCCTATCTGTGCCACCTATCAGTGCCCATCAGTGCCACCTACCAGTGCCTATAAGTGTCACCTATCAGTGCCTATCCGTGCCACCTCATCAGTGCCTCCTGATCAGTGCCCACCAATTCCGCCTATCAGTGCCCATCAGTGTTGCCTATCAGTGCCACCTATCAGTGCCACCTCACCGTGCCACCTATCAGTGCCCATCAGTGCCACCTATCAGTGCCTATGAGTGCCACCTATCAGTGCCCATCAGTGCAGCCTCATCAGTGCCTCCTGATCAGAGCCCACCAGTGCCACCTATCAGTGCCTATCAGTGTCGCCTATCAGTGCCACTTATCAGTGCTTATCAGTGCCACCTACCAGTGCCTATAAGTGTCACTTATCAGTGCCCATCCGTGCCACCTGATCAGAGCCCACCAGTGCCACCTCATCAGTGCCCATTAGTGATGGAGAAAAATTACCTGTTTGCAAAATGTTATAACAAAATATAGAAAACGTTTTGGTTTGTTTTCAAAATTTTCGGTCTTTTTTTGTTTGTTTAGCAGAAAATAAAAAAACCTCAGTAGTGATTAAATACCACCAAAAGAAAATTCTATTTGTGGGGAAAAAAGGACGTCAATTTTGTTTGGGAGCCACGTCGCACGACCGCGCAATTGTCAGTTAAAGCGACGCAGCGCCGAATCGCAAAAAGTGGCCTGGTCATTGGCCAGCCAAATGGTCCGGGGCTGAAGCGGTTAAAATACACCAAAACACGGCTGACATGGGAAACGTCCAATGCTGGGCAGGTATTTAGTTTGACCCTCAAAAATGAGAATCCTGTTCATGCAGCTTTCACATTTTGTGGTTCTTTGAGTCATTTTTTGGGGGATTTGTTGGAATTTCAGCTCCTTCTTCACATTCTTTTGTATTATTGTCTGGCGGTGGAACTGTCATCTTACTGCACTGTATGAGGTGACCTCAGATCACCCCTCAGATAATGGTCGGCTCTGCTTTCCCTTCTCGTGACGAATCCTAATGGGACTAGAAATGTAGAAGTTCGGTGAACATGGAGCAGATCGCTCTTCTATTGGGTGGTCAGGGGTCAATCGACACTTCTGAAGTCCTCTAAAAGGTTGTGCGTTGGGCTGTGTTATATCAATGACCTTCATACAAATCTAATGAGACCCCTTGATGGATCTCCCAGAGTTCTTCTCATAACCCTCTGCCAGGTCAGTGCTGGAGCTTCCAACTCCAACAGATATAAAAGACACACATGCAAGGAGACGTGGGCTACAGCAATATTGAGGAGGAGACGTGGGCTACAGCAATATGGAGGAGGAGACGTGGGCTACAGCAATATGGAGGAGGAGACGTGGGCTACAGAAATATGGAGAAGGAGACGTGGGCTACAGCAATATGGAGAAGGAGACGTGGGCTACAGCAATATGGAGAAAGAGACGTGGGCTACAGCAATATGGAGAAAGAGACGTGGGCTACAGCAATATGGAGAAGGAGACGTGGGCCACAGCAATATGGAGAAGGAGACGTGGGCTACAGCAATATGGAGAAGGAGACGTGGGCTACAGCAATATGGAGAAGGAGACGTGGGCCACAGCAATATGGAGGAGGAGACGTGGGCTACAGCAATATGGAGAAGGAGACGTGGGCTACAGCAATATGGAGAAGGAGACGTGGGCTACAGCAATATGGAGAAGGAGACGTGGGCCACAGCAATATGGAGAAAGAGACGTGGGCTACAGCAATGTGGAGAAGGAGACGTGAGCTACAGCAATATGGTGAAGGAGACGTGGGCTACAGAAATATGGAGAAGGAGACGTGGGCTACAGCAATATGGTGAAGGAGACGTGGGCTACAGCAATATGTAGAAGGAGACGTGGGCTACAGCAATGTGGAGAAGGAGACGTGGGCTAAAGCAATATGGAGAAGGAGACGTGGGCTACAGCAATATGGAGAAGGAGACGTGGGCTACAGCAATATGGAGAAGGAGACGTGGGCTACAGCAATGTGGAGAAGGAGACGTGGGCTAAAGCAATATGGAGAAGGAGACGTGGGCTACAGAAATATGGAGAAGGAGACGTGGGCTACAGCAATGTGGAGAAGGAGACGTGGGCTACAGCAATGTGGAGAAGGAGACGTGGGCTACAGCAATGTGGAGAAGGAGACGTGGGCTACAGCAATATGGAGAAGGAGACGTGGGCTACAGCAATATGGAGAAGGAGACGTGGGCTACAGCAATATGGAGAAGGAGACGTGGGCTACAGCAATGTGGAGAAGGAGACGTGGGCTACAGTAATGTGGAGAAGGAGACGTGGGCTACAGCAATATGGAGAAGGAGACGGGGGCTACAGAAATATGGAGAAGGAGACGTGGGCTACAGCACTGTGGAGAAGGAGACGTGGGCTACAGCAATGTGGAGAAGGAGACGTGGGCTACAGCAATATGGAGAAGGAGACGTGGGCTACAGCAATATGGAGAAGGAGACGTGGGCTACAGCAATATGGAGAAAGAGACGTGGGCTACAGCAATATGGAGAAAGAGACGTGAGCTACAGCAATATAGAGAAAGAGACGTGGGCTACAGCAATATGGAGAAGGAGAGGTGGGCTACAGCAATATGGAGAAGGAGAGGTGGGCTACAGCAATATGGAGAAGGAGACGTGGGCTACAGCAATATGGAGGAGACGTGGGCTACAGCAATATGGAGAAGGAGACGTGGGCTACAGCAATATGGAGAAGGAGACGTGGGCTACAGCAATATGGAGAAGGAGACGTGGGCTACAGCAATATGGAGAAGGAGACGTGGGCTATAGCAATATGGAGAAAGAGACGTGGGCTAAAGAAAATTTGTAGAAGGAGACGTGGGCTACAGCAATATGGAGAAGGAGACGTGTGCTACAGCAATATGGAGAAGGAGACGTGGGCTACAGCAATATGGAGAAGGAGACGTGGGCTACAGCAATATGGAGAAGGAGACGTGGGCTACAGCAATATGGAGAAGGAGACGTGGGCTACAGCAATATGGAGAAAGAGACGTGGGCTATAGCAATATGGAGAAGGAGACGTGGGCTACAGCAATATGGAGAAGGAGACGTGGGCTACAGCAATATGGAGAAAGAGACGTGGGCTACAGCAATATGGAATAGGAGACGTGGGCTACAGCAATATGGAGAAAGAGACGTGGGCTAAAGAAATTTGGAGAAGGAGACGTGGGCTACAGCAATATGGAGAAGGAGACGTGGGCTACAGCAATATGGAGAAGGAGACGTGGGCTACAGCAATATGGAGAAGGAGACGTGGGCTACAGCAATATGGAGAAGGAGACGTGGGCTACAGCAATATGGAGAAAGAGACATGGGCTAAAGAACTTTGGAGAAGGAGACGTGGGCTACAGCAATATGGAGAAGGAGACGTGGGCTACAGCAATATGGAGAAGGAGACTTGGGCTACAGCAATATGGAGAAGGAGACGTGGGCTATAGCAATATGGAGAAAGAGACGTGGGCTACGGCAATATGGAGAAGGAGACGTGGGCTACAGCAATATGGAGAAAGAGACGTGGGCTATAGCAATATGGAGAAGGAGACGTGGGCTACAGCAATATGGAGAAGGAGACGTGGGCTACAGCAATATGGAGAAAGAGACGTGGGCTACAGCAATATGGAATAGGAGACGTGGGCTACAGCAATATGGAGAAAGAGACGTGGGCTAAAGAAATTTGGAGAAGGAGACGTGGGCTACAGCAATATGGAGAAGGAGACGTGGGCTACAGCAATATGGAGAAGGAGACGTGGGCTACAGCAATATGGAGAAGGAGACGTGGGCTACGGCAATATGGAGAAGGAGACGTGGGCTACAGCAATATGGAGAAAGAGACATGGGCTAAAGAACTTTGGAGAAGGAGACGTGGGCTACAGCAATATGGAGAAGGAGACGTGGGCTACAGCAATATGGAGAAGGAGACGTGGGCTACAGCAATATGGAGAAGGAGACGTGGGCTATAGCAATATGGAGAAAGAGACGTGGGCTACAGCAATATGGAGAAGGAGACGTGGGCTACAGCAATATGGAGAAGGAGACGTGGGCTATAGCAATATGGAGAAAGAGACGTGGGCTACAGCAATATGGAGAAGGAGACGTGGGCTACAGCAATATGTAGAAGGAGACGTTGCCTTTTATTCTTCTCCCCCTCTACTGAGCTGCTAATGTTGCACCCTTCTCCTCTGGCCAGCAGGGGGAGTGCTAAAGCCAAGAAAGCCCATAGACTTCAATGCCGAGCGCTGAGAATCCTGGGAGTTGTAGTTTGAGACAGCATCCATATAATGGGACGAATACACTCCTTACACTACAGATCCCAATATGCACTGCGCAGTAGGAGGAGGGATGATTTTTATTAAACTACCTGGGAATAGGGTGCCCACGTGTCCCGGATTGCCCGGGACTGTCCTGCAATTGACATGTCTGTCCTGGGTCCCGGGCACCTTCATTCCGGGACAATACAATGTCCCGGAATGAAATAGAGGACACAGCCACCCCCTACTAACTAATAACTACATTTCCGGAACTGGTTGCTAGGGCCGGCGCTGCCTGGGTCTTGCAACCAGTGACAATTTACTCTCAGACAGTCAGACCGGGAGCAAGGCCTGCGCCTAGTGCAGCACTGCTGTCCCCACCCACCTCGGCACCTCCTCCTTCTCCGGCACCCAGCGGCAAGCAGCAGGGACTGGTGTGATCTTCACTCTCCAGATAGTGACGCCACTCCTTTCCTTCTACGCACGTGGCTCATGCAGAGGGAGTGGCAGACTATGAGTGGCAAGTGGCACTGCATCTGGTGGCAAGTGGCACATTCACCTGACAAATAACCCACCGCCAAATTCCCCATCAACCCCGAGACTACATTTCCCCCTGCCCCCCCCCTCATCTTTTTTGGGGGGAAGGTGAGAGAGGGGGTGTGTCCCTGAATGGCAGTTTGGAAATGTGGTCACCCTACCTGGGAAAGTACTTCCTCTTGTCTGAGGGAGTCAGAGGGAGAGCACCTCTGTCCGGATATTTGGCTGCCAGTGGAGACCATACCGATACCAGCAGAAATCCGAGCCTGAGACTGGGAGTGAGGACACCCGGGAGCAGCGCAGCACCGCCCACGTCAGAGCACCTGCACCGCTGCAGCAGGGAGACTGGAGCGTCCCCTCACCTTCTGCTTCCCACCGCTGATCATGTATGTGCTCTGGCATATACAATGGGCTGCCATACACATAAAAAATCGCACAAAAGAAGTGCATGAACCTAAAAAATAGAAAACGCACGTTACCTTGTTACTATTCTTTTTGACACCCACGACCATGCACAGATTTGCGCGACAGCATGTGCATCCGCAATGTGGGAGGGGGAAACACGCCGGCGCATGGTTGCACCTGTAGGTGTGAATCAAGCTGCTTGTTTTTGTGTGCTGTAATACCGCACAGCACACCTCCCAACTTTCCGAGATGGGAACGAGAGACACCTATTTGCAAATCTACAGTGCCTTGAAAAAGTATTCATACCCCTTGAAATTTTCCACATTCTGTCATGTTACAACCAAAAACGTAAATGTATTTGTAGCACCCTGCTCCCAATGACTGGGCGCTATGTTTAATTGAGGGGGTATCTGAGCCAGTAGTTAGGTTCAGATGTACATATCTGATGTTAATTTAACCTCTGTTCCGGCTATGGCTGTGTTAGGGGACTTCCCACTGTTTGCCTGTAGGTGGCGTTACCACCTCAGGCCAGTATGGAAGACTGACAAGCCAGAATGTATTGAGTGCCTTCCCACGGGAACAGTTCAGTGGGCGTGGTCTACCCGCTGAGCATGCTGGGGAAGGGTACTTAAGGGGCAGACACCATTTTTTTAGGTCCTTTGTCCCCTCACGGCCCTCCCGGCGTGAGGGGGGTATTGTGTGATTCTTGGCCTCGGAACCATGCTGGTCCGAGGCCGCAACTCCAACAAAGGGGCCCAGTTATGCTGACTGGGTCTGCACTTTGAAGGTGATCCTGCGCTGTCCGTCCTGCGGGAGGAAGCCGCTCAATGGAGGAAACCAGGGGAGGACCTGTCCTGGAAAAGACCGAGCGGAAGGCTGGTGTCTTGAGGAGGGCCTGGTGATTCTAAAGTTACCTTGCAGTCTGCCGGGTCGGCTTAAAGGCTCTTGACTGCTTGGCTGGAAGTTCGGGCGTTGAGTCCTGTGGCAGAGAATCCCGGATTACCCAATTCTGTGCACCACCAGTCTGTGGCAGAGGCTGGTCCAGTGGCGGTGCGTCCATAGAGGGCGCCGGAGCGCCGCCCCCTCTCGCTCCTGCACCGCCACTGAAAGACAATACACAGATTCATGCATTGCATGAATCTGTGTATTGTCACCGCTGCCGCGCTGCCCACTATACACATGGCCGGCCTCCTGGTGACCGCCGGCCATATGAATTAGAGCGGCGGCCGGCGGTGGGGGTGACTTGGAAGTGTCTATCAGAGCCAGCGGCTCTGATAGGCTTTCCCAATACAGCTCTCACGCTGTATTCGGCTTCCAAAAACTCCTCCCAGGTACGCACGGGGGTGCGTTCCTGGGAGAAGACTGTGTGGAGGTTTCAGCCAATCAGGTTCACCGGATCTGGTTACCGGTAACCTGATTGGCTGAAGCAACATCGAGGGCGGGAGAACACATCGAGGACGGCGCGGACAGAGGAAGGTAAGTGCAGGGCTGGGGGGGGGGGGACAGGCTGCATTTGGGGGACAAACTGGCTGAATATGGGGGACAAACTGGCTGAATATGGGGGACAAACTGGCTGAATATGGGGGACAAACTGGCTGCATTTGGGGGGAACTGGCTGTATATGGGGGACAAACTGGCTGCATTTGGGGGACAAACTGGCTGAATATGGGGGACAAACTGGCTGAATATGGGGGACAAACTGGCTGTATATGGGGGACACGCTGGCTGCATTTGGGGGGAACTGGCTGTATATGGGGGACACGCTGGCTGAATATGGGGGACACGCTGGCTGAATATGGGGGGAACTGGCTGTATATGGGGGACAAACTGGCTGTATATGGGGGGAACTGGCTGTATATGGGGGACACGCTGGCTGAATATGGGGGGAACTGGCTGTATATGGGGGACAAACTGGCTGAATATGGGGGACAAACTGGCTGAATATGGGGGGAACTGGCTGTATATGGGGACAAACTGACTGTATATGGGGGGACACTGGCTATATATATATATGGGGGCACACTGGCTGTATATGGGGGCACACTGGCTATATATATATATGGGGGCACACTGGCTATATATATATATGGGGGCACACTGGCTGTATATGGGGGCACACTGGCTGTATATGGGGGCACACTGGCTGTATATGGAAACAAACTGGCTGTATTTGAGGGGGCAAACTGGTGGCGTTTGGGCACAGTGGCTGCGTTTAATGGGCACAGTGGCGGCAATTGATTTTTTTTTTTCAGTTTGTTTGCGCCCCCCCAAACATTTTGAGCACCAGCCGCCACTGGGCTGGTCCTGATCATTGTCCTTGCATCATTCCGGCTGCTAGGCCAGGTGAGAGGGGCCTATCCGGGTGAGCAATACCCACTAGAGGAGGAGGGGTGAGTGACTGTATTTTTGAGGAGTTCTCCCCAGTGATCTTTCAAGTCTTGCCACAGATTCTCAATGGGATTTAGGTCTGGACTGTGACTGGGCCATTCTAACACATGAATATGCTTTGATCTAAACCATTCCATTGTAGCTCTGGCTGTATGTTTCGGGTCGTTGTCCTGCTGGAAGGTGAACCTCCCCCCCCCCCGGTCTCAAGTCTTTTGCAGACTCTAATGCCGCGTACACACGATCAGATTTCCTATGGATTCTAATCCGATGAAGCTGACTTCCATCAGTCTTGCCTACACACCATCACTCAAAAATCCGACCGTCCCAAACGCCGTGACAAAAAACACTCCAACAAGCCGAGAAAAATTAAGTTCAATGCTTCTGAGCATGCGTCAACTTGATTCTGAGCATGCGTGGGTTTTTTTGTGGAGTTCCACACAGACAATCGGAATTTGATATCGTTTTTTTTCCCCATCGGATAAATTTAAAACATGTTCTATTTTTTCTCACCGATGGAAAAAAGACCGATGAGGCCCATATACGATCGGTTTGTCCGATGAGAAAAGTCCATCGGACTGTTTTCATCGGTAAAACCGATCGTGTGTACAGGGCATAACAGGTTTTCTTCTAAGATTGTCCTGTATTTGTCTCCATCCATCTTCACATCAACTCTGACTAGCTTCCCTGTCCCTGCTGAAGAAAAGCATCCCCACCACATGATGCTGCCACCACCATGTTTCACAGTGGGGATGGTGTGTTCAGGATGATGGGCAGTATTAGTTTTCCACCACACATAGCGTTTTGCTTTTAGGCCAAAAAGTTGAATTTTTTTCTCTTTTGACCAGAGCTCCTTCTTCCACATGTTTGCTGTGTCCCCCACATGTTTGCTGTGTCCCCCCACATGATTGCTGTGTCCCCCACATGTTTTCTGTGTCCCCCACATGTTTGCTGCGTCCTCCACATGTTTGCTGCGTCCCCCACATGATTGCTGTGTCCCCCACATGATTGCTGTGTCCCCCACATGATTGCTGTGTCCCCCACATGTTTGCTGTGTCCCCCCATATGTTTGCTGTGTCCCCCACGTGATTTCTGTGTCCCCCACATGTTTTCTGCGTCTCCCACATGTTTGCTGCGTCCCCCACATGATTGCTGTGTCCCCCACATGATTGCTGTGTCCCCCACATGTTTGCTGTGTCCCCCATATGTTTGCTGTGTCCCCCACATGATTGCTGTGTCCCCCACATGTTTGCTGTGTCCCCCCATATGTTTGCTGTGTCCCCCACATGTTTTCTGTGTCCCCCACATGTTTGCTGCATCCTCCACATGTTTGCTGCGTCCCCCACATGTTTGCTGCATCCCCCACATGATTGCTGTGTCCCCCACATGATTGCTGTGTCCCCCACATGATTGCTGTGTCCTCCACATGATTGTTGTGTCCCCCACATGATTGCTGTGTCCCCCACATGATCGCTGTGTCCCCCACATGTTTGCTGTGTCCTCCACATGATTGTTGTGTCCCCCACATGATTGCTGTGTCCCCCACATGATTGCTGTGTCCCCCACATGTTTTCTGTGTCCCCCACATGTTTGCTGTGTCCCCCACATGTTTGCTGTGTCCCCCACATTATTGCTGTGTCCCCCACATGTTTGCTGTGTCCCCCACATGATTGCTGTGTCCCCCACATGATTGCTGTGTCCCCCACATGTTTGCTGTGTCCCCCACATGTTTGCTGTGTCCCCCACATGATTGCTGTGTCCCCCACATGATCGCTGTGTCCCCCACATGGCTTCTCACAAACTGCAAACAGGACTTCTTATGACTTTCTTTCCCCAATGTCTTTCTTCTTGTCACTCTTCCATAAAGGGCAGATTTGTGGAGAAGCACGACTAATAGTTGTCCTGTGGACAGATTCTCCCCCCTGAGCTGTGGATCTCTGCAGCTCCTCCAGAGTTACCATGGACCTCTTGGCTGCTTCTCTGATGAATGCTCTCCTTGCCCGGCCCGGTCAGTTTAGGTGGACGGCCATGTCTTGGTAGGTTTGCAGTTGTGCCATACTCTTTCCATTTTCCGATGATGGATTGAACAGAGCTCCGTGAGATGTTCAAAGCTTGGGAGATTTTTTATTATAACCTAACCCTGCTTTATACTTCTCCACAACTTTATCCCTGACCTGTCTGGTGTGTTCCTTGGCCTTCATGATGCTGTTTGTTCACTAAGGTTCTCTAACAAACCTCTGAGGGGTTCACAGAACAGCTGTATTTATACTGAGATTAAATGACACACAAGTGGACTCTATTTACTAATTAGGTGACTTCTGAAGGCAATTGGTTCCCCTAGATTTTAGTTATAGGGATATCAGAGTAAAGGGGGCTGAATACAAATGACCCTCCCCCACACTTTTCACATATTTATTTGTATCGTTTTCCTTCCACTTCACAATTATGTGACACTTTGTGTTGGTCTATCACATAAAATCCCAATAAAATACATTTACGTTTTTGGTTGTAACATGAGAAGATGAGGTATGAATACTTTTTCAAGGCGCTGTAGATTTGAGTTATTATCACCAAAGAAATTTTGTTATAGCGTCTACAAACTATGGGATGTTTTTTATTTATTTATTTTTACTAGTAATGGCGGTGATCAGCAACTTTTAGCGGGACTGCAATATTGTGGCGGACAAAACGGACACTAACTGACACTTTTGTCACTTTTTGGGGACCAGTGACACTAATGCAGTGATCAGTGCTAAAAATATGCACTGTCACTGTACTAACGACACTGGCTGGGAAGGGGTTAACATCGGGGGCTATCAAAGGGTTAACTGTGTGCCTAGCCTGTGCTTTTTTACTGTAGGGGAGGTGCTTTTACTAAGGGAAGGCATTGATCCGTGTAGGAACACAGGATCAATACCTTCCCTACTGATAGAACAGCGTTCTGCCTGTGTACTGTACAATCGGCGGGTACTGCTGGCGGACATCGAGTCTGCGGTACGTGTTCTGGCACAGAGTGGCTGCCCTGACAGTACCGTATATACTCAAGTATTAGCCGACCCGCGTATAAGCCAAGGTACCTGATATTACCCCAAAAAACTGGGAAAACGTATTGACTCGAGTATAAGCCTAGGGGGGGGGGGGAATGCAGCAGCTACTGTAAGCAGAACAGAGTGTCAACAATGCCCATTTGCATGCCTCACTGTGCCCATTGCAACCTCACTGTGCCCAACCTTACTGTGCCATTGCCACCTCACTGTGCCCATTGCAACCTCACTGTGCCCATTGCCAGCTCACTGTGTCCAACCTCACTGTGCCCATTGCAACCTCACTGTGCCCATTGCCACCTCACTGTGCCCAACCTTACTGTGCCCATTGCCAGCTTACTGTGCCCATTGCCACCTCACTGTGCCGAACCTTACTGTGCCCATTGCCAGCTTACTGTGCCCATTGCCACCTCACTGTGCCCAACCTTACTGTGCCCATTGCCAGCTTACTGTGCCCATTGCCACCTCACTGTGCCCAACCTTACTGTGCCCATTGCCAGCTTACTGTGCCCATTGCAACCTCACTGTGCCCAACCTTACTGTGCCCATTGCCAGCTTACTGTGCCATTGCCACCTCACTGTGCCCATTGCAACCTCACTGTGCCCATTGCCACCTCACTGTGCCCAACCTTACTGTGCCCATTGCCAGCTTACTGTGCCCATTGCCACCTCACTGTGCCCAACCTCACTGTGCCCATTGCAACCTCACTGTGCCCATTGCCACCTCACTGTGCCGAACCTTACTGTGCCCATTGCCAGCTTACTGTGCCCATTGCCACCTCACTGTGCCCAACCTCACTGTGCCCATTGCAACCTCACTGTGCCCATTGCCACCTCACTGTGCCCAACCTTACTGTGCCCATTGCCAGCTTACTGTGCCCATTGCCACCTCACTGTGCCCAACCTCACTGTGCCCATTGCAACCTCACTGTGCCCATTGCCACCTCACTGTGCCCAACCTTACTGTGCCCATTGCCAGCTTACTGTGCCCAACCTCACTGTGCCCATTGCAACCTCACTGTGCCCATTGCC
Organism: Rana muscosa; assembly: GCA_029206835.1. Classification (NCBI taxonomy): domain Eukaryota; kingdom Metazoa; phylum Chordata; class Amphibia; order Anura; family Ranidae; genus Rana; species Rana muscosa. The sequence goes on along the minus strand of CM055125.1, from coordinate 396,594,865 downwards.
ACCTCACTGTGCCCAACCTCACTGTGCCCATTGCCACCTCACTGTGCCCAACCTTACTGTGCCCATTGCCAGCTTACTGTGCCCAACCTCACTGTGTCCATTGCAGCCTCCCTGTGCCCGAGTCAGTGCACCTGAAAATCTTCTTAGACTGTGAGCGGCGTCCATTGTTTAAATATCGCGGCTTCCTCCTGGGCCCGTTCCGTGATGGGCGTTTCCAGCAAACACTGTGTTCAGTGTTCCGCCTATCACGGAGGTCCTCTCATTCTCGGACTCCGTTTCCCCAGCAGACACTGTGTTCAGTGCTCCGCCAATCACGGACGTCTTTTCATCCTCGGACAAGAGAACGTCCGTGATAGGCGGAACACTGAACACAGTGTTTGCTGGAAACGCCCATCACGGAACGGGCCCAGGAGGAAGCCGCGATATTTAAACAATGGACGTCGCTCGCAGTCTAAGAAGATTTTCAGGTACACTGACTCGAGTATAAGCCGAGGGGTGTATTTTCAGCCCTAAAAAAAAGGGCTGAAAAACTCGGCTTATACTCGAGTATATACGGTATTTTTTTACCACTACTATTCCTTTAGACTGGCTTCTAAAATTTACGAAATTCAGCAATTTAGAAATTGAATGAAAGGTTTAGCGCTGGGAAACTCTTTTTAAAAGAGAAAAAGTACATTTTATATACGGCTCTATAGTATCTAATAATTCTAGCACCAGACCTCCTCTGTAAATCTGAACAGGTAACCTGTAACAATTTCTAAAGCGTCGCCTATGGAGATTTTTAATTGGCTTCTGCAGTTCGTTTCGTAAGGAATCTAAATTCGTACAAATTTAGATACTTTCGGACGTTCGGAAGGATTCGAATTTCCAAACAAAGCAATTACGAATAAAACCGAATCCGAGATAAAATTATATTGCAAATAGCGAATGCCCCAATGCCTTCGGCATAATTAGTTGTTGTGTTAATGCGGCCTAATGCAACCGCAAGTCGACTTGTTGTGATCCGTCACGGAAAATTACGAATCAACAAACCAAAAAAAAGTTAGGAATGTACCAATCCATTGGAAGCGCAATAACACTCTGCTCCTCCCTCACCGTGCTGAACTCCCTCTCAAAATGGCGTACAGGGGGCGGAGGCTATAGCCACATGTCAAAAACAAAAGTAAAATACGAGATTTCGAATCGTTACAAATAACCGCTATGTGTTTAGAAAAGTACGAATCCATTCGAAGCACGTCGGGCAGCGCCATTGTGAGAGAGACACGGAAAATTACGAATCAACGAACCAAAAAAAAAAGTTAGGAAAGTAGGAGTTGTGTCCGGAATCAACGAAAAACAATGTACTCTACCGAAAGTACGAATTATAAATCAACTAAAAATAAGGTTTACATTAATACCAATCATTGCGATTCAACGAAAAATGTCGCTGGCGAAAATATGAATTAGTCCGAACACGAAAAATCCCATTTAGCAAAATTACGCATCAACAGGACCGAAAAGAAAGTAAACTAAACTAAACAAATTTTTCCGTTGTGCACAAGTCTAATTTTTAAGTACTGAAGTTTGACGCCATTCCCCAATTTTAAAGCGTGACATGTTGGGTATCTATTTACTCGGCGTAACTTCATCTTTCACATTATATAAAAAAAAATCGGGCTAATATTAGTGTTTTTTTTATTTATTTGTGAAAAAGTTTGAAAAATTGCTACGCAAATATCATGTGACATAAAAAGTTGCAACGACCGCCATTTTATTCCTTAGGGTGTCTGCTAAAAAAAGAATATATACTGTATATATATATATGTATATATATATGTATATATATATACACACACATACACACAGTAGCTCCTGCTGGATTTTGCTTCTAATCCCCTTGTGGAAGCCTCCATTTGTAGATGAACATTTTATGGTTACACAACCCGCTTTGATATACAAGTGCTTTGGATTACAAGCATGTTTCTGTAACAAATTATGCTCGCAATCCAAGGTTTTCCTGTATAATGTTTTTGGGGTTCTGAGTAATTTTCTAGCAACAAAAATGATGATTTTAAGGCCCCCTTTCACACTGAGGCGCTTTGCAGGCGCTATTGCGCTAAAAATAGCGCCTGCAATGCGCCCCAAAAAAGGCGCTCAATAGAATCCAATGTGAAAGCCCGAGGGCTTTCACACTGGAGCGTTGCGCTTGCAGGAGGGTCAAAAAACTCCTGCAAGCCGCATCTTTGAGGCGCAATAGGAGCTCCTATAGCGCCCATGCCCATTGAAAACAATGGGGTAGCGCCTCCAAAACGCCCGCAAAACGCCGCAAAGAGGGGTTATTGCGGGCGTTTTTAACCCTTTTTCGGCCGCTAGCGGGGGTTAAAATACCCCCGCTAGCGCCCGCAAATCGCTGCAAAAAAAACGGTATAGTGGCGCTAAAAATAGCGCCGCTATACCGCCAGCGCATTCAGCGCCTCAGTGTGAAAGTAGCCTTACTTGTAGGAGAGAAGTGTCAGAATTGGCCTGGGTGGTAATATACAAATAATTATTATATATTGTTTTTAAGGTAATTTACTATATTTTCTAAAATCAGCGCTCAAGCAGGAGGCTTATCGGACAAATGACTGAAGTTTGAAGTTATAACTTCCAACCAGTAATTTCACAGTAAACAGATAAATAATAAATTATTATCATATAACATAATAATATATGATTTAGCTTGTACCTTTTCAGCAGCAGGTAGCAGATTCTCATTCTCCCACCTGACTGTGTGAGAAAAACATGGGATTGTGGGTAAATCTTATACCCTTCCAGTTAGGCCCCTTTCACACTGAGGCGTTTTTACCGCGTTTTCACGGTAAAAATAGCGCTGTAAAAATGCCTGAAATAATCCTGCCCCATCATTCTCAATGTGAAAGCCCTAAGGGCTTTTTACACTGAGACGTTTTGCTGGCTGTGCGTTGGAAAAATCCTGCAAACAGCTTCTTTGGAGCATCTTTAGGGCGCTAAAAATAATGCTGTAAAAACACCTATCTCCATTAAAATGAATGAGTAACGTGGTAAAAACGTGCTAAAACGCAGTAAAACACATAGGCGTTAGCGCTATTTTTACCGCGAACGCGGTAAAAACGCAGTAAAATCGCTGTAAAAAATTTCATAATTTTTTTGCGTTTTTCAACGGCTCAGTGTGAAAGGGGCCTAAGGGCTGGATGGAAGCAAGCATTTGTCTTTTAGACACGCCCCTTCTATGACACTGCAGTGAGAGGCGTGCCTCCGCTGCAGTATTTTTATAGGACAGCTTAGACCAATGGTGCTTTACCATTGGTCCAAGACTCCAAGCTGTCAATTGAGCTCAGTGCCTCTGACAAGAAGTGAGGAGAGGCACTGTGAGCTCATCCTCTCAGTCTGCTGCAAACAGAGTGTGTCAGGCTTGTATTTAAACTGGCCGCTCTGTATGTAGCTTCTGACAGGCTGCACAAGGAGCTCCGTATCTCCGGAACCATAGGTGGCAGGAGCCCCAAATTTTGACCAGTGGTAGGGTAGGACTTCAGCTTTAGTCACAGTCTCTGTGACCCCAGGTCGCCAAACTACGACCCTCGAAGCTCAATCTTTTTTTTTTTTTCTTATATTCATGGCTCTGCCCCACCTGCCTCCCCTGACTGCACGTCCCTGGTGAGGAAGACAGAGGAAGTTTGTTCTGAATCAGGGACAGTCCCTCAAAATCCGGGACAGCTGGAAACTCTGCGCACAGGATTTTGCCTGCATTCCCACAGGGGCGGCCCATCCATAAGGGGTGCAGGGGCCCCCCTAATCTATGCGCCCGGCCCCGAATCTGTATGAAGGGTGTCGAACGCATGGATTTCAATGGGGATTTTTTTTTTTTAAGCACATGATTAGATCCTGAGGCTCTAATTGACTTCAAAAAAGGGGGGACTCGGGGCGTCCGAGCCCACCCAATTGTGCGACAATAGCCAATTAATATCCACTATTGTCTTCCTGATTCTCCTCCCGGACCACACTTCCCGTTTGGCCAGGAGAAGACGCAACGGACCCGGCTCCTCCTTCCCACTGCCTCCTAAGGTAAGTCCTCTGATCGCCGCCTTCCCATCCATCTCCCACGGGGGGGGGGGGGGGGGTGGTGGAGGTAATCGCTGCCTTCCCAGGGGGGGGGGGGAGTGGGTTCGATCGCCGCGAGAAATGAGGAAGTGCACAGTCCAAAAATGGCTGAAATGGCTCAGTTTTTCTTCTTCTTCAATTTGCCCAAATTTTTGCAATTCTGCAGGAACTTTTCCCTCCCTTTACAAAAGGACAAGTATGGAAAAGTGTGATTAAACGCCCTGTGTGCATGGGGACTTAAGCATTAAGTAAATGGTAAAATAAAGACTTGTAAATAAAATAGTAAAGCAAACAATAAAAAATAAATACACCAACTTGAGGGAGATTCTTAGAAACACAGTAATGGATTATGCCGGGTCTCAGGGGGAATAAAATTATCATCCAATTCCAAATGAGAAAAAAGTTTGAAAGTCGGTAAAACAGATTTTTCTGGGTTATTATTTTTTATCGTATTTGAAATATGACAAGGATAGGAGAGACGTTTCCTTGGCAGCTTTAAACATCCATTAAACTGTCAGTTTTATTTATTTCGAAAATTGCAAACTTCTTTTCTTTGTTTTTATTTAAAGCATCAATTTATTTTTTTAAATTGAGGAATTGTTTTAACTACTTGAGGCCCGCACTATAGCCAAATGACGGCTTCAGCGCGGACCTGAAAATCCAGGAGGCCGTCAATAGACGGCCTCCCCTTTCCACGCTCCCGAGCGTGCAGCGGGGAAATTCTATACTGGCCGTGTCCCTCGGACACAACCAATCACAGATCGCTGTGAATGGCCAATCAGAGTGGCCATTTACTATGCGATCTGTTCGGCCAATGAGAGATGATCTCAAATGTAGATCATCTCTCATTGCCGGCTCTCCCTCCTCACACAGAGACCGCGTGTGAGGAGGGAGAGTGATCTGTTACAGTGTTACAAAGTGAGTGAAATTACCAGTGCCCATACAGTGCCCATAGGGATCTGTGCCCACCTGTGCCAATCTGTGCCCACCTATGCCAGTCTGTGACCACCTGTGCCAGTCTGTGACCACCTGTGACGTCAGTAATCTGTGCAATCAGTGCCCACCTGTGCCACTTCATCAGTGCCACCTCAGTGCCCAACAGTGCCACCTCATCAGTGCTCACCTGTGCCAATCAGTGACCATCTGTGCCAATCAGTGCCCATCTGTGCCGCCTCATCAGTGCACAACTGTGCAATCAGTCAGTGCACATCTGTGCCGCCTCATCAGTGCCCATCTGTGCTGCCAATCAGTGCCCATCTGCTCCGCCTCATCAGTGCCCATCTGCTCCGCCTCATCAGTGCCCATCTGCTCTGCCTCATCAGTGCCCATCTGTTCCACCTCATCAGTGCCCATCTGTTCCACCTCATCAGTGCCCATCTGTTCCGCCTCATCAGTGCCCATCTGCTCCGCCTCATCATTGCCCATCTGCTCTGCCTCATCAGTGCCCATCTGCTCTGCCTCATCAGTGCCCATCTGTTCCACCTCATCAGTGCTACTTCATCAGTGTCCATCTGTGCCACCTCATCCATGCATATCTGTGCCATAAATCAGTGCCCATTTGTGCCGCCTCATTAGTGCACATCTGTGCCACCTCATCAGTGCCCATCTGTGCCACCTCATCAGTGCCCATCAGTGAAGGCTTAGCACACACCTGTGTAGTCGCACCACCACCAGCAACCATGTCAAAAAGATTATTTTCCGCCGAGGAGGCATACCAAATTCTTTCCACGCCCGACGAGAGCAACGTGGAGCTCTCTCTTTCAGATTCCCTTTCCAATTCCGATTCTGAGTCGGATGTCAATTATGAGCCAGTCCTCAGTAGTGGAACACTGAGTGACTCAGAGGAGGAAGATAGTCGGCCCGCCAAACAAAGGCGTTCGGGTGAGGAGGCAGTGCCATCCACCAGCACCGCAATGCCATTCACCAGCACCACAGTGCCATCCACCAGCACCGCAGTGCCATCCACCAGCACCGCAATGCCATTCACCAGCACAGCAGTGCCATCCACCAGCACCGCAGTGCCATCCACCAGCACCGCAATGCCATTCACCAGCACCGCAGTGCCATCCACCAGCACCGCAGTGCCATCCACCAGCACCACAGTGCCTCGGCAAGAAAGGCCAAGGACCCATGTCAGCCTTCTCTATGCCCTTCAGAACCCCTTGTGGCTTCCTTCTAATTCAGGAGAAGCCAACATTCCCCCTTTCACTGCCCAGCCAGGAGTCCAGGTGGACACTGATGCCGCGTCCACACGATCGAGTTTTTCTACAGTGAAAACACCGTCGAGAAAATCGACGTGAAAAACGAGGAACAGCTTGTTCCCCCCTATGGGAAAACTGCCGTGGAAAAAAACGACGGGAATCACGACGAGAAAAATTAGAGCATGTTCTAATTTTTCTCGTCGTGATTAATGCCGTTTTTCCCGTCTGGAAAAATGACAAAAAGGCCACACACGGTCGTTTTTCTCGTCCAAAGGAAAAAATTTCATTTTTCCCGACGGGGAAAAATGATCGTGTGTACGCGGCATGAGAGTTTTTCACAAATCCATTTTTTTTATCTCATTTTTACAGAGGACATGCTATCCAGAATTGTGACCCAGTGCAACCTATATGCCCAACAATTTATTTTGAACAACATGAGATTCCTACATTTTAATGATAATACCCAGTGCCATCCCTGAAATCGCCCAAATTTTGACAGGCTTTTCAAAATTCGTCCCTTACTGAATTATTTTTCAGAAAAATTCCCCCAGTCGTATACCCCGGACCAGCACATATGTGTGGATGAGTCCCTTATTAAGTTTAGTGGCAGGCTTCAAATAAAACAATTCATTCCCAGCAAAAGGGCCCGCTATGGTGTGAAGGTGTACAAACTATGTTGCCAGCGGTTTAGACATGAATGGCTGTGTGTTGAGTTATTTTGAGGGGAGAGGAAATTTACACCGTTAGAGCCCATTCACACTGGGGCAACACGACTTCCAGCGCGATTTTATGAGGCAACTCAGACACGATTTTATGAGGCAACTCAGCACGACCTGGAGCTATTTACAAGGCAACTCCAAGTTGCCTGCAGGACAGGAGACATTCCAGTGGCCAATCAAACAAGAATCAGCTCTGTGGGAGGGAGGGGGGAGTGAGAGTTTTGCAGGAGAAATGTATGTTATCTTCCTGGAGAGTTGCTCCTATTAAGACAGTGAGACGCGACTCCCATTGAAATGAATGGGTACAGGTCGCCTAGGAGTCGGATTGAAGTAGTACAGGGACCTTTTTTGAAGTCGGAGCGACTGCAGTAGTGTGCATAAGGACGGCTCCATTAACTTACATTGATTTCTTCAGCCAGCGCGACCTGAGGCGACTAGGGGCGACCTGGGGCGATTTGGAGTCGGATCCAAAGACGCCCCTGTGTGAATGGGCTCTTATACAAGCTGTACACTCACTACTTTACATTGTAGCAAAGTGTCATTTCTTCAGTGTTGTCACATGAAAAGATACAAGAAAAGATTTACACAAATGTGACTGAGGGGTGTACTTACTTTTGTGAGATACCGTCTATCTATCTATCTATCTATCTATCTATCTATCTATCTATCTATCTATCTATCTATCTATATATATATATATATATATATATACACACATACTATATTAAATATTATATATATTTTTTAAAATAATATAATAACAATATTATTATTATATTATATACGATTACCGTATATACTCGAGTATAAGCCGAGTTTTTCATCCCTTTTTTAGGGCTGAAAATACCCCCCTCGGCTTATACTCGAGTCAGTGTACCTGAAAATCTTCTTAGACTGCGGCCGGCGTCCATTGTTTAAATATCGCGGCTTTCTCCTGTTCCCTTCCGTGATAGGCGTTTCCAGCAAACACTGTGTTTAGTGTTCCGCCTATCACAGGGGTCCTTTCATTCTCGGACTCCGTTTCCCAACAGGCACTGTGTTGAGTGTTCCGCCTATCACAGGGGTCCTTTCATTCTCGGACTCCGTTTCCCAACAGGCACTGTGTTGAGTGTTCCGCCTATCACAGGGGTCCTTTCATTCTCGGACTCCGTTTCCCAGCAGGCACTGTGTTGAGTGTTCCGCCTATCACAGGGGTCCTTTCATTCTCGGACTCCGTTTCCCAGCAGGCACTGTGTTGAGTGTTCCGCCTATCACAGGGGTCCTTTCATTCTCGGACTCCGTTTCCCAACAGGCACTGTGTTGAGTGTTCCGCCTATCACAGGGGTCCTTTCATTCTCGGACTCCGTTTCCCAGCAGGCACTGTGTTGAGTGTTCCGCCTATCACAGGGGTCCTTTCATTCTCGGACTCCGTTTCCCAGCAGGCACTGTGTTGAGTGTTCCGCCTATCACAGGGGTCCTTTCATTCTCGGACTCCGTTTCCCAACAGGCACTGTGTTGAGTGTTCCGCCTATCACAGGGGTCCTTTCATTCTCGGACTCCGTTTCCCAACAGGCACTGTGTTGAGTGTTCCGCCTATCACAGGGGTCCTTTCATTCTCGGACTCCGTTTCCCAGCAGGCACTGTGTTCAGTGTTCTGCCTATCACAGGGGTCCTTTCATTCTCGGACTCCGTTTCCCAGCAGGCACTGTGTTCAGTGTTCTGCCAATCACGGATGTTTTTTCATCCTCGGACAAGAGAACGTCCATGATAGGCGGAACACTGAACACAGTGCCTGATGGGAAACGGAGTCCGAGAATGAGAGAACCTCCGTGATTGGCCGAACACTCAACACAGTGTTTGCTGGAAACGCCTAACACGGAACGGGACCAGGAGAAAGCCGCGATATTTAAAAAATGGACGCCGCTCGCATTCTAAGAAGAATTTCAGGTACACTGACTCGGGCACAGGGAGGCTGCAATGGACACAGTGAGGTTGGGCACAGTGAGGTGGCAATGGGCACAGTAAGCTGGCAATGGGCACAGTAAGGTTGGGCACAGTGAGGTGGCAATGGGCACAGTGAGGTTGCAATGGGCACAGTTAGGTTGGGCACAGTGAGGTTGGGCACAGTGAGGTGGCAATGGGCACAGTAAGCTGACAATGGGCACAGTAAGGTTGGGCACAGTGAGGTGGAAATAGGCACAGTAAGCTGGCAATGGGCACAGTTAGGTTGGGCACAGTGAGGTGGCAATGGGCACAGTGAGGTTGCAATGGGCACAGTGAGGTTGGGCACAGTGAGGTGGCAATGGGCACAGTAAGGTTGGGTACAGTGAGGTGGCAATGGGCACAGTGAGGTGGCAATGGGCATAGTGAGGTTGCAATAGGCACAGTGAGGGTGGGCACAGTGAGGTGACAATGGGCACAGTAAGCTGGCAATGGGCACAGTAAGGTTGCGCACAGTGAGGTGGCAATGGGCACAGTGAGGTTGCAATGGGCACAGTGAGGTTGGGCACAGTGAGGTTGGGCACAGTGAGGTGGCAATGGGCATAGTAAGCTGGCAATGGGCACAGTAAGGTTGGGCACAGTGAGGTGGCAATGGGCACAGTAAGCTGGCAATGGGCACAGTAAGGTTGGGTACAGTGAGGTGGCAATGGGCACAGTAAGGTTGGGCACAGTGAGGTGGCAATGGGCACAGTAAGGTTGGGTACAGTGAGGTGGCAATGGGCACAGTGAGGTGGCAATGGGCACAGTGAGGTTGCAATGGGCACAGTAAGGTTGGGCACAGTGAGGTGGCAATGGCACAGTGAGGTTGCAATGGGCACAGTAAGGTTGGGCACAGTGAGGTGGCAATGGGCACAGTGAGGTTGCAATGGGCACAGTGAGGTTGGGCACAGTGAGGTGGCAATGGGCACAGTAAGCTGGCAATGGTCACAGTGAGGTTGGGCACAGTGAGACGTGCAAATGGGCATTGTTGACCCTCTTTTCCGCTTACAGTAGCTGCTGCATCCCCCCCCCAGGCTTATACTCGAGTCAATAAGTTTTCCCTGTTTATTGTGGTAAAATTAGGTGCCTCGGCTTATATTCGGTCGGCTTATACTCGAGTATATACGGTGTATATTATAATAATTATAATAATATTATAATAAATATTTTTCTTTATATATTTTTTTTGAAGAGAGAGAGAGAGAGAGAGAGAGAGACTGCTTGTAGTCTCAAGCCTCGTACACACGACCGAGAATCTCGTCATGAAAAAACGTGTTGTTTTTCTTGACGAGATTCTTGGACAAGAAACTTGTCCCAGCCGAGTGTACAGACGCTCATTTCATGAAACCCGCGGTTCTTTGAATGGAGCGAACGCGGTGACCTAATCGACTACGACGAGCATGCGCTCATCACATTCGATGCCGTCGCCGCCATCTTGCTACACCCTACCTATGCCTAGGAAGCTACCGCGCATGCGTCAAAGTCATTTCGAGCATGCGCCGGCTTCCCGGAGGACAGGTAAGTGTACACACACACAAGAGAGCAGGTTCTCTATTTTTCTTGTCGAGATTCTTGTCGGTTTTTTTGACGAGAAACATGATAGCCGCGTACACACGACCGATTTACTCGGCAAGAAACTCTGCCAGCAAGTTTCTTGCTGGTTCTTGCCGAGAAACTCGGTCGTGTGTACGAGGCTTCAGCCTGGGGTGTATGTGACAGGAAGTGCCCAGGCAAGGACCTCCATGGCAGGATCACCAGGGAATAATTAATTCCGAATGGCTGATTTTAAAAGATTGAAAACAACGATGTCTAAAAGTACATTAACATGTTAAATTAAAATGTATCGTTTTCTTAAACTTTGGATGTTCTGGACATCCTCAGACTCCCATGTTGGCGGCCTGTACAGAGTCCTGGATGGGGACTGCGCATGCACAGCCCCCGATGAGGAGAAATGTAAACCTTCAATATTCTCCTGTATGATGTAAGACAACATTAGTATAAATTCCCGGGTAATTATAAACGTATTATTGCCATGGCTGTTGCTTATGCAAATTATCGTTAATGAGCAATTGGAAATTCATTCAGCCTCATCCTGCGTATTGCTAAATCACACTGTATGCTAATGATCTTCATATAATTTGTTGCACGTTTTTATTGTATGCCTTATTTTTATTTATTTTTATTTTGCCCCATGAAGTACCAGTTCTGGAGAAGGCGATGTATGTTCTGGAACATGTACTCTACTACTTGGCCAGTTTTTACATTTTACCTTATTATTACAATATACTCTCTTTATTATAATAATATATCAATAAACGTTTCTATCCACACCTTATTGGTCAATTACATTCATGGAACCCTAAGATACTGTTATGTATACCGTGATTAACAAACATGTTTGCAGTAAGTCCTTATATTCAATATATATAGTTCTATCTATACTCTTTCTATTTTGCTAAGAGTTAACCTATTCAATTCCCTGTATTTCTTATATGGTCATTGATTGGTTATTCATTGCAGGTGCCGACTCTTCCGTCCCCTGGAGGGCGTCACCGGTGTGGCTCCTTGCAAGCCCCTTGGGCTGGGTCCATCCGCTTTGGGGGTAGGCGGAGGCAACCATGAGGCCCACCGGATCACTCCACAGCTTTTATCATTTCTGGACATGGGGATCACTCATTCCACTTCCTAGCGATAAATATATCACCATTTAAGAACCCTAATGGAATTTATGATGCTATGTTTAGAAATTCTGACGATATGTAATGTGTCTCATAGAGCCAACTATCCCCCTGATGATGACCGTTCACAGGTCGAAACGCGTCAGAGATTCTATACCTCAGCATCTCGATATGTTACAACATGCACAACTTTGTGTAACAATTGCATACACGCTTCTTTGTGGAACATGTACTCTACTACTTGGCCAGTTTTTACATTTTACATATTGTTATATTATATTATATTGTTATGTTGCATTGTAACCACTTTTTGATATCTGTAAATTTTCCAATAAATGTATTGTTTTTGTACTATCCGCTTTATACTCCTTTGACTCCACTACATGCTGTCCAAAGCCCGATTGGGGAAACCGTCCCTTAATAAATCAGATGTCCAGCATCTCAGGTGGCTCCCTAAGAAGGGCTATTGCTGGAAGCAGCCGAAGGTCCTGGGTTCAGTTCCTGGTTCCAACAGGTTTTCTGAATAACGACATGGACAAAAACATAGCACAATGGCTTCATACCTTTTCCCTGTTTACAGTGCGGAACACATCAGTGCCACCAACTCAAACCCATTAAAGTCCAGCCATCTTCCCAAATTGCTCTTTCATGAGACCCCAGCAGTGGGTCCTCACATAGAGTCTCTCTCCCTGGGTCTAGGCCCAAAAAGTCTACTACTCTTCCAAGCTACAAACCTACATGCTGCAGGTCAAGGGTAATCACCTCATGTCCACCTTCTGCCAAGGGCTACACCCACATCCGAATATAAAGGGCACAGTACTCCACTCACTGACATCACCAGGGGGGAGGTCTCTCTTAAAGGGACACTACCATCTGCTTACAAGCCAATCAGGATGGAGAACACAGTGTAGATAAACTCCAGAGAGCCAATGGCAATCAGGAGAGAGGATGGTGAATGGAGACCCATCAGCCCCAGGTGGGGGATCAAGAGGGCTCAAGGCGCGGAAACCGGCAATCAGAGGGTTGGGGAGAGGAAAAGCAAAGTGAGTACAGCCAAACCAGAGGGAGTTGGGAGAGCAACAGAGAGGAACCGGTGAGTGTTGAACTGCCATTTTCATCTTCTTCATCCTTCTCATCTTCGGTCTTCCAAGTGACAAACCTACATGCTGTAAGTCACGGGTAATCACCTCATGTCCACATTCTGCCAAGGGCTCCACCCACATCCGAATATAAAGGGCACGGTACTCCACCCACTGACATCACCAGGAGGTGGTCTCTCTAAAAAGGACACAAGCCAATCAGGATGGAGGACACGGTGTAGATACACTTCAAAGAGCAAATGGCATTCAGGTAGAGAGGATGGTGAGGGAGACCCACCAGCCCCAGGTGAGGGACCAAGAGGGCTCAAGGCACGTGCACTGCGGAAACCGTCAATCACAGGGTTGGGGAGAGCAAAAGCAAAGTGAGTACAGCCAAACCAGAGGGAGTTGGGAGAGCAACAGAGAGGAACCGGTGAGTGTTGAACTGCCATTTTCATCTTCTTCATCCTTGGTCTTCAAAACTACAAACCTACATGCTGTAGGTCATGGGTAATCACCTCATGTCCACCTTCTGCCAAGGGCTCCACCCTCATCCGAATATAAAGGGCACAGTACTCCACCCATTGACATCATCAGGAGGTGGTCTCTCTAAAAGGGACACAAGCCAATCAGGATGGAGGACACGGTGTAGATAAACTTCAAAGAGCAAATGGCATTCAGGTAGAGAGGATGACCCAGAGGATGACCCACCAGCCCCAGGTGAGGGACCAAGAGGGCTCAAGGCACGTGCACTGCAGAAAGACAAATGGAGGGCAGCCAATGCGGAGGAAGTTGGGAGAGCAACAGAGAGGAACAGGTGAGTGTTGAACTGCCATTTTCATCTTCTTCATCCTTCTCATCCTCAGTCTTCCAAGCTACAAACCTACATGCTGTAAGTCAAGGGTAATTACCTCATGTCCACCTTCTGCCAAGGGCTCCACCCACATCCGAATATAAAGGGCACAGTACTCCACCCATTGACATCACCAGGGGGGTGGTCTCTCTTAAAGGGACACTACCATCTGCTTACAAGCCAATCAGGATGGAGAACACAGTGTAGATAAACTCCAGAGAGCCAATGACATTCAGGTAGAGATGATGGTGATGGAGACCCACCAGCCCCAGCTGAGGGCTCAAGGCACGCGCACTGTGGAAACCGGCAATTGGGGTCGGGGAGGGGAAAAGCAAAGTGAGTACAGCCAAACCGGAGGCAGTTGGGAGAGCAACAGAGAGGAACCGGTGAGTGTTGAACTGCCATTTTCATCTTCTTCATCCTTCTCATCCTCAGTCTTCCAAGCTACAAACCTACATGCTATAAGTCACGGGTAATCACCTCATGTCCACCTTCTGCCAAGGGCTCCACCCACATCCGACTATAAAGGGCACGGTACTCCACCCATTGACATCATCAGGAGGTGGTCTCTCTAAAAAGGACACAAGCCAATCAGGATGGAGGACACGGTGTAGATACACTTCAAAGAGCAAATGGCATTCAGGTAGAGAGGATGGTGAGGGTGACCCACCAGCCCCAGGTGAGGGACCAAGAGGGCTCAAGGCGCGCACACTGCGGAAACCGGAAATCAGAGGGTTGGGGAGAGAAAAAGCAAAGTGAGTACAGCCAAACCAGAGGGAGTTGGGAGAGAAACAGAGAGGAACCGGTGAGTGTTCAACTGCCATTTTCATCTTCTTCATCCTTGGTCTTCAAAACTACAAACCTACATGCTGTAGGTCATGGGTAATCACTTCATGTCCACCTTCTGCCAAGGGCTCCACCCACATCCGAATATAAAGGGCACAGTACTCCACCCATTGACATCATCAGGAGGTGGTCTCTCTAAAAGGGACACAAGCCAATCAGGATGGAGGACACGGTGTAGATAAACTTCAATGAGCAAATGGCATTCAGGTAGAGAGGATGACCCAGAGGATGACCCACCAGCCCCAGGTGAGGGACCAAGAGGGCTCAAGGCACGTGCACTGCAGAAAGACAAATGGAGGGCAGCCAATGCGGAGGAAGTTGGGAGAGCAACAGAGAGGAACAGGTGAGTGTTGAACTGCCATTTTCATCTTCTTCATCCTTCTCATCCTCAGTCTTCCAAGCTACAAACCTACATGCTGTAAGTTAAGGGTAATTACCTCATGTCCACCTTCTGCCAAGGGCTCCACCCACATCCGAATATAAAGGGCACAGTACTCCACCCATTGACATCACCAGGGGAGTGGTCTCTCTTAAAGGGTCACTAGCATCTGCTTACAAGCCAATCAGGATGGAGAACACAGTGTAGATAAACTCCAGAGAGCCAATGGCAATCAGGAGAGAGGATGGTGAATGGAGACCCATCAGCCCCAGGTGGGGGACCAAGAGGGCGCAAGGTCGCGGAAACCGGCAATCAGAGGGTTGGGGAGAGGAAAAGCAAAGTGAGTACAGCCAAACCAGAGGGAGTTGGGAGAGCAACAGAGAGGAACCGGTGAGTGTTGAACTGCCATTTTCATCTTCTTCATCCTTCTCGTCATCAGTCTTCCAAGCGACAAACCTACATGCTATAAGTCACGGGTAATCACCTCATGTCCACCTTCTGCCAAGGGCTCCACCCACATCCGAATATAAAGGGCACGGTACTCCACTCACTGACATCACCAGGAGGTGGTCTCTCTAAAAGGGACACAAGCCAATCAGGGTGGAGAACACGGTGTAGATAAACTTCAAAGAGCAAATGGCATTCAGGTAGAGAGGATGGTGAAGGAGACCCACCAGCCCCAGGTGAGGGACCAAAAGGGCTCAAGGCGCGCGCACTGCGGAAACACAAATGGAGGGCAGCCAATGCGGAGGAAGTTGGGAGAGCAACAGAGAGGAACAGGTGAGTGTTGAACTGCCATTTTCATCTTCTTCATCCTTCTCATCCCCGGTTGCTTTGGAAGAATGTGGTCTTGGTCTGGCTCTTTGCAGATATTTCAAAGCAGGATGGAAAATTTACAATTACAAAAGACGAAAAAAAAAAATCTCTACAAATGAAAATTGTTCCAGTTTGAAGTTGCAGCGCCGGCCATTGTAGGAGGCAAATGTCCGAATTTCTACCGATCAGCTGTGTATGGCCGGCCTCAGCAAAGCCGCACATTCCTAATCAGATATTACACAGACGTGTCGGGGGGGGGGGTGGGGGGCGCACAAGGTGCCTTTCTCTGTTTTCAGTGATTTTCGGCAATTATGGTAATGACGGGGGGGGGGGGGGGGGACCTGCGAGAATTGGAGGGCCCCCGATGTCCGGCTCCTCCGGAGAGCTGCAACATCCAGCAATTCTTTATTCCATGAAATGAAAGTAAAAGTGACAGAGCGGCTTCTGCGATTCGCAGTACTCGGCACGGCGATAGTAATAATGGTAATACACTCTCTGACACTAATACCCGCCTGTAATAAAGCATTATGCTAATAGCAATGCTCAGTGATAAGATGGTAGCAATTGTAATCATCAGTGACTCGCCGACTGTAATTTCATTTCCTCACCACTTCTACAGACTTTGGGAAGGGAGGAAAAACAAATGACTATTAAAGAGGTCGTTTTTAGCCGGCCAAGAGCGGAATTCTTCAACAAGTGCTAATTGTACCCCTGGGGGCCCTTCACAGAGGTTCTGGGGGGGGTTCTGCTGGGTACATCGTAATGAGAGTGTAAGGCTTCCAGCCTTATTCGTAACATTGGCAGCGGGTCTGTTTTTACATAGAAAGGGTCTGCGGGAATATGTTTATATTGAAACAATATTACCAAAAGTATTGGGACACCTGCATTTACACACACATGAACTTTAATGGCATCCCAGCCTTAAGCCTCGTACACACGGCCGAGAATCCCGTCAGGAAAAAAACTTTGATTTTCCTGACGGGATTCCTGGCAAGCTTTTCTTGCCAGGCCGTGCATACAGACAGGGGAGGGCTGGTAGGCTTAGGCCTGGGGGGCAAGTCCAGTCAAATGGCCCACTGAACCGCCGAATCAGCTCACCATCCATGGCCCACCTGTTTTTTTAATGCAGCCTCACCAGTGCCCATCAGTGTAGCCAACTCCAGTGCCGATCAATGAAGCCTGATCACTGGGGCAGGTTACATGGGGTGTATGGGGGGGAGATGGGGGGTCAGCTAGGGGTGTCAGGGTCTCTCACCTCAGCGATCTCAGCTCAGCAGGTCCTTGCACGTCCACGGTCTCCTGGGGGGTAACGCTCCTGATCCTGGGGTCAAGTTGCAGCCAGCGCCCAGCCCTGCAGCCCTGCGTCCCGACTCCCTGGCACGCCCTGCCTCTGCCTGCTTCCAAGAATCCGGTCCCAGGGAGTTGTAGCTTCCTCTGCGCTGCGATACAGATGGCCATTCAAAAGAACCGCCGTTCTTTTGAATGGCAAGAACGCGGTGACGTCATCGACTACGGCGAGCATTCGCTCGTCACATTCGATGCGGTCGCCGCCATCTTGCTTCACCCTACACTACCCTTGTAAGCTACCGCGCATGCGTTGAAGTCTCATCGAGCATGCGCAGGCTTACCGGAGGACAGGTAAGCTTGTAGCCTCATACACACACACGCGGTTTTCTCCTTCGGGAAACAGGCCGACGAGAATCCCGATGAGAAAATAGAGCGCAGGTTCTCTATTTTTCTCGTCGAGATTCCCGGCAGTTTTCCATACACACGACCGGTTTTCTCAGCAAAAAAACTCTGCCAGCAGTTTTCTTGCTGTTTCCTGCCGAGAAAACCGGTCGTGTGTACGAGGCTTTAGTCCGTAGGGTTCAATATTGAGTTGGCCCCGCCCTTTGCAGCTATAACAGCTTCAACTCTTCAGGGAAGGCCGTCCACGGGAATGTTTGACCATTCTTCCAGAAGAACATTTGTGAGATCAGGCACTGATGTTGGATGAGAAGGCCTGGCTTGTAGTCTCCACTCTAATTCATCCCAAAGGTGTTCTATTGGGTTGAGGTCAGGCCAGTCTCAAGTTCCTCCACCCCAAACTCACTCATCCATGTGTTTATGGACCTTGCTTTGTGCACTGGTCCAAATCATTTGGTGGAGGGGGGGTTATGGTGTGGAGGGGGGGGTGGGGATTATGGTGTGGGGTTGTTTTTCAGGGGTTGGGCTTGGCCCCTTAATTCCAGTGAAGGGAACTCTTAAAGGGTCTTCATACCTAGACATTTTGGACAATTTCATGCTCCAAACTTTGTGGGAGGAGTTTGGGGGCGGCCCCTTCCTGTTCCAGCATGACTGCCCACCAGTGCACAAAGCAAGGTCCATAAAGACATGGATGAGCGAGTTTGGGGTGGAGGAACTTGAATGACCTGCACAGAGTCCTGACCTCAACCCGATAGAATACCTTACGGATGAATTAGAGCGGAGACTGCGAGCCAGGCCTTCCCGTCCAACATCAGTGCCTGACCTCACAAATGCTCTTCTGGAAGAATGGTCAATCATTCCCATAGACACCCTCCTAAACCTTGTGGACAGCCTTCCCAGAAGAGTTGAAGCTGTTATAGCTGCAAAGGGCGGGGCCAACTTAATATTGAACCCTACGGACTAAGACTGGGATGTCATTAAATTTCATGTGCGTGTACAGGCAGGCGTCCCAATACTTTTGGTAATATAGTGCATCTATAGGATGCCAGGAATATAGGAGGTGGAGGGTGCAGTAGGTAAAATCAACCTGAGTTATTTAGTAGGCATTCAGTGAAATAAAGCAGTGCATAGTACATTACATCTGGGAGGCAGGAGCATAGCATGCAAGCCAGGAAAGACACTTCTGTACAACAGAGGGCCACCAATATATAATAAGAGAGCCACCACTGTACAACAGAGGACCACCACTATATAATAGGAGAGAAACCACTGTACAACAGAGGGCCACCACTATATGGCAGGAGAGCCACCATTGTACAACAGAGGGCCACCACTATATGGCAGGAGAGCCACCACTGTACAACAGAGGGCCACCACTATATGGCAGGAGAGCCACCACTGTACAACAGAGGGCCACCACTATATGGCAGGAGAGCCACCACTGTACAACAGAGGGCCACCACTATATGGCAGGAGAGCCACCACTGTACAACAGAGGGCCACCACTATATGGCAGGAGAGCCACCACTGTACATCAGAGGGCCACCACTATATAATAAGAGAGCCACCACTGTACAACGTAGGGCCACCACTATATAATAGGAGAGAAACCACTGTACAACAGAGGGCCACCACTATATGGCAGGAGAGCCACCACTGTACAACAGGGGGCCACCACTATATGGCAGGAGAGCCACCACTGTACAACAGGGGGCCACCACTATATGGCAGGATAGCCACCACTGTACAACAGGGGGCCACCACTATATGGCAGGAGAGCCACCACTGTACATCAGAGGGACACTAATCTATGACAGGAGAGCCACCACTGTGCAACAGGGGGCCACCACTATATGAAAGGAGAGACACCACTGTGCAACAGGGGGCCACCACTATATGAAAGGAGAGACACCCCTGTACAAAAGAGGGCCACCACTATATGATAAGAGAGCCACCACTGTACAACAGAAGACCCACCACTATATGATATGAGAGAAACCACTGTACAATAGAGGGCCACTAATATATGACAGGAGAGCCACCACTGTAAAACAGAAAGCCACCACTATATGATAGGAGAGACACCACTGTACAACAGAGGGCCACTAATATATGACAGGAAAGCCACCACTGTACAACAGAAGGCCACCACTATATGATAGGAGAGACACCACTGTACAACAGGGGGTCACCACTATATGAAAGGAGAGACACCACTGTACAACAGAGGGCCACTAATATATGACAGGAGAGCCACCACTGTACAACAGAAGGCCACCACTATATGATAGGAGAGACACCACTGTACAACAGGGGGTCACCACTATATGAAAGGAGAGACACCACTGTACAACAGAGGGCCACTAATATATGACAGGAGAGCCACCACTGTACAACAGGGGGCCACCACTATATGATAGGAGAGACACCACTGTACAACAGGGGGCCACCACTATATGATAGGAGAGACACCACTGTACAACAGAAGACCCACCACTCTCCAAGAAGAGGGCCATCAATAAATGACTGGAGAGCCACCACCGTGCACTAGGAGAACTACCAATAAACACTTAGGAGTGCCACTATTGTGCAACAGTAAGGTTGCCACTGTACACCTGATAAGGAACTCCACTGAAAAACAGGGTAGAACTGAAAATGGGTGTATTAGAAAAGAATGGCCCATAATCTCACCCACTGATAAAGTGAAAGACCAATGTGTGTGCTGGGAGTAGAATATGGAGGAGAAACCAATTTGTGTGCCGGGAATGTGATACATGGGACAGAACAATGTGCGTTCTGGGAGCGGGATACAGAGGAGGGACCAATGTGTGTGCTGGAAGCGGGATACACGGGAGAGACCAATGGGTGTGCTGGAAGCGGGATACAGAGGAGAGACCAATGTGTGTGCTGGGAGCGGGATACAGAGGAGAGACCAATGTGTGTGCTGGGAGTGGGATACAGAGGAGAAACCAATGTGTGTGCTGGGAGCGGGATACAGAGGAGAGACCAATGTGTGTGCTGGGAGCGGGATACAGAGGAGAAACCAATGTGTGTGCTGGGAGCGGGATACAGAGGAGAGACCAATGTGTGTGCTGGGAGCGGGATACAGAGGAGAAACCAATGTGTGTGCTGGGAGCGGGATACAGAGGAGAGACCAATGTGTGTGCTGGGAGCGGGATACAGAGGAGAAACCAATGTGTGTGCTGGGAGCGGGATACACGGGAGAGACCAATGTGTGTGCTGGGAGCGGGATACAGAGGAGAGACCAATGTGTGTGCTGGAAGCGGGATACAGAGGAGAGACCAATGTGTGTGCTGGGAGCGGGATACACGGGAGAGACCAATGTGTGTGCTGGGAGTTGGATACAGAGGAAAGACCAATGTGTGTGCTGGGAGTGGGATACAGAGGAGATACCAATGTGTGTGCTGGGAGCGGGATACAGAGGAGAGACCAATGTGTGTGCTGGGAGCGGGATACAGAGGAGATACCAATGTGTATGCTGGGAGCGGGATACAGAGGAGAGACCAATGTGTGTGCTGGGAGTGGGATACAGAGGAGAGACCAATGTGTGTGCTGGGAGTGGGATACAGAGGAAATACCAATGTGTGTGCTGGGAGCGGGATACAGAGGAGAGACCAATGTGTGTGCTGGGAGCGGGATACAGAGGAGAGACCAATGTGTGTGCTGGGAGCAGGATACAGAGGAGAGACCAATGTGTGTGCTGGGAGTGGGATACAGAGGAGAGACCAATGTGTGTGCTGGGAGCGGGATACAGAGGATATACCAATGTGTGTGCTGGGAGCAGGATACAGAGGAGAGACCAATGTGTGTGCTGGGAGCGGGATACAGAGGAGAGACCAATGTGTGTGCTGGGAGTGGGATACAGAGGAGATACCAATGTGTGTGCTGGGAGCGGGATACAGAGGAGAGACCAATGTGTGTGCTGGGGCTGGATACAGAGGAGAGACCAATGTGTGGGCTGGGGGTGAGATACATGGGAGAGACCAATGTGTGGGCTGGGGGTGAGATACATGGGAGAGACCAATGTGCGTGCTGGGAGCGGGATACAGAGGAGAGACCAATGTGTGTGCTGGGAGCGGGATACAGAGGAGAGACCAATGTGTGTGCTGGGAGTCGGGCATAAAGAGGCGAGACCAATGTGTGTGCTGGGGCTGGATACAGAGGAGAGACCAATGTGTGTGCTGGGAGTGGGATACAGAGGAGATACCAATGTGTGTGCTGGGAGTGGGATACAGAGGAGATACCAATGTATGTGCTGGGAGTGGGATACAGAGGAGATACCAATGTGTGTGCTGGGAGTGGGATACAGAGGAGATACCAATGTGTGGGCTGGGGGTGAGATACACGGGAGAGACCAATGTGTGTGCTGGGAGTGGGATACAGAGGAGATACCAATGTGTGTGCTGGGAGTGGGATACAGAGGAGAGACCAATGTGTGTGCTGGAAGCGGGATACACGGGAGAGACCAATGGGTGTGCTGGGAGCGGGATACAGAGGAGAGACCAATGTGTGTGCTGGGAGTGGGATACAGAGGAGAAACCAATGTGTGTGCTGGGAGCGGGATACAGAGGAGAGACCAATGTGTGTGCTGGGAGCGGGATACAGAGGAGAAACCAATGTGTGTGCTGGGAGCGGGATACAGAGGAGAGACCAATGTGTGTGCTGGGAGTGGGATACAGAGGAGAAACCAATGTGTGTGCTGGGAGCGGGATACAGAGGAGAGACCAATGTGTGTGCTGGGAGCGGGATACAGAGGAGAAACCAATGTGTGTGCTAGGAGCGGGATACAGAGGAAAGACAAATGTGTGTGCTGGGAGCGGGATACAGAGGAGAGACCAATGTGTGTGCTGGGAGCGGGATACAGAGGAGAGATCAATGTGTGTGCTGGGAGTGGGATACAGAGGAAAGACCAATGTGTGTGCTGGGAGTCGGGCATAAAGAGGCGAGACCAATGTGTGTGCTGGGGCTGGATACAGAGGAAAGACCAATGTGTGTGCTGGGAGTGGGATACAGAGGAGAGACCAATGTGCGTGCTGGGGGTGGGATACAGAGGATATACCAATGTGTGTGCTGGGAGCAGGATACAGAGGAGAGACCAATGTGTGTGCTGGGAGCAGGGTACAGAGGAGAGACCAATGTGTGTGCTGGGAGTGGGATACAGAGGAGAGACCAATGTGTGTGCTGGGAGCGGGATACAGAGGAGATACCAATGTGTGTGCTTGGAGTCGGGCATAAAGAGGCGAGACCAATGTGTGTGCTGGGGCTGGATACAGAGGAGAGACCAATGTGTGGGCTGAGAGTTGGATACAGAGGAGAGACCAATGTGTGTGCTGGGAGTGGGATACAGAGGAGATACCAATGTGTGTGCTGGGAGTCGGGCATAAAGAGGCGAGACCAATGTGTGTGCTGGGAGCAGGATACAGAGGAGAGACCAATGTGTGGGCTGGGGGTGAGATACACGGGAGAGACCAATGTGCGTGCTGGGAGCGGGATACAGAGGAGATACCAATGTGTGTGCTGGGAGTTGGATACAGAGGAGAGACCAATGTGTGTGCTGGGAGTGGGATACAGAGGAGATACCAATGTGTGTGCTGGGAGTCGGGCATAAAGAGGCGAGACCAATGTGTGTGCTGGGGCTGGATACAGAGGAGAGACCAATGTGTGGGCTGGGGGTGAGATACACGGGAGAGACCAATGTGCGTGCTGGGAGCGGGATACAGAGGAGAGACCAATGTGTGGGCTGGGGGTGAGATACACGGGAGAGACCAATGTGCGTGCTGGGAGCGGGATACAGAGGAGAGACCAATGTGTGGGCTGGGGGTGAGATACACGGGAGAGACCAATGTGTGTGCTGGGAGTTGGATACAGAGGAGAGACCAATGTGTGTGCTGGGAGTGGGATACAGAGGAGAGACCAATGTGTGTGCTGGGAGCGGGATACAGAGGAGAGACCAATGTGTGTGCTGGGAGTGGGATACAGAGGAGAGACCAATGTGTGTGCTGGGAGTTGGATACAGAGGAGATACCAATGTGTGTGCTGGGAGTGGGATACAGAGGAGAGACCAATGTGTGTGCTGGGAGTTGGATACAGAGGAGAGACCAATGTGTGTGCTGGGAGCGGGATACAGAGGAAAGACCGATGTGTGTGCTGGGAGTTGGATACAGAGGAGAGACCAATGTGTGAGCTGGGAGTGGGATACAGAGGAGAGACCAATGTGTGTGCTGTGGGAGTTGGATACAGAGGAGAGACCAATGTGTGTGCTGGGAGCGGGATACAGAGGAGAGACCAATGTGTGTGCTGGGAGCGGGATACAGAGGAGAGACCAATGTGTGTGCTGGGAGTGGGATACAGAGGAGAGACCAATGTGTGTGCTGGGAGTTGGATACAGAGGAGATACCAATGTGTGTGCTGGGAGTGGGATACAGAGGAGAGACCAATGTGTGTGCTGGGAGTTGGATACAGAGGAGATACCAATGTGTGTGCTGGGAGTGGGATACAGAGGAGATACCAATGTGTTTGCTGGGAGCGGGATACAGAGGAGAGACCAATATGGGTGATATCTCACTGGGCATGCTCTGTTCCAATAAATTAACATATAAAGAAGGAATTGCCCACTGATAAAGCAAAAGTTCCTCCTAGGTTTTAAGGGCATTCCTTTATTATTTCTATGTAGATCCTATCCCATTACCATGACTGTGGTGTGATTTTCTGTTAATTTTAAACCTCGGGACCTTACCCTTTCTGTAGGCCCATGTTTGAGTTCCAGAGCTGCATTCACCACTCACAGAGTGTTACCAGGGTCTGCCTTGGAGGCTACATATGGGATTATTAGACTCACACATACTAAGGCCAATTTAGAAAAGATCCAATTAACCCACCAACATGGAAGAACATGCAAACTCCATGCAGATAGTTCCTGACCAGCATCCAAAACAAAGACCCCAGTGCTACAAGACAAAAGTGCGGCATAAGTGATAACCACTAAGCTACTGCGCAATCTATAAACATGTAGCGCCCTGCTACTTTTCAAGTAGGCGCTATGTGTAAATTTAGGGCTTATCTGAGCTGTAAGTAGCTCAGAGTTGATCTATGTAAATTGTTGGTTCTGTTCCAGCTTTGGCTGTGTTGTGCGCATTTCCCACTGTTGCCAGTAGGTGTCACTGTTGTCACAGGCCAGTGTGAGAAATACAGCCAGCTGAAGTGTATTGGATATTCTTTCTCCCAGAAAACAGCCCAATCAGGAGCTTCTTTGTAGCTGGGCATGCTGGGAAAGGATATTTAAGGGGCAGTGCCATGTGCTCCGGGTTCCGTTTTGCCTCATGGCCCTCCAGGCCGGAGGCAATGCTGATGTGTTCTGCTGCAAGTAGGCCCAGAAGCCTGTCTGGGGCCCACTTAACTGAAGGTGGTCCTGTGCTGTCTGTTCTGCGGGAAGAAGCCACTCAAGCGGAGAATATTCCAGGGGAGGACCTTACTGGAGAGGACCGAGCTGATGGCTGGTATCTCAGGAAGGGCCTGGTGACTCGTTTGGAGGATGTACCCAAGTAACTGTAGCACCCCTTTACTTTTCAGGGGTGCTATGTACTTAAATGTAGGGGTTGGTCTGAGCTAGTAGCCAGTCTCAGACCACTCTGATTTGTTAGTACTCGCTTCTGCCTATGTGATGTAACCTGATGTGCAGTTCCCTGTGGCCTGTAGGTGGCATTGCCATATCAGGTCAGGGTTGAACCGTGGGTGACATTGCTATGCCTTAGGGTGTCCTCTCTCGGCAGCGGTATGGTGGGCGTGGTTGGCCTGCTGCGCATGCCGGGAGAGGATGCATAGGGGCAGACGCCATTCT
Source organism: Rana muscosa (assembly GCA_029206835.1). NCBI lineage: Eukaryota > Metazoa > Chordata > Amphibia > Anura > Ranidae > Rana > Rana muscosa. The sequence continues at coordinate 396,569,696 of CM055125.1, read as the reverse complement.
TTTAAGGGTGGAAGTCAGGAGTCTGGAGTGTGAGCGGTTCGCGCCACCCGGCCCTCTAGGCCAGGGGTGCGAGCGTGCATCAGTCTCAGGCACCTTTAGCCTGGGGCTACAACTCCACTAGTAGGCCCAGCACCTTTAGCTGGGACCTATCTCCAAAAGAAGAATCCCAGGGTGCCCGGGAAAGGGTGGACCTGCTCTAAGAAGAGTATACCGGGGGAGGACCTTTCTGATGGACCGGTGAGAGTTCACGGTGAAAGAGAGACCTGGTTACCTTCTGGAGGAATTCAAAGATCCATCACAGGCCTTGTAATGTGCTGTCGCTGGCACCTGTCCTTGTGTTGCAACAGCTGAGGAGTTTGGGACTTAAAGATTCTGTGGCAGAGGAGCTCCCAATCGTATCTGTAGGAAACCTAAAGTGAACGTTCGAGCATCACTCCGGCTGCTAGGATCCGCTCTTACAGGGGACTATCCGGGTGAGCTAAACCTACTCGGGATCGAGTAGCGACTATCGTACCAGATTGTGCCTGGACCTATCTCCCAAACCTTACTGTCCTTTCTCTCATCCACCTTTCCTGTCTGCTGAAGTTGAACTTGCTTATAAAATAAACTCAGCGTTGGAGTTAAAGTGGTGTGGACATTGGCCTTCCTGGGGGAAAAATAGAGACTTGTCCCTACACTCTGGGAGATGAGAACCAGTCTGCTGGGATACCTTGCTGCAGGACCCAAAATTGTTAACACCGCTCAACCTCCTCAAACAGGAGGGTACGGGCATATAGCGCGGTGTGCCTTGACCTGCAAGTGAGCCAAAGGCAGGGAAAAGGTCTGTGTGCTACATAACCTTCCTCACAGTACTGCCGGATGGCTTAAAGGTTCAGGTACTGTGCAGCTGACCTAACTAAGAGACTACTGGCTAAACAATCCTGTGGCAGGGGATTATCCAGGAGTTTCCACTTTTCACTCAAGTCTGTGGCAGAGACTTTGTCCGTGCTTCATACCGGCTGCTTGGTCGGTGTGAGAGGCCTATCCGGTTGTCGTAAGAACCAGAGACAGAAAGCTGTTGTCATCTGGATTCAAGAACCGCATTAGCGATCTGCAAAACCAAGGTATCTGAACTTCCCCTAACCCTCTATCCCTCTACCTGAAGTTGTTTAATAAAGCAATCGAGAAAAAGAATGAAGTGACTGGCAATCACCTCAATTCTAATTACTTAACATAGACTCTTAAGTTCTGGGACGGTGAAACGTGGGACCCAAAATGAATCCAGCAGCCCCTTTGGGGGTATCGCTACAAACATATGAAGATGATATTAGTTCCAGTTATCAGACTATAGGCAGGCTATCTTCTGTCGGTGGAATTTTTGGTAGGTCCTTAGTTATCCATGGTGAATTGTAACTCCTGGGGGGGTTGCTGGATCTCCTGTTCATCTCACTGTTCTATATTCACTCATTGCTACATTTAATGCCCCAGTGTTGGGACTCTCATAGATCGTAGTAGGAGAAAACTTGTGGAAACACCCCGAGAAAAGCTGAGACCGCTGGTTAATAATTAAGTGGCAAATCGTAGACAGGTCCTCTTTGTTAGCTATCCAAGAGGAAAGTTGTGATTTACGCACTTGCGATTAGCCCGATGAGTCGCTTTTCACTCGTGTCCTCGAGCGCGTTTGTTGTGAATTTTATCAGAATGAGGATTTCCTGGAGATGTTTTTGAATTCCTTGGTAAATCTTCGAGAACACAACATGAACGTAGCAAGAGGGGGGGTGGGGGGGACCAATCCCGGCTCCTCGCACCTCCAACACAAAGTATCAAAGCCTCTTCTTGAGAACACATGTTGTACATCATGTGAACGTCTCACGTTTTTGGATGCACCTGGTTTTAATCGCGCGGGGAACGTAGACGCGGATGATCCCAGGTACACATGTGCAGAACCTGCCCCGAAAATCTGGTTCCCATCAGCCGGCGGGTCAGCAGAGAGTGAAGCCATTACATTCTGACATGCGTTAAGTGACACAGTCAAAGGGAACTGGGGGGGGGGCGCAGGGGTTAATGTGTTTTAGGTTGATGTTTACATCATGACATGGATGGAAGTGACACTAAGTAGCAGCTGCGATCTATGGGAATGTTTACCGGTGAAGGAAATCAGATGAGGGTTTTCACCCGTACACTTTGTATCATCGGAAAATAAGAAAAAGACGCCAGTGAATTAATACAAAACATCCAGAGGGCCTCGTACACCTCCCGGAGGACCTCACTTCTGCCCCGCCGAAGAAACAAGGGCAAAAAGGATGCTGGGAAAAAAGAATAACCCCTGAGGACCAGGTCCGCCATAAGGGGGGTACAGGTAGTACACCTGTAAGGGGCCCGGATGGCAACTCCCCCCCCTTTTTTTTTATAATTCTTTTTTTTTTTGTAAGGGTTTTTTTATAAAATAATTTTTATAATTTTTTTTTGTTCTTTTGTTTATTTTTTTGTTCGTCAGCACCCAAAGCCCCCCTGGCCTCAACAATTCATGGCGGCAACACCCCCCGCTTCTCAATTCGTGGCACCCCCGCTTCTCAATTTGCGGCAGCCCCCCCGCTTCTCAATTTGCAATTTGCGGCGCCTGGCGGTTCGGTTCTCCTCTGCTCCATGGGGCCCATGCCTGAAGCTGTGTAAGGGGCACCAAAATTCCTGATGGCGGCCCTACTGAGGACGCTCTAGATGTTTATTTTATATTATTGTCATCCAATAAAACGCAGAGGGTGTCAATGTTGAGAATTACAACACCCCCATGTTGAGGTCAAGTGGTCTGGTATGGTTCAGGAGGCGGGAGGCACCTGCTCGCCAACCCCCTCTTTATTGACCTGCCAGGCTGCATGCCCAGATAAGGGTCTGGTATGGATTTTGGGGGGACCCCACGCGTTTTTTTTTTTTTTTTGGCGTGGGGTTTCCATTAAAATCCATACCAGACCCGAAGGGCCTGGTATGGAGAGGGAGGGGGGGGGGAGATAACCCCATGCCTTTTTTTTCTTTATTTTTGCAATAGATGAGTGCCGGCAGTTGTAACTGCGAATCGGTTTAAATGGGATTTGACTGGTTTTTTTTTTTCTTTGGTAAAGTAAGGCCCGGAGCGAGGGAAAATAAAATGAAAGATAGTGCAAGGCCGGTGTTCTAACAGTATGGGTCCCCCTATCAGATAGTGCCCGGGGTGGACTGCGCATGCGCAATCGGAGATTACGGAAATCTCTGAGACGAAACATCTATTACATCAACTGTTGTTTGGAGCATGCGCAGTTAACACACGCTCGCTTCCGCCGCTCGTTCTATCAGATGGGGCGGCTGCCTAGTTTGCCTAGTGGTAGCACCGGCCCTGGTTGGGAATGTGCAAGTTACAGCTTAAAAGCTACAATCACCGTTGGGTAAGTTAATTTTGCATGTGGCATTCTCCCCATGAGCTGGGTTTTTTGCAGCCGGTTTTTGGCTGCTACGGCGGGGGTTAGGTCCTCTACACACTTTTTCCGTCTTAATCGGAAACATCAGGAGGACTTAAGAGTGTGTCACACATTTTGGTAGAGTATGATGGGTGATCGGTTTGCATGTTGGAGGGGGGTGAGCTAACTCGAATTGGGGTTTTTACGGATGCGACATTCTACCAGGAAGTTTGAGTGCGGTACCTTGGCACCTTGGCCGCGTTCCTGGTTAGACGCAAGTTTTTTTACGGTAACAGGGTGCTCCTGGTGCTTCTTCCGGTAGTGCTGGCCATGGAAATCTGGGGCGAGTTGTTTGAAGATTAAAATTAGGTTGAATTGTGACTACATGGGAGTGGTTCAAGTCATTGACCGCATCTCAGTTCGTCCCAACCCGGTCTAAAGCTGTTGCGCCACAGGATGCTTGGCTGCCTACAATTGAACATCTTTCTATATGCTGTTCACCTCCCTGGGGTAGACAATACACTAGCGTACTTATTGTCTCGGTTCAGTGGGATAGGTTCAGAGGGCTGGCACCGGCGGCCGAGCAACAGGGGGTTCCTTGGCACGGGTGGCTGTGGGAGATTGTATTGGAGCCAGTTGGATCAGGAGGTCGGTGAGTGAGGTTACGGGGACAGCCTACACCAAGTTATGGCGGTAATGGTGGTAGGTCTGGCCGCTAGCGTGGGTGGATCAGGTGCAGTCAGAGGTAAGGATGAGGGTCCTTTATTTTGTCTCTAGGAACATGGTGCGGGGTGTGTCTTCTATAGAGAAGAAGCTGGCGGACTTAGCATTTTTCTTTAAGTTACAGGGCGGGGTGGATGTTACAAAAATATTTGGATATTGGTAGTCACAAAAACGCAAGGATGTTAAGCGGCCGGTGGTCTTTACAAATCTGTAGGCCAATTTGGCATGGCTGGGATCGCTGTGTTCATTCAGCTACGAAGTTGCCTTATTCGAGACATTTTTTTTTTTCACTGGCCTTTTTTGGGCATTTCGGACCAGCAAGCTGATCAGTACGGCTAGGAAGTTTCGGGGGGGGGTATTTGGATACAGGAGGTGATTTGGTAGTAAGGACAGGAGGAGCGTATTGCTGCACAGGTCAAAGGCGGACCAGGAGGGCTAGGGTGCAACTGTTTCCCTTGCCAGGTTCCACTGTTTGTCCGGTGAGGGTGGTGCGGCAGTTTTTGGAGGTTCGCCCGCTAGTGGGGGAGGGGGCATTGCTGTGGCATGGGGATGGGTCTCCGTTGTTCAAGTTTATGTTTTACCCAATTTTAGGGGTCTACGGGCAGCGTTGGTAAAAGGCAGTATATCTCACACTCCTTCCATATCAGGGTGGCCACAGTGGCTGCTCGGTATGGGTTGGATGAGGCAGCTGTGGAGTGGAGTAGGAGATGGGACTCCAGAACATTCCTTAGTTACATTTGCCCTCTGTGGTGGCTGATTAATCGTGGAAAATGGGGAGGGGATTTATCATGCTGGGCAAGTATTCATGGTTGTGTGGGGGTTATACAGTGTTTTGTTCGTTCTTTCAGATGGAGTGCAGCACGCCTCTTGTGGATCTGGGGTTACTCTTATATTCTGGGGGCCAGGCGAGTTGCCGTTAGGATGGATGGTAGGTAGCTAGGCATTTTTCAGGGGGGAGGCGGGTGTCCGCTGGTTAGGGGTACCGGGGATGAGGTGGAGCAAGGAAGTGCCTGAGGTGCATTACTTTGCACGCCTTGACAGGCCACCAGACATTCTGGTACTACATGTTGGTGGGGACAATCTGGGGGGTTCGCTCCAGTAGGGAGCTCATTCGGGGGGTTGAATTCGATTTCTGGTGGCTCTGTACAGCCTTCACGGATATGCTGGTCTTGTAGTCCGACATGGTGGCTCGGACTACTTGGCGTATGCCACCGTCATTTCTGAGATTTAAAAAAAAAAATAAAAAAAAGTTTATAAAGTGGTGGGCCGAATTTTATTCGTAACGGGGCATGGTCATTTGCCATTTAGTATTGGAGTCCGATACCAGGCGTTTGTACAAGGGGGGGATAGGGGTCCAATTATCTGGGGTGTGTATTGATTTGTGGTCCCTGCGGGCTGCATGATGGCATTCAATGTACATTGCGGGTGTGGAGGGGCCCCCAAGGGTAAGGTGTCACCCTAGTGGGCAGTGGCGGTGGTTGGTCTTTTGACGGTGGAAGAAAATACAGTTGAGATGGAAGTGTGGGGGGCTCATCGGTTGGTATGTGCCCCTCTGGTGTATTCCAGTTACTAAGGATAGCTGGAATACGGTAATGGTTGCACGGCGGGTGTGGGTTGTCTCCGAGCTGGTGTGTCACGGCTAAAGGCCTGGTATGGTAAAAGGTCCCGCAGTGTTACAAGTGGAATAAGTTGGAATTCTGGGTGCCGTCGTAAGACCAACAGGCTGATAAGTTGTTTTTGTTAATAAAAAGGCTGCTATGGCCATTTGTACTCCAATTCATGTGTAGTCTCATTAATTTAGTTAATAGCAAGAGGGATGGTGAGTACTCATGGTCGGGCAGACACTAAACAAGGTGGGACAACTTATCTACACTGGTCATGTAATTTTTTCTTTAGCATGTTCTATATGTGCTACAGATGCACCACTTTACAGGTAGACTAAGGGGACCCCCCAGGCACTGTATTTAAAGCGGAGGTTCTGCGGTCCATACATTTTTTTTTTTTATAGGCATTCTATGCAAAAACGTATACATTTTAATAACTCAAGTCTCCGGCGCTTTAAAACATCCCCCGTCCGTTTTGCGATAAAAAAAGAGTTTATAAAACTCTTCCTGTTATTCCCATTTTGCTTGTGGGCATCTTGAAGCCCACAAGCATATTCTTCCGGGTAGCGATGAATGCTTGTCTCCCGGCATTCATCGCTGTATCTCGCGCATGCGCAGTGTTGACGGCGAGCAGCGCCGTCAACGCTTCCTGGTTGCCATCACAACGGGCAAAATACACCTGCGTGCCCTTATTTAAAATGGTGGAATTAGATCCGCCCTCGTCACGTGACTGGGTAGACGAGTCACATGACGATTAAATTATCGTGATATTTGTGTAGCGGTCTCACCCCCTTCCTCTTCTTTATCTGTTACTCTGGCTCTGATCTAGGGGTACCTTGGAGGGGGAAGTGAGATGCGCCACGGCTCATGTCCTCTAGATTGCAGGGTGTAGAGGTGAAGGCCAGTACCAATTTACCCTCGGGCTGTGTTTGAACACTCAGAGCCAAGTCTGTTCTGCTGATAACCCCCTTTGCCCCCAGTAACTGGAGTACCACACACTGAAAAGGTCCAACACTTATTTATTCCATAACGGCAAACAAATAGTCCTTTGCGAGCAGACAGTTTGAGACCCATAGAACAGTTCAGTATTGGTGGGGAGTAGGTCAAGGCACAATCCTCAAAGAAATCTAAACCGTTGAGGTTTCACCAACGGTTGCTAAGCACGGTGGCTGTGAAAATGTACTTTTAGCTTCAGAGTCTCTTCCAGCGACTCTAGTGAACAGGAACTGGAGTTACCTTCGCTACGTTGCAGCCCCTGTCAGGGGGAAGACATCCCTCCAAGAGAGTTACCAGAGGCCCCACCGTCACCGGCTTAATGCTGCACCAGACTATTCGGCAGGGTTACGCTCCCTGGCCTCTTCGCCTCAGATACGGGTCCCAAAACCTTAGGGCCCCTCGGACTCCTCCACCCTTGCGGAACTCAGTCGAAGTTACTGGGCTCCAGGCCTCGGCCATAGTACCTCACCCCAGGCTAAAGGTGCCTGAGATGGACTCCATCCCTCGCTCCGGCCAGGTCAAGGGCACCTGGGCCCGGAACACCGGAACGCCAGCACCCAGGCAGAAGGTGCCTGGGTGCAGCCGCGTCCTCCGACTCTGCACTCTGAACCCCGTGGTAAGGGCGTCCGCCCCTTTTATCTCCTCTCCCTTTGCGTCACAGCGGGTTCCCCGCCCCGCTGTACCAGCGCCAGGGGAGGACAAAAAGGCACAGTCTTGCTGTGTGAGTTCAACCCCAGCCACCGGCAACAACGCCACCTATAGGCCGCAGGGAACCCCACACCACCAGAGTCCTCCAAGAACCATAAAAGGGTCTCAGATTCCCCAGCAATCATTGCATCTGGGTTACACTACCACCCAGATGTTTCCCCTAAATTCAAATACCCGCTATATTTGCAAGGAAGGCGTTACTATATTACTCCTGGGAAGCAGGCCAGTTTGCTCCCAGGAGACATTGCAGCACTAATGCACAGCAAAGGACACGCCTACTCCCGCGGGAGGAAATCCCGGAAGTAGGAACGAAGAAATAAGAATAAATGAAAACTGCACATAACAAAAAAAAAAGGTTAGTCTTTTATTTATCTTCATGGTAATAGGGACTGTTGACAGCAAACTTTCAAATGAGGGTGAACCTCCGCTTTAAAGGAATTTTTCATTTTTGCACTTTAGGCATAATTAAAATCACTGCTCCTAAAAAAACAATTGTTTTAAAAAAAAAAACAATTACATTGAAACATGTCCCCCAGGGCAGTATCCGGACCTCTACACTCCTTTTATTGCTGTTTGGGTTAGAACATTTCCCCTCTTTGGGAGATAGAATCATGTGTACTGTATATAATAGTAAATAATAGTAAAGCTGCAGTGTGCGGTCGGGAAGTGGTTATAATCAGTCCTTTTTTTCTCTCTGAAAATAGGTGCAGGAACTCAACCACGGGCCCCCAAATCCCCCTCTCCCCCACACACACCCTCCATCAAATAGTGGGTGTGGTCAAATTTCACAATGGGAGGGTCTTAAAGGGGCATTAAATACCAGGAGTGCATTACGTACAGAGGGCAGGGTTCGGGGGGGGGGGGGATTACACACAGAGTTCAGAGTGCAGGGTTGTACTACGTGCAGAGTTTGGTGGTACACTACCTACATAGTGCAGAGTTCAGCCTTATTCCACAGCTGCTTACCTCTGCATCCCCCATCCACATCTCACTTTCACTCCTCTTCAGCTCTGACCTCTGCATGCAACCCCCCACCACTAGGGTGCCCACGTGTCCCGGATTGCCCGGGACATTCCCACAATTAGCAGGTCTGTCCCGGGTCCCAAGCACCTTCATTCCGGGACAATACAGTGTCCTGGAATGGAATTGACAGAGCGAACTAACCCCGTGGTAGCGCTGGCACTCGCTCTACCTCCAGCTACACCTGAGACTCTGGCCACTGGGTGGTAGAGCCGCCTGGCATCTACCAACCAGTGACCTCACAGCCGCGACTCTGCCCAGCATGCAAAGCGGAGGAGGAGTTTGTTAACTTTATCCTCCTCCGCGCCTAACGCTCTACACGGTCCACCATGCCAGATGAGGCTGTCAGCGGGGGCAGCCCCAAAGACTGCATTCTGGGTTACGATCTCCGTGGACACTGCCCCTGGCTGGATGTCTCCCTGCCTCATACCGCAGAGCAGACCAAGGCCGCCTCCCCCTCCACGGCAGTATACAGGCGATGGCAGAGGGACACCGCTGTGCATTCCTGGTGCTGATCTGAGGTCTGTTCTAAGCTGTACTATGGGGGGGTCTGTACTGTGGGGGGTTTGCATTGTGAGGGGGTCTGTACTGTGGGGGGTCTGTACTGTGGGAGGGTCTGTACTGTGGGGGGATCTGTACTGTGGGGGGTAGGGTGACCAAGTGTCCCGGATTTCCCGCGACAGTCCCGCATTTTGCAGGTCTGTCCTGGGCACATTCATACCAGGACAATACAACTAAATAAAACTGACACAGCCACCCCCCAGAGCTGATCTGATGCCCCCAAAAAAGGTTGCAACATTGCCCCTTTACTCACTGACAGTACTTGTCCTGGCCGGGAAGAGGCACAATCCCCGCCCCCCTGCTTGTGATTGGAGAAATCATAAATCCCGCCTCTTGTGTCCAATCACTGTAGAGCCAGCGTTGGAACAAGGTAAAACGGGCCTCGGCTGGCCAGGACAAGTACTGTCAGTGAGTAAAGTGGCGATGCGGTGGCCTTTTTTGGGTGGTCCTGATCAGTGCTTCTGGGTAAACCGTGCACCTGCCTCCCCGGCTGTGTTGTGATTCGTTACAGCACAAGCTGATTTTTAGGAAGGGGGGGGGGGTGTCCCTGAATGGATGTTTGGAAATGTGGTCACCCTAACTGGGGGAGGTTATCTGTGTATCTATGTACAAGGGACACACCATCGGCCTCCTCTCCCTGACAGAAAGTGGATCTGTGTGTTTACACACACAGATCCACGATCCTGCTCAGTTACTGGGCAATCGCGGGTGCCCGGCGGCCATCACGGCCGCCGGGCACGCGCATCGGGTCCCCAGTGACGCGGCGGGCGCGCGCGCCTTAGTGGCTCGGGAAGGCACAATGTCATAGAACGAGAGGGTCTTCGTCCCGCCGTCATTTGACGGCGGGCGGTAGACGAGTGGTTAAACAATGAGCAATTTTTGCCTCTCAGGCCTCGTACACACGGCCGAGATTCTCGTCGAAAAAAACATGTCGTTTTTTTCGACGAGATTCTTGGACAAGAAAATTGTCCCGGCCGAGTGTACACACGCTCGATTCAAAGAACCCGCGGTTCTTTGAATGGAGCGTACACGGTGACGTCATCGACTACGACGAGCATGCGTTCGTCACATTCGATGCCATCGCCGCCATCTTGGTATACCCTACGTATGCCTAGGAAGCTACCGCGCATGCGTCAAATTCATTTCGAACATGCGCGGGCTTCCGGGAGGACAGGTAAGTGTACACACACTCACTTTTCTCATCGAGAAACATGCTGACGAGAATCTCGACGAGAAAATAGAGAGCAGGTTCTCTATTTTCTCGTCGAGGTTACTTGTCGGTTTTCTCGATGAGAAACCATACACACAAATGAATTTCTCGGCAAGACATCTCTGCCAGCAAGTTTCTTGCTGGTTCTTGCCGAGAAACTCGTTCGTGTGTACGAGGCCTCAGTTAGGTTCCCTCTGACACCATTGATCTTTTTAGCTATCTGTAAGAGGGTATGACCACACGTGTAAGGAGCGTTCTTCCCACTGACCATCACACTAATGTATTCATGACTTGTAGATATAGTCATTTTTAGCAAAGGTTCCCTGAGACCGGAAAGTTATTCCAAGGGTTCCTCCATCTTGAAAAGGTTGAGAAAGGCTGCTCTAGTCATCCAGCGTTCTGCTAGAGGGACAACTTCCATTTTGGATTGTATATGTGGTCAGCCTGAGCTTTCTATTTGGTTACCACTTTAATAAACACCATGGTCTTCTTATGGCAATATTCCGAGTTTCATCTTTTTTTTTTTTTTACGATATTCTTATGGTTGGTTGGGTTGATTTTTTGAGGTTTCAGCATCTCATGACAAAACAGAAGAGCCCTAGCATCTTGTGACCTCATCTTCTCGTTCTATGACATCATCAGTACCCTTCTTCTGTACAGTGAAGCTCTGCCATCGCACAGAAAGAGGACCTCATCATATCATCTCATCATAAATGTGAGACCCTTATAATAACCCTCAACCCTCAAAATTTTGGGTGAGCCATCCTCACCAACGCGCATGACAAGCTGTTGAGCCCATGGATCCAATGTTGTCATCTGAAGCCTCGTACACACGTCCGGTTTTCTCGGCAAGAAAACTGCTGGGAGAGCTTTTTGCAGAGAAAACCGGTGGTGTGTATGATTTCTCGTCGGGAAAACTGCCGGGAATCTCGACGAGAAAAATAGAGAACCTGCTCTCTATTTTCTCGTTGGGATTCTGGTCGGCCTGTTTCCCGACGAGAAAACCGTGCGTGTGTACGAGGCTACATGCTTACCTGTCCCCAGGTAAGCCCGCGCATGCTCGATGAGACTTTGACGCATGCGCGGTAGCTTACAAGGGTAGTGTAGGGTGAAGCAAGATGCCGACGACGACAACGAATGTGACGAGCACATGCTTGTCGTTGTCGATGACGTCACCGCGTTCTTGCCATTCAAAAGAACGGCGGTTCTTTTGAATGTGCAGTGTGTACACAGGGCTTGGCAAGAAAAGCTTGCCAGAAATCCCATCGAGAAAACTGACTTTTTTTTTTTTACGGGATTCTCGCCCGTGTGTACAGGGCTTGGGAGTCCGACAACTCTGTGAGGAATCAATTATGGGGGGCTGGGAGCCCCTGTGCCATGCTCCCCCCTATCCACTCCTTTCTTCCCTACCCACCTACCAGTCTTACCCTTCTGACTTTCCTCTTCTCCTTTTCGCTTAATTCCCCCTCCATTCTTCTTCTCCTATATTTATATCCACACATCCAGATGATAGACCCTTAAAAATCTTCCCACGCCTTCCCTATACCTACCTTGAATATTTCCCAGTCTGGCAACTGACAGTTTAACAACGAGAAAAGCAAATTTGCAACAAAATTCTGTCCCCTTTCCCACCCCCTTACTACCCCTCTCCAAACCTACCTCCCCCCCCTTTTTACGCCCCCCCTCCCTCTTCCCCAACTAAACCTGGGAGTACCGGCTCCTAAGATGCTAGATTTTTATACCTCAACTAACAAATATCCAGATGCACTTATAGCAGAACCTTGCTCAAAAATCGAAGTCACGCTGTTTCTCTCCCCCCCCCCCTCCATTCTAAAACTAAGCTCAAGGTTATTTTAGGGGGCTGCGGGTTTTTTTTATAGGTACCTGCTCCCACTTTTGCAATCCTCGTCTAGGCAGGGATGACACCCCTTGCCCCACCCCTTCGTCTGCCAAAGCATCCCGGGCAGTGCCGCGACAAGATCATCCAGTGCCCAGGGCAAAGATGGCAAATTGTGCCCCTTCATTATGTGTGAACTAATGAGGAGGAGGGGGAGAGAGAGCACAGCCCACACCTCCTCCCGCCTCTCTCCTGCTCTCCTTACTGCTTCCAGTGCTGGGATGACAGAAGTAGTGATACCCTGTCACTACTCCTGTCAGCCTGTAGAAGCAACTTGCGCCACCCCCATCCCTACAATACACACTGCGCCCAGGGCCAGGGCAGCTTTCCCTTCTGCCCACCCCCTTGTCCCGCCCCTGCTCCTGGTCCACACGCTTCAGAAGGCTGCAGGACCAATCACAAAGTGTTGTGTGAGCTTGCACATGTGCAGTAGGGAGCTGGTTGTGGTTCCCCAGGAAGCCACAGTCGGCTCCCGTATCCAAGATGGTGGCACCGGTGACCTGCAGCGGTAAGAGGAACCAGCTCTGGAAAGACTAGTGCTGGACCCTAGGGACTGGTAAGTACCTATTTTTTTTTTTAATTAACACTAGAAGCTGATTGGTTGTCATGCACAGCTCTTCCAGGTTCTGCCCAATCACTGTCCTTTACTTGTTTTATCTTGCTCATTGACTCAATAGAGGGTGGGCTTCAACGCCTACATGCTGTACACATGCGTCGCTGGGCAGCCAATGTTTCTGTGCTGAGAGCGAGCTGCAGGCTACCAGCACGACCGAGCTGTCAGCTGTCAAAGAGAGCTAAAGATCAATAGCTGGCATGAGCGGCTTCCAATCATGTGAACTCTGTGACAGTGGTCACATGATTGCCGCTCCTCCCCCCCACCCCCCAGGCATTCTGAACTGTTTAAAGGGATGCCGGGTGGGTAGGAAGGGGTTAAAATTGGTTGCAAATCCCTTTCTAACTAAACCAATTTCCTGTTAAAACTCCATAGAGATTGTTGCGATCTTCTATAGCGGATACACAGCCTCTGAATGTAACCATCTAGTGACAAAGTAACAAACTCCCCAGGAAAGGCTCACCTGAGCAAATAGCGGCGAGTGCAAATCATCACGGCTGCAGCCCTTGTACATCGGTGCCTGCAGGACAAATCAGTGCAGGAAAATGATTCCACAAGGTACAGATTTAAGACCCTGAAATTTAATGAAATAAAATCATTAAAAAAAATGTAACATTTCAGAGCGATTCTCTCTCCTTACTTCCCGGACTGAGATGCGGGCTCACAGGTGACACAATCATGTCAATTCTGGTGCCTGTACAGATCTTGGCTATCAAAGGGCAGGGGTCATGGAAGCATGAGGGAATCAAGGAAGGCTATCAAGTGAAGAGGTCAGGGTAGGATAAGAGAATCAAGGAAAGCTATCAAAGGTCAGAGGTCAGGGTAGCATGAGGGAATCAAGGTAGGCCATATAAGGAAGGGGTCAGGGTAGGATGAGGGAATCAAGGTAGGCCATCTAAGGAAGGGGTCAGGGTAGGATGAGGGAATCAAGGTAGGCCATCTAAGGAAGGGGTCAGGGTAGGATGAGGGAATCAAGGTAGGCCATCTAAGGAAGGGGTCAGGGTAGGATGAGGGAATCAAGGTAGGCCATCTAAGGAAGGGGTCAGGGTAGGATGAGGGAATCAAGGTAGGCCATCTAAGGAAGGGGTCAGGGTAGGATGAGGGAATCAAGGTAGGCCATCTAAGGAAGGGGTCAGGGTAGGATGAGGGAATCAAGGAAGGCTATCAAATGAAGAGGCCAGAGTAGGATGAGGGAATAAAGGAAGGCTATCAAAGGGCAGGGGTCATGGTAGGATGAGGGAATCATGGAAGGCTAGCAAGGGGTTCAGGTCAAGGTAGGATAAGGGAATCACATAAGGCTATTAAAAGGGCAGAGGTCAGGGTAGCATGAGGGAATCAAGGTAGGCCATCTAAGGAAGGGGTCAGGGTAGGATAAGAGAATCAAGGAAAGCTATCAAAGGGCAGAAGTCAGGTTAGGATGAGGGAATCAAGGAAGGCCATCTAAGGAAGGGGTCAGGGTAGGATGAGGGAATCAAGGTAGGCCATCTAAGGAAGGGGTCAGGGTAGGATGAGGGAATCAAGGTAGGCCATCTAAGGAAGGGGTCAGGGTAGGGTGAGGGAATCAAGGAATGCTATCAAATGAAGGGGCCAGGGTAGGATAAGGGAATCAAGGAATGCTATCAAAGGGCTGGGTCAGGGTAGGATGAAGGAATCATATAAGACTATCAAAAGGCAGAGGTCAGGGTTGTATGAGGAAATCAAGGAAGGCTATTAAAGGAAGGGGTCAGGGTAGGATGAGGGAAGCAAGGAAGGCTATTAAGGGGCTCAGGTCAAGGTAGAATAAGGGAATCACATAAGGATATCAAAAGGGCAGAGATCAGGGTAGCATGAGGGAATCAAGGAAGTCTATCAAATGAAGAGGTCAGGGTAGGATAAGAGAATCAAGGAAAGCTATCAAAGGGCAGAGGTCAGAGTCGCATGAGGGAATCAAGGTAGGCCATCTAAGGAAGGGGTCAGGATAGCATGGGGAAATCAAGGAATGCTATCAAATGAATAGGCCACTGTAGGATGAGGGAATTAAGGAATGCTATCAAATGAAGAGGCCAGGGTAGGATGAGGGAATCGAGGAAGGCTATCAAATGAAGAGGCCAGGGTAGGATTAGGGAAGCAAGGAAGGCTATCAAGGGGCTCAGGTCAAGGTAGGATAAGAGAATAACATAAGGCTAATAAAATGGCAGAGGTCAGGGTAGCATGAGGAAATTAAGGTAGGCCATCTAAGGAAGGGGTCAGGATAGCATGGGGGAATCAAGGAATGCTATCAAATGAAGAGGTCAGAGTAGGATGAGGAAATCAAGGAAGGCTATCAAATGGCTCAGGTCAGGGTAGGATAAGGGAATCAAGGAAGGCTATCGAAGGGCAGAGGTCAGCGTAGAATGAGGAAATCAAGGAAGGCTATCAAAGGAAGGGGTCACAATAGGACGAGGGAATGATGGAAGGCTATCAAGGGGCTCAGGTCAAGGTAGCATAAGGGAATCACATAAGGCTATTAAAAGGGCAGAGGTCAGGGTAGCATGAGGGAATCAGGGAAGGCTATCAAAGGGAAGAGGTCAGGGTAGGATGAGGGAGTCAAGGAAGGATATCAAAGGAAGGGGTCATGGTAGGATGAGGGAAGCAAGGAAGGCTATCAAAGGAAGGGGTCAGGGTAGGATGAGGGAATCAAGGAATGCTATGAAACGAAGAGGCCAGGGTAGGATGAGGGAATCGAGGAAGGCTATCAAATAAAGATGCCAGGGTAGGATTAGGGAAGCAAGGAAGGCTATCAAGGGGCTCAGGTCAAGGTAGGATAAGGGAATCACATGAGGCTATTAAAAGGGCAGAGGTCAGGGTAGGATGGGGGAATCAGGGAAGGCTATCAAAGGGAAGAGGTCAGGGTAGGATGAGGGAGTCAAGGAAGGATATCAAAGGGAAGAGGTCAGGGTAGGATGAGGGAGTCAAGGAAGGATATCAAAGGGCAGAGGTCAGGGTAGGGAAGCAGAGACAACACAGAGGGAAGGGTAATGTGGGAGGGATACATTCTTATGTATCCCCATGGACTCAGGTGAGGTAAGTAAACTATAGACAAATACGGCTAGAAGAGTTCAGAGATGGTGAGGCTGGCATAAGTGAACCATATTTTGAGAAATTTAGGTTGTGAATCCTTGAGGATTCTAGAAACTCTCTCATTTACCAGCATCATGTACATATCTTGTGACTTGCTGCAAAGTTTCAATGTATAGACAGATCACTGAGGGGGGGGGGGGGGGACTGAGGAAATGCTTCCTCCTACCTGCAGCAAGACATTGGTACAGCCTAGGCAAAGTCACTGGCTTAAAAAGCTTTTCTGTTGCTGTACTTTGCGGCACGTCACGTTACTAACAGGATTCTTGATGAGACCGAAGGATATTTTGCGTATTGGAAACATTTAATTTGTCCCGATATTGTGAAAGCTCCGCTCACCTGATAAAACGTCGGGAACGTCTCAGCCACTTTATTAAATAAAAAAGGGGCACCTTTACAAAAACATTACACGGCGACATTAAATCAACGCATAACACGATGCGGCGTATATAAAAAATATATAAATAAAAAAAATCAAAGCGCGCACTTAGCGTCCGTGAGACAGCTCCGTCGATGCACTTAGTGAATAATCGTTAAACGTCCCCATTTGTAAACAATTCCATTAGGCTCATCCGATACCTCGGAAAAGCGATCAGGAATCCGCCGCCGTTTATTTGCGAGAGTGAAATTTGGAACATTTCCACAAACACCCCCCGCCCCCACCCCATCAATTTTCTGTATTGGATTTTTCATTAAGCTTCTGTAAATATTAACAAAGCAAAGAAAGGGTGGGGGGGGGGGTGAATCGCATGAAAAATATTCTTTAAATATTTTGTGTTCGATAACAACAGAAAAAAAAAAAAAGGTGGCGTCGGCGTTTGCGTATTCCAGAAGGGAAGCGGTTAATACCATCTTTAACTAAAGCTTACTTTTGTAATCTATCCATTGCTTAGAATTCTGTCATTGATCTATGATTTATGTGAATCTTAAACCACCTCCTGGCTGAAACGCGCCGTTCTATCCGAGCGGCTGACTTGAATACTAATTAGCAGATCAAATTTATGCTGTAGGCTAAAGAAGCCGGGGAGAGCTTTTCCAAGCGAGACTCCCAGCTTAAGCCCCCGACCATTGTTCATTTGCCGCGGAATATTTGCAGAGACAATCTTAGAACGGGGGTAAAAAAAAAAAAAGCAGGTTTTTTTGTTTTTTTCCTCCTTGCCATTCCGAGCGCGTCCAAAAATTCGCAGGAGGATTTAAAAAAAAAAAAAACGATTTATTTTTTCTTAGAGCACAAACGGTTAAACGGACCCCCCTTTTTTTTTTTTTTTTTCGGCGGCGCGCACACACGCCGCCGGGCACGACGTTGGCGAATCTTTTTTTTTTTTTTCCTAGCGTAAAAAAAAAAAAATATATATATTCTGGTGGCCTTCCAAACAAAACAGTTTGATTGAGACGTATTGTAATAAACCTGCTGTAACGGATCCAGCGAGGTCCCCGCAGCCTCCTTACACGGGGACGGCGAGTTATATTATATATTCTGACACGCCGCCTCCCAGGACGCACACCCCCCGCCCGACCCTTCCTTCGCCTTCCCTCCCTACCCGCCACAGTACAAAACAGGCGCAGGGGTCTGACAATGAAAGGTTTTGGCGAATCACGCCCAGGCTGTAGGGGTAGCATGGCGCTTCAGAGATAAATTTTAAACAAACGTGTAAATATCGCGCACAAAACCGACTTAATCCCACCAAATCTTTTTAGTCATGTTAATTACGCGGGCCGCAGATGGGTTTTGGAGCTGGTTGCGATGAAAAAAAAAATTGCCGCGGACCTGGGGGGATAGCGCGGGGGGGGCTGTGAGATGTGACAAATCTCAGGTGGATAGCCCTCCCCCCCCCCCACACCCAGTACTTCCAAGGATTGCACGGCTGTAAAGATGAATATTCATGGATCAAAGCGCAAGAGCTTAATAAACAGCAAGGAAAAGCACAGAAATAAAATGGAAAAAAATTTAAAGATAAAAAATGAAAAAATGTATAAAAAAAATAAAATATAAAATATATATAAAAATAAAGATAAAAAATATCTAAAAAAAGTAAAGATAAAAAATTAAAAAATTAATAAAAAAAAAGATAAGAAAAGAAAATATATATAAAAAAATAAAGGTAAAAAATAACAAATATATAAAAAAAATAAAGATAAAAAAAAAAATTGGCACGGTTGCGTGTTAAGCACCAACATTTAGGATGCTGTATCACCAGTAGCGTTCCCAATGCAGTCCCAACGCAATGAGTTCATGCCAATGGGTGCCGCCCCAAAAAAAAATGGGCATGATGCTTCTATATGTGTGTGTGTGTATATATATATATATATATATATATATATATATCAATACATTTAAAAAATATATAAAAAATAAAGATAAAAAGAAAAAATATATAAAAAAATAAAGGTAAAAAAGAAGAAATATATAAAAAAAAATAAAGATAACATTTTTTTTTGTCACGGTTGCGTGTTAAGCGCCAACATTTAGGATGCTGTATCACCAGTAGCATTCCCAATGCAGTGCCAACGCAATGACCATATGTCCTATGGCTTGAGTTCATGCCAATGGGTGCCGCCCCAAAAAAAATGGACATGATGCTTCTATATATATATATATATATATATATATATATATATATATATTTATATAAGTAAAGAAAAAAATATATAAAAAAGAAAGATAAAAAAGAAAAAATATATAAAAATAAAGGTAAAAAAGAAGAAATATATATAAAAAAATAAAGATAAAAAAGAAAAAATATATAAAAATAAAGGTAAAAAAGAAGAAATATATAAAAAATAAAATAAAGATAAAAAAAAAAAAAAAATGTCACGGTTGTGTGTTAAGCACCAACATTTAGGATGCTGTATCACCAGTAGCATTCCCAATGCAGTCCCAATGCAATGACCATATGTCCTATGGCTTGAGTTCATGCCAATGGGTGCCGCCCAAAAAAAAATGGACATGATGCTTTTATATATATATATATATATATATATATATATATATATATATAAATATAAATAAAGAAAAAATATATAAAAAATAAAGATAAAAAGAAAAAATATATAAAAAATAAAAGTAAAAAAGAAGAAATATATATAAAAAATAATGATAAAAAAAAATTGGCATGGTTGTGCATTAAGCACCAACATTTAGGATGCTGTATCACCAGTAGCGTTCCCAATGCAGTCCCATCGCAATGACCATATGTCCTATGGCTTGAGTTCATGCCAATGGGTGCCGCCCAAAAAAAAAATGGACATGATGCTTTTATATATATATATATTTATATAAATAAAGAAAAATATATATAAAAAATAAAGATAAAAAGAAAAAATATATAAAAAAATAAAGGTAAAAAAAAAATATATTAAAAAAATAAAGATAAAAAAAATTTGGCACTGTTGCGCATTAAGCACCAACATTTAGGACGCGGTATCACCATTAGCGTTGTCTAATGCAGTCCCAATGCAACGACCATATGGTCTATGGTTTGAGTTCATGCCAGTGGGTCCCGCCCAAAAATAAATAAATGGACATGTTGCTTCTATGCGCCCCCCCCCCCCCCCAATGCGCTTTAAGGGTTCATTCACATGTTAGGTTGGGGGAAGCGTTTTTACCTCTCCCTTGGCACGGTTGCCCGTTAAGCACCAACAGGACGCGGTATCACCAGTAGCGTTATCCAACGCAGTCCCAACGCAAAGACCGTATTATTCTTCATCTGGTCCTCTCTCTGGGTTCTTGGGCTCCAATCGTTTGGCCAAACTGTGATGATGTAACTCCACATAGGCATGTAGGAGTCATGGTCACAGCACAGCTCTCTCAATGGATGGTATGCCGTCCATTGAGAGCACAGTGCACATGCGCCGGTGCTATCATCGGCTGCCACGTTTAGGAGATATTTACTGTACCTACAGACAGGTAAGTCCTATTATAGGCTTACCTGTAGATACAAGATAAAAAATTGAGTTTTCTGCGGTCAATCAGTAAAATGGTTAAATAGAAGGAGCTGATACATGGATTTGCAGAGGGAACTGACAGTGCAGGGGAGAAGAAGCAAAGTTGCATAGGCAGTGGCGGTCCGTCCATTAGGGGCACCCGGGTGCCGCCTCACCTATCCATGGCCACCAGAGGCTCTAATAGGCTTCAAAATAGGGTGGGCTTGGGGTGCAAAGCATTGCGCTATGAGCCCACTTAGGTGTGTTACAAAAGCAAATGAAACACTGATCCTCCTCCCGGACATTCAGGAAGAGACCCGTTTCCCGATTGCTCGAAAAGAGAAGCGTCCCGATTGGCTGCCGAGGAGGAGGGAGGGAACAGAAGCTGCGGAGAGCAGGGGAAGGGGAAGCCGCCGCTGCTGCCGTGATGACCCTGGAGAACAGGGGAAGGGGAAGCCGCCGCCGCTGCCGTGATGCCCCTGGAGAACAGGAGAAGTTGAAGCCGCTGCCGTGATGCCCCTGGAGAACAGGGGAAGGGGAAGCCACCGCCGCTGCCATGATGCCTGCGGAGAGCAAGGGAAGGGGAAGCCACCGCCGCTGCCGTGATGCCCCTGGAGAACAGGGGAAGTCGCCGCCACTGCCATGATGCCTGCGGAGAACAGGGGAAGGGGAAGCCGCCGCCACTGCCATGATGACCCTGGAGAACAGGGGAAGGAGAAGCCGCCGCTGCTGCCGTGATGCCTGCAGGGAGCAAGGGAAGGGAAATCCGCTGCCGTGATGACCCTGGAGAACAGGGGAAGGGGAGGCCGCCACCGCTGCCGTGATGCCTGCGGAGAGCAAGGGAAGGGGAAGCCACCGCCGCTGCCATGATGCCTGCGGAGAACAGGGGAAGGGGAAGCCACCGCCGCTGCCGTGATGCCCCTGGAGAACAGGGGAAGGGGAAGACGCCACCGCTGCCATGATGCCTGCGGAGAACAGGGGAAGCCGCCGCCGCTGCCATGATGACCCTGGAGAATAGGGGAAGGGGAAGCCGCGGCTGCCGTGATGCCCCTGGAGAACAGGGGAAGGGGAAGCCGCTGCCATGAGGCCTGCAGAGAGCAAGGGAAGGGGATGCCGCTGCCGTGATGCCCCTAGAGAACAGGGGAAGGGGAAGACGCCGCCACTGCCATGATGCCTGCGGAGAACATGGGAAGGGGAAGCCACCGCCGCTGCCATGATGACCCTGGAGAACAGGGGAAGGGGAAGCCGCCGCCGCTGCCATGATGCCTGCAGGGAGCAAGG
The DNA here is from genome assembly GCA_029206835.1 of Rana muscosa. Taxonomy (NCBI): domain Eukaryota; kingdom Metazoa; phylum Chordata; class Amphibia; order Anura; family Ranidae; genus Rana; species Rana muscosa. The sequence continues at coordinate 396,548,656 of CM055125.1, read as the reverse complement.
GAAGGAGAAGCCACCGCCGCTGCCGTGATGCCCCTGGAGAACAGGGGAAGCCGTCGCCGCTGCCATGATGCCTGCGGAGAACAGGGGAAGGGGAAGCTGCCGCTGCTGCCGTGATGCCCCTGGAGAACAGGGGAAGACGAAGCCGCCGCCGCTGCCGTGATGCCTGCGGAGAACAGGGGAAGGGGAAGCCACCACCGCTGCCGTGATGCCCCTGGAGAACAGGGGAAGGGGAAGCCGCCGCCGCTGCCGTGATGCCCCTGGAGAACAGGGGAAGGTTGGGACAAGGTGTACAGAAATAACTGCAGGGAAAGAAACAAAGTTACAGAGATGACAAACTCACCTAGCAGAGCTTACATTAGAGCCAGCGCTACAAGGGGGGCCCACACAGGGAGGGGGATTAGTAATTGTGTCTCTCTTTCTCCAGCAGCTGAAAGCTGGCAGCAGGGAGAGGGGGAGAGACCAGCTTTCGTCTGCTGGAGGAAGAGACACAATTGTCATCCGTCACTAATCCCCCTCCTTGTGATGGTCTCTCTGTGTCCTCGGGTCCCCTACAAGAGCACAGGTGGTCCCCCTCTATCAGCGGCCCTGCATCCATGTCTTTATGGACCTTGCTTTGTGCACTGGTGGGCAGTCACGTTGGAACAGGAAGGGGTCATCCCTAAACTCCTCCTACAAAGTTGGGAGCATGAAATTGTCCAACATGTCTTGGTATGCTGACGCCTTAAGAGTTCCCTTCACTGGAACTAAGGGGCCAAACCCAACCCCAGTCAAGTTCCTCCACCCCAAACTCGCCCATCCATGTCTTTATGGACCTTGCTTTGCTGCACTGGTCCAACTCATTTGGTGGAGGGGGGATTATGGTGTGGGGGGGGGAATTATGGTGTGGGGGGAGGGGGATTATGGTGTGGGGTGGAGGGGGGATTATGGTGTGGGGTTGTTTTTCAGGGGTTGGGTTGGCCCCTTAGTTCCAGTGAAGGGAACTCTTAAGGTGTCAGCATACCAAGACATTTTGGACAATTTCATGCTCCCAACCTTGTGGGAGGAGTTTGGGGACGGCCCTTCCTGTCCCAACATGACTGCGCACCAGTGCACAAAGCAAGGTCCATAAAGACATTGATGAGCGAGTTTGGGGTGGAGGAACTTGACTGGCCTGCACAGAGTCCTGAACTCAACCCGATAGAACACCTTTGGGATGAATTAGAGCGGAGACTGTGAGCCAGGCTTTCTCATCCAACATCAGTGCCTGACCAGCGATAGTCTCACGGAGAGGAAGAACGGGGAAATGCTGATGTAAACAAGGCATTTCCTCATTCTTTCTAGTGACAAGGACACTGATGACTGTTCCCTGTGATCAGGAGCGGTGATCAGTGTCGTGTCACACGTAGCCCATCCCCCCTACAGTTAGAAGCACTCCCTAGGACACATTTAACCCCTTCAGCGACCCCTAGTGGTTAACCTATTCCCTGCCAGTGTCATTTACACAGTAATCAATGCATTTGTATAGCACTGGTCGCTGTATAAATGACAATGGTCCCAAAATGGCGTCAAAAGAGTCCGATGTGTCCGCCATAAATTCGTAGTCATGATAAAAATCGCTGATTGCCGCCATTACCAGTAAAAAAAAACTTATTAATAAAAATGCCATAAAACTATCCCCTATTTTGTAGACGCTATAACTTTTGCACAAACCAATCAATAAACGCCGATTGCGATTTTTTTTTTACCAAAAATATGTAGAAGAATACGTATCGGCCTAAACTGAGGAAAAAAATAGTTTTTTTATATATTTTTGGGGGGATATTTATTATAGCAAAAAGTATTTTTTTTTTTAAAATTGTCGCTCTATTTTTGTTTATAGCGCAAAAAAAAAAACGCAGAGGTGATCAAATACCACCAAAAGAAATCTCAATTTGTGTGAAAAAAAAAAAAGAGGACGTCAATTTTGTTTGGGAGCCACGTCGCACGACCGCGCAATTGTCAAAGCGACGCAGTGCCGAATCGCAAAAAAAGTGCTCTGGTCTTTGGGCAGCCAAATGGTTTCCTGGGGCTGAAGTGGTTAAAGTTCATGTGTGTGTGTGTAAAGGCAGGCGTCCCAATACTTTTGGGTAATATAGTGTATATTTGTGATTCTGCACAGCAGTTAATCTACAGCGCGCGATCGGCAAACGGTTAAAAAAAGAAAATGATGTATAAAGTAAAAAAACATCAACTTATAGATTCATCAAAAAAAAAATAATATATATATATATATATATATATATATATATATATATACTGTTTAACCCTTTCCCGCCGAGCGTTCGCACATATGCGGCCTCGGCTTTCGGGGGTTATACCGGGAATGATCTGCAGCTGCAGGCATCATCCCGGTACCGTTGTTTAGAGCGGGCGATTGGCTATCCAGGCATAACAACCGATGCGGCTAAAAGCCGCTCGGTTGTTATACCGGAGGAGCGTGAGGGGACATCCCCCCCTCCCACCGCTCTGACCGGGCCTCCCGTCGCTTCCGGTGCCTTGTGACAGACCATCATGAAGCCGTAAGCGGCTTCCTTCCAGTCTCCTGAATGTAAACACGTCACAACGTCACTTCCGGTTTACTCGGCTGCCAACGGCGCTGGATTTTAAAAAGTACACAGTATTCAGAATCGCCGTTTTCAGCGATCTGAATACTTTGAAGTGCAAAGGAGGGATTGGGGGTCTTTTAGACCCCCCGATCTTTCTAATAAAGAGGACCTGTCACCACCTATTACTGTCACAAGGGATGTTTACATTCCTTGTGACAGCAATAAAAGTGATCAAATTTTTTTTTTTTTTTAAAAACACAATTTTATATTATAAAAATAAATAAGAAAACATTTTAAAAAAATTTAAAGCGCCCCCGTCCCCGAGAGCTCGCGCAGCAAAGAAAACGCATACAGAAGTCGCGCCCGCATATGTAAACGGTGTTCAAATCACACATGTGAGGTATCGCCGCGATCGTCAGAGCGAGAGCAATAATTCTAGCCCTAGACCTCCTCTCTAACTCTAACCTGGTAACCGTTAAAAAAAAAAGAAAAAGCATCGCCCATGGAGATTTTTAGGTACCGCAGTTTGTCGCCATTCCATGAGTGCGTGCAATTATAAAGTGTGACATGTTAGGTATCTATTTACTCGGCTTAACATCATCTTTCACATTATACAAAAATAAATAAAAAATTGGGCTAACTTTACTTTTTTCATTTTTTTTTTCAAATTCATGAAAGTAAATTTTTCCCAAAAAGTTGCGTTTTAAAACACCGCTGCACAAATACCGTGTGACATAAAATATTGCAACAATCGGCGTTTTATTCTCTAGATTCTCTGCTAAAAAATATATATATAATGTGTGGGGGGTTTCTAAGTAATTTTCTAGCAAAAAATATGGATTTTAACTTGTAAACACCAAATGTCAGAAATAGGCTTATGAGGCGTACACACGAACGATTTTTTCGACGGTGAAAACACCGTCGAGAAAATCGACGTGAAAAACGAGGAACAGCTTGTTCCCCCCCCCACACGGCCGTTTTAAATGACATTTTTTTTGGGGTCGAAAAAAAAACGACCGTGTGTGGGCTCCGCGGCAGTGTTTCCCTATGGGAAAACTGCCGCGGAAAAAAATGACGGGAATCACGACGAGAAAAATTAGAGCATGTTCTAATTTTTCTCGTCGTGATTAATGCCGTTTTTCCCGTCGAGAAAAACGTCAAAAAGCCCCACAGACGCTTGTTTTTCTCGTCCAAAGGAAAAAATGTAACTTTTCTCGACGGGAAAAAACGGTCGTGTGTACGCGGCATTAGTCGTGAAAGGGATACATATAATAACAATATATAGAGAATGTAACATTTTTTATTTATTTTTTGCTTCAATGGCACAAATAAAAGAACATCAGAAGATTACAACCTGAATTGTTGAAGTTTTAGAGTGACGATCCCGAGAAGTGAACCCGATCGAGCTCCGCCATCAGAGGAAGAAAATTAAAAATAAACCGCGGCGCCTCCCCCTCTACGTGACTAATAATATATTATCATTAAGACAATGTTTCTGGCAGATATTGTACAGAATCTGTCATCTCACTGAAAGCGAATGTATGAGCGTGCCAAAACATTACTTACAGATCTGCGTGTTTATATATATACATTGTGTGTTCGATGAGACGAGCGAACGAGCGAACGCACCTTCCCAACTATGGAAGGAAAATAGTCAGACTCAGGGGGGGGGCGTCTTAATAGCATTATGGGTCCCTGGGCAAAAGTAATGCACTGGGGCCCCTACCAACTTGCCCCCAAATTTACACACCTACTTTCAATAAAATAATATTACAATTATTGTACCCCCCCCCCCCCCCCATGTACCCGGCTGACCTCCTGCCTCCGGAGGCTCCTCCCCCGAATTGAAATTGCTTTCAGTGCATTGGAAGCTGGGGGACGTCCAGCATCATCTAGGACAGGGGTCTCCAAACTTTTTTAAACAAAAGGCCAGTTTATTGTCCTTAAGACTTTAGGGGGGGGGGGGGGGCGGGTTTGGACTGACCCGGTGGGAGTGGAAATTTTTCCAGGCATCAGTGGGAGTAAACATCACCACATTTTGTATTAGGGGGGGGGGGAATGGTGCCCCATTGTTGGTGTCAGTGGGAGAAATAGTTCCCCATTGTTGGAGTCAGTGGGAGAAATAGTTCCCCATTGTTGGTGTCAGTGGGAGCAGTGCTAGGACAAGGTCACCTAGAGCCCAGGGGCGAACATAAACTGCGCCACCCCCCAAGATGTATGAGCATTATGTGTCAGCAAACACCCCCCCCCAAAAAAAAAAAAAAAAATTGGACACTAATCTGCATGATTACCCCCTAAGCATAAATCCCCCCTCCTCCCAGGACAAATCGCCCCCCCTGCTAAAACCCCCCCACAAGTCTCTGCCCCCTCCATTCTCCAAATCCCCCCAGCACAAATGCCCCCCCCACCACAAAAAAAAATCACCCCTTCTTGCACAAATCCTACACCCCTCAAATTTTCCCCTCCAAGAACACACTCTCCCCCCCACTTCAAATCCCACTCCTAATACAAATCCCCCCCCCCACTTCTAATCCCACTCCTAATACAAATTCCACCTATCCTCCCTCCTAGCACAAGTGCCCCCCAATCCTCCTTACTAGCAAAAATCCCCCCCACAAAAAAATTGGGCACTAATCTGCATGATTACCCCCTAAGCATAAATCCCCCCTCCTCCCAGGACAAATCGCCCCCCCTGCTAAAACCCCCCCACAAGTCTCTGTCCCCTCCATTCTCCAAATCCCCCCAGCACAAATGCCCCCCCCCCACAAAAAAAAATCACCCCTTCTTGCACAAATCCTCCACCCCTCAAATTTTCCCCTCCAAGAACACACTCTCCCCCCCCACTTCAAATCCCACTCCTAATACAAATCCCCCCCCACTTCTAATCCCACTCCTAATACAAATTCCACCTATCCTCCCTCCTAGCACAAGTGCCCCCCAAACCTCCTTACTAGCAAAAATCCCCCCCACCAAAAAATTGGGCACTAATCTGCATGATTACCCCCTTAGCATAAATCCCCCCTCCTCCCAGGACAAATCGCCCCCCTTGCTAAAAATCCCCCCCAAGCACAAGTCTCTGCCCCCTCCATCCCCCAATTCCCCTCAACACAAATGCCCCCCCAGAAAAAAAATCACCCCTCCTAGCACAAATCCTCTACCCCTCAAATTTCCCCTCCAAGAACACACTTTCTCCCCCCTACTTCAAATCCCCCTCCTAGTACAAATCCCCCCCTATCCTCCCTCCTAGCACAAGCACCCCCCCTCAATACTCCTTCCTTGGGCACATACACCCCCCAATTTCCTCTCCAAAACAATTCTTACCCCCTGCTGCCCCCCAAATTCCTCCTCCTAACACAAGTCCCCTCCCCCCTCCCCTCAATCTCTTCATGGTGCCCCCACCTCACATGATAGCACAGTTCCCAGGGCAGCCTCCCCTCCTGCCCACCATCTTGTCCCGGCCCTGAGTGGGGGAAATGGCGCCCCATCGTTGGATGAATAGCGTCTTGTATCAGTGGCAGGAATAGAGCCCCTAGGGCCAGATAAAGGTAAGCAAAGGGCCACATCCGGCCCCCCGGCTGCAGTTTAGAGACCATTGATCTAGGCCTTTCCTCCCCAGCTTGACTGTCCATGGCCCCGCCCCTTTTTTCCATTGGTTTGCAGTTTGTGTCATCATGGAGGCTCAGCATCATGCATGGGCGGTCTGCATGCAAATACAGCCTGCATAGGAATGCCCACTCCTCCACCCATCAGGGCATTTTGATATTTGCATAACTCCTCCCACTGCTTGCATCATGACCGAGGGCTCCTGAGAGCTTTGGTCGGTGTGTCCAGGAATTCCCATGACCCCCCCCCCCCCACGATTAGGCTCCGAGGGGGCAGAGCGGAGCACGTTGGAGGCGGGGCCTGGTTGGTGCCCATGCTGAGGTTGCCACACATTGCAGATTGATGGGATCTATTCGATGTCCGGCCACGAGGAGATCTTCTATTATACATAGTGGCAGTAGAAGACAGGACAAGCTCCTTCCCAAGCCAGCACTCACAGCAGTGGATACCGAGGACTAGAACCCTTCCAAAGCCCCAGCGGCTCACACACCGGGTCACAGGGTGTTTCCAGGAAGCTATGTACAGCCACCTTCCATCCCCCCCACCAACCACAATCAGCCTGCACTGCATAGAGAAGCACAGAGACCCCGTGATGACATTACCGGGACTAAAATAAGGTCTTCACCCCAAGATAATTATCTACTACAACGTCCCAGGACCAGTTCAGGTGGTGAAAAAAAAAAGACAAGGGACCCAAGGGTGGGGTGGGGTCCTCACAGGACCTGAAGATGGAATTTTGAGGCCTCTTACACAACTTCAGGCTCCTGGAGCAGAGGAGAACCGGGGGGGGGTGCTGTTGAGGTCGGGGGGGGGCTTTGGGTGCTGACAAAAAAAAAGAAAGATCAAAAAAATAGGGGAGGTACCTCTGGGCCCCTTACAAAAAAAAAAATTATAAAAAAAAAGGGGGCGTTGCCATCCGGGGTCCTGGAGACCTCCAGGCCTCTGGGGAACTCTGGGCCCCTTACAAAAAAAAAATTATAAAAAAAGAAAGGGGGGTTGCCATCCGAGGCCCTGGGGACCTCCGGGCCTCTGGGGATCTCTGGGCCCCTTACAAAAATAAATTAATTAATTAATTAAAAAAAATATATATAAAAAAAAGAAAAAAGGGGGGTTGCCATCTGGGGCCCTGGGGACCCCTGGGGACCTCTGGGCCCCTTACAAAATAAAAATAAATAAAAAAAGAAGGGGGGTTGCCATCCGGGGCCCTGAGACCCTTATAAAAAATAAATAAATAAAAAAATAAAAAAAATGTTATAAAAAAAAAGAAGGGGGGTTGCCATCTGGGGCCCTGGGGACCTCTGGGCCCCTTACAAAAAAAAAGGGGGGGTTACCTTCCGGGCCCCTGGGGACCTCCGGGTCCCTTACAGGTGTACTGCCTGTACCCCCGTGATGGCGGCCCTGCCAACAGGTCTCGTGGGGGGGACAAGCCTAAACTGTAGCAGCAGATTACTGGTCTTCATACCTGGGATTGGGGCGATGAAAGGGGAGAGCAGACTGAGGTGGGTTAAAAAGGGGCTACAGAAGTTTTTTTTTTTCTTTAACGTGATTGGGTGGGTCAGGGCTGCCTATAAAGGGTGCAGGCAGTACCCTCATAATGAAAAAAGGCAAAGACCCCCTATGGATGGGACTTTATAAGTGACCAGAAGCAGTGGGATTTTATGAAAAAAAAATTATTGATAGAATAAATATAGTACAAAAAACATTCATGGATTAAAATGACATGTGAGATATACAAATCCAGACACAATGTTGATTGAATACATATGAAAGACTCTCGGAAAGACCCAACGGCCGTTTGGGTTTAGTTCCCTTCTTCAGGGGGGTTTACAGACGTGTGGAGTCAACATGTCTGATGAGAAAACATCTATTTGTTAACTTGTCATTTCTTTCCAAAAAATTGTTCAATTTGTTGTAATTTACATGCGAATGATTCGACAGTCAAAACAATTCTTACATTATTTTAAAGATTCTGTTTGGTATCTCACATGCTCGATAAAAATGTGCACAGCTTGTGATGGAAAAGTTATCAGCGATTTTTTCCGTGACTGCGACATTATGGCGGACACATCGGACACTTTTGACACATTTTTTGGGACCATTGTCATTTTCACAGCAATCGGTGCTAGAAAAATGCACTGATTACTGTGAAAAATGACACTGGCAGTGAAGGGGTTAACCACTAGGTGGCGCTGAAGGGGTTAAGTGTGTCCTAGGGAGTGATTCTAACTGTTAGGGGGCGTGGCTACGAGTGACACGACACTGATCGCTGTTTCCGATAACAGGGAACAGACGATCAGTGACATGTCACTAGGAAGAACGGGGAGATGTTGTGTTTACACCGACATCTCCCCGTTCTTCAGCTCTGTGATCCAATCGCGGGACACGGGCGGACAGCGAGTCCGCGGGTCCCACGGGCGCGGTCATGGAGCTCGCGACCACATGGTGGCAAATTAAATGGGACGTATATATACGCCCATTTGCCCAGCCGTGCCATTCTGTCAACGTATAAGTTCGTGCGGCGGTCCATAAGCGGTTAACAGGACAGGTTCCACTCAGAACAGGCCTCGCCATGGTCCACCAAAGAAGTTGAGGTCACGTGCTCAGCGTCATATCCAGAGGTTTTCTTTGGGAAATAGACGTATGAGTGCTGCCAGCATTGCTGCAGAGGTTGAAGGGGTGGGGGAGGGGTCAGCCTATCAGTGCTCAGACCATACGCCACACACTGCATCAAATTGGTCTGCATTGTCATTTTTACAGCGATCAGTGCAATAAAAATGCACTGATTACTGTGAAAAATGACACTGGCAGTGAAGGGGTTAACCACTAGGTGGCGCTGTAGGGGTTAAGTGTGACCGGTAAAGTACTTATAGGGGGGATGGGCTGTGTGTGACAAGACAGTGATCACCGCTTCCGATTACAGAAAGCGATGATCAGTGTCATTGTCACTAGGCAGAGCGGGGAGATGCTTGCACCTCCCCGTTCTTCCTCACCGTGAGACGATCGCGGGCATCCCCGCGGCGATCGAGTCCGTGGGACCCTCAGTCGGGCTCGCGGCGGGCGCGCGTGCGTCCACAATGCCGCTTCTTAAAGGGGACGTATATATGCAATCTTGTTCTCCTGTGATGACTTCTTGTAAGTCAGGTACGACACAGTGGGGTGTCCCATCACCAGTGGAGGTTCTTCTGCCGACCGACGAGCCGGATATGGGATCCTATGAGGATTCCCTTTTAATAAGGAAGGATTTCTGGTCATGTGATCGTGTACAAAACAGTCTGTTTGGTAAATATGTCAGAAACAATTTCATGATTGCTACTATTATGTTTTTTTCAAATTTCTTGTATGATTTATTAAATGCATTTTTCCTTACAGTTAAACATATCTTCTGAAGAAGACCCTACAGGGTCGAAACGCGTCAAGATATATGTAGTCATTTACATTGCACTTTGGCAGCGATGTTACGTGTTACATAATGTTCATATTGTTTTGTACTCCCAATTCGTTCATGTACCAGAGCTCATATCTTGATTCAATTTTACTGTTTTCACAAATAAAGAACTTTTTTTACCTAACATGTATCCAATCTCTGCTGCCTTCGAAAACCCCAATTGGGGGAAACTTCCCATATCTATATATATGCGCCCTCCTGCCCAGGAGAGCCATTCTGTCAACGTAAAAGTGCGTGCGCTGGGAGGCACTAATGCACCAAATTTTTTCGGAAGTGTTACCGATCGGCATGTTCTAAATCAATGATTGTGACTGGACACTCGTTGTAGCGAAGTGCATATTTTTGGCTGCCAACTGTTACAATGTGTAAAGTGATTGGAGCCGAATTAGAACATTTGTAGCAACACGTTGGAGACCAAAAGAAGGAAGTGGATCTTCTGAAAAGAAACAATGGAAAAAAATTATTACTGCAAATAAAAAATAAAAAAATGATCAGATACGGAACCCAACCGAGTTATTACATCCCAACTCTGAAACCCTATCGGAGCGCTCCGGCCGTATCTCCAGGATCCGATCAATTTGGAGCCTCGGATTGGATGGGAATGGCTGAGATACGTTCCCAGGATAGAGAACGGATCTTCCGGGAGGGTCGGAGGGCACATCTGCATCCAAAACGGCCCGGACCTGGGAGAAGGTTCTGCTCGTCGTTATCACAGCGCAGGAAGGAGATCACAGAGCCGCCGTCAGCTACGGCGCCATGAAATGGGTGAGATCACCGGAGGATCTCCATTCCGCCTGGAGGGAAAAGCCAGAGATTTGTTCATATCGTCTGTGAGGAAGGAGACGTGCGCAGACTTTGCCCATCAGAAGAAGACTTCTCTCCTCTGATGAAATTTACAGCTGGAGGGAAGAACGGGGCTAACAGACGATTATCTGAGATAAAATAGAGTATATAGTATACACAGGGCTGCCATCGGGAATTTTGGGGCCCCTTACACACAGCTTCAGGCATGGGCCCCCTGGAGCAGAGGAGAACCAGGGGGTGCTGCCGCCGCAAATTGAAAAGCGGGGGGGGGGGGGCTGCCGCACATTGAGAAGCGGGGGGTGCTGCTGCCGCAAATTGTTGAGGTCGGGGGGGCTTTGGGTGCTGATGAACAAAAAAAACAAAAACAAAAGAACAAATAAAAAGGGGGGTTGCCATTCTGGGCCCTGCGGGCCTCTGGGGACCTCTGGGCCCCTTACAAAAAAGAAAAAATAAAAGAAAAAAACTACAAAAAAATGAATTTTTATTTTATATTATAAAAAATTTAAAAAAGGGGGGTTGCCATCCGGGGCCCTGCGGACCTCGGTGCCCCTGGGGACCTCTGGGCCTCTTACAAAAAAAAAAAAAAGAATAAAAAAAAAAGGGGGGTTGCCATCCGAGGCCCTGGGGACCTCTGGGCCCCTTACAAAAAGAAAAAAAAAAGAATTACAAAAAAATTCAATAATAAAAAAAAATGTATAAAATGTATGTTGCCATCCGGAGGACCTCTGGGCCAATTACAAAATAAAAAATAAAAAAAGGGGGGGGTTGCTATCCGGGCCCCTGGGGACCTCCGGGCCCCTTACAGGTGTACTGCCTGTACCCCCCTGATGGCAGCCCTGAGTATACAGTATATATATATATATAGATATATAGATAGATATATAAATATGTTTTTAAATTGCCATTTAAAGCACAACTCTGGAAGTGAGTTCTCAGTGGATGAAGGTGGAATCTTCTAGCTTTCGGCTATGTCAAAGAATTAAAGGCCAATTCCACTTAATAGTAACTTCTTGGTTTTGTGTGGTTGCTGGCAAGCTGAATTACATGCTGGCCTCCTAAATCTCTATAGGACAGGGGGGTCTCAAACTGGCGGCCCTCCAGCTGTTGCGAAACTACAAGTCCCATGAGGCATAGCAAGGCAGACGGTTACAAACATGACTCCCACAGGCAGAGAGGGATGATGGGACTTGCAGTTTCGCAACAGCCGGAGGGCTGCCAGTTTGAGACCCCCTGCTATAGGACATATTAGAGAACTTACCATTGTGGGAGGGGCAGAGACACAAACTACTGCAGGAAATCTCCCTATTGTGGGAGGGGCAGAGACACAAACTACTGCAGGAAATCTCACAATTGTGGGAGGGGCAGAGACACAAACTACTGCTGGAAATCTCCCTATTGTGGGAGGGGCAGAGACACAAACTACTGCAGGAAATCTCCCTATTGTGGGAGGGGCAGAGATACAAACTACTGCAGGAAATCTCCCCATTGTGGGAGGGGCAGAGACACAAACTACTGCAGGAAATCTCCCTATTGTGGGAGGGCCAGAGACACAAACTACTGCAGGAAATCTCCCTATTGTGGGAGGGCCAGAGACACAAACTACTGCAGGAAATCTCCCTATTGTGGGAGGGGCAGAGACACAAACTACTGCTGGAAATCTCCCTATTGTGGGAGGGGCAGAGACACAAACTACTGCAGGAAATCTCCCTATTGTGGGAGGGCCAGAGACACAAACTACTGCAGGAAATCTCCCTATTGTGGGAGGGGCAGAGACACAAATTACTGCTGGAAATCTCCCTATTGTGGGAGGGGCAGAGACACAAACTACTGCAGGAAATCTCCCTATTGTGGGAGGGGCAGAGATACAAACTACTGCAGGAAATCTCCCCATTGTGGGAGGGGCAGAGACACAAACTACTGCAGGAAATCTCCCTATTGTGGGAGGGCCAGAGACACAAACTACTGCAGGAAATCTCCCTATTGTGGGAGGGCCAGAGACACAAACTACTGCAGGAAATCTCCCTATTGTGGGAGGGGCAGAGACACAAATTACTGCTGGAAATCTCCCTATTGTGGGAGGGGCAGAGACACAAACTACTGCAGGAAATCTCCCTATTGTGGGAGGGGCAGAGATACAAACTACTGCAGGAAATCTCCCCATTGTGGGAGGGGCAGAGACACAAACTACTGCAGGAAATCTCCCTATTGTGGGAGGGCCAGAGACACAAACTACTGCAGGAAATCTCCCTATTGTGGGAGGGCCAGAGACACAAACTACTGCAGGAAATCTCCCCATTGTGGGAGGGGCAGAGACACAAACTACTGCAGGGAAATCTCCCTATTGTGGGAGGGGCAGAGACACAAACTACTGCAGGAAATCTCACCATTGTGGGAGGGACAGAGACATAAATTACTGCTGGAAATGTCCCCATTGTGGGAGGGGCAGAGACACAAAATGCTGCAGGAAATCTCACCATTGTGGGAGGGGCAGAGACACAAACTACTGCAGGAAATCTCACAATTGTGGGAGGGGCAGAGACACAAACTACTGGGGGGGAAAATCTCACCATTGTGGGAGGGGCAGAGACACAAACTACTGCAGGAAATCTCCCCATTGTGGGAGGGGCAGAGACACAAACTACTGCAGGGAAATCTCGCCATTGTGGGAGGGGCAGAGACACAAACTACTGCAGGAAATCTGACCATTGTGGGAGGGGCAGAGACAGAAACTACTGCAGGGAAATCTCGCCATTGTGGGAGGGGCAGAGCCACAAACTGCTGCAGGGAAATATCGCCATTGTGGGAGGGGCAGAGACACAAACTAATGCAGGAAATCTCCCCATTGTGGGAGGGGCAGAGACACAAACTACTGCAGGAAATCTGCCCATTGTGGGAGGGGCAGAGACACAAACTACTGCAGGAAATCCCCCCATTGTGGGAGGGGCAGAGACACAAACTACTGCAGGGAAATCTGCCCATTGTGGGAGGGGCAGAGACACAAACTACTGCAGGAAATCTCCCCATTGTGGGAGAGGCAGAGACACAAACTACTGCAGGAAATCTCCCCATTGTGGGAGAGGCAGAGACACAAACTACTGCAGGGAAATCTCACCATTGTGGGAGGGGCAGAGACACAAACTACTGCAGGGAAATCTCATCATCGTGGGAGGGGCAGAGACACAAACTACTGCAGGAAATCTCATCATTGTGGGAGGGGCAGAGACACAAAATACTGCAGGAAATCTCATCATTGTGGGAGGGGCAGAGACACAAACTACTGCAGGAAATCTCACCATTGTGGGAGGGGCAGAGACACAAACTACTGCAGGAAATCTCACCATTGTGGGAGGGACAGAGACATAAATTACTGCTGGAAATGTCCCCATTGTGGGAGGGGCAGAGACACAAAATGCTGCAGGAAATCTCACCATTGTGGGAGGGGCAGAGACACAAACTACTGCAGGAAATCTCACCATTGTGGGAGGGGCAGAGACACAAACTACTGGGGGGAAATCTTATCATTGTGGGAGGGGCAGAGACACAAATTACTGCAGGAAATCTCAGCATTGTGGGAGGGACAGAGACACAAATTACTGCAGGAAATCTCACCATTGTGGGAGGGGCAGAGACACAAACTACTGCAGGAAATCTCACAATTGTAGGAGGGGCAGAGACACAAACTACTGGGGGGAAAATCTCACCATTGTGGGAGGGGCAGAGACACAAACTACTGCAGGAAATCTCCCCATTGTGGGAGGGGCAGAGACACAAACTACTGCAGGGAAATCTCACCATTGTAGGAGGGGCAGAGACAGAAACTACTGCAGGGAAATCTCGCTATTGTGGGAGGGGCAGAGCCACAAACTGCTGCAGGGAAATATCGCCATTGTGGGAGGGGCAGAGAAACAAACTAATGCAGGAAATCTCCCCATTGTGGGAGGGGCAGAGACACAAACTACTGCAGGAAATCTCACCATTGTGGGAGGGGCAGAGACACAAACTACTGCTGGCAATCTCCCCATTGTGGGAGGGGCAGAGACACAAACTACTGCAGGAAATCTCCCCATTGTGGGAGGGGCAGAGACACAAACTACTGCTGGCAATCTCCCCATTGTGGGAGGGGCAGAGACACAAACTACTGCTGGCAATCTCCCCATTGTGGGAGGGGCAGAAACACAAACTACTGCAGGAAATCCCCCCATTGTGTGAGGGGCAGAGACACAAACTACTGCAGGGAAATCTGCCCATTGTGGGAGGGGCAGAGACACAAACTACTGCAGGAAATCCCCCCATTGTGGGAGGGGCAGAGACACAAACTACTGCAGGGAAATCTGCCCATTGTGGGAGGGGCAGAGACACAAATTACTGCAGGAAATCTCCCCATTGTGGGAGAGGCAGAGACACAAACTACTGCAGGAAATCTCCCCATTGTGGGAGAGGCAGAGACACAAACTACTGCAGGGAAATCTCACCATTGTGGGAGGGGCAGAGACACAAACTACTGGGGGGAAATCTCACCATTGTGGGAGGGGCAGAGACACAAACTACTGCAGGAAATCTCCCCATTGTGGGAGGGGCAGAGACACAAACTACTGCAGGAAATCTCATCATTGTGGGAGGGGCAGAGACACAAATTACTGCTGGAAATCTCCCCATTGTGGGAGGGGCAGAGACACAAACTACTGCAGGGAAATCTCATCATCGTGGGAGGGGCAGAGACACAAACTACTGCAGGAAATCTCATCATTGTGGGAGGGGCAGAGACACAAAATACTGCAGGAAATCTCATCATTGTGGGAGGGGCAGAGACACAAAATACTGCAGGAAATCTCATCATTGTGGGAGGGGCAGAGACACAAAATGCTGTGGGGAACATCACCCAGGGATTACATTTTGCATTCCCAACAATCTAGAATTATTTCTTAGTCTGGTGATCCCGTATTTGCTTTAAGTAGCGCAATCTGGCCACTATCTAAAGGGTTAAGGCGGTGTTGTTATTCGGTCAGGGGACGATGAAAGCGATCCACGCTTTATTAGGAGCAGATTGATTGCTATTACAAAACTGAGTAGTATAAATATTAGCTCTCCTGCGGTTCCTTTTTTTCCCTAATCTGCCAGAATTGCAGGAATTTTGGCCCCGGCTACACAAACCGTTTGTTTTCTTTTACTTCTCCCGTCCAAATTATGACATTAACTGTTATAATTTTTCCATTCATTGCGTCGGCTCGGTTGTTTCTACCAGCGCGGTGGGAACCCGATCGCAGGACCTTTGCGAGTCATCTGCGTCCTCGCCGTTCTCATACGGATAGATGACTTCAATTTGGACGTTCCAAAACAAATCGGCGAAACTCAGCCGCGAAGGGCGGCAATATTTCAGGCAGGATTAAATCATTTGCTAATCGGGCATCAGTTCCACGACTGCGGCGCCGAGGGGCGGATCGACTTTTTTTTTTTCTCCCTGCGGTAGTGTTACGGAGAGAAAACGCTTTTCATGACACGGAGTTTATTCCCAGAATCTGTAGCGATATCTGGACGCGCGATCGGCTTTTTATTCCCAGGGCGGTCGTTGGGAAAATTTGTTGGCACATAAAATATTAGCCCGGCAATTCATCACCGAGGTGTCACAACAAATTATCAGGCGCTTTCCGCCCAGCAGACGAAACTCGCGCGTCTCGTGTTGGTTTGTATTTGCGAGAGGAGAGAACACAAATATCGCCATCTCTTCAAATTGTCCGATAACAACCTGTACGTGCCGGTTCAGAGATATCACTGCGAAAAACACAAACCTGAGATGTAGACTACCATGGACCAGTGCCGGGGCAACGCCATCTGGGGCAACGCCATCCGGGGCACAGGGCAAAGATGCCAAAATGCCTCCCCCCCCAGATTGGTGTCAATGGAGGCGGTAATAACCCCCTGAATTGGTGACAGTGACCACAATAATAACCACCAGCCTGTGTCATTTATCACAATAATAGCCCTCAGCAATGGTACCAGTGACTATGATAAAAACCCCCAACATTGGTGTCAGTGGTCACAATGATAACCCCCAACATTGGTGTCAGTAGTCACAATGATAACCGCCAACATTGGTGTCAGTGGTCACAAAAAAAACCAACATTGGTGTCAGTGGTCACAAAAACCTCCAACATTGAGGCCATTGGCAACATTAATAACCCCTAGCATTAGTTTCAGTGGCCAAAACAATAACCCCCCAGCATTGGTGTCAGTGGCCGCAATAATAACCCAGACATTGATGTCAGTGATCACAATAATAACCCCCAACATTGGTGTCAGTGGTCACAATGATAACCCCCAACATTGGTGTCAGTTGTCAAATTAATAACCCCCGGCATTAGTGTCAGTGGCCAAAACAATAACCCCCCCGGAATTGGTGTCAGTGGCCGCAATAATAATACACAATATTGGTGTCAGTGGTCACATTAATAACCCCCGGCATTAGTGTCAGTGGCCAAAATAATAACCCCCCAGCATTGATGTCAGTGGCCGCAATAATAACACACAACATTGGTGTCAGTGGTCACAACGATAACCCCCAACATTGGTGTCAGTGGTCACAACGATGACCCCCAACATTGGTGTCAGTGGTCACAATGATAACCCCCAAAATTGGTGTCAGTGGTCACAATGATAACCCCTAACATTGGTGTCAGTGGTCACATTAATAACCCCCCGGCATTAATGTCAGTGGTCGCAATGATAACTCCCAACATTGGTGTCAGTGGTCACAACGATAACACCCAACATTGGTGTCAGTGGTCACAATGATAACCCCCAACATTGGTGTCAGTGGTCACAATGATAACCCCCAACATTGGGTTCAGTGGTCACAATGATAACCCCCAACATTGGTGTCAGTAGTCACAATAACTCCCAACATTGGTGTCAGTGGTCACATTAATAACCCCCGGCATTAGTATCAGTGGCCAAAATATTAACCCCTGGCATTGATGTCAGTGGCCGCAATAATAACACACAACATTGGTGTCAGTGGTCACAACGATAACCCCCAACATTGGTGTCAGTGGTCACAATTATAACCCCCAACATTGGTGTCAGTGGTCACAACGATAACCTGCAACATTGGTGTCAGTGGTCACAACGATAACACCCAACATTGGTGTCAGTGGTCACAATGATAACCCCCAACATTGGTGTCAGTGGTGACAATGATAACTCCCAACATTGGTGTCACATGAATAACCCCCAGCATTAGTGTCAGTGGCCAAAATAATAACCACCGGCATTGATGCCAGTGGCCGCAATAATAACACCTAACATTAGTATCAGTGGTCACTATAATAAGCCCCTGAATTTGTGTCTTTGACCGCCAAAAAAAAAACAGCCTGTGCCAAGTGTCACAATAAGAACCCCCAGCATTGGTGCCAGTGACCACAATAATAATCCTCATATTGGTGGTTCGGTGACAGTGCTATTTAAATCCCCCATCATTGGTAGTCAGGGGCAATGCTGCTAACTCCCTTTAGCTGGTGTATTTAAACCGCCCTTCTTTGCCCGTTGGTGACCAGTGGCAGTGTTAATTCCCACTTATTCACAGCATTTGTTGTCAGTGGCAATAACCCCCAGCATTGGTGTTAGCAGACCCCAAATTGCTCTTAGTGACATCATTAACCTCCGGCCCTAGCACTGGCACAGTGGCAGCAGTGATAACCCCCAGCATTGGTGTCAGTGACCACATTAATAACCCCCATATTGGTGGTCAATGGCAGTGCTGTTAACGCCCCTTAATTCTTTGATAACATCAAAGGACATCACATAATATAGAGCCAGAATATATACAACAATGAGATCTCTGATTAGACCCATAATAAGACCCCATAGGTGAGACACCACAGGTAAGAACCCACCAGGTACGACCCAACAAGTAAGAACCTACCAGGTAAAATCTCACCAGGTAAGTCCCAAGCCTGAGATTGTAAGCAACACTGGTCATGCAAGTGGTGAACCTCTCCTACATATTCCCAGAATCAGTAGCAAAATCTGGACATGAAATCTGCATTTAATTCCCTGACCCAACAGGTAAGACCCCAAAGGTAAGACCTCACCAGGTAAGAACCCTACAGCTAATACGCCACCAGGTAAGACCTAACCAAGTGAGACCCTTGAGGTAAGACCTCACTAGGTAAGACCCCACCAAGTAAGACCCCACAGGTAAGACTCCACCAGGTAAGACCCCACAGGCAAGACCTCACCAGGTAAGACCCCACACGTAAGACCTCACCAGGTAAGACCCCACAGGTAAGACCTCACCAGGTAAGAACCCTACAGCTAATACGCCACCAGGTAAGACCTAACCAAGTGAGACCCTTGAGGTAAGACCTCACTAGGTAAGACCCCCACCAAGTAAGACCCCACAGGTAAGACTCCACCAGGTAAGACCCCACAGGTAAGACCTCACCAGGTAAGACCCCACAGGTAAGACCTCACCAGGTAAGGCCCCACCAAGTAAGACCCCACAGGTAAGACTCCACCAGGTAAGACCCCACAGGAAAGACCTCACCAGGTAAGACCCCACAGGTAAGACTTCACCAGGTAAGAACCCTACAGCTAATACGCCACCAGGTAAGACCTAACCAAGTGAGACCCTTGAGGTAAGACCTCACTAGGTAAGACCCCACCAAGTAAGACCTCACAGGTAAGACTCCACCAGGTAAGACCCCACAGGTAAGACCTCACCAGGTAAGAACCCACAGGTAAGACCTCACAGGTTAAACCCCACCAGGTAAGACCCAACAAGACTCCAAAGGTAAGACCCCACCTGGTAAGAACCCACTGGTTATCCCCCACCAGGTAAGATCTCACAGGTTAAACCCCATCATGTAAGACCCAACAAAACTCCACAGGTAAGACCTCACCAGTTAAGAACCCTACAGCTAATACGCCACCAGGTAAGACCTAACCAAGTGAGACCCTTGAGGTAAGACCCCACCAAGTAAGACCCCACAGGTAAGACTCCACCAGGTAAGACCCCACAGGTAAGACTCCACCAGGTAAGACCCCACAGGTAAGACCTCACCAGGCAAGAACCCACAGGTAAGACCTCACAGGTTAAACCCCACCAGGTAAGACCCAACAAGACTCCAAAGGTAAGACCCCACCTGGTAAGAACCCACTGGTTATCCCCCACCAGTTAATACCTCACCAGGTAAGATCTCACCAGGTAAGTCCCCAAACGTGAGATTCTACACAACACCTGTCATGTAAGTTGTGACCTTCTCTATGTATTCCCAAAATCAGAAGCAATATCTGGACATGAGACTTGTACTTTATTTCTCAACCCAACAGGTAAGACTCCACAGGTAAGACCTCACTGCGTAAGACCACAGAGGTAAGACAACGCAAAGTAAGACCTTACCAGATAAGACACCACAGGTAAGACCTAACTAGGTAAGACCCCATCAAGTAAGACCCCAGGTAAGGCCTGACAGGTAAGACTCCTCAGGTAAGACCCAGCATATAAGATCCCACAGTTAAGACTCCGCCAGGTAGGACTCCAAAGGTAAGATCTCACATGTTAAACCCCATCATGTAAGACACAACAAAACTCCACAGGTAAGACCCCACGAGGCAAGACCTCACCAGGTAAGAACCCTACAGCTAATACGCCACCAGGTAAGACCTAACCAAGTGAGACCCTTGAGGTAAGACCCTACCAAGTAAGACCCCACAGGTAAGACTCCACCAGGTAAGACCCCACAGGTAAGACCTTACCAGGTAAGAACCCACAGGTAAGACCTCACCAGGTAAGAACCCCACCAGGTAAGACCCAATAAGACTCACCAGGTAAGACCCCACCTGGTAAGAACCCACTGGTTATCCCCCACCAGTTAAGACCTCACCAGGTAAGTCCCCAAACGTGAGATTCTACACAACACTGGTCATGTAAGTTGTGACCTTCTCTATGTATTCCTAAAATCAGCAGCAATATCTAGACATGAGACCTGTACTTTATTTCTCAACCCAACAGGTAAGACTCCACAGGTAAGACCTCACTGGGTAAGACCACAAAGGTAAGACCTCGCAAAGTAAGACCTCACCAGATAAGACACCACAGGTAAGACCTAACTAGGTAAGACCCCACCAAGTAAGACCCCAGGTAAAGCCTGACAGGTAAGACTCCTAAGGTAAGACCCAGCATATAAGATCCCACAGTTAAGACTCCGCCAGGTAGGACTCCAAAGGTAAGATCTCACAGGTTAAACCCCATCATGTAAGACCCAACAAAACTCCACAGGTAAGACCCCACGAGGTAAGACCCCACAGGTAAGACCTCACCAGGTAAGAACCCTACAGCTAATATGCCACCAGGTAAGACCTAACTAAGTGAGACCCTTGAGGTAAGACCACACTAGGTAAGACCCCACCAAGTAAGACCCCACAGGTAAGACTCCACCGGGTAAGACCCCACAGGTAAGACCTCACTAGGTAAGAACCCACAGGTAAGACCTCACAGGTTAAACCCCACCAGGTAAGACCCAACAAGACTCCAAAGGTAAGACCCCACCTGGTAAGAACCCACTGGTTATCCCCCACCAGTTAAGACCTCACCAGGTAAGTCCCCAAACGTGAGATTCTACACAACACTGGTCATGTAAGTTGTGACCTTCTCTATGTATTCCCAAAATCAGAAGCAATATCTGGACATGAGACTTGTACTTTATTTCTCAACCCAACAGGTAAGAGTCCACAGGTAAGACCCCAGGTAAGGCCTGACAGGTAAGACCCCACCAAGTAAGACCCCAGGTAAGGCCTGACAGGTAAGATTCCTCAGGTAAGACCCAGCATATAAGATCCCACAGTTAAGACTCCGCCAGGTAGGACTCCAAAGGTAAGATCTCACAGGTTAAACCCCATCATGTAAGACACAACAAAACTCCACAGGTAAGACCCCACGAGGTAAGACCCCACAGGTAAGACCTCACCAGGTAAGAATCCACAGGTAAGCCCTATCAGGTAGGACCTCACCAGGGAAGATCTCACCAGGTAAGTCCCAGCAAGACTCCACAGGGAAAATCTCACCAGGTAAGTCCCAACAAGACTCCACAGGTAAGATCTCACCAGGTAGGAACCCACACCAGGAAAGACCTCAGCCGGTAAGACCTTCACAGGTAAGATCTCACCAGGT